>CM038478.1:982449-2209817 GCA_021464305.1 Kandelia obovata | reverse complement strand
AATTTGAGGCCGGCGTTGCCCCAATTGTACTGGGCCTTGATCACGAGACGCATAATTCAAAACTACCTTAATAATCGCACATCTGACAACCTTAATAATAATAATAATAATAATATGTTAATTATAATTTAATGTTTTCTGTTGGATTAACGTTTGGTGTGAGATTACCACCCCGCTTATAGTTTAATTGATGATTATATTAATCTAAATTTTAATTGTACGGTTCAGCTCAATAAAAATTATAAATTTAAGTGTTAGAGATATATTAATAAAATTTTAAATTTATTAATATTTAATAACTAATAATTCTGTTTTTTAACTTAAGATAAATATTATTAAAAAAAAAGAAGAAGAAGCATAGGCATGGAGTGAGATTTCAAATGAAAATTCTCCCTCTGTGAGTATTTGAATAGGGTTTTCAACGTTACGCCGTCTCTTAGTCTTTCTAATCTAAAAAATTTAACTCGTTCGTAATATAATGGCGGAGGAGGGGCAGAACCCGACGGCGGCCGACGAGATGCGGTGAGTGCCTCCTCTTGCGCTTGTTCTGACTGTTTGGAATTCTAACAAAAATAATAAATTTTGACTTTGATCTTTTTTCTTTCAGTGTCGACGGAGATAATCCTGACGAGACCGGGACGGCGCTGGCGATGACTTTGGAGGAGAGGCTTCGGTTAGTGAGAAGCGTTGGGGAAGAATGCATTCAAGAAGATGAGCTCACGAGTCTACTTGCCAAGAAGCCCAGCCCTATTTGCTACGATGGCTTCGAGCCTTCTGGCAGGATGCACATCGCTCAGGTGCTTAGCCGTAACTACTTCCATTTCTTTTGGATTTTATTTAAATATATATAGAAAATATTCAATGCTTTCTCAGCGCAACTGTGCCCAATTCAAAATCGATGCTTTGGATCATGAGATTAAGGCCACATGCATGCTTAAGGCAATTGAGGAATGCTAGCCTTAATCCTTAACTCCTGTGGGACTGCTGTCGTGATTGGATTAGACAATTTTGTGTTTGATTAATAATTCTGTTAACAAACATTGATTCAAACTGTAAAAGGATTAGGTTGACTTTTTTTGTAGCTGTGATGAAGTGGAAATTTTGCGACTGCCCATGCCATCCCTTTGAGTTTTGTTACTTTAAGATGTAGAATGAATCTCTTTCTCTCTAAAAAGTTAAACATTTCACTATATTATCTAGAAAAATAACAGTAAAGTTTTCAATGTGGATCAGTAGTTTTCCAATTTAGGGTTCCAAAATTATCCTATGGACCCATGATTTTTGATTTTCGAGATGTGTTATATCATAAAGATGATTCTTTTGATTGCTATCTTATAAAGAGGCTTCTTTTGTGTGAGGAAGTCAGGCATCCAGTTGGTGCCATTTATCGCAATATTTTGAGTAAGGGCTCTTAGGTTCACTCCTTATTGTTCGTGATTATGGGATTGATTCAGCTGCGTATGTTTGATTTCTTCTTTTTTCTTGTTCTTTCTTCGTTGGTTTGCTTTTTCCCTTTTATTGAACAGGGAGTGATGAAGACAATAAATGTGAACAGACTGACTGCTGCCGGTTGCAAAGTGAAGCTTTGGATTGCTGATTGGTTTGCGCAGCTAAACAACAAAATGGGCGGAAACTTGGACAAAATTCGAGCAGTAGGACTTTATATGATTGAAACATGGAAAGCGGCTGGGATGGATCTTGGAAACGGTAATGTAGAATTTCTGTGGTCTTCAGAAGAAATTAATTCCAGGGCATCTGAGTATTGGCCTCTTGTTATGGATATAGCTCGCAAGAACAAGCTTCCGAGGATAATGAGGTATCAGATGCAGATTGAAAATTTTCTGTTCTTTAACCTTGAGTTCATTTGGAAACTGAGAAAATATTGTACCTTTTTACTTCTTAGGTGTGTTCAAATAATGGGCCGAAGTGAGCAGGATGAATTGACTGCAGCCCAGATTCTCTATCCCTGCATGCAATGTGCTGATATTTTTTTTCTAAAGGTACATAGGTTTAAACACAATGAAAAAGAAGTATACTGCTGAACAAAATGATGATCTCAATGAATTATATGGCATTTTCCAACATGAAATTTTTTGACACAAGTTCAATTGAGTTGGTGTTCGAAGAGGGTGTTTAAATTGGTTGACGTGCTAGGAAGTCGTTTAAGTGTTATATTCAAATCCATTAATTGTTAGAGTGACCTAATTATCTGGCAATACCTCAATGGTTCAACTTCCGTGAAATTATATGCCCTCAAACAAAATGATAACCAGAATGCACAGGCACTTCATCCTTCAACGTGCATTTGTAAGATTCAGTTTGACACATTGTATGGTACACACTGTGTGCCTCCAATTAAGATTTTATTTTTAACATCTAGCAAAAAGGATGTTCTTTTATTCTCATGGGCTGCTGGTTGCTTGCAATCTCAAGCCTTTATGGTTTCATATATATGTGTGTGGTGCAAATGAATTTCTTGGTTTTATGTGATTGGTTGTTTTTTTATTCAGTTGTTTTATTTGTTGTCATCCTATTGAGGAATGTCATTATTGTTGTTTGCATTATTTGATGACAAGGAACCTCATGATTAGTGTCACATTTTTTTATTAAATTATTGCAATACTACTAAAGACCATAGAAAAGATTTGTTAACTGATATGGCCAGGTTTATGCGCTCATTATGATCCTGTTCCCTGTTAAATGTAATTTTGAATATCTTGGTTTTTGTTGAATTTTGTTCACATTGGTTCTCTATCCAACAGGCTGACATTTGCCAGCTAGGCATGGATCAACGGAAAGTGAACATGCTTGCAAGGGAATACTGTGATGATATTAAGAGGAAATGGAAGCCCATCATTTTGTCTCATCGTGTGTTTCCAACATTTTTCTTTTGAAAATTTCTATAATGGTTCTTTTTTTTTTTCCTGATTTGGTGGTAGTTACCCTCTGGTTGGCATGATTGCAGATATGTTACCAGGTTTACAGGAAGGGCAAGAGAAGATGTCAAAAAGTGATCCATCTTCTGCCATCTTCATGGAGGATGAAGAGGTAAGTTTCGATACTGTACAAGAAGAGTTTAAGACAGTTTAACATTCTGGGAATTTAACTGCTTTAGAAAATGAAACCTGTCCTTTAATAGTGCCATTCTGTCAATTTCATTTCGGGCTCAGAATTTTATGCTCTTGTTATAGGCAGAAGTAAATGTGAAGATAAAGAAGGCATTCTGTCCTCCAAATACTGTTAAAGGGAATCCTTGTCTGGAGTATGTCAAATACATTGTCTTCCCTTGGTTTAATGAATTCAGGGTTGAGCGAAGTGAACGAAATGGTGGACAGAAGTAAGTTTGGTCTTCCCAAGCCCAAAACCCAATAAGAGTTTTCTTTTCCATTAAGTTCATTGGTCAGAACATTTGGGTTAATGATCATAATGCTTATTTGATCACTGTACACTCACACTCTTAACTAGGATCTTCACTAGCTTCGAAGAAGTTGTTAAGGACTATGAGAGTGGCGAACTACATCCTGCTGATCTGAAACCGTCTCTAGCCAAAGCAATAAACAGCATACTGCAGGTAAGGACCATGAAGAGGCAAAGCTGAACCAAAATGTGTGGTGGTGGGGGCAAGTGTTTTGATTCATGGCGAGGACTCACAGGATCACAGCATAATACCACAATGTATGGTATTGGTTGCAACTGGCTACCAGATTTGATAAGATGCTTATGCTGTGAGTCTGTGAGTCAGAGCCTCCAAGGTCTTACAAATACATAATTAACTCTCATTTTCTGGAATTTGAGGACAAGTTACACCTGTCTATTTTTGTTCCTCTGTTTCATGTATTGCAGTAAAAGGTTTTATTTACCTGGAATTAGATGCATCAGTTAGATTTCATTTAGTATTTTTTTCTTTGATGCATCCAGAAGATGGTTTGTCGTACATGGGATTCTATCTTAAGCCATATTCCTTGTGTTGTTTGCAGCCTGTACGCGAACATTTCAAAAATGATGGGAATGCTAAAGAACTGCGGAGGCGGGTCCTGGTTTGTATTCTTAACTATGCCTTCTAAGTTTTGTTTTCAAGCAAAAGCCTAGGGAAAAAAAAAATGTCTGGGTGGGGGTAGGGGTGGGGTTGGGGAAGGAATTTCATAGCAAAATATATTTGCTGATACTTCTTTTGCTTCTCCTTGAATTGTTCGACCTTTTTTGTAAGTCTATTTGATTGCCGCTTGTTCTGCAATATGTAGAGCTACAAAGTAACGAGGTGATGCTGGTGATGTGGAAGGGCATTAAAACGAGTCAGACAGAACTCTTCTGAACTCTCTTTACGAGAATGGTGAAATACACACTCATCTAAACCAGGAATTATATTTCCCGCAAAATTAGATTTCAGTTTGGAGTTAAAAAGATAACTGTCCAAATCTTTATTCGGGGCCATTTTGTTGAAAACTGAGTTCAAATTAGCCAAATTTTGCAAAGTAATATGCGGTATGGTTCACATCACTAAAGATTCTAAGCATGAAAAAACAAAGGAAAAAAACTTAGGTGTATGACTTTGTGTATTTCCTTCTGTCACGTGATTTAGAAGGTGTCTGTGCTTTCCTTCTACCTTAGCAATAAAGAATTTCGTGACAACGAGATTCTTTTGCATACCAAACAACGGCAATTGCCGTGAACCTAAAATATTTGTTGTAAAGCAACACTAGCAAAATCACGTGACAGAAGGAAGTAATTTTTTATATTTTTCTTGTATGATTAAGCAAAATATGATTTTTATTGACATTTTTTTTTGTGATTCCTATCTTCTTCTCTAAGTGTTGTCATTTAGCTGTTCTCAATGAAATAAGTTTCAGCTTTATTGTCATCATAACGCGGTAGCTTGATTCGTTAAAGATGAGTTTGAGATGATAAGACTCGTCTCAGCTTATTAATCACACGGCCTAAATCTTTAATTTATAAGATAAGATCCATACTCTTCCTGGACCAAATGGTCGTTGTTTAGCTGCCAAGCGGTGGCAAAGTTTCCAATCGGAGGACTAAGGCTACTGGCCAATGACTTCATTGAAAAATGATTCTGCTCAGGACTGACTAAGAGTATTAATCCTTATTTAATATTTGTCTAAAGACGATTGCGAAATTGTAAATATGTGAATTTCCAGTGCTCTTTTCCTAGACTTGAATACGAGCTCCCCAGATTGAAGCTCCCTTTACGGACACAGCACAGCGGAGTGGCAGGCAAGACCCTTGTGTATGCACAAGGAGCACGAACACCGAGGAAATGAAAAGAAGAGAAGTCTCTGTCAACCCATGGTCTCTCTCTCTCTCGTCCCTAAACCACAATCTCAAGAGGGCCCGAAATTCAAAAAAAGGGAACATCAACCAAAACAACTGCTTACCTTCTGTCTCTTATACACATCTAGATGTGTATAAGAGACAGCTCTCTCTCTCTCTCTCTCGTCCCTAAACCACAATCTCAAGAGGGCCCGAAATTCAAAAAAAGGGAACATCAACCAAAACAACTGCTTACCTTGGGGCCAAGAAGATGTTTCTGTGTAGTAAATTAGAATCAAGAATCAACTCAGCATAAGCTTAGTTTTCTAACTGGACTTTTTCTCAAAGCACAAAACAATTGCTTAAACAAAAATGTTAACTATAACCATTAAACGGTGTCTAAGCAATTCCGGCACTTTCAAAAACAACAGCAGAAAAAGTCTTTCTGATAAAAATTTGTTGACAAGGATGTAGGAAAAGGGTATTTACAAAAAGATAAAACATTCCAAGGAAACAAGTGGATTCTCGAGAAGGGATTCATTTCCTTGCTGCTGCTGTTCCATCAAAGCGCCGTCGTTTCCTTGCTCCTGCTTCTTCCCACTCGTGGCTGCTCCCACTCCAATTGACCTCCCACCGGCTTTTCCAGTCGCCTTAGCCGGACTCCCATACCCACGACCCCTTCCCACTCCCCCGGCCGTCCGGTTCGCCGGTGACCTTGGTCTCCTGCCAGACCCTTCTCCGAGACCATCCCTCCTCACTCTACTGGAACCCACATTCCGCTGCGCAGTCCTCATCATCTGGCCGGATAGTTCCCTCTTGACCGGCAATCTCTCTCTAGACGCAGGAGATCTCGAAACCCTTTCCCTTTCTCCGGTGTACAGACGCTTCCTGGGTACTTTTGATGGGGATCTGAGGACTCTCTTTTTGCTCGTTGCCTCGTCCTCTCTTATCTCTGTAACAGTAGTGGTGGCAGTAGTAGCCGTTGTTGCAGCAGAGAGAGTATCAGTGACACTGCTACAGATCTCTGAGGCTTGAGAGATTTCTGGGGTTCTCGGTTTTTCTTCTTCTTTGCCTTTTTGGGTGACAAAGTTTTTATCTTTGGCTTCAGTTTGTTGGATAATGGGAGTTTGGGTGTTTTTCTGTAGTTTTGGCCGTGTGGCTGTTGCTGGTTTGGAAACTGGAGTTTCAGAGAGCACTTCTTTCACGGTCTCTTCTTCCAATGAGGCTGGTTTTGGGGCTGATGCTTTGTGGGGTTTTGGTGGACAGCCGTGGTGGCTTGGTGGCGGTGTTGATGGCGGAGCTTTGGGTTGACGAGACCCTGTTTTGGGGGTGGAGCTCATACAGCAACCCATTTGGAGAAGCGCAGTAGTAGTAGTAGTAGCAGCGGTGATTTGGTGTCAGTGACAGAATAATATCATATCAGAATTTTGTTTCATTGTTTTTGAATTTTTTAACGGCTAGGCCAGTAGATGACAATTAAATTATTCGGTGTATCAACGAATCACAATTTGACACCTCAATTTTAAAAAACAAAAAAAACACCCTGTCGACTAACTATTATGTTAGTTAAGTTATTGTAACCATGGTTACTGTCTCTCCCTCACTCAACTCCTCTAAAGACAAAGACGTCATTCACTGTTCTCCTTTTTCTTCTTATTCCCCACCCTCTCCCTCTCGCTCTGTCTCTCTCTCTCTCTCTCTGGGGACAAAAGAAAATTAACGAGCGAACATTTCGACTATTTAGAAACATTTTTTATTTACTAATTAAGATTAAGATGATAATTTAATGAGTGATATACTATATTTAAACATGTAATAATAAGATTTTAAATTCATTTACAAATTAGATTTAGAGAAAATTTACTTAAATGATAGGTATTTTTTATTAAAAAAAATAAATAAATTGAAGGTTGGAATAGATAATCTTCGTCCATGTATGCACATACCCGCGATGAACGAAAAATGAAAACGGAACATTTTTTATTTTAACTAAATCGGGCCATAGAAGCCACAAGCCAAAGGAACGATTTTTCTTCTCGATTTGTTTAAGCAAATAGATGGTTGGCCATTATCTGTATCCATCACGATTGTGGTTCGTAGAAAACTACAATTAGTAACTTATTGGTTGTTGTGGCAATTGTTTGTGATGCATCCTAAAAGTTCAACGCCATAGCCATAGATGGAAGAGAAGCAAGATGGAATAGGAGCACAGGGTTGTTCTTTTTTGAGTGTTCCCAGACCCGACACGCATGTGGGAAAGACGGAATTATGGTTAGAATTTGATGGGTTTGCTGAGGTGGTCATTTTTAATTGGATTGTCACATTTTGAATGGTTGGGTCTATGGTTAACATGGTGGACTCGGTACCGCTAATAATATCTCGACTAGAAGAGGCCGAGCAAAATTGACAGATCCGTACTGTGATTTGGGGTACCAAAGGAACCTGCCGAGAGCTTAAAGACAAAGAACTGAGCACTTGGATGCATCTTTGTGGGGCTTGGTTTTAGAGAAATTGCTGCAGAGAGTAGGGACCCGGGGGCGCCCAGTGTGTTTTCCTCGGGATTTGTAGGGAAAATAAGGGCATGCCGTCTGACGTAAAGCAAGATTTGAAAAAATTAAAACAGACATTAGAGGAAAGTAAAGTGGAAAATGGGGCCAATTTATCACTGCCCAGAAGGCTCCAATTTATGCAAATTAATTAGTTTTTTTTTTTAATACATCAGAATCAAAACGCTTAGATTTTTAGATTTTAAGATAGCTGAAGTTTACATCCCATTGAGAGTTTTGCTGAGAGTAAGAGAGATGTGTATAAGAGACAGGCTCTTAGGTTCACTCCTTATTGTTCGTGATTATGGGATTGATTCAGCTGCGTATGTTTGATTTCTTCTTTTTTCTTGTTCTTTCTTCGTTGGTTTGCTTTTTCCCTTTTATTGAACAGGGAGCTGTCTCTTATACACATCTAGATGTGTATAAGAGACAGATATATATATATATATATATTAATACAGCCAATTATGCATTATCGATGATAAGGATCTTGATTAGTCCGCAGTCACACAGAAACGTCCAGCATTATATTACACAGTACATCTGCATCCAATCATAGAGTTACAACAAGCCATAGAGTTTGGTTGGTGCTTCCATAGTCAAAGCATGGAAGAGAAATATTAAAGCAGACAACTTCAAGCAACAGCAAGTTGCAAGAACGTAGGCATACAACAAAAGCAGTAAGCTTTATTTAAAAGCAACTTTGGACATATACACGGAGCTTATTCACCGGCCATATCGAGTTCTAGCTTCCACGGTGATGGAAGAGACCGCGGCTGAGTCCTTTGATTACCGCATCCAATCGAATTCGATCAAGCAACAGAGAGTTTCTGTTGAGCGCCTGCAGCCCTATTACGCTCTATCATGCTCTTGATGTAAAATTCCCCAGCTTTGTATGATGACCTTACCATGGGACCAGATGCTACATAACTGAATCCCTGCAACAAAGGCCAAAATAAATCAATTCACTAATACAAAAGAGAAAGGGTCTAAATAATGAAGCAGGACCTTTTGACTAGCGTAAAGATTGGATCCGGAATATACCATTTCATCGCCGATAACTTTGTACTTCTCGAAGGCCTCGGGGGTGATGTATTCAGACACGGGCATGTGGCGCTTTGAGGGTCTCATGTACTGACCAAAGGTAATGACATCAACACCAGCTGCCCTCACCTTCTCCATTGATTTCACAACCTGCTCGGGTGTTTCTCCACAGCCCAACATGATAGAAGTCTTGGTGAGTGTCTCAGGAGGAGCAAACTCCTTAGCTGCCATCAAAACCTCCAAAGATTGCTTGAAGTTAGCACGATTATCGCGCACCACGCTTTGGAGCTCTTCAACCGTCTCAATGTTGTGGGCGAACACATCTAATCCTGCCGTAGCAACCTTCTCCACGCAGGATTTGTCACCCTGGAAATCAGGAGCTAGGCACAGGCAAGAGAAGAGAGAATAATTAACTATTATAAGCATTAACTAAATTGGTAAGATCTGTTTAACGTTGGAGATATTATTAGTATTACTCAAAGCTTCAATCAACATGTTTGGCTTCAGTGCCTTCAATCTCTGCACGGTCTCCCGGAAGTGGTTGCTTCCTTGATCGGCCAAATCGTCACGATCGACGCTAGTAAGCACCACATAATCCAAACCCCATGAAGCAATTGCTTCAGCAACGTTGGCTGGCTCGTTCGGGTCCGGCGGTGGAGGAGTACGCGATGTCTTCACGTTACAGAATCTGTCGAACAAAGATCTTGATGAGCTTGCGACAGGAACCGACACCCGTTCACTAAAACCGACAGCAAGTTACATGCAGCAAACAAAGGTAAAAGACGAGCATATATAGTCAAACGATTGGCCGCGCGAGTTTTCAGAAAGAGCCACCAGTGATGGCGACGATGCTTTGTCGAGCAGGGCTCTGAGCACACAGAATAACTTTTTTTTGGGGGGGGGGGGGCGGGATTCCGCCGGATCTGGAACCATTTCGGCGCGTGAACGCGCGTATCCCCATTTCCGACAACTGGAATTTCGGCAAACGGCTGATCGACGCTTAACCAGAAAACAATCTAATTGAATTATAGCGAAAAAAATTAATTTAAGAATCATTATCCGAAAAGAAAAGACAGTGCACCTGCAACCACGGGTACAGGTATCGCCAAGAATCATAATCGTGGCGGTGGCGGTAGCGGTCTCGCCGCCAGACCAGCACTCCCCCAAATTAGGGCACTTGGCCTCCTCACAGACGGTGTGGAGCTTCAATTCCCTGAGCTTCTTCTTGATGTGCACGTACTTGTCCCCTCCGGGGATAGCCTCCCTCATCCACTTGGGCTTAGGCATGGGCTTCTTCTTGTTGCCGACTTCCACGGAGTAACCGGACTGGAGGTTCATGAAGTCGCCGAGAGACGGCGATTCCTCAGCCAATCGGTCCCGGAGAGCCGCCAGGGATGCAGCGGTAGCATTGCTCTTGGTAGGCTCCACGGTGGCCGAGAAGGATCGGGACCGTAGGGTGCGTGCCAACAAGGAAGGCAAGCGGGACTGCATTTTCGCTCCTCCTTTCTTTCTTGATTTTTTTGTGTTTCCCCAGAAGAGGAAAGATTAGGATTGGGTGCGTTTAAAATGAAAGGAGTGGCTGCCTGCCTTTTCCTATCCTGCAGGTGTGGCGGCCGTTGGATTTTGGTGGGTCCCATGTTTGATATATATATATGATTTTTTTGTGCGAGTTCCAATGAAATTTCAACACGCGTATTACAGTCCTTTTTCTTTTTTGTCTTGATTTATCTGCATTATTGCTTGTTTAGGTTTACACATTGTGATGATGCTATTTCAGAAAAAAAAAAAAACAAAATTACATTTCACTACAAAGTTAAAATCATTTTATTAGAATAATATATTCCTGAGCTTTTATATTTCTATTTTTTTATTAATTTTCTCTCCCCAATGCATAGATTTGGAAAGTAATTACTAATTTATGTTAAATATCATAAAATTTATTATTCAATATAACTATTTAACCTACCGTACAAATGCAAATCCAATATAATTTTTTTTTTAAAATAAAAAACTAGGATGCATCACTCATATTTTTTTCATTATTTGTAATCGGAGGAAGAGGGTATATGATTAAAGATTAGACAAATCATAATGGATACTTAATCATTAAATCTTATTCTGATATGAAAAAAATTAAAAAGAAAAAATATATATATATTTCTCACTAGTTTTGTTATTCTGATTTTGTTTTTTGAACCATAATAAAGTGTTTTTTGTGTGTGTGTGTGTGTGTGTGTCATCACCAACAAAGAATATTGAAAGTTCACCAAAGGTATTTGGCAATACAAATTTTCTTAGGAAATTTTACTAATAGTCTAGTAGAGCCTTATAGACTTCAGAGGAAAATGGAAATGGGGTCTTCCATTATTTCTTGTAGACCACCGAAAGAACCAAATTCATCTAATAATAATTATTAGATCAATCAGGTGGTGTAAGCAATGACATCCAATGATAATTATTGCAATGCATTCAGCTACAGTCTCCTTGAAATTAAAGATATACATGTACAAATTAAATTCTGCTATAAATAATTAGTAATAAAATTTATGTTTTCAAATTATTTCTATTGGTGGCTTGAATAAGTTTTCACTTAAATTTCCCTGAACTCTTTTTTATCTTTTTTTTTGTTTTTTGTTTTTTTATGGACTATAAATAAAATCTTAAATTTAAAATTAAATAATTTCAGTAACTCTATTACTATTCAATAACCATGTACTTGTTACCTCAAGGGGAAGGCTTCTCTCTTCCACTTGGGCTTGGAAAAGGGCCTCTTCCAGATTCCAGCTCGAAGGACAGGAAGAGGGGGGGATTCCTCGGGCCGCTCGCTGGGATGAAGCATTTGCCGGTTTTGGAAGTTGGACTTGGATTGGGCTCTATGACTCACTGGGCTTTATTATTTTCTTTTTTGGGCTTCGGCTCATCATTCGACAAGCAAAGAAACATGGTTCGCATGGAAGAACACAATTTTGTCCACCATCCAACTTCACTAGGCTTTGTCTCGTGTCATCTTGAAGTTTTAACTAAACAAGCAACATGCACGTATTTTTTTGCACCAATTTGCAAGACTATGATGCCCAAAAAACAATGGTGTTTTTGTTTTTTCTTTTTTCTTTTTCTTTCTGGTGAGTACTGTTAAGAATTGTTAGACAGGTAATCTTTAAAGTCTTTTTTTTTTTTTTTTTTTTGGGGATGATTTGCTGGATTTTAGTGGAAATCAGGTGTGGATAGTATTATTTCCTGTTGGGTTTTGAGTCTCTCCCAATCCCCCACTTGTTCTATTGGATTCGAACAGCAAATTTGTTTATACGAAGAATGGACTGAGCTTTTTTCTTTTCATACCACATTAAAACGACTATTAATTCGATCCAAAAAAAAAAATTAATTAAAAAAAATAATTACATGTACCAAAATGTGTGCACAGAGGAAGAAGGCATATATGGACATCAATGGAAAAGCTTGCAATTGAACGTAAACTTAATTAATTGGAGCTTGCAATTGATTGGAGTACTGCGGCAATGGGGGGCATCATTGACAACAAACACATGCGCATTGAAATCGAAATGTTAGTTTAGGTTCCATGCAACAACAGCATTTAATGTATAAAATATAACTGCATTTCCCCAATTTCACACCCTTGTCTGTATATCTTAAGCTTGAAATTTTTTTTTTTTTTGGGGGGGGGGGTTAAAGCAAATAAGCCTAAAAGTCATCACGTGTTTCCTGATTTCATGCTTACATAGACGATAGATTGAGAGCACTCTGGGAAGCTGGCCCCTGAGAACTATCCCAGAGAGTTAACCCCACTGCATGTGATGGTCACTTTCGGACATCGGTGTCAATTACTAACGACAAAACTCGGTTCATTTTCCAGGCAAGGAATCGAATTGATTTACATAACTCTCCAGAGCCTCCTCAAAGTAATTTCCCAAATGAACCCCGCCCCTCCGCTGGCTTATTTTTATCGTCTTTATTTCGTGTCAACAAAATTGTTGCCAATGTAGTCACTGATATCCGACAACGGGCCATGGAAAATTTATGCTTTTTTTGGTCTTTGGAGAGGTGTGCTTGGGCGTGAGTAGAGTTGCAAATTCATCTTTGATTACCTGGCAAGCACCTAGTCCCATGCTTTAATGTTGACGGGTGTGCAAAGGGAACAGCACCCTTTGGCCAGTAGCTCTTTGGTTTTTCGGAATATTATTATTATTGAAACTGATTTTATGATTACCTTTGGTAAGATCACCCAAAAAAACAAAAAAGAGGTTGTGGAGATTGATAGCTATGGTCTTATTATTTATTGCTAAATGTTTGCACCTTGTGAATCTTTTCTGGAATTTTTAATTCAGGCATACATTGCAGGAGGATTAATCAAAACTGACTAGTTGTGACCAGGCGAGGCACTTTTATGATGCATCTACAAGTCATCCCCATGCATTGGCCATCCCCAGGAAAAGACAGTGATAGATGATCAGCGAAGGTGGCCCTACCTTTCTAATTCTGAGAAATTACACGAGGGATATTTGGGTACATTATTTTACAGCCATGAATTCAAAGAAGCACGCTACGCCTAATGAACCAAGTTTAGGAATGCGTTTAGCTCACTTAGTATGATGTTTTGAAATTTAGAGTTGAGACGAGTGAACATAAAACTTATAATTACGTGCAAATGAGGCATGCACGAGTTTTTGCTCAGATTGCAGGCGAAGGACCATAGCAATTGGAAAGTCCTTGAAGAGAGAACCAGAAATTAAAAAAAAAAAATAAAAAAATAATAATAATAATAAATATATATATATCAAGAGAGCAAAAGTCACTTTAGCAAAGTGTAATCAATGATATCCGGTGACTCATAGCCTATGCGGTCCTTCTCTAAGGCGGCGAAGAAGGTGGCGGCCCACCTCATGCCCACGATTCGTCACAAAAATTGGTCACGAAATCGGAATTAACTTTTTGATTTGGTCACAACACGACAATAACTGTGCATTTCCAAATGTTTTAGCGAAAGTGACTTAAAACAACCTTATGAAGTGCTGAAAACTACGTTATCACGCTAACATCCTTTTGTTTTGGATAACGTTAAGCCAGTTTCTTTGCCTGCCTTCCGAGCGTAAGTGCTCTTTGGTTGAATTGAAACCTCAATCTGATAATAATAATAATAATTATTATCATTTTGTGGTCAAAATGGTACAAATGATAATAAGCAAGCAACCCCATTGCCCCTTTGTTGTGCTAAAATTCAACAATGAAATTTTCTATTCTTCTCAGTTGGCTAATAATTTATTGAAGTCTAAAGAACAAACTTTCTGTTTTAAGCCGCCGTTTTATGCTTGCTTTAAATGCATATTATTTAAGACTTCTTTATGGGCAGCTAATACGCATCCAAGTTAAAGTAGACCCATTTGGTCATTTAAAATAAGATGTCTTCGTTCACATTAAGTCAAAGTAAACTAAATTACTCCTAATTAAGCATGCAGGGGAAAAAAAAAAGCACGCAATAAAATAATGTTTTGTCAAGTTTGTTAATTCCGTGCCATCTGGTGTGCTCCAAAAAGCCACAAGTTTAGAACGTATAAAAAAAAGGGGGTTGGTTAATGCTTCTAAAATTACCTCTTAAATGTAATGATGAATGGGAAATTATTTAAACAAATTTTCTTGTCTCAAACCATGTGCAGAACCTTGTCTTCTCTTCACACAACGTTATTGGCTCTTGGACGAAAGAACGATTCCAATAAGGCATAATGCTACTCTCAAAGCGGCCCCAAAAAAAAAATAAAAAATAAAAATTATAATGTTTTTGGGTGATGTAGGCCATGAATGAGAGCGACTTGTTCATTCTTGAATCTTAATTTTTGGTCGGTCGCTGGCTACCTAATGGGATTATTTGATGAATGACAGCTGGGTTTGGATAATATAAAAGACAAGAACACAGATCAATTTTATTTTTTTATTTTTTATTTGTAATTACTTTAAGAAAGATTTCTTTTTTTTTAAGCGGACAGTCATAATAAGGAAAAAAAAGTAAGATTGAGAATTAATAATATTTAAAAGATTATATTCGGAAATTATTTTCTCACTCTCTCTGTTTATTTATTTATTTAATTGATGTTAGCAATTACTTTCAGTTAAGATTCAAATGGGTTTACAAAGCCCACAACAGTCGTTTGACTACGCACGTGAAATTCATAGGAAAATGGCAACTATTATTGACATATTAATTAGTACAGTACGTAACGTTGAATGCCTTCTAAACAGCTAAATTACCACGCGCCTCAATACCACGTGAAGACAAATTTCTCTAATAAAGAGTTAAATGCATGATCGATGTACCACTGTTCAAATCAAATGGCTACGTTTTTCCTTGTAAGCCGGGAAGAAAGAATAAAAGAAATAAAGCTTGTTATTCTTTGAGGCCTGCATTTCTTATATCTCCCTGACACAAAACGATTTTGCAACAAACAAGGCACATTCTGTAAAGTGTTTGAAAATTAATAGACAATTTCTTTTATTTATTTATTTATTATTTAATTTTTAAGAGACACCATTTAAATATAACAAACAAGATATATTCTTTAAAATCATTTGACATTTGAAATAGAAATTAAATGCTAAATCAAAAAATTTACAAATCATACTTAATAATAGAAAATGGTTCCCTATAAATTAAAGTTCTTTGTTATTAATTTTAATTTGTTGTGCAATGTAATGTATTTATTTGTACAAATATGTATAAGTATAATGGTTTTTTTTTTTTTTTGAGTTTTAAATGGATGTAAAGTCAATTATCTTTTCAGACCTCTTGTTAATCTACTGCTTATTTTCATTTGTATTACCTTTACAGAACCAATTGAGAAAGCACCCATCTAAATTTCAATATTAAAAATCCCAATATCTAAGGCTGTCAATCTTTATGGGGATTTACACTTATTACAAAATCTACAAGACAATTACAAGCGCAGAAATCGCACCTCAACGACACGCGCCCCCACACAACGCACGGCAACGGTAAGAAGCCAAAGAAGAATGAGAAGAGGACAAAAGCTTAATTGCTTGCTTGCGCTTAGAAAACAGAGTCTTTGTTTCCTTGGGAGACAGAGAGACAAGAAGAGGAAGGAGAGAGAGAGAGAGAGAGAGAGAGAGAGAGAGAGATTGCAAAACAAAAAAACAAAGGAAAAAGCAAGCCGAAAAAGGATGTAAGAAAAAACTCTATTTCTCTCTGTCTTTTGTCTTTGTGCTCTTTCTCTATCCCTATCTATATCTGCCTTTCTTTCTCACTCTTGATTCTTTCTTTTTACCAGGCCTTTTTCTGGTTCTTTACATTCTTTATATATGTATATATATATATTTTTTTAAAGTTGTCACACTGCAATTCTGATGGAATTTAGGCTCACGTACCATTCATCTTACATTTATAGGCTTTTTTATTTTATTTAAGAAAATAATCAGCGCAAGTTCATTGAATCTTAGCCTCTAAGCTTCTCTCTCTGCCTTTGCCAAGCAAAAGAGCTTCTGAAACCTTTCTCATCGCACAATTTTTTTTTCTTTTACTTCAGTCGCGTTCAATAGTTGGTAAAAGTTTTCACTCTTGTCATGCTTCTTTGTAAGTTCTTTGCTCGTTGACTTATATTTCTCTTTTGGAGTGTTAACAATTGTGTGGTTATATGTATGCGGTAATCTTTTTTTTTTTTTTGTTTCCCTTTGTGGGTTTTCTTTCTTTTATATTTTTATTAGTATTTTTAAGTTTTGCAACCTGGGTTTTGGTTTGGGAGCATTTTGAATTGTGTTGCTGGTTGAAAATCGCTAACCTTTTCTTCATTTATTGTGTTCTCTGTCTGATTTTCAGGTTGGAGTTGGAGAGGTGTGTGTTTATGATTTGCTGTTGCAAAGGGCGAGATAAATGGGCTTGAGATCAATGGGCGGGAAGAGATCCGATAGAGAGTGCTTGAATTTGGAGATCTATTTTCAGTTCCTTGTGGGGTTACTTCTGATCTACGCTACAAGGATTTCTCTTGGAGTTACTAATCCTAATGATGGTAACTGAGTATGACTTCAACTTTCTGTTCCTGCTTACTCTGTCTTGTTTTCCAGGAAAATTTTGGTTCAGGAAAGAAAATTATGATAATTTTATCATCCTTTGCTGCAAACATACTTACTTAATGACAATAATCAAACCTTTATCCCAGATTGTTGTTTTAGCTGAGAAGCAATTTGAAGTTCATAAAGAAGCCTTTATTCGTGCAGTTCATGTTTCTTTGATGCCTCATTTTATTGGCATTGCATGCAACTCTGTATCTCATGGTTTGCCTTTGTTTGATTGAACTAGTTGCTGCAATTAATAGCTTATACATTTCTCTTGGCTATCCCACGCTGCCTGGGTGGGTCGCTTCTGGGGGAGACCCATGTAGTGATAGTTGGCAAGGCGTTCAATGCAATGCTTCGGACATATTGTCCATGTATGTATGGGATTCTTTTTCTGGCTCTTTTTGTGGATATCATAATTCTACATTGATGATTTCATGGTCTCATACACTGTTTATTCTTTATTCTTTTCCTTTTTGGTGGGTTTTACAGAATTCTTAATGGTGCTAATTTGGGAGGAGTACTGGGCGATAACTTGGCGACATTTACTTCTATTAGAGCAATGTAAGTGGTACTCTCTCTCTCTCTCTCCCTCCCCCCGTACATGCATGAGTGTTGCATACTTGATGATGTATGCAGATACTGTTTATCATATGGTTAGCTGGTTTCTTAATGATATCTTCACTCCATCTGAATTTCAGTGATACTTTTCATTTTAGTTGGTCAAAATTACTAAATGGCATATTCTATCTTGTTTTTAGGTTCTTATCATCTGCATTGAAATAAAAGTTGCATTGCTGAATTTTTGCTAAGATGATTTGGAATTAACCGAAAGCATCACTGAAATGTAGCATTAGTTACCAAATAGGGCCCATATGTTGGTTGTCTGTCCTGGAGTAAATTGTCTGGATATCATAATCTGGTGAGTTTGGGTTCTTAGCTTTTGCTCTTATTGATTAATTGCACAATGCTCTCTGCGAGAGCCTCACATTTGACTGCAAGCATTTGGCATAATTTTTCTGAAAACAATAAATTTTACAATTTGGGGTATTAGGCAACAACTTACTTTTGATATCTACATGCTGATATCAACTTTGGCACTTTCCTTTTCTTTTCAGAGATCTCAGCAACAATCACATCGGGGGCAGTATCCCATCCAGTTTGCCTGTCACCATGCAAAATTTGTATGTTTCTATCTGCATGTGGCTTTATGCATTGGTATTTGATCCATAGAATGCCTTGCTGTGGGCTTAATTTGATTTGATATACTTGTTGTATGCACCTTCTGGTGCAAAGTAATGATATTTTTTGCCTCTGGCAGTTTCCTTTCAGCAAATAATTTCACTGGAAGCATCCCAGATTTGCTTTCCTCTTTAACTCTGTTGACGGCCATGTAATAGTTGAATCCTTTGTTGCTGTTTTGTTCTTGTTTTTTCTATTTTCATTCTTAATCCTAGCTTTGTAATTCTTTCAGGTCTCTGAACAACAATTATTTAAGCGGAGAAATACCAGATGCCTTTCAATCCCTTGCTGGGTTAATCAACCTGTAGGTTCTTATTTTGAAGTTTACATGCTTTTCTTTTTCAATTTACCATTGACTGGTTGTTTATGCTACTGGGACCACTTGTTTTTTCCAGGGACTTATCAAGTAACAATTTGAGTGGGCAACTACCTCTTTCTTTTAAAAACATGATTAGTCTGACAACCCTGTAAGTTTTCACCAGCAGCACATTTCCATCACAGTATTTAATACCTATGATTAAAGCTAATGTCTTAGTTGGCAGACGTTTGCAGGACAATCAGCTTTCTGGGACTCTTAATGTTCTACAGGATCTTCAACTGAAAGATTTGTACCTCTCTCAATCATTTCTCTTTTAAACATTTTTTAGTGGAGTAGCAACTCATCCAGCTGTTGATGTTTTCCACTCACCAGAAATTTGTAGGATGACTTTTATCTTATCCTTTTGGCCCTCTTGTTGAACAGGAATGTAGAGAATAACCAGTTTGCCGGACCCATACCTGACAAGTTGCTGGCTATCCCAAATTTCAGGTAAGTTAAAACAAATTCACTGGCATTACAGAATACATGTGTGCAAATTGGAAGTTGTCATGTAGTCACATTTGCACGGGTTATGTTGTGGGGCAACTCAATATGAGGAAATTTTGGTGTTGGCAATTTGTCTTGTATTTCCCACTCAGGAGGATTATGCTGTTTTATATACTTGGTTGGTTCATAAAACTGCCAAATGATCAAATGAGTAGGTCAGTTAAGGACGTTGATGATGGTTGCACTTTGTATCCATTCAGCTGTTACCTTTGAGTGTGTATGTAGATGCAAGGTTCCTTGCAGATACAGGTCTTGGGATCATTTCATGTTGACCTAAAAAGTTCATGGGATCTACTGGAAATCGTGCCTTTTTCCCTTTTGGAAATCTTTATTTATTTCTTTTCAAAGAGGATGTTAATACAGATGTAATAAATGCATAAATAGTGATGTTGCTGAATAGCAACATTTGCAATTAAATCATCTCGTGGAGTGTGGAAGTCAGTTTATGGTGACCTTCTTTTGTCTAAAGAAGATTCTAGAAGATCCGTTTCCACTTAATTAGGATATTTTTATTTAAAGAATTTTTCTTATTTGGGGGATTTTTATTTCTAAGTCCGGTAATTTTGGAATCTTCTCTGATATTTTTTTTATTGTTATTTTCATTTTCTTCCTTTAGCCATATCTATAAATAGGGTTCAGTATTGGCTTTATTGAGTTTGGTTTGGGTGGATTCTTGTTTGTTCTTAGTTTGGAGTGGATTCCCACCCTAAGGCGTGTTCACCCTATTATGTGTGGCACAGTGGCAATAAAATGTTGATGGCCTTGGCATTTGCTTGTGCTCAGTTTTTTTTTTTTGGACAAAGGTTTTCAGATGTTTTTCCTGTTAGTCACTTTACTTGTTTCTTAATAAATTTTGATTCTTATTGTGTAGAAAAGATGGGAACCCATTTAATGTGACTACAGCTCCACCCCAATCCTCATTAACACCACCACCTGCACCCCGATCCTCATCAACACCACCACCAGCACCACAGCTTTCAGGGACACCATCATCTCAATCATCTGGAAAAACACCCATAAAGCCAACTGATGGACCATCTTCATCAGAGGAATCAAATTCTGGAGGGAAAAAGTCACTTACTACAAAAAAAATAGTTTGGATATCAATTGCAGGTGCATTGGGGTTTGTTATCTTAGCATTAGCGCTGTTACTTTTTATGCCAAAATGTAGTAGAAGGGAGGACACTGGCAGACTCTTAAAGCGGCATCAAGTTGGTGCTTACAGAGGCAATAGAGAGAATGTGAGGGACAATGGATCCTTGGTGCCTACTAATCAAACAGAAGAAGGTAATGGCCTTTTTGCAATCTAAAATCTGTTATGTGGTGAGGTTTTAACTGTTTTGATGAATGACTAATTTTAAACCTTTGCTGACAGTTCTGAAAGATACTGCTGTACGGCCAAAGGAGGATCACTCAAAGCCACAGCTTTTGCAGGAGAGATATAAGCCTAGAATGGAGCAGGACAATCATCAAATAGACATGAGCAGGCTAGATATGTTATACATGACTCCTCCTCCTCCTCCTCCCCCTCCCCCACCCCTACCACCACAACCACCTCCTCCACCTCCACCTCCCATAGAGAATGTCATTGTTAAGCCAATTGTGCCCATTGAAGAAAGTTCAGAGAAACCCCCTGCTAAAACCCGAAAGCCTCTGACATCTGCTAGATCTTTCACTATTGCTTCACTTCAGCTTTATACAAACAGTTTTTCTCAAGAAAATCTTATTGGGGGTGGTATGCTTGGAAATGTTTATAGGGCGCAGCTCCCTGATGGGAAGGTATGATCATGGACTATTATTGCTATGAATGAATAAATAAGTATCATGGAATTGATTTGCTCTAGAGTCTTTGTCCTCAGGTTTCAACTTGGCCTTCTTACATTTCTTAGTTCCTCTGTGTGCCTGGTTTTGGAAATTTAAATTAGTGATGCTATTGCTGTTATGTGCATTTTCCAAACAAATTATGCAAATTCTCATATCTTGAAGGCTGGAGATTTAAATTCATGGGGTATTCCTCTCTCTCTCTCTCTCTCTGTCTCTCTCCCCCTCAACGTATATGTTTCTCTTTATGTGGTGCAGTGACTGCAGTCAATATCACTAATCACTCTCTATTCATGCATGTAAATAACTTTAGCTTTTGACATTTGTTTTTCTTTATTCTTTTGTAGCTTCTTGCAGTTAAGAAACTGGACAATAGGGTGTCAAGCCAGCTGAAGGATGATGAATTTATTGAATTAGTCAACAATATTGATCGTATCCAACATGCTAATGTTGTTGAGCTCATGGGTTACTGTGCAGAGCATGGTCAAAGGCTTCTAATCTATGAGTACTGCAGCAATGGGACACTGCAAGATGCATTACACTCAGATGATGAATCAAAAAAGAAACTTTCTTGGAATGCCCGTGTTCGGATAACACTTGGAGCTGCCAAGGCTTTAGAGTAAGTAAAGTAATGACTAAGATAATCTGTCTAAGTCTGTTGGCTTCCTCAAGTGCGGAACCAAAAATGCTAAAGTCGGGTTAAAATGATAACTAGGACATACATAAAAATAACCTAAAGAGCCAATTGGTGTACAAGAGGTGTTTTTGGTTGGAGGGGGTCAGGATGCTACATTCTCTGAAGATTTCACCTCATCTTGGAACTAAAACTCCAAAATTCCCAAAGTTTTTGGGGCCATGATCACAAACACTCTTCTTAGTTCTGCCACTTGCTTGTATTTTGTGTGAGCTGTTTGTTTACATCTTTGACCTGTTGATATTAGATCAATTCTAACTAAAGATTCTATATTATCTTTCTCTAGTTCATGCCTTCACTTGCAGATTTTATATTATAATAATTGTGTGATTCATTTTGGATATCTATCATCATTTGTCCATCGTTAGAAGATAAAAACTTAAAGCTTTGTGTAATGGAGGATTGAAATTATAAGCAACATTTCCAAAAAAAAAACCTGTTCTTGGCTGTACAAACCCTTTCTAGGTCCCATCGTGCCAAAGGGGTGAGGAATGTGTATTTGGGGGAGGGGCCTGGTTGAGAGAGACAGAAAACAGGTGAGGAATGTGACTTATCCTTCACTGGGTGCATATTGAGAGATGCTTTTAGGTAAGGTGTGGTTCTACAAATTTGCTTGAATTGATGCAGTTTTGTGGTTACTTTCTTAGATAGAAAGGAAGGTTGAACTTTGTATTGGTGAAAAAAGATTTTTTTGGTTGGGTATGGAGGTTGGAAGCAAGATATGTTTATTTCTTTCTTGTTGGAACTTTGAATAATGCTTTTGTTATTTTATTGGACTAGGTACTTGCATGAGGTCTGCCAGCCACCTATTGTGCACAGAAATTTGAAGTCTTTAAATGTTCTCTTTGATGATGATTATGAGGCATGTGTCTCAGATTGTGGTTTGGCTCCATTAATATCCTTAGGCTCTGTAAGTCAGGTAAGCTGTTGTTTTCTTCAAATTTGTTGGCATTTTCTTGGGTTGTGGCCGAGGTTGCAAACTTGAACTTTGTTGAGAGATTGCTTTCAGATTTGTGTTGGCTGAGCTGCTCTATACCATTCTGTCAAATTTTGGGATGAAAAGATAGGATAGGCAGGATATTTCTATGGTGGTATGTTAGAAAGGAAACTCTGGATTAAATGATGGATGGACCTTAAGGTTCTTGTAGGGATGATTATAATTTTAAGAGGACCTAAATATACAACACAATTCCTGAATATTGATGAAATACTCCTCAATATCCCAAATGGTTGGAATATTATTAGCATCCTCTAGTCCTCAACTACAAAGACTGCTTACAAATGGTTGGAAAGAGCCAGTATTAGTACTGTAACAATCAAAGTTAGCCATTAGGAATAAAGTAACTTTAACAGATGAAGATAGCTAAAACGGAACAGTAGTAAGAGGAACCATTGGGAAAGTTGGAATTTATGTAATACAATACACAAAATGTTTTGCCCACAAAAATCAGTTAGAAGTCTTGGCTTAAAGTGTTGTGTATGACACCCTATCAGACCTACTATTCTTTGCCCTGTTAAATTCTAATTGGCGATATAAGAGTTGATGGTTCAGCCAATTAGTCAACTTCCATGGTTTGACCATCCCATGGTTGAGTGAAGAATAGAAGAATGTCCAAATGAAATTTCCTTACTCAAGTTTTAATTAGATACTTAGTGTTGCAACCTCATGGTTTATGGTACTTGCATCTAAATATTTTCTCCTTCCAGTTGTCAGGACATCTACTATCAGCATATGGTTATGGGGCTCCGGAGTTTGAGTCAGGAGTCTATACTGCCCAGAGTGATGTTTACAGCTTTGGGGTTGTTATGCTAGAACTATTAACAGGCCGGAAGTCTTATGATAGGTAAGAAAGTGAAACATACATGCTTGTCATAGCGTATTTATCTCCCCTCTTTATGGCAATAAATTTGTCATCAATTTTGATAGGACTCGGAATCGAGGGGAGCAGTTTCTGGTGAGATGGGCAATCCCACAGCTTCATGACATTGATGCATTAACCAGGATGGTTGATTCTTCTCTTAGTGGAGAATACCCTGCTAAATCATTATCAAACTTTGCAGACATTATTTCTCGGTGTGTTCAGGTAAGAATTTCACTTATTGTGCCCACTTGAACTTCTTTTGTGTCTTTACATGGTCATTCCCACTTTACTAAATGCTGAAGTTTTCATAGAAGAGGATAGCACGAAATGGGATTACTTTCCAACAACTTTCTGTCTACTGAGAGGGCATAATTTCCATACAATATATTTACTGGTTGGGAGAATGGAATTGATCGATATACAATTTTCAATGCATGGCGTGAAGATGAAATAGGCTCATGCACGTATAGGTTAATCAGACTGGCAAAAATAAGAGGATAGAATTATAGTTGAACATGAGTTCTGTAATAAATGCTATAGGCTTACTCTATTCACCTTTTGGTTTAAAAAATTCTGTCATTTTTCTCTTGCAAAAGAGATCTACAATAGCAGATTCTATAGCTTATTTGAGAATAATGCTCAATGTAGGGAAGTACATATGTCTAGCCACTAGCAATAATTTTATTAATCGACAAGTGTGTTATCTGTGTATTGCTATTTGCTAGTATCTGTTCTTCAATTGACTCGATAGTTGAAGTTGAAAAGGATTAAACTTTGAGATGGTCCTGGTAGTCAATTTCATTTCCTGACTGATTTTGAATGGCTCGCATAACCTTTAGAATATCCTGCAGTCTCAGCCAGAATTCCGGCCACCAATGTCTGGAGTTGTCCAGGATCTGACAGACATGATACGGAGAGAACGTCCAAGCCATGAATCAATTGGGGACTGACTGAAAAATCATAAAACTACAACACGGTGATCTTGACTTACGAATGTGAAGGTGCAAAAATCTTGTCTGCTAAAACGCCAACTTGGGGTTTCTTGTGCTGTAAACAGCCGCTCCCACTAACACACCCAACCGTTCATTTCCAAAGCACTACCTTTGAGAAGTCTTCAAGGTAAGTGGCTGCTGAAAACTGCAGAAAGTTCTGTTAAAAATCGAATTCTTCTCTCAATTGTTTGTGATTCTACTTTTCATTAATTGACTTGAAGATGTATTGTTAATATAGAAATCAGCTAATCTATTGTTTCATGTAATCATTTGTAACAAATTTCTTGATAGTGCAATTTTGTTGTAATGTAGATGCTTCCAGTTAATGGTTTTGTCCACTTAGTGCTGAGCTCTGTAATCCGTTGTTTTAAATCCGTTTCAATTTATGCTTTTATCTGCATTGCCATTTGGTGGTTTCCGAGTGGTGGAACATTATACAACCCTTGATCTGAACTACTGCATCTAAAACGACTGCCTTCAAAGTGTTGACAATTATTTACCACAAAAAAAGCTTGGTAAATCCCTTTGCTAAACTTAGCACCATTTAAATTTATATGTGTTCATTGCGTTAGTCCTGAGACTTGCAATCTAGGAGAAAACTTAGTACAATTTAGTTAAGTCCGGACGAAATAGTTCCTTTGTTTTCAATGTGTTATTAGGCAAGTTGAAATACTGAAATGTACTTGTAATATTTTTTCTTCTAAGAAGAAATAAAACAAAAGGAAGTATTGCGGGGCTACATAACGGGATAATTTTACATATTCCCATTGCCTTCCTTTATCAAAATTTTCCTCCGAAACAAACGGCCTGCAAAGAGAATCCATACATAGCACAGTTCTATTCATAGTGGGCCACACATCAATACAGCCCGCAAACCAATCAACCAGCCCGACAGCTCTGGCAGAAGGGAAAAGGGCAAGAAGACCATAAAAAAAAGGAAAAGGTATTTGAGAATTATTCATTGGATTTAATTGCATGCGGTATTAATACAATAATTGCGTGCAACTTTAATCTTGTCGTGTCCGGAAAAAAAAAAGAGGTGTGTTAGGGGGGGGGGGGGGGAGGCGGTTCGAATAGCAAAACTTGGGCGCTGCAGGGGGGGGGGTGTGCTCGCAACTATACTAAAAGTCAACCGCCCACCATAACCAAACCTGTCCAAAACCTCAAATTTTGCCTGGAGAACCCAAAAGATGATTCAATGTTGCAGCCAAAGTCACAGCTATGGGGTGGAACTAAGGCATGAGACTCTCCACCATATCATGTCTTCTCCAAGTAAGCTTGGTTCTTTTCATTCTCCTTTGCAGACTAGGGTTTCTCCAGGGTTTAATCAGTTTCACCGCTGCAACTTTTGCAAAGGCCAACTATACCCTTTTCCTAGTACTTTCTTACCAGCTCGCCCACTTCTCCAAAGAAGATTTATGTACCATCCCCAGAAGCAGAACCCTCGAGGAACTGGGGTTTTTCTGGGGTTTAAGCGCCGTAGCTACCTAGACTCTTTGCCATCACCCTCAAAGAGTTATTTAGTTAGTGCTAGAAAAAAGAGATATGGAGGTGTTTTGCCTTCGGTTCTTTGGTCCTTGGAGTCTGAGAACGACGTTGAGAAAACCCTTAATTCGTTGTGGGATGATTTGAGTGAAAAAGAGCAGACTGTGATTCTCAAGGAACAGAAAAACTGGAAGAGAGTTGTTCGGGTCTTTGAGTTTTTCAAATCACAGAAAGATTATGTGCCAAATGTAATTCACTACACCATTGTGCTTCGAGCATTGGGTAAGGCTCAAAGATGGGATGAATTAAGGCGTTGTTGGATTGAAATGGCAAAAAATGGCGTTTTGCCAACAAGTAACACTTATGGAATGCTTGTTGACGTGTACGGCAAAGCAGGTCTTGTTGTGGAAGCGCTTTTGTGGATTAAGCATATGCGAATAAGGGGGATTTTCCCTGATGAGGTCACCATGAGTACTGTTGTCAGGGTTTTGAAAAATGCCCGGCAGTTTGATAAGGCAGACGTGTTTTATAAGAATTGGTGTGTTGGACGTATAGAATTGGATGCCCTTGAATTAGATTCCATAGATTTTGAAAATGGGTCTGGATCTGCACCAATTAGTTTTAAGCATTTTTTGTTGACAGAGCTTTTCAAGACAGGTGGGAGAATTCCTACTCCGAGTAATGCAGGTACATCAGATGAGGAAATTCTATCTAGGAAGCCATGTCTGACATCTACATATAATACACTGATTGATTTGTATGGTAAAGCAGGGCGTCTGAAGGATGCAGCTGATGTTTTTGATGAGATGTTGAAGTCTGGGGTGGCCATGGATACAATTACTTTTAACACCATGATCTTTACTTGTGGAAGTCATGGCCATCTGTCAGAAGCAGAGTCTTTACTTCATAAGATGGAAGAAATGAGAATACGTCCCGATACAAAAACTTATAATATCATGTTATCTGTGTATGCGAGGGTGGGCAACATTGATGCAGCCATGAAATATTACCGAAAAATCAGGGAGGTGGGTCTTTTCCCTGACGTTATCACCCATAGAGCTGTTATTCATATATTGTGTCAGAGGAATATGGTCGGAGAAGTGGAGGCTGTAATTGAAGAAATGGAGAAGTCTTCTCAATGCCTTGATGAGCATTCTCTTCCTGTTATCATCAAGATGTATGTTAATGAAGGACTTCATGATAGGGCAAGGAATGTATTAGACAAGTGCCCGTTAAAAGATGAAATGTCATCAAAAATACGTGCAGCAATTATGGATGTTTATGCTGAAAAGGGGCTTTGGGCTGAAGCTGAGACTGTTTTCAACTGGAATAGGGACTGTGCGGGACAGAAAAATGACATTTTGGAGTATAATGTCATGATCAAAGCTTATGGTAAGGGAAGGGTATATGATAAAGCTAACTCTCTCTTTAAGAACATGAGAAATCAGGGAACTTGGCCTGATCATTGCACATACAAATCGCTGATACAAATGTTCTCCAGTGGTGATCTAGTTGATCAAGCAAGAAATCTCTTAGTTGAAATGAAAAGAGCAGGATTTCAACCAAATTGTCTAACTTTCTCTTCCCTTATTGCATGCTATGCTCGTCTTGGTCAGCTTTCCAATGCAGCCAATGTGTACCAAGAAATGGTGGAGGCAGGTGTAAAACCTAACGAAGTCGTTTATGGAGCTTTGATTAATGGATTTGCAGAGAATGAAGAGGTCGAAGAAGCTCTTCAGTATTTCCACATGATGAAAGAATGTGGAATTTCACCAAATCAGATAGTTCTCACCTCCCTGATTAAGGTTTATAGTAAGCTGGGGTACTTTGATGGAGCAAAACAATTGTATCAGCAAATGATGGATTTGGAGGGTGGTCCAGATATTATTGCTTCGAACAGTATGATAAATCTTTATGCAGACCTTGGAATGGTCTCTGAGGCCGAATTAATATTTAATAGTCTGAAAGAAAAGGGAGAGGCTGATGGGGTTTCTTTTGCAACCATGATGTATCTATACAAGAGTATGGGCATGCTTGATGAAGCCGTTGATGTTGCAGAGGAGATGAAACAGTCTGGTTTACTGAGGAACCATGTTTCCTACAATAAGGTAATGGCATGTTATGTGAACAATGGTCAGTTACGAGAATGTGGTGAATTGTTGCATGAGATGTTTAGCCAGGACATGTTGCCTGATCATGGGACCTTGAAAATATTATTCACTGTGCTGAGGAAAGGAGGCTTTGCAACTGAGGCTGTAGATCAGCTGCAGTCATCTTGTCAGAAAGGTGAACCTTATGCTACAGAATCTGTCATCGCTTCTGTCTTTTCTGTGGTGGGTTTGCATTCTTTAGCACTAGAATTCTGCGAGACCTTTGCAAAATCAGATGCAGATGTTGGTTCCTTCACTTACAATGTTGCGATATATGCATATGGCAAGGCAGGAGAAATTGACAAGGCTCTAAACACATTCATGAAAATGCAGGATAGGGGCCTTGAACCAGATCTTGCTACTCATTTTAGTTTGGTTCATTGTTATGGGAAAGCTGGCATGGTTGAAGGTATGAAAAGAATCTACAGCCAATTAAAATATGGAGAAATCAAGCCCAGTGATTCTTTGCTAAAGGCTCTTATAGATGGCTATAAAACTGCCAACAGGCATGATCTTGCCGAATTGATTAACCGAGAGATGAGATTGGGCTTTAATATGGAACAATATTCTGACTCTGATTCAGCACGGTATTCTGATTATGAAACTGAAGCTGAGTCTGAAGAGATTTCTCTAGGCCTTTAGAATCTGCAACATCTTTGTATGCTTAAGGCTAGAAGCTCCCTGTTGCTTATACTGTACTGAGTCAACATTTCCATTCGTTACAGAAAAATTTTTGGACGTGTGTATACTATGTAGTACAAAGAAACAGATAGGACAGTGTCAGATTCTTGATGTAACATTATGCCAAATGCTTACATTCTGCGTGCTTCCTTGTTGCTTACATTATATGTGCAAAAAAAATTGTCAACTGCTTCGTTCAGTTTTCATATTTCAAGATGAGAAATACAAAGGAAATAAAAAGAACGTTAATTAGAAAAATGAATGTGAAATTAAAGAGGATAAATTTTCTTTATTTACTGTGCCTTGACTGCAAGCATCTTTTTTTGAGTTGATGAATTTAGAGTTGCCTCGGGCATCAATCATTTCATTGTTGTAGTTCCTCAAATTCATGAATTGCAAATAAAGGCACAAGAAGAAAAAGAAAGGAATAAGGAAATTGTCTCATTTAGGTTCACATGTCCTCGCTGGCAGACAGTCATTCTATATAGTCTGCCCTGCTCTAACAGGAAAGTTATCCGCGGGTTCCATCCTGAATATAGCCTAATAACCCTTGGAGCAATATAGCCTAATTTTCCTTGGAGGGAATCTAAGAGATCAGCATCTTCTCAAAGTGCTAGAGAATTCTGGCAATTCATAAATCTGACAAAGAAAGTTTGGCACCCATCGACAGCATTTGGAGGAGAATCCGATGTACACCGATTGTTGCTGCATTCTTTTTCTATGTGAACAGAGATTGATTCTGCGTTCATGACTCACATGAGGTAGTTTGCATGCCCTTGGTTACTGTTCATGCCCGAAAGCAACTTGATCCAGACGGGCAGGAGATGGCAAAACAAGAGACTTAATGCTCTTCTTCAGCTTAGAAGCCAGTGTAATCATTTTTTCGTGTTCCTCTCTTTTTGTCAACACTCAAGTCCCGACTTGTACATAGACATCCAGAGATCACCCAAAGCCTAGCAACATTTGGCTGTTATTCTCAGTCCAACTTTTGCCAGGCATCTTCTTAATCCCTCTATGTTTCATTAATCCCATAGTTTTTGCTGCATCATCCCATCGACCAACTGATCTGTAAATGTTAACTAAATAAACATAACTTAAATGGTAATCAGGTTTCAATTCCATTGTTTTCTTTGCAATGCGCTCTGCAGCTGCAGAATTTGCATAGGTTGCACATGCACCAAGAAGAACTGCCCAAAGAGACCAGTTATCTTTACAATCTGATTTCTCTATCAAATTTTCAGCTTCTTCTAATAGACCAGCGCGACCCAGAAGATCAACCATGCAATTATAATGCTCAATCATAGGTTTGATCCCATATATCTGTGTCATTGACAGAAAATAACTCCGTCCTCGGTCAAGCAAACCTGCATGACTACAAGCAAAAAGAACCCCCACAAAACTAATAGAATCTGGCTCAGTTCCTTGCTTAATCATCTCATCAAATGTCCTGAGAGCTTCTTCCCCTCTTCCATTCTGAGCATAGCCTCTGATCATTGAATTCCACGTTATTAAATTTCTAACTGGCATCTGCCTGAAAATTCTATGTGCAAAATCAATGCGACCACATTTTGCATAAAGATCAACTAAAGCTGATTCTGTGACAACATCTCTCCAGCCACCTCTTCTTACATACTGGCAGTGAACCTCTCTCCCTTGTCTTATGGCTGCCAAGCCTGCACAAGCACGAAGAACTGTTCCAAAACTATACAGATCAGTATCATCCATTTCCCTGAAAATTCTGACAACAGATTTGAAGTCCCCGTTTTGACAATAGCCTCCAAGCAAAGCACACCTGGAAACAGAATTCTTTCGGCTCATCCTATCAAAAACACGTTGAGCTTCCTCTACTAACCCACATTTCCCATACATATCAACAAGACTACTCTCAACAACCACATTTCGAGTAAAACCAGATGTAATGACCTTGGCATGCACTTCTCTACCCTGCTTCAACCTCCTTAAATTACCAAAAGCAGTCAACACAGTCCCAAAAGTGTACTGATCCGGTAACAACCCATGTTTCTTTTGCATCAAATAAAAGAATTCCAAAGCTTTATCAAACATATCACTCCTCGTAAAAGCCGAAATGACTGATGTCCAACAAATGGCGTCTGGTTCAAGCAATTCATCAAACAACTGGCGCGCCTCGTCTGGGCCGCGATTCCTCCCATACAAATCGATCAAAGCACTCATAATCACATGGTTCGAATCAAACCCACGAACCAAAACCACCCCATGAAAGGATTTTCCCAGCCTTAGGTCTCCAAGATCAGAACACGCCTTTATCACAGCAGATAAAGTGAACCCATTCGGTTCAATACCAAGATCCAACATTTCCCAAAACAATTCAAGCGACTCGTTCGGCTTTTCCACTCTATTATAGCCCGTTATCATCGAAGTCCAAGAAATAACATCCTTATAATAAAGCGCATCAAAGACTCTCCTTGACTCAAAAAAATTAGGACCCAAATTAAAATAAAGTCCAAGTAAGCTATTGCCCACAAATCTGTCGGTCTCGAGACCCGATTTGATGACATGGGCATGGAATTGGAGCCCGTGATTTAAAGAGACGACTTGGATGCAAGTTTGCAACAGAGAAGCGAAAAAAAGAGGCTTGTTAGAAAGCTTTGTCCACTCCACGGTGTTGAACAAGTGAATTGCGTTAAAAAGTTTCCCAGACTTGCAATATTGCAGTATTTTGGATTCTTTGGCTCGAGTGTAGTGGGCGGATTCGAGATTTAAGCTAGCTAATGAGCTGCAATGGCGCTTAATAAACAAAGGCTTCATGAAAGTGGATCCAGAAACAGATTCATACACTACACATCTTATTTTAAATAACGTTGTTGTTCGTGCAACTTGTTTTTAAGATTTTTTTTTTTCACTCCACATCTTTAATCGTTTTTAGTTTTGGAGTGGAACGGGATTGGCGAGAAAAAACGGCACCGTTTTACCCGCCGAAAACCCTTATTTCCTGTAGGGTTTAAGAAGCGAACCGTTTCCCAACGTGGGAAAAACCAGACACGTTCACACAAACAACCATTCGCATATAAGTTGCTTTTTTTTTTATTATTATTTTTTAAAAAATTTTCTCACGATTTCCGGTAGCTATGATATTCCAAGTTTCGTTCTTGAGCCTGAATTTCACTCCCAAAGAATTGAATCTTTCTTTCTTGTGTATACACAGCTTGGTGGGGTTTATGTCTAAACCCAACATTGAACAAGACCTCAAATCCAAGTTCAAGTCCCACAGCGTTGAATTGCCCGCTTGACCCTTTTGATTCCAAGATCGTTTCCTTTAACTTTCGGTTTTGCAGATAACTTTTTTCGATTTTGATTCCATTGAGGAATATTTTGAGGATAACTGTGACTTAGAAAGGGTTGGTTTTGGTAAGATTGATATGGAGGATTTTGAGAGGACACTGGAAGGGGATGGTAAATGATTGTGTGCTGAATTGCTGATGGGTCCAATCCTGCTTTTGAAATGTCTAAGCCATTGGATGGCGGGTGTGGTCGTGTGCTGGAGGAGGAAGCAATGGCATTTATAAGATGAATCAATTTGAGATTATGATTAATTTAACAGAATTCTGGTAATAATTATTTCTTTGAAAAAGTTAAATATAAGTAATAACAAATGACTCCATTACGTTTCAGAGCAACTCGCTGACCATTTTTTGCATTTTTTGAAATATAAAATGAGATAAAGTGGTTTGGTTCCAACTTCCCATTAACTTCCATGAAAAATAAGCACTCGCCTAGCGAAGCAACCTGCTACATGGCCCCTGTGATCTTATATTAGGGTGCGACCTACATGTAAATATATGATAATCTCGGCCCACTTTTGAAAGCTCGTGGCGGAAACTTGAAAATCAAAACTTGGTATCTGTGGTGGGAAAACAAAACTCGTGCGATCTGGGCATGAAGGAAAGACTGCGACGTTATGTTCAGGGCTGGTAGTGGAGAATCAAACGTCATTGCTGGTTGTACATTAAAGAAAAAAGCTGTCTTGGTCCAATGGGCCTCGCACAGAATAAGGCTGCCAGAAGAACGAGCATTGGAACATCCAGTAGTACAAAATTTTGTTCATTTGATTACGGGCAGCAGCCTGTGGCTTCTATTAACCGGTATTTGGTTAAACAAAAGCTTCGATTTGTTTCCGGTTCTTAAAAAGATCAAACCAAAATCTTGAACTCTTTACGATTTTTATTGTCATGATTCCTTTGATCGAATTGTTACCACCCTGCCGTCCGTCCTCTTTTTGTCCCTGCTTAAAAGGATGTTGAGAAATGGCAGTCGCATTTTTTCGTTGGGGGGGGGGGGGGGGGGGGGACCAGCACCCTGTTTATGAAGAACTTTCAGAGGCAGCATATACAGTTTGAGGAGCAGTTTAATGACCTTGGCCAACAGCGAATTTAAGTCAAAACCCAAACTCGAATAAAGTGAACAAACGTGCATCCTAGCAGACACACCTACAAAGAAATTTTCGGTAGGTCTCAAATCCACCATGCTTTTGCACTTTCGCAAATTGTAATACCTGCTTGAATCTCAAGATATGTCCACTGCAATGTTGGCCGTCTCATGCACCATAACGCCACCTTTAATTAATAATTAATTTTAAAACGAGTTGTCAACCGGCCAAAGTACTTTCTCATTTGATACGTACACATAACAAATGAAGAAATAAAATAAGGAATATTTGATTAAATGCAGAAGTTTTATGCCTGTCCATGATATCAATGAATACTTGTTGCAAAGACTGAAATTAAAAAGTTCAACAGACGTGAAGAGATGATGAGGGCCATAAAAGAGCCACAAATAGAAGGGGAAAATAACATTTATTTTGACTCAAGCTTTTGCATTCCTGGTGAAATCGGTGCATGTCTGGCAGCTGCAATCCGAGAATCGACAGAGTTCGCACCCAAAGCACACGCAGGAAGTACAACCTTTGCATGTTGGAGAACGGGTGCAGCCTCTGTACACCCTTCGGCTGGCTCGTTCTTCATCTTGATCACATGTTATTCTGGAGTCAAATAGAAAGGTCCTTGTGTTATTCATAGTTCACACTTCAAAAAAAATATGTATATGCTATTACAATAGAGCAACTTTTCTAATCATCCGCAACGAGAATGCAGAGTGCATTTCAGTTTCAGTGCATGCTTCCAAAGCATGTAATCATTCAAGAAATGTCCACTGGCAAAATCTCAAAAGAAAGCTTATATTTTTCGAGTAAAATAGATATTCTCTTGAAGAAGTTTAGCCATTCATCTTATCAAAATTGACAATAACAAAAAAGGTTCACAATTAAAGAAACTCATTCAAATGCTAATTGGCAGGTTACGAAATAACCCATTAGTGATGCAATCTCATGCACATATCACCTTACTAATGCTAGCAGACAAGGCCACGCAGCAATGGTGTCTTTCTTTTGATAGCCCTCCATAATTTATATTTTCCCATGAATTTGCCGTCACGAATACCGATTGGTCAAATCCATGTGCATGAACAATATATAAAAATTCCGTATATCAATTTTGTAATGCAAGAAGAAGAAGGCCGAAAATTCGGTAAAGGGCAAGACTTTAAACAAATCATCCCCGGTCATTCATCGAGTATTTGTTCAATGTAAGAAGGAAACATACCTGTCCACGGGCATATCAGCACATTTCCAATTTGAATCAGCCAAGGCATCATGGTGAAATCGACACTCTTCTTTTGTCCGCAATCGAAACCTACGTTCCTTGTTACAGTTACTACAGCGAACAAACTCATCCCGGTGACAAGCTCGCCCATTGTGGGACCTGTGACGTCCATTGGCACTTTTAGATGCTTGGTAATAGTACTTGAGCAGTGCTGTTTTTGACAATGGAACCTTCTCCCCATTAACTATAACCCAAATATTGTTCTTCCATTTTCTAGCTGTCTCTCTCCCAGAATGCTTCTCAAATGCAGCTGGTGTCATCTTGTCTGGTCATCAGAATCATAATTCACAGAGTCAACAATAGAATATTAATCTTTAATGTTAACAGAAGAAAGGGCCACTTAATAGATTCAACCAGAACACGTGGCAAGACAAATGGAAACGATCAGAGAGCAGATAGATGTCAAAGACTGATAATAATATTCTCGGGACAACACAAATAGGCGCTAACCCACCCTTTCTGTGAATAGTTGTAAAGCCAGAAGTAACAGGCAAACAGGCTCTAACTGAATTCAAATGTACCACATTCTTTTGTAGGAATAACAGACTAGGCAAACTAGATGCAGAAGAAAAATTAAAAAAAACTTTGGGCCACATGGTTCCTATGTGGGTCCGCTAGACGATAGACTCCCGTTGGAACATGAAGGGAAGAATGACTACTTTGTCTTTTCTTCATGGCTACAAGCATTCTTCTTCCAAACAGAATCCATTCCTGTTTTTATGGACCGCGCTTTCTTTCAGATACTAAAAGGACATTGAGTGCTACGAAAATGCCCCCCAAAAAATCTTGCAACCAAAACAACTGCGTATCAATGCCTATTAACTTGAAATCAAATTTTCTGTTCTAAAAATTAATGAAGCAATTCTTAGCGGTTCTACACACCAGTGAAGGCCTTCCATTTAGCACTAACTGTGGAAAATGAAACTGCAACAATGCGAAGGATATAATATAGATCTTGGGCCGTAGAAGGTTTTAACTTTTATACTAGTACCTTGGGAACAGAACTTAGTCACCTAGCCAGAAACACAGGCATATAAAACGAACAGGAAAAAACACAACCCAAGTTAACAGGTTGCACCCGTGGTGGCTCATTAGACTTCAACTTCAAACCTTGAGTTTAGCCGGTGAACACCTTTGGCCTAAACGCAGAATCTTCCTCTTAACTTCAACCTTAAACTTGTAAAGCCAAAAGCTATAAGATGGTACAAAATCTGGGAGAGGGATGCTATACGGTACATGCACAATGAGATACATGATTCGATGCAAACTCCCAAGGCCTTACCCTGTCTGACAGGAATTACAGAACTTTGGTGGCAAAAACTAACCTACTACAGTCACAATCGAAGACAGAAAATGCAGTTTTCAGTTCTAAGAAAGCCACCCAAAAAGACAGCCTTTTAATAAGAAAAGGAGCCCTGGTTCAATCTGAAGCCGAAGACACGATGTTGGAAAGATCTACCAGATAAAAAACTGCACTATCTTATTGTGCTACGGCAACAAAACTCGGTCATTGAGACAAAACAACATACACCTAGTATATAACAAAAGAATTCAACGAAACAACTGGCAATGCTTTCCAGCCACCACTTGATTAAACAGCAGAAAGTGACACCCATCAACGTCAATACGCAAAAGACACAGTCAACATGCATTAAAATCAAAACCCCCACCTGAAAAAAAAAACAAAGAAAAAAAAACGCAGAGAAATACGAGACAAAGAGGGAGGGGGAAGAAAAGAAAGACCTTCATCGCAACCAGGGGTGCATTCACAAGTGATCTCAAGGTCACCGTTGACAAAAACCCTAAGCCTACCAACAGCATCGCCATACCTATGGCTGGTACACCCACACGTTACTTCTACATAATCTCCACCTCTCTTGACCCCACTAATCTCTTTCAACTCTTCATCGCCAAACAACATCTCTCCTTCTACCCCATCCGCCATATCTCAGCCCCCTTCTCTCTCTGTGTCTAATACAGAAAACCAAAAAATAACCAAAACCCAGAAGCCCCGGCGAGATCTTTGAGCCAGAATCGATTAAAGACACAATTTTGGTTGGTGGGTAATAGAGAAAAGGCCAGGATAGCCACAAAGATTAAACGGAGATAAACCAAAAATTAAAAAGAGCGAAAAGAGAGGATCCCTTCAAGCGCGCATCTCCGAGAGATCTGGTGTATAAATCCTTGAAGTGCCACTTTGATAGGCGGAGAAAGCGAAGAGAGATATAGAGATGTAATGACAGGGAGAGAAATGGAGAGCTTGAAGTTTCGGCGTTTGGGGGAAGTAAAGAGAGAATGAGCTAGCGAAGAGAAATAAGTGAAACGAAATGAAAGGGTAGTGAGCCCTTTTAATGTCTATCTTGGAGAGAGAGAGAGAGAGAGCGAGAGAGAGCTTGTGGTCGCTTTGATACTTCGCTGCATGACATGTTGACGTGACACGAGACCAAAAGAGAGAAAGAGAGAGAGAGAAAAAAAAAAGTAAAAAAAAAAAACAGAGAGAGAAAGAGGGAGTTTGCTTTGGGGCCAGGGCATTTTGGTGGCTTCATATGTAATCCATTCACTTCGTATTGAAAACAATGAAAAGCGTTGGGTTCAGATTCAGGCTTGAGAAGTACACAAAAAAAAAATAATAGTAGTTTTTTATTAGTAAATCATTCAAATTCCTCCCTGGATCATTCAAGATCGTGAAATTTTAAATGTAATATTGTTAAAATTATTGAATATTATTTGCATCGTAAAATTATTTGGATTGAACATTTTATTAATATACTTCACTTTTTCTTTTCGTTGTTTTTCTTTTTTTAATCGTGACTTGCCTGTTTTTCTTTTGGTTTGTACTGTTCCCCAGAAGGGCTTCTCACAAGGTGGGCCACCAAGCTTGATAGGGGGGCGTATATGTCGCATGTGAGTCTGATTCACCCTATTGGAAACAGTAACTGCAAATGATAGTAACGGTGGTGAAATGTGACTCAGCGTTAATGCGGCACAAATCAATGGCCCTTTTGCAACATGAGCGTACTGACGTTGGTTTGAGTTGCTCGAGAGTTGGTTTCTTATGCTTCAGTTTACTTGTAAAACATGGCGAGGTTCATCAACGCATGATTCGTCAGGGCCAGTTCATATGATTGGTCTTGTATTAAAACTTTTAGGATATTGTTTCATATGCAGTCCATGTGTTTGTTTGTACATCAAGCATATGCCTGGTTCATATATGTTTCGGACGAAAATTTAAGTTAATCAGAGTGCCAAAATGTTGCTAAATTGGTAAAATTCTATGCGTCGTTCTATACAGCGAATGTGCAGTGTACAAATAGTGCATTATAATTCAGAGATGTATTCCTAATTAATGTGCTGTCCATCTAACCAATAAAATGAGAAAAAAAAAAAACAAAACAAAACGGTACTCACGTTGTTTTTTCGCCAAATTAGTTGACATTGGAATTTATTAGAATAAGCTATGCGATCCGTTTTACTACCCTTTTCATCACGACGAGGGAAGAGCCCGTGGCAGGAAGAGACGAACAAAATGTTTTCGTAGCCATCTTGCCAGCGAATTGTGTGCCACCAACAATGTACAATATTTTGAGCAAAATGTAGAACGGTGGCATGATGACAATATAGGCTAGGGCTGTTGTTATTGAGTTGAAACGTGAAATTAGGTGCAATGTTGATATGGATTCGTAACAATTGGCGTCCCCTTTAAATTTGTATGCTTTTCTTCTCATTTGCGTTTTCCTTTTGATTTTATATTGTCATCGGTGAAAAGTTTGAGTGTTTTCTTTGAAAGTAATGGCCACTTTGGCTAGGAATTATACAAGAGAGTTTTTTTTTTTTTTTTTATCCCTTCCTTTCAAAACCCAAATCGTAAGAGCAGCTAGATTCTAACAAAAATTAAGCTACAAGACCAAAAAATAATTAATTAGTATATATCTAAGTAAATATATAATTGAGTTTATACTTCTAGATGTACTAACATAAAAAAAAAAAAAAAGGATATTCCATAGTACATCGACAGTTGTATTATCCAGCAGAATGGCATGGATCCGAGAAAGCTTGCACAGTACACACGACCAGACGTGATATGCCGGAAACAAAAGCCTGAGGGTGAGGCTGACCAAGGATTGGCAAAGCTTTCATAAAAAAAAAAATTATATAAATAATTTGATGTGAAGACTCTGATAATCGAGAATGGATTTTCTGGAAACGACTAAGAAGTCATGCTTTACTACAAGTTAGCCTCAATATAATCATTAATTATTAGGACGGGAAACAATGGAAATTGTATTGGATAACAAAAGAATAAAAAACAATAATTGAATGCTTTCTCATGGCTCATAATTGCCATGGTTGTCAACTCGCCATTGATGGAGTGAAAAAAATGGGATGTTCGGTGATGACCATTGTGGAGCCAAGCATTAGTGGGTATGGCCCGTTTCTTTTTCTGCCTCTTTTTTTTTTTTTTTTTTTTGTATGTTCTCTTTTGGGTAAAAATAACTGGGGAGACATTTCCTCCTATAAGCATAGTTTGACCAGGGAAAGACTTGGACCTTTCAGCACAAGGTACAGAGAGATTACAAAACTCTTGGGGCCTCTTTTATCTAGGCCATTTCCTCTTTGAAAGTCGCCAAGAATCTTTTTCTTAATTGCTCATCTTTCTCAGTCTTTCAAAGTACGCATGATATGCTTGTCTATTGCATGACGAAATAAAATGATGGCAACTCCAAGCAGGCAAGCAAGCAAGCGTGAAAGTTAACTCCATGTTATAGATCTTCTTGTCTAAGTCACAGATGAAAAATTATACAGGCTTCTAAAAGGGCCTTCCAGCTGTGGACAGGGCGGATCAGAAGTGCTGTGATTTTGGTTAAAACTTGAAACTTTAAAAGCAAAAGTTGTAATGAGTCTTACCAGATCAACTAAATTTTGGAGGGGGTAAAAAACTATGTTATTCTTATTTTTAGCTGCCCTGGAGCCCACATGCTCTTATTTTAGCCTGCTAGCTTTGCAGTTAATGAACCTCTTTTCACTTTCCATGTCACTCCTTTAATATAATGGTAGTGCCAGGACAAAGCTAGGCAAATTAACGAGAAAACCGAGAATGCTAGTATTTATGATAGATTTTAAGATGTTCTGTACTTCAATTCACGTGTTCTTAGCGGAAAAAAAAAGAAGAAGAAGGTCATTAGTAATCGAGGCTGCTGGCCCTTTTCTCGCTTTTTCCCCCCTTGTTTTCCTCTGTGTTTAAAGAAGCCATGAACCAGGATGATCGTGACTTTGATCCTTTCGTCTGCAGAATGGCATAATGAACATTCTTGATAGGACCGTGCGCTCAACTGATTACCGATTACCATCTGTGACTCAGTTTCCATTTGTAAAATAGCTCCACTGCTAGGGGGGCATAGTCCCCTATAGAACTATTTTGTGCAGTTGTCCAATTAGGTGCAGATTTATTCGCTTGAACAAATATATTTTTCTTACTTCAACATCTTCAGTCAGGACATCAACGTATAGCATCCCAACCCCATTACCATGGTGAAAATGGGCATCTTTTAACTGTTTAAGTAATGACTAATATTCTTTAACCACTAGGCTGCTCCAAGTGGCACTAAACCTTTGTGGCTTGGGGATGGTTAGGGATCCCTCTCCCTTCCAAAACACTGTCACATGAAGTGGGATTTAAGTGGGGTGCAAAGCACTCCCTTGATGGTCTATTTCAGAGTTAAAAAAGAAAAGAAGAAAAAATTAGGATTCTTTTATCACAAAATAACAATCTAAAATCGACGGTTCTAAAAATTCAGTCATAATGAAATCAGCACTCTAACGAGTGTCAGTGTCATTCTTGTACGTTAACAGACTCCCATAGATTCCAGGTGTATTTTCCAGACCAAAATCAGGAATTCTTGTGGCATTGGGATCTACAGTTTCCATAGATTGCTTCAAGAAAATTAAGCGGCCCTTTTATCTTTCGAACAGTTATTCCAAGTACAAAGGGTAAAACAAAGTTGGAACATTTTTTTATCAAGATATTAAAGAAGCCTGTCTCGATCGGATTCATTTTCTAATTATTTTGTCCCCAGTGTAATGCTTTCTGCCGACTAATGGTTCTTTGAGGCCTTTAAATGGACAAACTTCAATGACAATGTGGGCCAACTTGACATGCTGGATTTCATTAAAATATTGCCTTATCCTAGTAAGGTTGCCATCATAATTTGGATATTGATTGGTATTTCTGTTGCCCTACCCTTTACAGTTCAACAAGGAACACAACGGATTTGATCAATTAATTATTAAACGAGAAATGTTAGGTAGATGCTGTCGTAAAAAATTAAAATATATTATACTTACAATAACATATACTGCACTTTCCAAAAGAGAAAAAAAAAAAAAATAGTATTGATTGATTTTTATTTTTTTTCGAAAATGTATCAGATTATTCCAATTTAGAAAATAGGTATTTATTGCAAGCCCTCACCCCGCACCTCTGCAGCCGCATAGGTGTGTTCTTATTAAATATCCTTGTTGAGTGCCATGCAATTCATATTACAGGGGTTGCATCGTGTCCAAAAAGTTCGATTTTGCATCACCATTTCCCCCAATTTTTACAACATATATGAGAAGTATTAAGAAGTATCGATACAATTGAAAGACTCTAATTACTGAAGACACTTTTTAAGTTCTTTGTTTTCCGTTTGGTTGTGGGGATATGTTGTTTGATTTTATAAGAGAACCTTGAACTCGCCTCCTGAGCCTGAGACAAAAAGTAAGGAAGCCGAAGTTTTTGAAGAGTGACCGATTATGAGCTCAAATTAAGTACTGCACTTTATGCCATAATATATGTATGAAGGCATCTTCATCTCCCTTTAGTTCCCATATTACGTGGGATTTAGTTAAGGTGCAAAGTGTTTTCCTGTGATGTCTTCGAACATTTGATTCACTTTCTTTCTATTGGCTAACTAGTTGTCACCTATTACCGTGTTAAAATAAGAAAGGGATAAGAAATTCCTGGTGGTGACTGGTGCACGACTTAGTACTCTACTTTTGTTCATTGGATTCTCCGGCGAGGACCACCAGCTGAATTCAAACTTGATTACTCGGCGTAAGCCTGCCTAATTGAAGTGCAAAAGGCGAAGACTCTTTTACCACTGGCATTTTCAACATATATAAATGGAATTCAACATGAGGGCGGGTGAAATTCTTTTTAAGATACCAATCACTTATAGCAACAGTTAAACGTCTGCTTCTGCATTATGTATGCGGCCAATCGCCCCTAGCAAACCACAAGCAAATTTTAGGCAAATAAATTAGTTTATGTTAGACTCCTCTTATAGGAGGCGAGTTCTACAAATAAATGGAGCCGTGTTGTTCATCACGAGATTCTCACGCCGTAAAATTTGAACATGCTTAAATGTATAAAAGTAAATGTTATTTATCCGATGCCACACACCGACACCCACTGCCTTACTCACACAACTAAACTCATTACCTCACGTTATCTGTCCGATTGAAAGCGAAACATGCATCTCCTGCACATTACGACAGACCAGGCACAAACGCAAATGTGATGACATTTTAAGCTTCGAATGCATGCGGGATGCGCTGGAAAATTGTGGGCCATATCAAGTCTGTTTCCTGTGCCACTCCCAAGCTTCAGAGTTATGCAGGCAGAACTCAAATGCTGCTCCAAGAACAACTTCCAATGTACGTAGGAACCTGACTAGCTAGTGGTCAACACTTCAGATTTGTTCATCATAAAATTCATTAATATTTGTAGTACATGATTTCGTTGGGAACCAAACCAGAAGCCACCTGTCTTGGGATTGAAGATTGACTAAAGGGATGCGCCCCCCTCCAAAAAAAAAAAAAAATAATAACATAAAGCTATAAAAAGAGATCCGGGGTTCAATCTTCAACTCCTTATAATCCAAAATTGGCCCCTTTAATTTTTCTTTTCTTTTAAAATTTCCCCTAGTGAGTGTTTTTTATAGGTGGGAACTGGGCACGTTGATGGATCGAACACTTCTTGTCCTTCGATGCCTGACGACAGGCTGGTTGTTCTGTTGTGACTTTTGGTCAACGTGATGCTTTTGCTCCTTATTAAATATTGGCACCATTTGACTCCTCATTAAATGGTGGTAATTGGAATTTAAAATATATATATATATTTTTAAAAATATAATTTATAAAAATAAAAAAATTATTTTTAATATATAATTCACCTTCAATCATATACATATATATGTGTGTGCATGAATTTATGTATGTATTGGAACCGTTTAGCAGTCCGCAGCAAACGGGTGCTTTGTTTTTTCAATTTGTATTGCTCAGAATGAGAAATTTTACCTTTTAAAATGAACGTGTTACACATTAATGGAAGTTCTATAAAAAAAATAATAAAAACAAAAAGCAACACTTGCAGGGTGTAAAGTACGCCGGGCACGGCTAGCCAGCTTAAGTGCACAACCACAACGACGGCGCTCTTTCTCTCCTTTTCATAATGATCAAACCCATTTTCAGCAAATCATCACGCATCACGAGACATTTACCATTTGTCAAGATTCCAAGTAAAACATCTCTTACTGTTGTGTTTATGAACAAGGGAAAAGTGAAAATGAATGAGCAGACGATGTTCAGTCAGTAATTTAATTTGTCTGTCGTTCCCAAAGAACTACGCTTGGAGAAGACGTCGAATTTCACAAACCCCACTAGTCCCTCGTAAGAAGCCAACTTAACCGGAGTCGCTTGCAATAATAAACCTCGTCAGATAAAGTCGTTCAGACACTTTTAAACATCTCAGCAAAATTACGATTGAATTGATGAATCCAATGGTCAATATGATTTTGCCTACTTGCAACCGTATGTACGGAATCGTATATCCGTCATTGAGTAGTAGGACCCACTGACCTATTTGTAGTGGGGCTCACAACCTCAAGCGTCTTTCTTCTTCATGGCGATGCACGCGGCGCAATGTGCAGAAGAGCAGTTACCTTAGACCGGATTTATCGGGTCTAACCTGACAGCTCATGGCCCAACGCCGACGCTTTTTGTATATTTATAGAAAAGATTGATTCATATCGTCTAAACTTTCTTCTAATTAATTAATTAACTATTTATTTAAAAATATCAAGTCAGATGTTTTTTTTTTTAATTGTATAAAATAGAACATAGTGAGTTAATTTTTTTAATGTAAACTAATCATTAAATAATTAATTATTATTTATTAATAATATATTTTGCAATAGTCCATTCAATAACTACAAAAACAACATTTTATTATAATTTTAAGCAAATGTAGCATAAAAAAATTACTTGGTATCCCATAAATTCTATTTTTTGATAATTTTCTGTGGCTTTTTCAAGACTCCTGCATACTCTTTAATTAATTTTACTGGTTCCCACTATATCAACAAAAATGGCATACATCTTTTTTTTATTATTATTTTAGCAAAACATAAATGAAATGCATCTTTCTACCTTATTTTTTCTTCGTCTTAATTATATAAAAACCATGAAGATTTGAAAATATTATAGAGTTAAATGATAACGCTGGAAAAAAAAAGCACCAAAACTAAATGATTTGATGGGTTTGAATTCCAAGATTTTGTGATTTTTTTTCATCATTTTCAAAACAAAGAAAATGCATATAAAACGAATATAAAATAAATCAACTTTGACCTTCCCAGGGATTGGCTCGGGGTGACGATGCAAACATGCTCATTTTCAAGCATTGAAATAAATCAAATCTGTTTTTCAGTTCCATAAAAAACGACACATCTTTCTTGTTTCTTATCCGTGTCACGATGATGGAGCTGACGCAATTAACAAAGTTTTAATCTTCGCTTCCATAATTAATAAAGCCTATAAAAATGTCTTCATGGTGAAAATGCGAAGTCTTTTTCACCAAAAATTATGGGTAAAATTAACTACAAAATAAAATTTAGATTAAAAAAATTACACTTTAACTATAAAAACTATTTTTTTTCTTAATTCTAACCAAATTAAAAATTAAAAAAAAATCAAAAATAATTTTTATGGTTAAAAAATCAGTTTTAATCACCAATTACATAATAAAATAACTTTTTTTTATTATTTTCATAAAATTATTCATTATTTTCTAGGTTTTTTCATTTTTCTGACCCACCTCTCGCTCTTCTTTCCCATTTTCTCTCCCCAATGCAAAAGAATAAAAAAAGAAAAGAAAAGAAAAGAAAAAGAATTAGAGCAAAAGTGCAAAATCAATGTCAGGTGATTTTGCTTCAGCTCTTGAATCTTTCTCTCTTCTTCCATTTTCTATCTTCACAAATCATTTCTTCGCGCTTTTTCGTCTGTTTTCAAGTATCTTTCTTGTATGTCAAGTGTCTGAAACTTAGGAACTAAGCATGCCCAGTACTTCTTTGTCTTGTTCTTCTCTCTTTCAACTCTTTTGGTTAACTTTATGCAAAAGGCACAGTTTTATTTACTCCTTACGCTAAAGCTCAGGGCTTTAAAATCTTTTCAGAAGTTACAATACTATGGTTTTGTCGCCTGTTATTGGCTTATTGCTCAACATCAGTGAAGCTATTTTCAACTTCTTGTTTAGCTCTCCTTGTACAAAGGGAAAAGATTTAAAAAAAAAGATCTTTCTTTTGTTTGCTATATCCCGATTTTCAGTTTCTGATCCTGACATAAGGGACTTTGTTAGTGATGTTGTTCTATTTCAAACATCTCCTATGTCCTAAAGGGAGGTTTTTGTTTCCGTTTACAAGGCCTTTTAGATTCTCTTCTCCTTCCTTCTTGGTGCGTTTTCACATGTTAGCTTTTCTGGGGTTTATTTTTTGGTAGATAACTTTTGTGGTTCTCAGCTAATTAATAGAATCTTGATTCTTTACCAACAGGGAATTTATGTCCATGAAAAAACCATCTTTGGGGGTGAGAAAATTTTCCGATTCTCACCTAAGGAGAGTGCTTAGTAGTTGAAAATGGGCTGTTCCGTTCTTTGCTAGCTTGCTTGTGTCTTTAGCTTTGTTATTGAAAGCTACTTTTAGGCTGTTTACCTCTCCCAGTAGCAGAGATCAGTTGCCATTTGAGATAGCTTCATCTTCAAGAGTAGAAGATTCAAGTGGGTATTTTGTAGAATCAGATTTAAAGGAGTCGTTTAACAAAAGTGGGTATTCGAATTTGAAAGCAACCAGATTGGCTTATCTCATTTCGGGGACTAAGGGTGATAGTCGCAGAATGATGAGGACTTTGCAGGCGGTGTATCATCCAAGAAATCAGCACATTTTGCATTTAGATCTTGAGGCTCCTCCCCGTGACAGGTTGGAGTTGGGAATAACAGTGAAAAGTGATCCAACATTTCTTGAAGTGGGAAATGTGCGTGTAATGGGTCAATTCAACTTGGTTACTTATAAGGGGCCTACCATGATTGCATGCACCCTTCAAGCAATTGCAATCATGTTAAGGGAGAGCTTGGAGTGGGACTGGTTTATCAACCTCAGTGCTTCGGATTATCCTCTTGTGACACAAGATCGTTAGTAATTGTTACTTGTTATATATATATTATTTTCTTTTTGATAAGTATACTTGTTTATAATTCTTCTTGTTTCAATTTTCCCACTGTGTTGTTGTATGGTCTTCTTTTGCATTGAGTAGTTTCTTTTGAAGGATTGATATTCTTATTGAATGGTGGCCCATACATTGTATCAGTTCCAGTCATGAACTTATCCACAGTGGCCAAAAACTTCCTCTGTTGTTCTGTGTTTGGTATGGCTGATACTTCGAGACAACTGTAACATAGTACACCGATGGCTTCTCCTACAACTTCGAACTTGTTTGGTGAACGGTCGATAATGGTATTTTAGGTGCTCAATGTGTTTTCCTAGTGTCTTAAATTGTCGTGGGTATTGAGAGGAATGAATACTAAAGCCACGTTGTCTTGTTGAGAATAGATTGCTGATGGATGAGATGTCGGGGAACCAACGAAGTCAGCCATGTTGTCGAACATCATTTGGTTATAGTGGCTATGTTAAACCATAAATGCATGAAACTAGCATCTTCAGTGCTTTTGGGTCAGACATATTTGGTAAAGTTTTGTTTTACTGGGTATTAGTTTTTGCAATGTTTTCTGTTTTTTATAATTCGTTGTCTATTGGGTATTTGTTAAACCATAACTGCATGAATTTAGAATCTTCAACTTAATTTAGATGATATCTATTGTCAAGATGACGTAAGTTCTCTGGGCCACACACCACCCAATAGTGTAAGTTTACGGTGTCAGTGGTTTTTTGTTGATATCTATTGTCAAGATGACGTATGCTTTCCATCTTATTGGACATTTCACAAAGGGAGTCTTGATGTTTGAGGGATTTGACCTTTATTCTAAGCTTGATTTCTTTTCTTCTTCCCCTATTTTATTTGCTGAAGTAGACTTTTTCGGTGTTTGTTTTCACAGATCTACTCTACGCATTCTCAAATTTGTCTAGGAATCTTAATTTCATTGAACATACGCAGCTTACTGGTTGGAAACTGTGAGTGAAAAAGCAAGACCTCTGTATGATCACAATCCTAATTAGTATTCTTCCTTTCCTCACATTTTCAGCAGAGATTCACTTTCAGCTTGTTGTGTTTGGCAAACCTATGGAGGAACTGAAGAGCAAAACCAATTATTATTGATCCAGGTTTGTACTCGTCTAAGAAGTCTGATATTACTTTGACCACTCAACAGCGATCACTTCCCACCTCATTCAAACTGTTTACTGGTACGCATTTTTATGTAAACTCCATTGTTACTTCAGTATACAGTATGCTGTAGTTCTGCTGTAACCATGCGATTGGGCTCATTTCTATCTCCGAGGGATTGTATTGAACGAAGTTTATGCTTCTTTTCGCTTCCTTCTGCCTTGCAGGGTCTGCCTGGGTAATGCTAACCCGAGCATTTTTGGAATACTGTCTAATGGGATGGGGTAACTTCCCGCGAACGGTCCTAATGTATTGCACAAATTTCGTATCCTCTCCGGAAGGTTATTTCCACACTGTTATATGCAATACTGAAGAATTCAGAAGCATAGCAACAGGCCATGGTCTCCACTACATTGCTTGGGACACCCCACCGAAGCAGCACCCCATCTCATTGACCATGAAACATTTTGACAAGATGGTTAAAAGCAAGGCACCGTTTGCTCGGAAATTGGCAAAGGATGACCCAATCTTAGACAGGATTGATAAAGAGCTTCTAGGCCGTTCGAATCAGTTTACTTCTGGAGCATGGTGTATTGGCAGCTCTGACATTGGGGCTGATCCATGCTCAGTGCGTGGTAATTATTCGGTGTTCAGGCCAGGTCTCGGTGCCGAAAGGTTGCAAGAACTACTTCAGAGTTTGCTGTCGGAAGATTTTGAAGAACAGCAGTGTTCATAATAGCAGAATTTTGGTCAAATCCAAGTGGACATTTGTTATATTCATGGATCATACGGCTGATGGAGAGTAGCGGAAAATTCAGTGTATGTATCGGCAAATCATTGTAAGTTGAAAATTGGAAAGTGAAAAAAGTCCATTTTTTGAGTAGTTCTCCGACCATTGTGGTTCGCTGAAGCGTGAGAATGAGTTTACAAGTTAATGTGCAAAAAGCTCTTTGATCAGCCTCTGCGAGCAGAGATTAAATTCATGTACTTCTCAACAATCGTTTCTGGTGAAAAATCGGTGAAGTAGCCCTTCTCTACATCCAGGCCTTCTTGGGCTGCCAGTGTCTCGACCTGTGTCTGGACCCTGTCTGCTCCAATCTGATTGGGCTCCAAGAGCATGCAAGCTATCTCTGTTGAATCCTCCCCGTGAACCAGGCCCAATGTCTGCACCATTGGGAGGCCACCGCCGCAAGCACTTACCATCCTTGCAATGCGTCTGGCTGTTGACACATCGGTGGACATTATGGGCACATTGTATAAAGCAACCCAAGGGCGTGCTCCAATCATGGTGATGCCTCTGGCCCGAGAAACATGGTTTGGCCCTACATCGGGCATCTCCGGGAGAATTTCAGGCATAGACCATCCGGCCCATTGGTTGTCCATGAAGTTCGGCCTGTAGTAACCCAACTCTCGCCTGATGGTGTCCAAGGCCTTGCCTGTTGGGTGTGCTGCAGCGTAAAGAAACACTGGCACTGCAATATACCAAAAAACAGGGGACATAAAAAACTATATATATGATCTTCTACATCTCATAATCCAAGGCCAACCAGCAAAATAACTATGCAAGGTGAGGGGCTGCCGGTTAAGTTTGCATGTAGCCACACATCTGACTGAGTTTTGAACCCAACCGGACCACATTCCATATCGCCTATGTCTTAGTATGAAGGAAAATGCAGGAGCCACTATTACTCGGCTTATGGGTCCTCTTATAGGATAGGGATGACTTAACATCCCCAGTTCCTTATTTACGCATAAAAAATAAAATAAAAAGGGGAGACCAATAAACGAGATAGAATGGCAGAACATATATGAGGCTGACCTTGAAATCTGCTGCCAATGTCCTCAGCCACTGTCTTGGCCAGCCAAGCAGCTTCATCCAGTGATGCCCGAGCCAACGGATGGAAAACAATGTCATCGACGACACCGAGCCGGGGGTGCGCCCCAGAGTGCAATTCGAGGTTAATGGCTCCGTAGGCAGCCTCAGCCATGGCCAGCACAGTTTGGTGTAATGGACTGTGAATGGCACTCCCCGTGGTATCATCAAGAACAACATGTGACACAAGCGTGTAACTGACCCTATTGTAAGCCCGGTCCTCGAACTTGTTGACAGTAACAGTTTCTGGGTCAAGCCTAGCGGCTCGTTCTATTGAGTCGAGTGCTGTGCGATTTTGTGACTCCGATATGAAAAGCTTGCAACATAGCAACATGGATTGATGTGCAGCTTTTTTGTTGTTCTATTGAAGCCAAAGGAGTGGGCCGTCATCGAACTAATATTTTATTACATGACATAAATAGATAATTATTGACGTAGAAAAAGTCCATATCGAAGTGCCCATTATATGATATCAAGATAATGTTATTCAATTCATTTGATCAATGCCAAGTGTCTCCAGGACCCTCAGGAACCTGACGATGGCACAGACAATATTAGGCCTAAGCAAGTTCCGGTTCGAACAGGCCAAAACGTCAAAATTGATTTCATGGTTTCGTTGAGAACCGACATTGTGGCGAGACAATCGCCCCTTCAAAAATAAAACCGACTAGGAAACCGAAACCATAATCAAAATTAAAATGAGCCCAAAACAAGAACCGAACTATAAATAACTGACTTGATTTTGGTTCTCCTAAGTACAAAACTTAAATCCAACCGTCTCATGGTTAGGTATGCTAGCCATCTATCTTTATACATTTATTTGATCCATCAATGAGGTCGTTGACAAATTTAAACAGTACTCAACAAATTTAGCACGTGCATAAGATTTTTTTTTTTTTGTTTAGCTTATGGTGGTCACTGCAACACATGTACGGTGCAGGTAAGTTACCACATGAGACATTTTCAACGTTTGCTTCAACGAGGGGCATTGCTTTAAACGCTGCTCACATTTCTGCCAGAAGTTGTACTAATAAAAGACAGACTCCAATAAATGATATCGTACACAAGAAGCAAAAAAATCTTTCTGGAGTAACAAAATGGAAACAATTTCCTAAAAAAAAAAAAAAAAAACAGTAAATGGCAAAGCTTAAAAAAAAAAAAAAACTAGAGCAATAATTCAAACACGGGTTTGATTTTGGGGAGGACAGGTAACAGTTACAAAATCTAAGCTGCAATGAAAAGATATTGATCAAATTTAGATTATATTCCATTCCTAAGTCAATTGTCTGGAAATGGGTCATCTCAACATGGGTGCGTTGAAAACCAACAAAACAAAGACCCAACAAAGTGATCGTACTTTATGATACGATGTTAGCAGCAAACAGCATCGCCTAGGTAGCTAGCAAAGTGAAATGCAGAGCTTATTACTGAAGTGGGGCTGCAGTCACGAAGAATAGCAGAAGGGCAAGGTAAAGGAAAATGAAATCCAGGGCCAGAACAGAGACATGCAGAGAAAAATCAACTTGAATAGCATTATTTACCTTGCAGCTCGAGTTGAACTCCATTCCTTCCCCTCTGCCCAGCATCAATGTTATCCTTTGTTTTTTGTTACTGTTTTTTCCGTGTCTTTGTTTCAATCTTCCGGAGAAAAAGAAGTTACCATTCTCTGCACATACAAGGCTACTAAAGTGGAAAAAACTAAATAACAAGCTAGGGATACAGTTCCCAATATAATGCCCCCACGAACCCCAAGAAGGGTGCAGTTTTGAATGAGAAGCAGGCTTATGATTCACATGGTTTCGAAACTGGGTCATAGCCTATTAATGGCGCACCACAAAAAAATAAAAAAAAAGGTGGGGGAAAGAAGCCTCCAGGAAAATCTTTCTTTTTCAACCAAGTAATCCTGTGAGATTTTAAACAGAAATTGGTTCTACTGCATTCCTTTCATTGGTAGGCAATTATTTTCCGTTTCTTACCATCTAAAATAGCTAGTCCACAGAGTTGGCTAGTTAGTTGAAAAGTTGAAGTGATCAGGTAGGTAAATTGCATGCATGACCTATAATCTGCAATTGCTTGGATAGTTTTTATCCACAAATTAAGATCCTTGTTTCGCCTTGAAGTCACCATACTGATATTGTCTTCTTACATATGTAGTAACCAGAAGATCAGCTTAGCTCCACCTAGTGCCTTCTGTTATACAAATTCATTAAAACAGATTGCAGAATAACGCTAGTAAAACCGAACAAAATTGAATCTGTCCAACAGGTGATGCTCGTCTCTTCCAAGGCGTGGTTTCTGTTTTCTTCGGCAGCAGGCAACAACTTGGGTAATTATCAACCTTCACTGTCGTTTCTTTATACATATTCTCCACAACTATGAATGGCATTTGAATCTAAAAGACTCGACATTAAGCAAATCAAAATTCCAATTTTCACTCTCTTATCGTATTGCGTGACAAAAAAAATAAAATAAAATAAAAAATATATATTTTTCATCCATTTCCAAAATCTATGGCAAACACAGTCAATAGCACTAACCAGCAAGGAGACAACAGCATTGTCGTCAAAATCCCATCACAAAATCAATTTTCCTCTACTTACTGAAAACAAAGAGCAACCAAAACAATTAAAAGAAAAGAAAATGGAATCAACATAGTACAGAGTTCTATACTCAATACCCAGTCAACCACAATGATCAAAACTCAATCTCCTTGGGTTTCGGGTACCCATCATACTCCAATTTGGCCCCTAAACCCGCCCTTATGACCCGAAACTTTAACCTCAAACTATCCATTATCTCCCCAACACTCTCATCTTCCGGCTCCGAAACCGGGTATTTCTCAATCAACCCCTCCATCTCCTTAACGGAGTTCTGGATCCGGGCCGAGAATCGAGATGGGTCGATACGGATGGCGGCGTTCCAGACGTCGACGCAGCCGCGGTAGAACCCAAGTTCCTCACCGACTTCGAACCCGGTCTTGAGACCGACCTGGCGAGCCTCCTCTTTTCCGGTGACTAGGCCGTGCTGGTAGCCTTCTTTGTAGCCTTCATTGAAGTGGGTCTCCTCTAAATTCAACGAGGATTCGAAGATATCTTCCACGGACTCCATAATTTGTTGATTAATCCGTTGCTTTTGCTGGTTTTGAATTTGCCTAGTTATTCTAGAGGAAATAAAATAAGCCGATAAGGAGATAATGGAATTAATCACCTACCTGTTACTCTAGCGCCATGTTTTGGGACTCCCAGCTTCTCTGCAAATACAATGCAACGTGAATGGCTCGAATCCAACGAATTGTGATTTCTGCGAGGTCTTTTGGGTTTTTGTTTTGGGCTTTGATCAGCAAGTTACAAATTTACAATGGGCTTGCAATTAGTCTTCTTAGCCATTAAAAAGGGTAAAGAAAACACACACTTTTGGATTCATTTTTATTTTTATTAAATGTTTAACAGAAAGGAAAAGGAAACTGGAATATTAAAATATGAAAACGACACAGTATCGATTCCTTGGGCAATGACAGTTCATTTATCACTCAAACATCAATTTCTACTCTTCACTTATAACACACCATTTTTAATGTTTTAATATTTAATTTTTTTTTAGCTCATCATGAATCTAAAGGTTGCAATAGTCAGTCAGTAAAAACTCAAATCAATTCATTACGCAAAAAAAAAAAAAAAGTTACAATTAATGATTTGATATTATTTTGTATTTAAGTTTAGTATTTTTTAATCAATTTTTCTTTTTTATTATTATTATTTATAAAGAGATATATTATGGCAATGACAATGACAATGGAAGTGGGAGCTGGCCATCACAGGAGTGATACAAAAATTGTATGCTAACTGTAAGCATGAATAAATGTCACTTCCAGTGTTCCTAAAAATTTGGGAAACATGTAGATCAAATGCAGAACCTATGTTGAGGAGGGAATAACATTATTTTGAACACTTGAACATTCCGAAACCATTAATAACCAAAGCACAACAAGGACAACTGACTGGCATATCATTGCATGTATCAACGTAAGAACTTGTCCTCTTCAGCCATGTTTCTTCCTTCATGGATCTCCAGAAACACTCTTCCCGTAGTAAACGTAACCATTACCATCAAGAGGTCATAAATAGATTTCAGGTCCACGTTGTTGGTTGGTTGGTTGTTGTTGCAATTGCAACTGCAGTTGTTGTTGCCGCAAGTTTGCCTGAATTACATAGCAATTCAGACTCCTCTCCTGTCTCTGCAACCATAACCCGAAAGCTGTTAATTTTAACATTTCCATTTAGAGATATTCTAAGGTCTAGTACTGGGTTCATGTGTTTATGGTCAAAAGGCCAACTTTTTACCTTTAGTCTAGAAATTGCCTGCAGAAGTTCCACGCACTCTACTAACACAGATTTCTCTTGAGCAACAACTTCTGCTAATTGTGAGAGTAGCTTAACCGTCTTCTTGGCCTCGGGAAGGTACTACTTCAAGTTCAACCTATGCTAAACAAAACATAAAGCATCAATACAAGGAATTTGCTTTGACAGTTGCGGCTTACTGGGCGTAAAAATGCTGTTAGTGGCAACTCAATGGAATTTGTGAGATCTGATGCATATTGAAGTGCAAGAGAAGCTGATTGTATATCCACATACAAACATCAAGTTGGTAGTTAAAATGCTTTTTTCCTTTGGCATTATTAAGAAGCTGCTGAACATGATTGCTCCCTATTTTTCTTTTATCTATGTGAACTCACCTTCGCACCATTAGTAAGAGGAACTCTGCAGAGCGCGGAATGCAAACACTCTTTTGTCATCGAAACAGCGGACGAGTGTTGCATTTCCACATCTCTCCAAAAAGTCTAGCAGTTTGATCTGCATGAGCTCTCAACCATTAACCTATCACAAGTTAAAATCTTATTTTATTTTAGAGAGTGGTGCAAAGCTCAAACTAGTATTAAGCTTGCACCGTGCGCTGTGCAATAGGTTACTAACTTGAGATTGCAGAACATTGTCCAACTTCATCTCCTGCTTTCCCTTTTCTAGCCGCAATTTCTTTTGCAGCACAGAATGTTGCAACCTTGTCAAACTAAGCAACACACAAGATAGATTGTTCTGTAAGATCATCGTAGACAATAATCTGCTTGAGTAGTAATTTCTTATCTCTCAACACGAATATATAGAAGGAGTTTATTCGGGCAATTTTGATATCTTCAAAGCCATATATTCATCATCACAACTGGCCCCCCAAATTGCAGACTTTCACTGAATCCATTCCATTCCATAAGGTCCACTTTGTAATGACTGTCATAATAGGTTGCAGGAATCGGAATAACATTTTCTTCTCCATCAAGTTTGGAGCAAAATGCCAAAAAAAGCATAAAGGTTCATGCCAACTGCTCTGTTTCCTACATTGTCCAGTTCTAACTTATGGCAACCACAAATGGTTGGAGTCCAAAATTCTTGTGTAGTGATAGAGATGGATAAGAAAGCATAGCAATGATTTAAAGGGCAACACGGATCGTCAAGTTCAGAGGGCAAATATGCAATCAAAAAGATCATAAATAACAAGGGATCCTCAGTGTGCATACCCATAATAAAATAAGATGTATACTCAAAGGGCCCTTTAATCCACGTATCCTAAATAGAAATTTTAATCCTTTTCCTTCAATTTTTTGTTTATGTTCTCATTTGCAGCATCAGCTCTAGCATTTGAATAGCGCCACTGCTTCCACCGATTGTGGAGCATTCTCAACTCATGAATGTTCTCCGCATTCCCTGACACAGCTGTTTGTTTCCAGCTTTCGAAACTTACCTTGTCTCCGCCTCATCTTAGCAACGAAAGATTCTGTTTGTTTCCAGGAAAAATGTGAAAAAAAAAGGTTGAATTTTTCCCAAAATTACCATTCCGAATCTTGCATTCTCGATCCCAAATTTGCGAGCACGTGAAACAGAGTAAGAGGACCTGAGTTTGTGGTCTGTACTATATAACTGAACGCGAAAATCAAATTTGGCAACTGGGTCTTTCTTTGGATTTGAGTTTTCTTTATTAGGATTCATCGATAAGGGCCCCCTTCGTTTTTCAGGTAGAAGAGGAAATGAAAGACATGACAATCAACACAGACATGGCCTCTCTATCTTCGAAGCTTCCTCCACCTATACAAACACCTTGAACAACACTGAGGCCCAACAAAAATTGACCCAAACAAGGACTCTGCATTGTGACTATACTTCGGACTTTTCAGCAATGCTTTTGACAACTTTCGTTTTCCTATTAGACTGTGGGCCAATGGACTGGCCTGTTGTGGGTTTGAGTATTCCCCTGAGAATTCAATAGGTTCCACTTTGGGTCTCTGTCCATGGAAGACCTGCAAAACCACAGAACATGGAACGTTCAATCCAATACTCCTTATGACTTCGATCTTGATAATTTTGGTATAAACAAGAAAGAGAAGGGAGAAAACAAAACAAGAAAGAATTTAATTAGATAAATTTACACACTATTTATTTATTTTAAAAAAATGCCATAAAGTCCGAGGGAAAAAGAAGAATCGTGACAAGTAAGAATAAATAATTTATGCGGGTTCCACCACCAGTCCTCCTCCAACGATAATGCCATCGCTGACAGCTGTTTTTCAATTTTTTTCTATTTATGAAATTATATAAAAAAAGAAGCATGAAGATTACTTCTTAAATAGAAAATAAATGAAAAGAAAAAAGAAAAACAAACCATATATATATATATATATATATAACATGTCCGTGATTGTTAAAATAAATAAATAATAATAATAATAAGAACAACATGAACATGCATGTGTATGCCCGGTCATATTGATTCTCTCTCTCTCTCTCGTTTTCTGTCAAAGCTTCTGTGCTGTTGTCAGTGTGTTTCCACTCTCCATTTTTCATTTTCCTGTCCTTTCTCGAGTTGTTGGGAAGGCGGCCGTCTAAGCACTCCTCTCATTTTGTTCTATTTTCCTTTGCGTTCCTTTCGAAGGACTCAATTAGGTTCGGGAAAGATTATTGTCAATCTTTAGGCCGGCGTCGTTCTTTCACATTTTCTCTTGCAGGAGTCAAGCAGCGTCATAAAGAATGGCTGGCCCGTCTGCGAGAAATCTATAGCCAAGTAGGGGGGGGGACCTTGGAAATCTAAAGTCCTATCTCTCTCTTTCTCTATGACTCAAATTTGACTTTGGTCTCGCAATGCGCGAGTTTGTGGTATTCCTGAGTCAACCCAGTGGCAATTCTGTTCTTTTCCCTTTAAAGATTTTATCTTTTTGCCATTTGGGTTGAAGTTACAGCGAGTGAAGCTCACTTCCTATCGCTTAAAGGCTTCTGCTTTTTCCCACTCGATTTTTTTGCTCTGTTAGGGTTTTTGGATTTTTTGCTTTTTCACTTTTTGGGATCAGGGTTTGCGAGATTGTGCTATTCTCGAGTCAACAGAGTAGCAAGTCTGTTCTTTTGCCTTTAAAGATTTAATCTTTTTGGCATTTGAGTTGAAGTTACAGCGAGGGAAGCTCACTTCCTGTTGCTTAAAGATTTCTGCATTTCCCTCTAGATTCTTGGGTCTGTTAGGGTTTTGGGTTCTATTTTTTTCACATTTTATTGGATCAGCGTTTCAGCAGTTATGGTGAGGAAACATGGATGGCAGTTACCTGCACACACATTCCAGGTATGGCTACATCTCTCTTTCTGTATATTGGTGTTATTCCTCTACTGACCACTATACTTGTTCAAGAACGTTTAGGGTTTGTTCATTTTTATTGGGGCTTTGAATATTTGCGGAATTGGTCCGTTTTGATCTTGTGTCTGCGTCTACAATTCACACATCAAACAATTGGTAAATACTTGTACGGCATTGGCCTTAAACTTAAAATGTGCAAAATTTTCCAGGTGTCCTCCTTCTTTCGTAAAATAAAATGATTCCTTACAACTGTTCACTGATCCTTTCCTTTCTTCGCTGATTTTTGTCATGAGATTTTGGGATTACATCATTGGAAGTGGAACACTAATGGGTTATTTGCCAACAATAAGTCTGCCTTATTATTTAGTTCGTAATCGAAATTTCATGCATATTTTGTCAGTCATTTTTTTCTCCTTTGTAAAATGTTCAACTAGTAGTATATTAGGATTTCTTACGTTTTGAGCCTGCTGCTGATTGAAGAATGAGGCAACCAACGGTGCCAATGGGGCTGCCCTTTTATTTCAGCTAAATTTTTCCTAGGCTAAAAACGTTGCCCAACCTACCCTAACAATTACCAAAGATTTTAGCCCATTAGCTGGATTCATAGGCATTTAGATTAAAGTTGTTACTCATAGTGTTTTATTCAAAGTGATATATAGTCTTAAATATTTATGTTTTTCTGTTTTATTTATTTATTTATTTATTTGTGATGAAGCTGCAAAACAATTGCTTACCATTGGAGTAACTTGAGTATGGCTCATGTGTCATTGTCAATTGTCATTTTTCACATTCTTTTTGAGCAATCTCAAATTAAAATTCTTTTTCTGATTAATGAATCCATGGGTGTTTCATGGTTGGATTTGTTAACTTATTTTAAAGTTGTTCCTTGTCTTTTCCAGGTTGTTGCAATTACTGTATTCTGCTTATTGGTGATTGCATTTTATGCTTTCTTTGCCCCTTTCCTTGGAGGCCACATCTGGGAGTATGCTCTGATTGCTACTTACTCTCCAGTGGTATGTAAGTTTATTGATTTCTCAGCGTTAAGTGCATGGTTTTTCTTTTTCCCTTTTCTGATAATGTCATTGATAATAAATAGGAAATTTGGGTAGTACCTGTGGTTTACAATGACATATGAAGCACAAATTTCCCACTGGCAATCATCGTAGCAATGTGATTGATGATCTGTGACAAAAAAAATGAAATGCCATTTTCAAATTCTAAGTAGCTTCAAGTAACCACTCTGCATCTCTTTTGCTCTTACAAAAAAAAAAAAAAAAAAAAAACTTGAGTAAACATATGCAGGTTATCCTTGTCTTTGTTCTTTATGTGCGCTGTACTGCAATCAACCCGGCAGATCCTAGCATCATGTCTAAATTCAATCCAGATCTACCAAGTAATCCCAATGTCAATCATGGTCTATCTCCAAAGGATCTACCTGGAAAATTTGATGAAGTTGGTAGTATGGTGCATTCTTCCATATCATCACTTTCCAGAAGTTCGGCAGATGCGGCTAATTCTAGTCAGAAAGGTCCAGTGGGAGATATTGGGAGAGTGGATACTATGATGCAGCCACCAACCAGAAGGTCTCGTAACAATATTGGTGGCATATTCTGTGGATTGTTTGTCCATGAGGATTGTTGTAAACGGGATGGGGCAGCTGAGCAGCAAGGGACTGCTGAAGATGCCTTGTTTTGTACATTGTGTAATGCTGAGGTATGTATAACAAGTGAGGCAAAATGTATTCACATCTTTTCTTTGGGTCTCACATTATACATCTTGTGATATATTTCTTAATAATTGTAAGTTTCTATTGCCTCCATAATCACTTCCTTGTATACATAACTCAGCCAAACCATGCTTAATTCCAAACTAGTTGGATTTGGCTATACAGATCATTTTTCTCTGTTACATTTTATTTTGAGCCAGATTATCTATGAGCTGAAGCGACAATAAGTCACTTTTATTTGTTTTCAATCTGTAATGGGATATCTTTACTTGCTTAAAAATGTACTCGTCTCTTATCCAATATCTACTGTTTTTCATACATTCATCTTAAAATTCTTATTGCAACTAAAGTTCCCACAATTTAATATCAACAACATCCTCTTAGTACATTCTACTTCTGTTGCCTCACACTCTTCATTTTGAATAATTGAATACAAGTATCATAAGTGGTCACTTTGGAACCTCCACACCTTCAAATTAATGACACTTCCTATCAATGGTATTACTAGAATTAAAATGCTTAGTTTTTAGATTAGTCAGGCATATCCTGAAGCCATTGGCTCTAGAGTGCCCATCCCTATCATTGCATATATTTTATATTAGTTCAACTTACAGTTTCCCTTGGCCTTAGTTTTATTGATAGGAATTGTGCTATATACAAATAATATGCAGCATTGATTGAATGTGGCTAATCAGTTTTAGCCATTACAAATTGATAGAGAAAATCTAAGCAAGCTCTTGGTGTTTAATAGATTGACACCATGGGTTCGTTGTGTCTGACCAGTTATATTTTTAACTGATTGATAAAGGAAAGAATTGCACTGGGGTGCCCTTTTTCATAGTTGAAAGAACTCCAGGCATACTTCCAGTGTAAATTGATTGTGATAGGAGATCTTCCTTCTCATCATATGATTCTCGCACTTGGAAAATTTTCTCAATATATTTTCATCATTGTACTAGAATGTAGAGTGGGAGTCCTTTTCTTCTGCAACACCCACCATAAAGATTATCTTGGAAAGTTTCCAGCCTCCTGGAGGCCATGGTTCTCTGTATCTTGTCCTCTAGTGGTTCTACAATTTTGCATCTCTGTGCTAGTAAATGCTTGTTGACATTGCATCTTTGTTGTATGGTATTGTGGTTCTTTTTCCAAAGCATGTATAACACTATAACTTTCTTCCTTTTGTATGCAATTTTATGTTGGTGCTCAGAGCTAATTTTGTTTAAAAAAATAGAGGGAAAAAGGTTTGATAGCTTTATGCAGCTATTTGTCAATTGGATGCCAACAAGGATTTCAAAGATTACTACTGGCTTCTTTTATTAATCCTTAAGGTTTTACAATTGTGCAGGTAGGCAAGTTCAGCAAGCACTGCAGAAGTTGTGACAAATGTATAGATGGTTTCGATCACCATTGTCGTGTACATCATCTCTTTATCTCTTACATTTTTGCTTTAATTTGGAAGACAATGTTACTTCAATTGCTCATTTGGACATGAAGCTTAAATACCTTTGACCTTATTTGAGTTTAGACACTGTAATTTGCTTGGGCCTAATTTCAGTTTTGGTCTGGCTGCAGTGGCTTAACAATTGTGTGGGTTACAAAAATTATGTAACTTTTATTTCGCTCATGGCAATTAGTCTTGTTTGGGTAAGTGTTTCAACTAAAACTATATCTTTTTTTTTTTTCCACGGCCTTTAGCAATGATTTATATATGTTTTTATCTTGTGGTGCAGCTAGTACTCGAAGCTGGAGTCGGTATTGCTGTCATAGTTCGGTGCTTTGTCAACAAGAAAAGCATGGATACTGAAATTGTTGACACTCTTGGAAATGGCTTTTCTCGAGCTCCTTTTGCAGTAATTGCGGTATCTATGCAGAATATGCCTGTATATTAAAGTTCATAAAATCATATTTTAATTGAAAATTTATCAGCATCTCCGTTGCTCAATTTGGATCTTTCTTTCTGCAGATTGTATGTACTGCAGTTTCGATCCTAGCATGTGTACCTTTGGGTGAACTATTCTTTTTCCACATGATATTGATCAGAAAGGTTTGTGGCCCATAAATTTCTTATATCATTTCAGCTTTTACTGTTCTTGTTGGCTGTTGATAAGATGAGGGACACGTTATAAAAACTTGAAATGTTAGATCTATTTTAGATTTTAGAATGAAGACTAAAATTACTGCAATTTTTTGGCAATTGAGAATCGAAGAACAAGGGGTCACAGTATCTGGAAAGTGATTAATGACTTTTGCAGTGTTTGGAAGGAAAAGAGAGCGAAGATTCTTTGAAAGTGCACTATGTTTATTTGGTTGTATGGTATATCTAGACATGACTTAGAATTTTCAAAGATCAATTTCCTATGCAAAATTTTATCGAAGCAAAGTTGTCTTTGTGACTTCTTTATGTTGTCATGCACCTGGAGCATTAAGAGGAGTTTCATTAGTTGTCCAATGAGATGTAAAAGTCTTTTGCACTAAATTACAGTATTCCTTTATTTCTTCAAGAGGATAACCCTCCCTTTCTGTGTTATCTTTTTTTTTATATATATAATTTATTTTAATAAGCTACCTTTTTGTCTAAATGAAAAGCTGGAAAAATAGTATTCCTTTTTCAAACTTATTTCAATCTTCCTTTTGTCTCAACGAACAGTGAGAATGTGAAAGACTTGAGGCAATTTCGATTGTTTAAAAATTCTCACTGTTGCTTTTTATGTGGAATTAGGGTCTTACAACATTTGAGTACATTGTGGCAATGAGAGCAATGAGTGAGGCACCTGCTGGAGCACCTGTCGATGAAGAACTGCCAAATGATATTGTATTCTCTCCAACAGGATCTACAACATCTGGCTTCAGTCGTGGAAGTTCTCTTGGCCTGCAGTATAAAGGGGCATGGTGTACACCTCCTAGAGTGTTTGTGGATTATCAGGTTATTGTTTCGTGATTATTTCATCATTCTATTCTGATACTTATTCACATAGCCTGCAATGAACTGTACAAAAAGGAGAACATTGCTGTCGCAGCTTCTAATGTAGTCATATAGATCCTTGACCGACAGAATTACTGGCTAAACAATGTTTAACATCCCTTTGCGCATTGAAGAGTATTCAACCATGCCAAATATCTTGTTAAAAGAATACAAATATTAAGAAGAAAATAACAAAAAATGTATTATTCCTGCTCCTCCTGGCTCTTGCATGATTGACCATACTGGTCATCATATCATAATATTTAAGGCCGTGTCTGGAAATGAAGCTAATTTCTCTACAGGTCAAATAGCCTAATTATGTTATTTTCAACTAAAATATTTAGTAGTATCTGAATTAGAAACTTGTTAGGCTATGAATTAGGATTAGCGATGCAAACTTGAGTCAAATAATATCTCCTTGTTCTTAATTGTCATTCATGCATGTCATGAGCTTTTTAGTCTCTTTTCTTCCCATATTTGCCTTCTGATTAATTCTCTATGACTCTCTTTCTATCTGCATTTATGTTCTGTTCTTTCACCAGAATTATCTAATTACTTCCATGATTTTTAGAGTAAAACACATACAGATGTTTTGGAACTAATCATAGTGGGCTTGAATGGACCGAACGTCATTCTACTTGAGCCAGAAAACTAGGTCGGAATTTGACCTGACAGTTGGAAGTTGGCCTGACTTCTGCTTCCTAATGGTTAAGTGAGTAGAAATAAAATTGTTAGGTGAACTCAAAGGATATGAAGATTACCAAATCCTGATAATTCTCATGTTTTACTCCTTAAGGTATCCAGTAAATAAATCTTGCTTTCTCTAATTATGTTGGATAATGCACGGTTGTTTTTGCCTCTAAATGATATAAGATGTAAGTGCAGATTCTTAACCCTTTAATGGATGTTTAGGTTACATGTCTGCTCAGCCAAGTATTTATATGAGAGTTTTGTTAATGAGGTTCACAAAGTTCATTGATTTCTGTCTTGCAATAAATTGAGCTTCTTTGTCAATCCATCAGCTGTGAAGTCCTGATTATTTCTCCATGTACAGAGAAGGTTTTTTGTCTAACTGTCAAGGATGCTCATGAAGTTTTTGAATTTTTTTTACTAAAGGAGCAGCAATTGCTAATGTGAAAATTGATAGAAAAACCAAAATGCAGAAGGTTGGGTGTTCAAACCTCAGCCCCCTCAAATTCCGCCAAAATGTGGGCTGTAATTCCTGTGTACTAAAAAAAGATATGATATAATAAATGCTCACTCTTTGTTTAAGTTTCCCAAAATTACTGTGGTTTTATATGGAGAAGCATAGGCTTTTGACCTTCATGTGTAACTGAAACCTGGCTCCATTGTTTGGTGGCTTCAGGATGAAGTTGTAACTCACCTAGAGCCTGGAATGGTTCCATCGACTATTGATCCAGATGCAACTGGAGCTGCTGAAAACAAAGTGCCCAAGAGGCCTGTTAGAATCAGTGCATGGAAACTTTCTAAATTAGACTCCAATGAGGCTATGAGAGCAGCAGCGAAGGCCAGGGCATCTTCCTCTGTTTTAAAACCAGCTCAAAACCGCCATTTACAGGATCCTGAATGTAGCTCTAGCAGTAACATGAGTGTCAGAAGTAGTGCAAGTACTGACGTGGGGACAAACAAAGAGATGAAGAATGAGATGAGATTGGCTCAGCTGGGAAACTCATTTGCTCCCAGTCAGGGTAGCCGTGATGAGTTTGAAACTGGGATGCAGAGCATTAGTAGCTTCAGCAGCCCAAGCCACATTCACGAGTCGGTTACACTTAGCCCCCTACCCCAATCTCAGGGCTTAGGCCGCCTTAACACAGCATCTGGAGTTTCTGGCCTCATTCCTGATAATCCTGTAGCTGCTAGACCGGGTTTTCCCCATGGCAGCAGCACATTATCGTATCCAATCTCAGGATTTGATGAAAGGATCATGCAGAAGGCAAGTAGCACCGATCCATTGCTTGTTTCTGCACCAGCCACGTCTCTTTTTAGAGATGTGAAAAGAACATCTGTTGTTTGGGACCAGGATGCTGGAAGGTATGTATCAGTTCCTGTTTCAGCATCTGAAACACGGAACAGATCAAGTACACAAATAGGATTGCCAAAATCTAGTGCCGATATGACTTACCATGATCGAAAGCCAGGAATTTCACTTCAAGAGCCATTGTCTTCGGCAGCTAACACTCGAGAACAGCAACCTGATAAGCTTATGTACACAGGGGAGTCCATTTTCTTTGGTGGCCCACTTTTGAGTGTCTCAGGTAGGGATGGCTTGAGAAATGAATTAGGTTCTGATTCAAGAGAGGGCCAACAAAGGTTGACACCGAATTTACCTCGGGAGTCAAGATTCAGAAGAGATTCAACTTCGAACCAGCTTCCCGTGTTTGTTCCCGGGGGTTTTGAGCAGAGTCCACCTTCAGGGTTAAGGTGAGAGTTAAAAGATTTCAACTTTTAATGATGGAATCTTCATGCAAACTTCCATCCAGTAGAAATGCGTGAGTTGGTGGACAATGGGTTCGAAGAAGAAAATTCCTTTGGGAGCATCACAAACCAAGGAACCCTGCAGATTTTGAGCTTTACTCAATCGTGAGGTTCAAAGCAGTTTCTTCTTGGAGCGTTCTTTGTGATTTAACTTGTGGTGAGGTGAAGGATGCAAATGAGAAGGTGATTTCAAGAACTCTCCCACTCCCTCACAATTGTGGCTGAATTACCTTCTTCGCTCTGGGAATTCATGCATCTTCACTCTTATACGCTAGCAGGCGTTCAGAGTAATATTAGACTTCGCCTCTAGCCGGTCATAAAATATGAGACAGTGAATTGAAAATTGAAACAACTAGTCCATGTACTCCATGTAATAGACTTTCTTTATCAGCTAATGTTACTCTACCGGAAATGTTCTCAGAGCAATTTGACAAGTCTCAAATGGGGGCCTTCATCGTGTAAGTCATCCATAAAAACTGGGCACGATAGCAAGGATGGGTGCAGAGGTGGAAAAGAGTAGGATAGGTGCGTGCCAAAAAAAACTCAATTGAATTAAACAGTAGCTGTCCTGTTTTCATACTTCCTGTTACTTAAGACATTAAATCAATGGTTTCAAAGTCAAATTGTCTCTTGGTCACTGTCACCTGAGCAAGTGGCCTTTTGTATGTATACGCGCCAACGCATGCATATAATCCCAAAAGCAAAGTAAACATAGTCCGGCTGCTTGGATAAAAAGTCATCGATTTTTGCCACGGGTATTTTCTTTTTCTTTTTATAAAAACTTACATCTATATCAGACACAACATCGACTAAAAAAAAATAAAATAAAAAAAGGAGATATCTGTTAAACATTTATGATTAGTGAGTTGGACTCACACACACACACACATAAAATTAATTATAAAATGTTTACAAATTATACATAATATATATATAAAAAATTTAGAAAAGTAAATATTTAAAAATTTATGTTAAAATTATCGTGTATATATTCATTATCTTGCCGTGCAAGCTGTATTTAGAAAAGTAATTTATTATTGCTATGTATCCGTATGCCGTGTGCGTGGATAGGGCAACCTTGGTAGCCCGTTGGCTTTGGTAATTACTTGTTCGTTGCTCGACAGCATATTCAGTTAGAAAGGGGATTGTAAGTCAATCAAGTCTGCCTGAGATCAAAACGAGGCCAGACAGAGCCCCGAAAGAAAAGAAAAGAAGGAATGGAAAGAGAAATAAGCCTGATGAAACCCAAGAATCCAGCACAACCGAACTCCTTCACCAAGTACGCCGAATCAGCCAAATCGCCCTTGCGCTCTGCATCATTCAACCGTGACAAGGAGACTTCCCACCACATCGACGCCGAACCTTGTAGGCTCGGCGACCATGGCTCCCCAAAATTAACATCTGATTTGCCTTCCCCCGAACTTTCACGCACCGGTGAGTCCCTTCAGGGTCGTATGTATGTGCCTTTGGTCGGTCTCTCTTTTACAAACACGCGTAAAATGAATCGATCCTTGAAAGTGACTTGTGTAGTTGATTACGTTTTCAGTTTGGTGTCAATTCTAAGTCGACTAATATGCAGATTCGAATACCCATTTCGATCTGGAGGCTGCACGCAGAAAATTTGATCTTTGCACAGATCCCCATAAAAAAGCCGAGCTTGGTTCCCAGCTACAACCCTGTATCGTCAAACGTTTGAAAGAGTTGTCTGAGACGGGGGCAAAAACTACTGTTGGCATTGAGATTGCTGACATAGTCGATTTCTTGAAGGTCTTGTACTCTTCCAATGACCTTAATTTAGCAGAATTCGGTGAAATTAGTGAAAAGAGTCGAGAGGGAGTAATTAAGTTGCAGGAGGGCCAAAAGCTTGTTCAGAATGCGCAAGATGTGTTGCGATCTGTTCTGAAAAAAGGGCCTTTCTGTACCGATTGATGTCTAAAATTTGCTGGTACCTTAAGCTTTCTGGTTTTGCTTGAACAGAACAATCGTGTTGCCTGCTAATTGGCTTGTCAGTGCATATGGATTCGAGACTCGTCTCTTCTCTGTTTTGTTTGACTTCAGCCTTTTTGGTTGCTGTGAGTATTAAGCAGTGTTTTCCATTCAAGCTTTTGCTGAAAATATGCTACACTTCTCAAATTTTGGGAGAGTTAGGATGTGGATTGAACTGAAGGATTAGAATTCAAGTCTGAAGTATTGGGTCAAGTTTTGACAATTCATAATGATCTAGTTCCTCGTCCCTTAAGTTTTTAATGCATCTTTTGGTCCCCAGAATTTAGATTAAGTTCAGATCTAAAAGAGGTGCTCTAAATTTTTTTTGTGTTAATCTAAATAATGAAGATGAAATCGAAAGTCACCGGAGAAATTAATTGAGTAAAAGTCGGTTCGGGGAATTTGGAATAATCTACGAGGCCTGAGAAATGAAATATGAAAATTGCTAGTACATCCTTGGGTGTTTTAACAGTTTAGTTCAGTGTATATATCTATTTGGGACACAATTGTTTTTTCTTGCTGCAATGCAATTCTTCTATAAATAATCTTTCAATGAACTTAATTTCCCAAAAGAAAATTAGAATGAATAGTGATAAGGATCCATAGAAATGGCCTTCCGGTCAGCCACACTCCAGCACCCCTTGGGAAAGGGCCAGGGGCCAGGGCCTCCTCGGACAAGCCCAGGAGTTGGAAGATGAATATGAATAGCTAGCGGAATAGAGCTCTAAGGAATAAAGAACAAGAGAAAATGAATCGAAAGAGTAGAAATCAAAGAGAAACAAACATTGATGCATAAAAACTAATGGAAAATGCCCAGATAGCTTCTCCTACAAATGATTTTGTAAGAGAAGGAATCTCTTTACAAGCCTAAAACCTGCAAATGACAATATTTTTCTACGTTCGCTATTCTTAAGGAAGAGCTCAACTCGCATTAAAACCATTATATGCGTTGTGCTGATACGCGTTGACAAAGTCAGAGGATAATTTTGGGAATATTCTATTATGATCGAATATACGTTAAAATTTTTAACGGGTAGCAGGAAACCCTTCCCTAGTCGCCTCCATGTGGCTGTTTTGCCCAACGCCAATTGAATAAAGCGTTTATAAATTAAAGAATCGCAAAAAGTTGGATCTTGAAATTATTGGAAGACTGATTGATGGTGACATTGATATCTTTTTCTTGAATGATTACAAGCGGCCAAGTTGGTACTTGTGTTACTGTTCTGTTTGTTTATCAAATTGCCAAAGTGGGTCGCGGTCATTAAATAATCACCGAGTCAAAAAAGAAAAACACGGAGTTGGTGTATTAAATAGGAAGAATCTTATATGCTGCTAAGGGAGTCGGGCCCACACTTGAACGGGCCCTACTTAGTTCTGGATAAGGGCCTCAAAATCAACGGGCGTTTTTCCCGAATCTCCCAAGCTTGGCATGCTTGTGGCCTTCCACCGAGTAATTGCGTTGCAGCTGCAGAGACATGACGATGGCACATGGCTGTTCCGCTGTGGAGTGGTGCCACAGCAAGTCAATGTCTTTTCGTAATTTCATTTTTGTTAAAGCCACCAGACAATTATCATTGAATCAAATTCAGACATAGCGCTGGCCTAATTACTTCCTCTTTTTCTTTTTTTTTTTTTTTTTCTTCTTCTTCTTTTCCCTGTTTAACTTTCTTTTTTCCATCGAAGTGACCCAGTCCTCCTTTTATTTAAAAGGGCAAATTTGTGATCTTACCATCTTTAGTCAATTATTATAATGAGAAGTGCACCTAGTCGTTGAACATTATAAAAATGAAAACGATGAAAGATTAATTAGTCAATTTCTTCGTAGGCCGCCAGCATGGAAAAAATTGAGTACTGCCACTTGCCCGAAGGAACGCTGCTTTTTCGTTCTCGAGATTTTCAACATTGAATAAAAACTTCATTATCTGGCGTGAATTATTAACGATGCCTTTTTTTTTATTATTATTTTTTCCTTTGATTGGAAAACTTTGTCGCGATTGAGTATTTCTTATCTCTTTGGCATGATAGAAAACGAGAGGGGTTCCATCTAAGCCAGAATGGTAAAAACTTGAAGAAATGAGAGTTTCAGTCACTGAATATAAGCAAGCAGTTTGCTAATCCGGGCCATTAACTTAACCCATGAAATTATTACAAATTTGAAATCATCACGAAAGGCAGAACTGATGTTCATGTAAAGGTTAGCAAATTGATGGAAAGGTGCATGAAATCAGGATCACTGATGATAATAAGAAAGTAGAGTGTAAATGGTTTGTAATAGAGTGAGAGAAAGTAGAGCAAAACCTGCGATCAATGATGTTATTGTCCATGGATTTCTGAAATAGTCGCGCTTCAAGGTTGCCTTGTATCTGTGCCAGGGTTTGTTATAGTAAGCATTCACTTTTTCACATAATCCTTCGAAATAGAATTCCTGCAAGGCAATTTGCTTGCAGATTTTGTTAAAAAGAGCTGACACGTCTTCGCCACCGCCCAAATTGTTCTGAATGATCTGTTTGCGCTCAAGCAATTCAACATCTGACGCTGTATCAATCAGACGATCCATGAGGAAGACATAAGATGTGACGTATTGTGTGATGCCGCAGAAACATTGCTCGAAAGCCATGAGATTCCTCAAGAGTGAATCTGTTGAATCGTGGACAGACAACTGAGGGATTCTGAAAACACCCTTCTCGAATCTCAAATCCAAAAGATTTTTAGCTTTCTCACTTTTGAACTTGATTCCCGCCTTGTGCAGTGCTGTGGCACAGTGGATGACTTCTAAAGCTCCCTTCTTCTTTGTATGCATACTCGGCAAATGTGGTAAGTAGCAGTTGTGTATGAGATGAAGCAAATGGTGGCCGCTTTGTTTACCTTGGACCAAAAAGTTTTCTTCACTGATCTTCAAACCTGGTTTAAAGAAACGCAAAGCAAGCTGGGGAAGGGGAAACACAGATGCACCCAACGCACTATGCCTAACAGTAAGGTTGAACAGACTCTCCAGGACAAAGAAAGGAATCTGATTTTCTAGAAGTGCCAAGTCTCGCTGAATGGTCAATAGCATCCAGGAAGTGGCAAAGATGGGATCATTGTGGAATCTGAGACCAGAAAAACAGTACCTAAGAAAAAGCTCAATCAGGAAGCAGCCGTCAAGTAACATAATTTCAGCAAGTTCCTCTCTGGAGCGTGTAATTGGCTCAGCATAGCAAGCGCGGATACTCGCATCGTTGTCCAGAATGGCCTTGCCACAATCATCCAAAATCTTACTTGCTTCATGCGTTCGTTCTAGAAGGGATAACATATAATGCAATTTTTGATGCTCCATAAATGAAGAATTAACTGATTTAGAACTATCCGATTTAGAATCAACTGATTTATAGTGAAGAGGCCCTATGGAGACGATGTGAGGTTCGTAAGCATCTACATTCATGGTGCGAAGCTTACTTGGTACCCGGAAAATTGTACAGCTGGCAGACAGAGGGGACAACCGTCCAAGCTTAACTCTCACGGGTTGCAGCCAAGTCTCTCCCGGAGCATGATCTGCAGCTAATCCGTCCATGAAGACAACCGATTGAGTTCAGATCTCTCCGACGACGAAGGAAAACAACTTCAGTATTCCAACCACCGTATACATGAAATGATGAAAACAATAGAAACAAAGTTTTCTCTTTCTTGAATTTAACTTTTCTTGGGGAGGCTTGAAACTAAACAAATAGAAAAATATTAGCTGTTTTCACTTTGCCTAGGAATACTAAGGCTGGTACGAGCCAGGCTTCCGATGGCCCTTCTCATTCTCCTGGTTTCTATTATCTGCCATAATTTATTGACTATGATAAGTCCTCTCAACTCTTAACAAAAATAAATGTAAAATAAAATAAAAGACCCCAAAAGGGTGGTGCTTATGTGAATACACATTACTCGACCTGGTGTTCCTAAGGTGTAAGGTTGGTACGATGACTAAATGGCTCTGAAAAGTCAAATTCAACGCATACACAATTTTATCCGACTTTATTAGAAGGAGAGGCCTCTTTCTCTCTGTCCGCTCATTCCAGCAGCAGAGCAAGATCGTTCATTCACGATGGTGCAACAAGATGCAAATAAGATTGTCAAAAATGCAACCAACAATTCTCACCCTCAATCAAGTGGCTTCGCCAATTCCTTCAGGATATACACGCAGCCAACCAAAACCAATACTGCCTCTGTGGCCTCTCGCCAACGTAATGGAGTCCCAGTTTCCAGTCCTTCGCCTAGAAACTTACACAATCCAAACCTCCATGCTTTCCCCAATTCGTTCAAGGGTTACGCTGATCAAGATAAGAATGTTCATTCCACACTGCATCAGTCTCAATCATATCCAGTATTCCCACCTTCGTTAATTGATCAGCCTGACAGAATTGCGCCGCCAATTGATGGGAGGAAATCAACTCCACCTGATATGCAGGAGCTCCTCCATTCTTCTTGGGATCGGGATCCCTCAGTTGATTGTCCTTGTGTGATCAACTCTTCTTCTTCGTCGCCGTCGCCGTCGTCTTCCGGACCTTTGGAGAGTCAACCACCCAAAAAATCTTATCTTGATGCAGCTCTCTTTACTTCTAACTACCAAGAACCGAATGGAAAACCGTCCTTGCTAAATGGGTTCTCTACAAATAGCTCGTCAAACTCGGCAGCACCGCAGCCTCCTTCTTCTCCCTCTTTCTCATCAACTGGGTCTTCGTTTTTACGAAGTCAACCGTCTAAAGACCAAACTTCCGTCAAATCAACGGCTCCCGTCGTACCTCAGAGTGGATCATTTCTGAAGCCGCCGACGAGATCGATTATTTTTGGGACATTCGACGCTTCATTGTTGCTTCCATTGGCTTCTGTCCCTTTACGACATTTGGATAGCCCTACCCGCTTGTCAAGAACAGGCAAAAGTAAAAAAAATCTCAGAGTATCAACGTCGTGTACAACTACCAATATTGCATCATCTGCGTCTTATTTTCGTGTGTCGGTGTCTGGACCGCTTGGCAAAGAAACAGTCGCTCCGTCATCCAATGATGCTCTAAAGGTCACGGAAGGTCTTGATCCCATGTCGGGTAAGTTTAATGATGCCCTTTTTTTTGGTTCAATTCAACAACCTATGCAATGAACCTATTTGAACATAGCTGTTTCCTTTTACATCTTTGTTAAGAACTGTAATTATGGTGTAATACTCTGATTCAGAGTGTAATGCTTTTTTGGGGTATGAAAGAAAAGATTAACCTTTTGCAGACATATATGTGTTTGCAATCAGTCATTTTCGTTTTCAAAAACCCTAAATTGATTTAAGAAGATAATGACTTCCAGATCCTCAAAGAAGAAGTTAGATATCTCAGACAATAGTGTTTTTCTCTCTTCATGTTGGAGATTATTAGAATTTGACAAGCTTTTTGTTTTTTTTTCAATTTTTGGTTCGAGCATTCAACCTTTTTCACTTTTCTGTAGATATCCACTAGAATGATATAGTAGATGCAATAAGGATACCTCTTCTTCGCTATGCCTTCTTGTGTCATGCGTACTTGCATGGTAGCACAACACCATAGGACTTTATTAGTCAAATTTAGCTAAGAATGATCCAACATTTTAGTCCTGCTAAACTGAGAACACTTCGAATTCTAACTTTTTTGCAAAAACAGGGGGGCATTGTGGATTTTGAGTACAGTCAGTCCAAAGTAAGTTGTTTACTGGCCAATTAGATAGACGGGATTTTGAGCAGAGTCAGTCCATAGTCCGTGTGCAGATGTAGATAACATTTTGTAAAGTAAGGATACAGGTCTCTGTCATCTAGAATTTTAAACTCAATAGACCCCAATTTACACATAGAAACTGTTATTACTATTTGATACTCCGACAATTAATCGAGATCCAGAGTGATCGCGGTACATGTTATGAGTCTTGTTTGCTGATATGTTGGCAATAAATTTGAACAAATTGTTAGCTGATATGGACCACGGAGGAATGAAGTACCTCTTTTATGTAAGTATTGGCGTTGATATATTATCATCTGGTTCTTATCCTTGGATTGCAATGGCAGGTCATGTGCTGGGAAGATGCCAGTCCTGCAATAATCCTCTGAAACATTGCTGCAGGGAGACCATAAATGACATTCTTTCTGGATCTCGTTCTCCCTAATGTTTCACTGGCATTAATTTTGAGATTACATTAACGCAATTATTCAGGGGTTTTCATCGCAATAAATGTGGAGGGACTACTGCCTAGCTCATGGCTGGGAGCCCATTTCTAGTATCGTGAAAGCCAATCATTTTTTTTTAAAAAAAGTTCTTTTGCTAGATTAACCTGTGATTTTAATCTATTATTTCCATTTTTCCTTTGTCGGGCAAACTTACTGATATCATTTCTGATATGACTTGTTATTGATCTAACAGCATAACGGGTTTTAATTGATAGTTACAAATGTACAAGAAAACATGGCCTGGTGAGGGATCTAACCCATGCATAATGCTTGAGCGTTCGATTAAACCAATTTCAGGAGAAGCCTTCATTTTATCTAAATATCTAATAGAGCTCTGGTCCTCTGGAAATGGTTTAAGGAAACGGTAGATATAAAAGGAACTTGGAAGAAGATATTTGGAAAAAAAAACAAAAAGCCATTAGCCACACACAATATGTATTTGAATTCTTAGTTTAGTTCTTTCTTAATTTTAGGTTTATCTGAATTGTTAATTTTAATTGTAGCTTCGATTCCTATTAAATAAAAAATAAAAAATGCCTAGAAATCGGTACGTTCTATATAGCACATATGTGGTCTTGGAAATTGGGAGTTGGCCCAAACGGCCTACTTTCCTTGAGAGAAGAAGCCTGTACTGCGTGCATGACACAGCATATTTACCCAATACGGGCAACTGCCTACGTTCTGCAAATTGTAATCCAAAAAAAAATTTTGGAGGCCAATAAAAGACGACGAGTCGTACAGCAATCAAGATCAACAGTTTTTTGAGTGTGGATAATTAATTGGGTGTGGTTAGCACCATGGCTCCCTCCCATGTAACCGTTGGCCTTTCAATTCAACTGTTCATTAACTCTCAAATCGGATCACTACACTTGTACACCATCATTACGTGTTCTTATATTTAATTTATTTAAATTTATAATAAAAGTAAATTATCAGTTTTAATTTAAGTAAGTGGAATTTTTTTACAGAAATTCGTATTAAAATATAATATATAATTTACATTTAGAATCTTTTTTAACAACTTAAATTTTTAAGTAAATTAATCTATTACCATAATATCAAAAATTTAGGCCTAATATCTTAAGTGATTATAAATAATTGTAAGTTTGAATCCCTTGTTGCCGGGAGTTCAAAGTTGGATGCTTATAGCCATAGGTTAGTGGTGGGTTTCATGGGGTTGCTTTAAAATCAAGAACCAACGACAGATGTAAATGGATTGATGACTTAGAAAGAATAGAAAACAGTTGGATCTGCGTCCATGAATTTTACTAGGCCTCAAACCATATGTAGTATTTTTAGGTTACATCTCTTAGCTAGGCCTTTTCCTGATATTGGGTGATTGATGTGGCGTGGGGTGGTGATTATCAACCAAACCCAATCCACAAAACATAAATTCCATTTAATGGAAAACCTGTTTACTAATGAGCCAGCTCAAGGAAAAACCCTTTAAATGTCGGATACAATCTGTTGAAAATGAAAACCCTGCATTTAATAAAAACTTTCGAAGTCTTTTTTTACTGATATATTTTCAAATTTCATCTTTATGGGTAACATGACTCCACCTCTGTCTCATTCCATATTTTGTGATCAATCCACCACTTTTTTTTTTCTTTTTTTTTTTTTTTGCAAGACATCAAATACGATCCCTTTTCTTTTTTAAAAAAATAAAATTAGTCATTATTTGTTCCTATAGTTTGGTTTAGTTGGGAAAGCAAATTCTGAATATTAAATTTCTTTCTTTGGTACATGAGATATCAGTTTTCTAGATTGGAAATTATAATAGACATAATAAGCAAAGAGAAGTCAGAGAGCTGTTGTATTAAAGAAAACAATAAAAACGTACGTGGATAGGTAGTCGGTGTCTATGGGTCCAGCATTAGGATCAGCCGGCTGCTGAAATACGTTTTCTGGCAAGGCAAAGGCAGTCGGGCAGTCCACACAACAATTAACAACCTGAACAAGAATCCCATCCTGGTTTAACTCGGCGGTGCAATTTAGGGTGTGAACCCCATACCACAAATAGCACCACTATCGCAAAGATCTGCACGTGGTGATACTAGAAATGGCGATTGGGTGCCATCCAGACCCTGCATTTACAGAATTTCAAGGACTTAATTTAATTTTTTTTTTTTTAAAAAAAACTTAAATTTTAAAATCTGACATCATTATAATATCTATAATAATTATTATTTTTTTAAAAAAATATATATCATTAACTCAAACTTTTAAGTGAATATGTATTTTAAAGGGTCAATTGACATTAAAAATGTAATAATCTTTTAATAAAGAAGAGTATTTTCCGTTTTCATGGTCAATTGGTTTTGGTGCAACTTTGTTATAATTGTCTTTCTTTAGCTTTGGGGTCTACTGGTTTTGCAGCCTAGAAGCACCTCAACTTTTTTTCCCCAGTAGGACGGGAATTCCAATTTTCAATTCATCGATAATATGAAAGATTTTATAGATAAGCACAAGGAGGTAATAATGCCACCAAATATGAGGGGCATGTCAATCCAGCCTCCAAGATTTTAGGCATTATTTTTATTTTTTTAATTTTTACTACACAATTATAAATTAGAAGAGAAAATAAAAATAAAAAGATATATGTGTGTGTGTGTGTGTGTTCAATTTATTATTATTATTTATTTTTAATACAAAATAAAATTTTATATAAATATATAATTAAAATTTAAAATTGTGAATGTTAAATTTATGCATAAAAAAAATTCTAAACTTCAACCAATAATTTTTGTACTCAATTTATATCGAATATATTTATGAAATACATTTTTTTATAGTTTTTATATTTGGAAGATAAGTAAGATTTGTTTTTTAAAATAAAAATAAAAATTGGTGTCGCTTGCAAATTATAAAGCCCTACAATTAAGAAAATCTCCGTTAAAAACGAGTGAGAAGGAGCGACGTAGAGAAAAGGAATCGTTTTTATATTTGGAATCTTAAATTGTAGGGAAACTGATCTACCTTAAATGATATAAACCCGGGTCTAGAAAAAAAAAACAGAAAACACCCAAGACAATTTCCTTCTTGTTGTCGCATCTATACTTAGATTCCTTTTACTCCTCAGGTTGCTGAGCTAAGTCTGGTCTGGAACGATGATGTTGGACCGATTATCTGAGCTACCGGAACCCTTAATTCACCATGTCATGTCTTTTCTTCCAACCCCAGAAGCGACCAGGATGAGCACCTTGTCTAGGAGATTCAAATCTGCTTGGATTTCCTTCCCTATTATCAATCTCGACTATGACCACGTAGTTTTGGAACCACCCATCGAGCTATCGGAGATTGCGGCAGACAGAAAATTAGAGACATTCTTAACCCACGTGCATGATTTCCTCCGTCGTCGATTACCTGATGTTTCCCTACAAAAATTCAAGATTCGTGGCCACTTTCCGGAGGAATTTTGCGAGTTGAGGTTAAGGGACTACCGCATTGACGAGGCAGTTCTTTTTGCAATTCGAAACAATACACAAGAGCTGAATCTTGATTTTTGTGAGGTCCATTATCGGGGTGCGCCGATTGAAGTTTTGTCTGCCGAGTCGGTTAGAGTCTTAAAACTGCGCGGTTTACGGTTTGATGCGGTCCAGGGCATCCAGGATTTGGCATTGAGTCAGCCTTGCCTAGAAGAGTTTTATGTTAAGGAGTGTTTCGGGATGAAGAGGCTCCAGATTTCTTGTGGCAAACTCAAGATCATGGAAATAAAATGTTGTCCTAAGCTAGAACAGATTGAGTTGGATGCATCAAATCTCGAGAGTTTTTCATTGACCGGGTGTGTTTCAAACGAAATCCATGTATTGGGGATTGATGCTTGCAAGCTGCTTAAAGGCTTATCGTTACAGTCCTTGCCATATGTTTCAGATGAATGGATAAAATGCATAGCTTCCACACTTAGTCTTCTCGAGTCTTTCAACCTCTTTGGCTGTAGATCATTGCGAAAGTTGTATATTTCGAATGCCAGCCTCAAAAGCATCGAAGTAGAGAACTGTCGTGGATTACAAAGTGTCAGTGTTGTTGCTCCCACTCTTGAATCTTTCAAATACAGTGTTTCTGTTGCGCCTCCATGCAAAATTGATATTGCAGCTTGCAAATTGTTGAAGAGTGTGGAACTAATTGGTGCTCCGATAACAGACTCTTGGATTAATGCCAATGTGCCAGAGTTCCCTTTCCTCGAGACAGTTACCTTGCTTCATTGCAGTTTATTAGAAAAACTTGTGATATGTCATGATCGACTCAAAAATTTCCGTGTTTTGGGATGCCTTAAAGTGTCAGAGGTAGAAATTGATGCTTCAAATTTGGATTTATTTGAGTACACCGGCTCCAGATTCCCCACCGTATTGTCTGTAACTGCTCGAGACGTTAAGCTCTCTCTATACTTGAATTTTTTCTCCTCCATGCTGGCAGGCTTTCTTGTACGTTTTGATCGTTGGAGAAACTTGAAGATTTCTTGCAGGTCCGACCAGGTAAATATTCCTTTTAAGGAGAGTAATTACTACATTATTATTTTTTGGTAATTGATTTCAGCATTTGTTATTCAGATTTCGACATCAATAAGACCAACTATGACTTGCTTCCCTCTTTTCTTGGTGCAGGTTTTAATTGTTCCTGAAGAAATTAGGGACAAGTTGGTTCCTCCACTATGTGATTTCAGGCATCTCGAGATTGCAACGGCCTTCCCAATGAAGGAACTCGTGAAACTTGTGGACAGTTTGCTTTGGCTTGCTCCTCGTCTGGAATTCATAACAATTGTTTCAGATTCTATTGAGAAAACCTTGCAGGTATGAATCTCCGTCTTGAACTTACTATCAATTCTGAGAATTATTTACACTGCTAGTTTATCAACGAGCTGTTTAGTTCCATAAAACTAGAGTCGTCTCCAGGATTGTAAGTTTATACTATTGGCTTCGGAAAAAGGAAAATTTCTGATAACATAGAAGTCGTGACGAAGGAATAATTGTTGCGTCTTCCCTGTTTTCTGCAGTTTAATTACGCTGTGCAAAAGGCCAAGGAAGAGGATTTGTGCTGCTGCTATTATCGGCCTGTGAAATGTTGGCGGCATTACTTGAAGGAAGTTGCAATGAAGAACTTTGAGGCTAGCGAAATGGAGACGCTGAAGGATTTTTTCGTAAGTAGGGCAAAGGGGTTGCTGAGGATTTATAACGACACAAACTTATACGTGGAGACAATTTATAACAATATCCCAACATAATAAGAGAAGTTATACTGTCGCCTAATTGCTAGAACCAAAAACTTTTGGGAGGATGTGGATACATCCAAAGCCTCTTGGATATATTGTATTAAACAATTTGATTGAATGGCTCCCCTTTCTTTTTGCCTTAAACAAGCCCAAGACAGGAAGACAGAAAAGCTTGTATACAATATTTTGGGCTTTTGTTTGTGTTTCCTTCAACCACTCTACTTTAATTGATTCTACCCCGATCTGGGTTTGTTTCAAATGTTTAATACACACAAGAGCTAGTTTACATGGTTGCACGACTGGACTACCATAGTCCTCCGAATTCAGACAGAGACACTACCAGGAGGAAAGGAATTTTCAATGAAGGAAATGGAATAAAATAAACCAAATGAGTCCAATTCAAATTAAGTTCCGGGTCATGGATGGGACAATGGAAAAATGGCCGAGGTACTCATCAAGCTAGCTAGCTAGCTACGATTGATAATTTTTTTAACGATGGAACTTAAAGATACCATCTCTGCATTCTTATTTTATTTACTAAGAAAACTACCTAATGGACATGTGTCAACCTACACCTGCCGTTAGCAAACAAGAGACGCAGAAACCTACGAGCTATTGGGGTTACTCTCGATTAATCAGGGGCACAATTTGTTTTGGCAATGACCCAGCATATGTCTTCGTTTGCCCGGAGAATAACTGTGCAAATAAATTGAAAACCCCCTGCGCAACTATAGTATACTATGAGGAGCTCGAAATTATAAGGCAGTTACGAACTATTTGCTTGACAAGCAAAATGTGTGAAAAAACAGAAAATGGCCTCAAATGAACTTCGGTTGTTCTTGAGTGAAGTAAACGCCATCTAATCCAAACGGAAAGTTTGGAACATAGCAACTGTGGTAGGCCAATAAACACTTAAAAAAAGAACGATTATTTGCAAGCTCAATCTTATTCTTAGCAAAATGGGCACGAGGGTTTTACTCATGTACATTTAAATGTCAAAGAAAATTAACATCTCAATTTTTTCAAAAATTAATTCCAATTTTTAATCTTTTTAAGGATAAAAACGATCCCAAGTCCAACTTACATTCCACAATCAATCTGCCTTAAATCTTTTAGGGTGAAAAACAACGTCATCTTAACCCATAAGATATTAATTTTTTTTTCCCTCCTTTTTGGTACATTTCTCTTTTTCTTTTGTTCTTTTTTTTTTTTTTTTTTTTGGGTCCACAACAGGAGAGAATAGGCTGACCCAGTGGGCGGTTCTCATCCCCATGATCATGAAATTCAGAATAGGCCCTGCTAGTAGCAGGCCGTTCTTGTTTCCATCGCAGGCCAGTTTGGGGCCTTTCTGGGAGGACAGTAATTAGTTTTCCTTTTTTTTTTTTTTTAAATGACATCTCTGTTTTTATTTTTTCTATTTATTTATTTATTATTTTTTTATTTCTGCTGTTTGGGCGTGCTCTACTGCGGGGCTTTGGACTGCAGCTAAAGCCTCCGGTTATTGTTAATAACTATGGCCTGATGTCTCTAATTCCATAGCCATGTCGATGCCCATCACCGCTCTATCTTTGCCCACTTTTAAAATCCCTTCATTTCCTCGGCTGACCCTGCAAACACGAAACCAAACTACCCCATTTCACTCTTCACAGATCAAAACCCAATCGTTCAATCCTAAGCCAACATACAAGAGACTGCCACTATTGAGTTCTAGAAACTTGGGCGTTTGCGTGAATGCAGAGAATGGAAGAGGGGAGAGCAAGGACGGTGTTGATACTGCTGAAATGGTGGCTCGAGGAGAGAGTACTATGCCTGAAAGGTTTAGGTACCTGAGCAAAGAAGCCCCTGACCCTCCCATTCTGTGGCCCTGGTTTGTTGGTAAGTCTTTGTTATCTGGATCAGATCAATATTTGCTAATTTGACTGGTTCGGTTTACGAATTGTTGATGTTTACTGCTATTGTGGTTAGTGAGAATTGCAAGGAGGGTCGAAAATCATAATTTGTAAATTGCAGTTAATAGTTTTTTGTTTAAAAAAAAATTAAAAAATCTGCAGTTGTTTCTGTTTAAGCATGTTCTTAATGTAGTGTGATTTTGATTTTTATCTGTTTCTAATTAATAGCATTGGTAGTGACGAATATTGTCTCGGTGCGCTCCTATGCAAGCCAAGCGTGCTAGTTATGTTCTATGAACTAGACTCTCTCAGTTAGTTGATTACCATGTTCATCATATCTTATCTCTGTAATTAGCAAAACTCCAATCTTCATTAATCATTACCTATCTGTATAGCCTTCTCAATGTTATGTTCTTTTGTTCTTGGAATTGCATTATTAAGTTTGGCATCATTTGCATGCTAAACATACGTGGATCTATTACAGCACTCAAGACATAATGATTCTTAATATTCAGTTAGCATGTTTGTTCAAAAGGAAATAAAAAGATGTTGTTTAGAAAGTGTGCCGAGTTTCTGTACCGAGGAAAGGTGGAAATTTATCTGAAAAATGAACTGCAGAAGGCTTTTGGTGTAGGCCATGGAGGGGAGGTTATTTGTGTCACCTTTGATGACAATCTTATTTTGCACTTATCCAGTTCATTTGCTTGAGAGTCCTCAAATGCGAACAACTTTTCATCTGAACTAAAACATATACATAGAATTATGAGAGTGAAATCAAAGACTGGTATTCCTTGTCTGTCACACTTTGTGAACGTTCATACTGTTCATCTATTACCTATCATTCCTTATTAATTAATTGGTTAAAATGGCCATTGGACCTGAATCTTTCAGTTGAGAATCAAAGAGAGGGAGAGAGAAGCACGTATTCCATTTCCCTCAAGATGATTGTGGGTGTAATAGTAGAAACAAATTAAATGCAAAGGACTTGAGAGTTATCTTTGGTTATTTTCCATGGGATAAGTATATGCTGTTTGACTAGGTCACTTATGCTCATCTTGTTACTTAAATAGGCGAACCATCAATTGTTAACTTGTCATCTACACTGTTAAGCTCTGGCCGATGGTTCTCACATAGTCAAATTTCATGTGTGAACTTTGTGATATATGCTTGATTGTGCTTTTCTTTTTTATGTTTAAGTTATAAAACATTTTTTATCTGTTTATCAGGAAAGTATATATAAATGCAAAATATCATCTACTAATTCTTTTTATGCCAAAATAATTATGCAGCATTGGGTTTCCTCATCTATGCATGGAGGGCAGTCTTATTTGAATTGGGTAACTGGAAGAAGGCTGTGCTGGTTATTATCGGCTTTGTGGGATATCTTGTGAAAATTTTGTTGGCCTTTGTCTTCCATTTTGTTGGAGATCCAATCACTTCTATGATTAGATGTGTAGAGACCGCAATCTATACAGTCAGAGCATTATACTCTTCAATAGTCACAAATGCTCCTGTTCCGGAGCTAACTATGATTATCATTCTAGCATCATCTGTCATTGCCATTGCTGAAGCTGCAGTTCCAAACTCTGCAGTCTGCCAACCGTATCTTTTCACATTTTCTGGACTAATCGGATATGCAGCAGTGAGGAGCTATATCTCTGAACCATTTTTCTGGACAGTTCTACTGGGTCTTTATGGTTTCTCGCGGGTAGTTAAAAAGAGAGACAATGTTACATCTGCTTTGCCTGTTGCAGCTGTTCTGGCTGCTGTTGGAGAACCCTGGGTCAGACTTTTGGTCATTATTTTGTACATGGCTCTAGCTATTTCTCAGCATTCAAAGAAGCTTTCTGATGGGAAAGATGAAATTGAAGTTGTGACGATGGAAAGGAGGGTTCCAGTGCCACTGCTATTTGCAGCATTAGCCATTGGAATTCGTCTTGCTGCAAAGTGGGCCGGGTATCGGCACTTGACCTGGATGATAGTATGACGCCAAAAGGCTTGGGTTCATACCTCAACCTAGACTGCAACAAAATGATAGTCTAGAGTTTGCAATTTGCAGCTCCCCGCTGGTCGAAGAATGTTAGATTCCAGTTTCCTAATCACAAATAGTTGGAAGCTTGTAGAATATGCCTCTGCACAATTCATTCTGTTATGCTATAGCAGTGTACTTTTTACGATGATTTTCCATAGTTCGTGCCTATGACCAGGGAGCAATTTGTTTATGTTTTCTTGTTTGAAGTACTGTATTAGCAACCAACGATCCTACGGATGATTGCAACCATTTTGCTTTGGGAAGGTCTTCTGCGTTATGGGAGAAAGGAAGAGCCCCAAGTCACATTGGAAACGGTAACCAGCTCGATCCCAATTAGTTTTCCCATCAAGCTATCCAATATCATATTAGGAAATTTGCATTTTTTTTTTTTTTAGGGTATCCTAACATCTTAATCCCAGTTAAACTTAACAATGAACACATTCGTCAAACAAAGAAGTCTAACCTTTGAGGTAGAGCCTGGAGCTTGAACATTGGATCCGATTTATACTGCGGGTACAATTAAAGATTCTTGGGCCATCCTAGCATAACTTAATCCACCCATACGTAGCTAAAGGTCTATAGCTTATCTGGCCCAACACAACAGAGACTAACCGGTTCGTATGAGGCCCGTCACACGAAAAGTTACCCGACCCGCAGCACCATCCGAAGGTTTTTGGGTGAACCAGCTAGGGTTTCTGGAATTCGAAGAATACAACAGCTGCGGCCTCTCGATATAAAAATAAAACCCACGGCCTTGTCTCTCTCGTCTCCGTCTCTCAGATTTAGGCAAATGAGTAAGTCTTTTGTTTCGGTGTCTGTAAGGTGAAATTCTTCCTTGTCTTTCTTTTTCTGGCGTCGTAGGTCGCACGATGCACCCCGGGCTTCTCTGAGAGGAAAGACCCCGTTGAAGATGAAAAGGCCCCATTGCTCGTGCTAAAACGCTGCCGTTTAGTGTTGCAGTTTAGCCTCCCACTTTTCCCACGGCTGATCTGTGTCAAATCAACGGCAACACATCTCCTTCCATTATTTCATTAATTTATTTTTTAAATCTTTTTTCGAATTTAAATAATTAAAATATGTGATAGTTTGTTCGTATGCCTCTCTACACCTTTAGCCTGTTTTCGATTTGGATTTCCGATGAAAATGAGGCTAGTCATCGAGGCTGATATTTTCTTGGCGGTGTTACACGTGGAGGCAAGCCTGTTTCTTTCTTCTCTAGTTTTGCCTCTAAAAACTACCGTCATATTAATCATCATGTTTTTATTTATTTTTTTATGCTTAAGGTTTTGATTGGCGATGATTTTATGCTTATCCGCGCTTCTGAGGCACATCGATGAAGCATAGGAGTGAAATATGGTTGAATTTCTTGATATGAGCCAACAAAATTCGTGTTTCTTTTGTGATTTTAACTTGTCTGATATTTATTTTTGCAAGAAATTGGCCGTGAGGATCATTGTACAGCTTATTATTGCCAGTTCTGCTTCTGAAAATTCTTGATTGATAGAGCTGTTAATATTTCTGAGCCTTTAATCACGAAAATTTTCTCGATTTCTCTCTTTTTACTTTTTTTTTTTTGTACTTTTTGCTTGAGTCTCTGTGTAATTGTGCTTGGAAATTAGTTTCTTCGTTTGTATGAAACGTTTTGTTGTGGATGTCAATGATGTTGTATCCATATTTTTGAGGTGTAGTTGGCCCCAAGTCCCTGTTTACAGGGAGAACCTACTTGGTGCTGCTACATTCTTTTCTGAAATTTCTGGATCCCTCTGAGACTCCTGTTAGCTCTTTTTTCTGTTTTGTGTTTATATTAATTGTTATTTGCTTTACAATTTTTTTTGTTTCGGAGTATCAAGTCTTAAATCCTTGGATAAGTTGTGAATCTTGATTGCCGGTGACGATTCAATCCCACCTTTTTTGAGGTGTAGTGGAGCCAAGTCCCTGTTTACCAGGGAGAACCTACTTGGTGGAAGCTACATTACTGTGAGAACATTGGATTCAACTGAGGCATTTTATTGATTGTTTTAATTGTCTTCGAATTGCTAAAAATCTTGAAACCAAAATCACTTAATTGTGTCTCAAATCGTTATTTTGGATTGTTTTCCAAATGTTATGTTTATTTCTGTTAGTTCTTTTTATTTTTATGATTGAGTTTTAACTATACTCTGATGCCATTTTTAGTTGGATTGGAGTCTGAAAAACTCAGAGAGCTTGTGTTGTCATCAGCTTCATCTCCTTTGTAAACCACGGGATGTTAGTTAAATAACAGCACTATATTCTGTTCAATTCATTGTGAAACTATATTTTGATGATATATGATTGCTTTCCATTTGTCTGCTCCTAGAAGAACAAAGTTTCTCCATTTATGATGAGCTGTCTTGGCCCCCACCTCAATTCCATAATTGCTATGTAAATGTGATCGGTCGGCTTAGCTATTTTAATGTGATCGGCTTTTCAAAATCATCGACTCCACCTTCTTTTGATTTGTTTTTCCTGGCTGCTTTATTAGTTAGGCTAATACCTTAGTGTTGTTGTTTGTGGTGCAAGTATATCATTTGATCCCGCCAAATAATAGCATAATCAATAAATTCAACTACAACAAACTTTACTTATTTGATTGCATCAAGGTCCGATATGATTTTTACTATAAATTTTTGTGCTAAATTTTAAGGTGACCTCAAGGTCTCATATTTTGAGAATTGAGTTATGTCAAGGGCACAATTAATTATGGGCTGTTTTATGATGGGAGTGAATAATTTACCTGTACGAGTATACAAATGAAAATTGGACTAGAAATTATTTATTTTTGTAAAATGTAAGACAGATAAGTATTATTTTATCTAATGTCTATGTTTGCATGTGTTTTTAATTAGTTAAATCTAGTGATTTTTTTATTGTTTGTTATTTCTTTTTTCATTTTTAGCTGTAAAACATCGTTCTTGTAGAGTTCATAGGTGACGGTCAAGCTGTAGGACTCCAACGCTGTATTGCATAAAGCAACATATAACAAACGGTTGAAGGAATTGGAGAAGGTGTTGAAACCGGCCATTGAGCGAAATCAAGGACCGAATCTTTCAATGTATATCTAGGCCCACTTGGAAGTCTTTCAAACAATTTTTGTATCTGAGAATTTTTATTATATTAAATATAAAATATTCTGATTCCATTATTACAGTCAGCACTCCATTCACATCAATTTCTTCTCGATTTATTATTCTTATGAAAATTATAGAAAAAATTGGATGACGGCTATCATGAAGGGTTTCCAAAAAATACCTCTTGGTTCTATCGAACGGATCACAATAAAGGTGATTGAGCGGTCAACTCTTCTCCCATTTGAATAAGCATTAAAAAATGAATAAAATAATTGAAAATCAGAGTAGCCTTGGGCCTTAGAGAAACTCTTCACTGTTGAGTGATCTCTCCCTGATATCTGGGGAAAAGGATCTGAGCTCTTTATTTTAGGGGTGCGAAATGACGGTTAGATCCTTCTTCGACAGAGCTACGCGGGCTCTCCATGGTCACCCTGCTTGCTCCAGGCTTCTGGTTCTCTTAGCTCTCAGGTTCTCTCTCCCACTGTTTGACAACTTGATGCGATTTGATGTGAACAGAAATGAGAAATGATTGAAGGCCTTTTGCGCTTTTCCTCTTCTTTGGTTTCTGAGTGTTTTTTTTTTTTTTTTTAAGATATTCGGCACTTGACAATCTGGTCTTGCCGCAGATTGGCGTTGACGTGTTAGATCTGGTTTTGCAGTAATGTGAATTGAAAGTTTAGATTGAAGGAGAAATGAAAACCCATCATCAATTTGGAAGTGAATTATACTCAATTTAATTTCTTACTTCTAGTTTAGTCATTCCTTTTCTTCAAGTTTTTCACCTTGTATTTAGCAAGAAACTTAAATAGAACATAGGTGGAGTGAAAGCATGGCAAATAAGGTTATGCAGATTTGTAAAGTAAATATGAACAGAAATTGAGTTGCCACTTTTACTGTCCGTTATTATCATTCTGAGCTTTTTGCTGACCATCTTTGACTACTGCAGTAGTCCAGGTCTGGCGGCATATTGTGAGTCACAACGAGAAATTGTCACTTCCAATGTTGAAGCACATCAAAGAGGGTGCAATAAGAAGAAGGTCGTGGTTCTTGGAACAGGATGGGCTGGTACCAGTTTTGTTAAAGATCTGGATGCTTCCTTGTATGATGTTCAGGTTGTTTCACCACGGAATTATTTTGCTTTCACCCCTTTGTTGCCTAGTGTCACTTGTGGAACCGTTGAGGCACGAAGCATTGTAGAGCCAATCCGGAATATCATAAAGAAGGTTTGTGAAATAAAACAAGAGCAATAATTTATACAATTTTTTTTTTCATGTTAAAATATATGTATGTGTGCCATGCATATTGTTCCTCATTTATTCAGATCCTCACATTGAAGGTTTTGTTTTTTTTTTATTATCTTATAATGGCAGAGAAACTTACAGATGGAGTTTTTCGAGGCAGAATGTGTCAAGATTGATGCTGCCAACAACAAAATTTTCTGCGGTTCTGTCTTTGAGAATAATACTGTAGGCATTGGAGATTTTTCTCTGGAATATGACTACTTGGTCATAGCTGTAGGAGCACAAGTAAATACATTCAACGTCCCTGGTGTGAAGGGGAACTGCCACTTTCTGAAGGTACATGTATGCTCATTTGAGCTAGATATGTAGTGTAACTTAATTAAGACAGTATAAAAAACACTCAAAATATGCCTTAAAAATACATTAACCTGTGTATTTCAATAAATTTCCTTTTTGTTCCTACATAAAAAGGACAAAAGTCTTAATTTTTTCCATTTTCCCCAAATTTGTGAGGAAAGAATTTAAGGTTTTAACCTTTTATTTGTAAAAGGAAGGAAATTTAATGAAATACACACATGAACATAAGGTGTCTTTTGGGAGGATATCCATTAACTTAAACTTGGTTTGACCAATTATTGTCCAAAATATAACTCATATGGAATGAAAATTAAAGATGGAGGAATGGTTTGAAAAATCAAAAAGGATTATAACTCAGTTATAAAAACTCTCAAAAGTTTAGAACGTTTTGAGGACTTATCCCATATAATCTTGTATGGTGCTTCTTAATGTTCCATGGAGTTTGCATTTGACTATATTCAAATCTTTGTTTATATAATTAAATTACCATCGGCAAAAAAATTTTCTTAATGGAAAAACACTTCTGTGGAGTTTCTGTTTTATTAATGGAAACACATGTCATTTTGTTCAGGATTTAGAGGATGCTCAGAAGCTCCGCAGAAGTGTGATTGATTGCTTTGAGATGGCAGTCATCCCAGGGCTAACAGAAGAGGAGCGGAGAACTAAACTTCATTTTGTGATCGTTGGGGGTGGTCCCACAGGTGTTGAGTTTGCTGCAGAGCTGCATGATTTTATCCAGGAAGACTTAGTCAATATCTATCCAATGGTTAAAGATTTAGTGAAAATATCTGTCATCCAATCTGGAGACCATATATTGAACACGTAAGTACATAGCCTTTACTTTTACATCTGCTGGAGCTATAATTAAATGCCAAAATGTGCTTGTGAGTGGGATCTACAGGGTGCTTAGATCACAAAATTGCAGCCACTTTTTTCTCATTTAAGCAGTGAAGGTCAAGGTATTATTTTTAGTTAAGGTCAAAGTACTTGGAATTGGGCTGTTGTTAGGATTTGACTCTCAAAGTGATTTATTCAGTCTAATATGTAGACATCTGTCCTATAGTTGTTGCTGATGTGATAATTTCAACTTTGTTAATGAAACAAAACTCACTGTATGGGCAAGATGGGAATTTAAGACTACCAGTTTTACTTCTCCACAGATTTGATGAGAGAATCAGTTCATTTGCTGAACTGAAATTTCGAAGAGATGGTCTGCAGATTCTAACAGGATGTCGCGTAGTGAATGTTTCAGATAAGGAAATCACAATGAAGATCAAATCCAAAGAAGAAGCTGTCTCTATACCACATGGCTTGGTTGTATGGTCTACTGGCATTGGCACTCGTCCAGTTGTGAGGGACTTCATGCAGCAAATTGGGCAGGTTTGTTTGGAACAATTATTTTTGGCACAACAAGATCAATTTACCCATGGATTTTGCACGGTTCCACTGTCCAATCATATAAGAGTATATTTGTAGTTTAAATATTTTGTTTATATTTATTTTTTTGTGGGTAGGCTAATAGATGTGTTCTGGCTACTAATGAGTGGCTCCGAGTAAAGGGATGTGAAAATGTTTATGCACTTGGAGATTGTGCCACAATTGATCAACGTAAGGTCATGGTATGTTTATCTTTCTTCTGGTAGGTTAATTCTTGAATTTGCATTAAATTCCTAGGTCTGTGTATTATGGGCCATTGACATATGGTACTAGTTAGTTGCAGATTCTGTCTTCGTGCTTTGTAGTTTGTAGACGAATTCAAGCTTCTACTACCAATTAAGTTCCCAGAGACTTGAGCAACGTGGCATTGATTTGTTGTGCATTTTCTGTTAGTCAAATTCAATGATACATAATTCAAAAATTTGTGTGAAAATGATGTTCATATGTTTTGTCATACAAAGTTCTATGATAGATCTTTACTTCTTTGACAAAATAGTGAGTATTCTAATAAGCTATAGCAGTGATGAAGCTTCTCTTGTGTCTATAAATATTACCCTTGAGAATTTGGACAGAAACTTCTTTTATTGACCTGACTGGCACTCAGCTGGATTAAACTCTGAAAATTAGTGTTTAAAGTGTGCATACCATAACTAGACCTCATTTGTTATAAAATGTTGGCTCAATTGACAGTTGAGGAGAGCCAATATTCTCCTGTCACTTATTTTGTTGATAGAAAGAACTGCTTATTAATTTCTTATGGCATTTGTAACTACCCGAGAGAAAGTTAGCTCTGTAATTCATTGGTCTTTTTGACCTTTTTTCTGATGAATGTTGGTAGATGCATCAAAGTCTCCTACTTGTGTGAAACTTAATCTCATATTTTTTTTATGAAATTTCTTGTAATGATGTATGTGTTGAAATATCACTGTCTCTAGGAAGATATTGTTGTGATTTTTGAGGCTGCTGACAAAGACAACTCTGGTACTCTAACTGTTGAAGAATTCCAAGATGTCATAGAAGATGTCCTTGAAAGGTATCCCCAGGTAGAACGCTATCTTAAAAGCCAGCATCTGAGTGGTGTAGCAGATTTGTTGAAAGATCCTGAGGGGAGAGACAGAAAGGAAGTGGATATAGAAGGGTTTAAGCTAGCCCTTGCTCATGTGGATTCACAGACCAAAAATCTGCCTGCTACTGCACAGGTATTTTCTCTTTCAGGTTTCAACTGTGATTAAGACTTCAATCCGAATCCACATGTTGATAGATGAGCACTAGTGTGGCCTAAATCTTTTTATCTTTAGGTTGCTGCTCAACAAGGTAAGTATCTTTCGAGGTGCTTCAACCGTAGGGAACAAAGCAAAGAAAATCCTGAAGGTCCTCGACGTTTTACAGCTTCTGGGCGCCATCATTTCCATCCCTTCCGGTATGCTTTAGAGTTGGAATCTCATCTTTCATCCTGCTGATTGTCTTTTATCCATATTTTACTAATTGTGTCTTTTACTGTTTATTTATCATTTTTATTAGAAGATTCCTTGCTGTCTGCTGTCTTCCGTGGTGTCTACCTGATCAGTGTTATTATCCGTTTATACATTTTGCAATATAAATTATAATTTCAACAGATAATTTTCTAAAAACAACTAGGAAAATTCCCATGGCATGATGCGAAGATTTTTATACTTGGACCACTGGGAACTGGACAGATTATGCACTGTCAAGTTACTTTTGTGCCTTCGTGTTACATTTGTTGACATATGAGTTGTGGCAAACCTATACATGCTAGGTATAAGCATCTAGGACAATTTGCTCCATTGGGAGGAGAACAGGCTGCTGCAGAACTGCCTGGTGACTGGGTTTCCATGGGTCACAGCACCCAGTGGCTATGGTATTCTGTCTATGCTAGGTAATATTTAGTTGTACAGCTATGCATTTCCCTTTTGTTGGCATTTGTCTCCACATCCATGAACTTTTTTTAATACAAATATCTCTCTCATTCAGCAAGCAAGTGAGCTGGCGCACAAGGGCATTGGTGGTTTCAGACTGGACAAGGAGATTTATTTTTGGAAGAGATTCGAGTCGTATTTGAGGCAACAGAGTGACTTATGTAACATATTCTGGATCATGCTGGTTGCACCAGTCTTTTACAGGCTAGTCATACATGGATGCTGTAGAGGCGGACTGCTCTTACATTAAACCTATGTCATATCGAACCCCGACCGATCTTCTAGCTGCCTAACGATGGGTGTTGAGTATATTAACACGAGGTTCCATAGCCGTGGCCAGGACATCATAGTCCACTTCAAATTCTTCTGTTTGTAGAAAACGAGCAAGAGAGAGCTTACAGTTTACGGAAGAGAGAAACTGGCCTTGCTACTATTTAACAGAGATGAGATCACAGTGCTGAGAAGGAAAAAAAGAGAAACGAAAGAAGTATCAAACTAACATTCACATGTAGACGTGAAGGTTGATTCTTATAATATTTTGGACAAAAAGCAAGACGCTGGCTCAAGGTATCATTGCGTGCCATAGATGCAGTTGCTAGACCGAACAATTGCAACCTCCTTGGACCAATCTAACACAGCCATTCTATAGCCCATAACAAGAGTTATGGTTCGAAACAACAAAGCTGGAATTTCCAGTATTAATGCAAATTCCCGAGTGTTTGAAAACACACTTAGGCCAATCGCATTCCTTGGCATCATTTTCTGTGAAACTCAAAGCCTGGAAGACAAGAATGACCTGCGGCTTCATCAAGGTTGTTGCTGAAGTATAATTTTCTCCTTTCCAACTCAGGCACTCTTTTTCTCTGCCCTCTAAGCCCGTGGGGTGTCATTGACACGCCGGTTGGTTTTGGTCTTTGGGGAACACCTCAGCAATCACAAAGACAGACGACGGAGGATCTTCTACTGTATCAGTGTTACCCACATCAACCTCATCTGGAATTTTCTTCTTTTTGGATCTGCAGCTGTCATCAGCCTTCTGGATCGCTCCCTTACAGCGCGAAGCAATCCTCTTGTTACGCTCTTCCTTGTCGCTGTCTGGCAAAGACCCCTTTTGAGCCTCACTTGCAGTTAATTTCCCATTGATCAGATTGGTTGGAATCTGACTATACCTACTAGCAACCACTCGGCCAGGCTTAACCATCTTCTTGCTTGGCGCAGATTTGTCTCCATCTTTGAATAGGGTCTTGGGCCGGATCAACTGAAAAACAGTGTCTTCTTTCTTTGTCGGCCTTTTATTAGACCCCACTGTAGCAGCCGCCTGTTTCTGAGCTTGAATCTTAGAGACGGTCTTGCGAGATCTTGGGCTCACACTGAAACTCTTTCCTCTCTCCTTAATTACCTTTAACTCATCAATTTCTTCAAGCTCCCAGAAGCAAGATTTTCGACGGCTCTGTTTGGAAACAGGGGTGATCTCCTGCTTACTCAAAAACCGAGACTTCGCTCCAGAATAGATCTCCGCAGGGCCCAAGCTGACTCCTCGGCGACTGATCTTTGTTTTTGAACTTGAAAGCAATGGCTCTTCAATGTTAACATTCTGTTTCGGCTCCATGAACTTCACCAGCACAATTCTGCCTCTCTTTTCGACAGACTTTAGTCTCCTATCAGCCTTCTCAAGCCTAAGTGCTTCTAGCCTTGACGACAAACGACTGATCTCCTTCTCAACTTCTTCAATCTCCATATTTATCTTGCTCTCATCACGGTTACTCTTTTCTTCTTCTCGAATCACATTCTTGGACACCAACCCTTGTATGGAAACGCACTTCGATTGATTGCCTTCACCTTGCATATTGACAACGATGGTGTTTGAATGAAGGGGTTTGATGGACGCTGAAAATATTGAAGATTTGAAAGAAACAGGGGATTTCTGGAAAACAGGGCTGAGGTTCTCTTTGCTGGAATTGGATTCAAAGGAGTTAGAACACCAAGATGATTTAAATCCCATCTTTTCTACCAACTCACCATTGTCAACGGCGGCATTGTGCCATATCTGGAGCTAAAAAGAAAGACCAAACTGGTCGAGTCTCTCTCTCTCTTTTTTTTTCTTTTCTTTTTTGTGCTCTTCTTTTGATTTTCTTTGAGAAATCTAGAATGAATTAAATTTCCCCTTTAAGCTCTTTCTTTTTCTGGGTGTGTTTCTTTATTCATTCGGGGGGTTTTTGCATCTTGAAAGATATAGACGGTAAAGAGATTTAGGTTGAGATTTCATCTCTAAGGAGGGAATATTTATTTCCTTTTAAAGATTTTTGACCGTTGGTTCATTCGAGGGGCTTGGAGAAATCGTGGCCGTCGGATGTTAAACTGCTTCTGCAGACGCTCCGATTTGATTTAAAGGCCAAATTTAGAAATAAGCGCTAAGAGTGTTGGGAAATCAAAACGTTGTCGGTTTAAGAGCAATATAAAAACATCTATCTCTGGGGCCCATATGGAGCGTGTGGTCCATGTTGTTCTCTGAACCAGCATGGGCCCATATTTATTTATCGGAAAAATTCGGTGCTAGTGAATTAAGAGCAACGTAGTAGATGAAAGTTAATGCGTTGCAATTTAATAAAAATTTTATTAACTTGAAATTTACGCCCTTTTTGGTAGATCGGGATTGTATTCGTTCATATAATTTGTTCATGCATTTTATTCTCTTTGTTGAAAGCAAATTGAACCATTTTCTGCTCATTAAAATATTTATTTCACATCAAGCTACTACAAAGATTTCTGCAAACATAAAAATGAAACCACATGATATGTATTCGGAGGAAGGATTTATATTATATTAAACCAATATTGATCCTCGAAAAATTTACAGTTTTTCTTCAATCCGCAAACAATAGCATATACACCTCTATCACTCATTCCCACTTCTCAATTCCGATAACAGTGATACTCCTAACCTAACAATGCGCATTTTCTATTTCTCCGATTGCTTCAGTAGGGACCCCAACAACTCAAGTACATGACTTTCCTCAGTGACTCCTCCGATTGCTTTGCCTTCTCTCCGTTTACTCTACCTGATACAATGGTGGAGGAGGAGGCTGACAAGTTCTTGGCCTGGGACACCGACCTGACGCTGTTCTTGGCATGTTGGTTTAGTGACCTTATTGTGCAGTTCCACCTGCAGATCCCCTGGTCTTTCAGGGCCACCACAGCTCCAATGCTCGCTGCTATCATCCAAGATTTGCTTCTTAAAGGATGACTCATACTTTCCTACTTACTTCTTTGCTTTTAGCTACAATAGCAGATCCGGCTCTCTAGGTAGAAAGGTAGACGTTAGGTGATGAAAGGAAATGGCGTGAAGGGGCGCTTAATATATGGGTAGCTACATCGCCAAGTGCCTAAAGTTTTGGAGAAAACCGGAGGCCGATCGGGCCTTTTTTTGGCACCTGGTTTTGAGCACAACAAGTGGTATTATTGAAAGATAAAGATACGTGGGGACAACAAGGGATCTCGAAGAGGAAATGACGTGAATGACAGCAAAATTATTTGTGGCTTTAGTCTGGTTTCAAAATGTGCACACATTTTTCCTTCTTATTATAATTCATTTTCGGCCCCGCGTATTCCCCCGTTGTTGAAATCGAAACCATTTAGTTATAATCAAAATAATGAAAATTAATTAAATTATAATGTCTCAAAAATTAAAACGGGAAAACAATGCCTTATAATGGCCCTTCTCTTTATTAATAATACAGATAAATTAAATAACACGTAAACATAAATAATTGACTAAGTTTTAAGTTGGGGTATATTTGCCACGTCTATCAAATCTTTCTTTTGTACTTCCAGACCCGGGAACTTTCCATTCAAGTTAAGGTTAGTTCTTAAGGTTAAGAATACAGAAAAAAAAAAAAATGCTAGCAATTGCATGGTTTCTTCTTATTAATGGTGATAAAGAATCCTTAGAACTCAAATTTGATTCCAGATGGGGAATATACATCAGTTAAACACGAGAGCCTTGGCACAACAGAAGCATATGTCAGCTCTCGTGATCATATTTTCGTATTCTATGCACGTAATTTCTGTTTACAATCTGCAGTACAAGTTAATTTGCATCATTTTTCTCTCCAAAACCATGAGCCTCTTTCTTGTCTTCATGGTACATCACAAAATTTCGGATCTTTACACGACAAAGCTCAACAAAGATGCACTTAGTGGCGCAGGAATCTCTCTCCTTGCTTAGTTTCCATTTTGCTTCAGTTTGGAACCCAACAACTCAAGTACATGACTTTCCTTAAAGACTCCTCCGATTGTCCCGTTTCCCTCACTTTACTCGAAACCATGGAAGAAGACAGATTCTTGGCATGTTGGTTGATGGAGTTGTTCCATCTGCAGAACCCCTGATCCTTCAATGCCTCTATGGCTCCAATGCTAGTGGCCACGATCAAAGCCTTGCTCGCAGAACTCATCTTTAATACCCTCTTCAATCCTTTCTTGTTTCTTTTTTTTTTTTTTTCACCTCTTCCTTCTTTTTTTTAAGGCAGTTTATCACAAAATTGAGACTCCTAGATTCAGAATATTGTAAATTTATGCATTTTATTGAAGTTGATGGCATTCAATTAGGGACTCTTTTATAGAAGGTAGATGAGGATAAACCATTGGCTATACCGTTACAGCAACTGGTTTTTCAAGGAAAGTGCCCTTTTTAGCCCTTGGTAGGACCACATTTGTCAATTAGTTATGCAAACTACAAGTTAGGATTTTGGTCACGGTGTAGTATTCCTTTTCAAGAACCAAGATCTTGCACCAAGCAGCACTATCGCTAGTGACCCAAAAACAACTTATGTGCAGACGGTTTGGCATGAGAAGTTAAAGCGAGCCCAATGTATGGGAGTTCAAAACCACTCGTTTTATGCTATATTCAAAGTCCCTGGGGTTCCACTTGTTTTCTACTCAATCAGTGCCACTTTTAATTTATGTCTTGATTTCCTGCCATGGAGGTTGAGGGTGGACAAAACATTTGTCTAAAAATTAATTGATGTATTAGAAGATTACTTTGAGACGATTTCAAAGAAAACTTTGTAGGAAGCCAATCAAATAGCAGCGAGTTGTGCCATGAATTGTTTTAACCATCAAGTATTGACATCGTCTTTGGCAAGTCGGAAGAATTTTCACGCAATTTTCTTTGATAAAAGCCTGGCTTGGCTCAACTCCTGCCTTATTTTCACCATTCACAGCCCAACATGGTGTTTAATTTTGTTAGTTCACAGAGAACGAAAGAAGACCATACGCAGATGGAGATCTCGACATTTATGAACACATTATTTAGACACTAGATAAGCATATTAAAAAAGACTATTTACATTAAACTGATTCAACTATACCTTGGGGAGGAACAGCCAACACGGTAAGGTAAGGCACAGAGAGTTTGAAACTTTTTTTTTTTCTTTTTCACAAAATTTGAGTACAAAAAGGGTCAGGAGATAGGGCCTTTAGAAGTTAGGACCCCAACAGCTCAAAAACATCACAATCCGAAGAGACTCCTCTGCCTGTTGAATCGCATATCTGTCACTTGCTCTAGCATCCTTACTAGTTCCTTTTCTAAAGTGATAATCAGCAGAGCTTGCCCTTTGGTTAGATGAAGCAGAGATGCAAGAAGTGTCTTTGGGATGCCTAACATTGTAATCCTTCTTGGGGCGAGCTAACTTGTCTTTCATTTCTTCCTTCTTCCCCGGACCTGCGGATTGAAAGTACTCCTTGCCCACGTAATTTGGGTTCATCTCTTATTACTTTTGCAAAACATAGAATTGAAATGCTGTCACTTCTATGTGAGCGTGGCAGGTTGAAGATGCTGGATTTATGCAGAGGAAAAGAGTAGCGCCCATTGCATCAAAAGGCTATTGTTGTAAGTGGGATGGCATCTACTGGCCGGCCGAATTTTAAAATTCAATGATGATCTGATGCCTTGCGGGTCCACCGGCAGAAGCCATTTCCCTTCTAATTTAACTTTTCTGTAGGTTTTATCTTTCCATGGAAAGACTTTAGTTCATTTACAGTTCCAAGCTTCCTTTAACAAAGGACATATGTATGGATTATTCGGTTCATTGCACATTGATTTTTTTTTCTTTAGAATCACTCTTCTTTTGCGGTTATAATAATACTAATTAACAGCTTTGCTGCATCTTAAAGAGATTCGAGTTGGCCTGTTTACTGCCATGGTCAATGGGGCAAAAGGCGTATGACCACGTGAATAAATGGATAGCATGTACTATACACTCAAGCTAGCTGGATAAGATCGACACATGACCAGGTCGCTACTTGCAATTTGCTTAATCATTGTTTTCTTTTTTTCTGTTTCTTTATTTCATAGTATCTACTCACCAATGTGCGCGGCATTATGGTTTGATCAGTCCGTTGTACAGAAGTTAATAAATTAATTAATTGCATGCTGTCAACTTTTTATGAGATGGATGTAATGGACATTTGCAGGGCTAGAAATCGTCATAGTTTTCTGCACGTTGTAATTATATAATAACCAAATATGGAGAAATGAGATACTATATATTGAAATACAAAGAAAATTCATTTTTAGTGGATCAGATTAGAAAAGAAGATGATAAAATATATTTAGCGAATACCTACCAATGCACCAGCAGAGAAATATGACTTTTGTCTGCTAAATCTACGTAAGATTAGTTAAGAGTGAATACTGATGTCTAAGATGGGATGTAAATGTTTAGTTAGGAATGATTTAAAAGAACTTTACTTAAGCTAATTGAGTTGCATTTGTTCAGCTTTACTGACCCATGCTCATAAAGGCAGAGTGACCCCCCCCCACCCTGAGTTTTTGCATATCATGTTGTGTACAATGAGGGAAGTACTTCTCCTAAGATGGGGATGGGCCCAAATTGTAATTGGGATCCACTTCATCTTTCATACAATCCACATGGAAGGCGATTCACCCATTTGCCTGATTATGCAAACAGAAACCTGACAAGAGCTGCAAGGTACAAACCACCGACAGAAAGAAAAAAAAAAAAAAAAATGCAAACAGGGCATTATTAGCAATTCCCAGATCACCATAATAGAGTGAAATTAAAACCACAATAACGTTCAAGTCCGTGACTAAATAAAAGATATTTTAAAGTGGTTTCAGTCCAATACCACAGACCGTGCATGTTCTTCTGTGAAAAATGCTGTGCCAAGTGCCTGTGTGTGCTACAACAACTGGAATGCCAAGCACGGAGGACCCAAAAATACCCTTGGAATAACATTTTTCCTCCCATCCTCTTACCCTACCTATTATTATATTTTATACATTAATTTGACTGGGCGCTGCGTAAATTAAGCGTCCAAACAAAATGGTGTTTATTTTTGCGGGTCATTAATTATATAGGACAGCTATGGCTATTTTCAATGAAATCATATTTACTTAAAATACTTTATAAGTTATTGGCAGTTTTCTCGCTGCATAGAACAAAAAAATTAGTTTTAAATTTTTGAAGTTTTTAGAATTAAATCTAATCATTTTATATTTTTATTTAAATCTTATTTTTTAAAATAAAATTTAATAACGAAGTTTAATTGTCATGAAAGTTACATCATATGCATATAAAACTTAAATATTGATTTGTAACTGAATTTCTTATTAAATTAATAAAAATTGCACAAGCATGAAATTCTAAAGGGGCAGACAACGCTTTGGTGGTAGCCAAAGACTTTTGCAACCAACGTTACTAATTTTAAGATATTCAAAATTAAATTACATATCACATCATCGTGTTATAAAATTAATAATATTACGTAGATTGAAATGGGTAGTTAATTGTTGATCCAAAATATCTTTTGTTAAAGGGAAAAAATATACTATAAATATATTCATTATCACACTTATAAGTTGAGATTAAAAATTATTTATTGATTTAAAAATTTATTATTTAAATATTATTAAAAATTAAATAAAATTTTTTTATACTTAATTTTTATATTAATAAATTTAAAATTTAAGTCAATTTTTTTATATAAATAAAATGATGGTAAAATATTATAACTTAAATCAATATAAAGATAAATATATCAAATCATCAATTGAATTATTATTTTACTAATAATAATTTTTTAATAACTAATTTTAACTCAATATTATTAAAAATATCCTTAATCACTAAATATAATTTAATAACTATTAAATTTAAAACCTTAATGATGAAATTTTGAACCTCGTGTCTCCATAAATCAAAATTAATTTTCTTTTCAACTAATTGAATTGACTTTAAAAAAAATAAATTTCGTCACAGTTCTCTTCCTCACTTTTTCATAATGGTCCTTATTTCTTTTCTTTTTTGTTATTTTTCCTCTGTTGTTTTAATTTTTTCCGTTTAAATAGAAAAGAAATTGGAACTTAAAACTCTAATTAAGTTGCCGGTACTTTTCCGACCCACCAATCAAAAAATATATATGATATGATGGATCCTTTATAAATAATAATAATAATAATAATAATAATAATAATAATAATAATAATAATAATAATAATGTAAATTCTTGGTCAAATCACATTAATTATTTGTATATTAATTAAATAATACCCTCATTTTCTTTTCCTGTATAATTGAGCAACAACTATACAAATTTCATTACAGTACAGCAGCATGGTCGTCCAGTTTGACAGATTAAAGCTGCTATGAATGCATTTCAGCCATTGCCACCTTCAAGGTAAGTTTGTTTTAAACTTTGATTAATTATCATCGAAATCAAGAATATGAACCAGAGATTTTACGATGTAAAGAAAAGAAACAAGAAAACATGAAATAGAGAGGCCAACATTAAGGATCGGAGACGATTGTGATCAACATTTGCTATGAACACAACGGCAATTTACATTTTATACACAATTTCCATCATTTTCGGTGTAAGCAGCAGCTCATAGATTTTGCCGTTTAATATTTTTTTATAGATTTCTCCCCTCCTTCCGATGTGATTATTAAAAGCTAACCCTGCAACTCGACCGTTTCAACTCAGTCTACTTGCAAGTCAACCCCATAACTCGCCACGGAGTCAAACTCCTTGCCGGTAAACCCATAGGCGGCGTCCGAGTAAAAAAAATATGTCCAAGATAATTCCAATCACGGACGCCGGAAAACGCCGGAACATTACGGTCTCCGAGTCAGCTCAGCCCTGGCCCCAACAATTGAGGTACATGACTCGCCGGAGTGACTCTTCGTTTTGACTCACTCTTTCGCCCCCCTCGCGGCTTCCAAGAACTCCAGTCCGATCAGATCTGACTGCGCCCGCGAATGGCACGAACTCCGACCCGTCTCCTCCGGAAAATAGCCGCCCCTTGTTGCCGTCATGTAGGGACCTGGAGCCTGATTTCACTTTCTGGCCCTGGTCAGCGTGGCGATGCACCACCGCCACGCTCGCCGCCATGCAGACCCTATTCAAGTAGCTCATTTCCGGTTTTCCAATCTGAATTTCTTTTCAAAGCGGGTTTTTATGCCTCCTGCTTTTAGCTCTTTTATCCTCTGGAGCTTGGGATTCGAGGAGAGTGGATTTATAGATGTGAAAAGTGATTTCAAGAAACAAGAAGCAGTTTCCCGGAAGCTGTTTGGAATAATCAATAATATCATCCAGATCCAAATTTAATGACTCTGTTTCTACCCTGGCTAATGGACACCCAACAACTTGACACCTCTCTCCATCAGTAGGGTCCCACAATTGGCCCTTCTTTGCTATTAAAGATTACGAAATCTTTCAAATAATTATTGTCCCTTGTCTTCTTCAAGAGAAATTTCTGTCTTTGGGAACACGTGGCATATGAGTGATTGGCAGTGGCTCTGACTTTGTGTGGGTAGAATTGGAAAATCTGTTAAGTGTCAAAAGTAGTTCTTGTGGTTCTGGAGGCCAGATCCGGACTCAACACATTACTTATTTGAATGATTTAGACTCTGCGAGTAATGTTCAAGTTCTTCATGATTTAAATGTCACGCTTTAATTGCATTTTCACAACGAACTGCAAGCAACCTCAGACTGTCAAAATACCGATTTGCGTGTTCATATGCAATACCCGAAATTTTCATGTTGGCAATTGGTAGAGCAAAATTTTTCTACAATTTACATTTATATTTTTCATCGCTAAGTTGTGTACAACATTTTCAATAAGGACCCCAACAACTCAAGTACATGACTTTCCTCAACGACTCTTCTGATTGCTTTGCTTTATGTTCTCTCAACTTCCTTGAAACCACTATAGAAGATGGAGAAGAGAGCTTCTTGGCCTGAGGGATTGACCTCACGTGATTCTTGGCACACTGATGCAGTGATCTTATGGTGTAGCTCCATCTGCAGAACCCTTGGTCTTTCATCGCCTCCACAGCTGCAATACTAGCTGCTGCTACCCAAGCTCCGCTTGTTGAACTCATTTTTTTTTTTCCTGAATAGAAAGAGGAGATTTGTGTGCTTGACTTGATTCCCAGGTTGCTGCCCGAGAGCTCTTTTTTTTTTTTTTTTTGGCTGAATAGAAAGAGGAGATCTTAAACTTAGATTTGTGTGCTTCAATGGACTTGATGCCTAGGCTGCTGCTCGAGAGCTGCTTTAATATACATACACGGGCTTAGAAAAAGGCCAAAGGGCCCAAAGCATTAGAAAACCAGCAGCTACGTCTGGTTTTCTTGCTCTGGTGGGTAGGTTAGCGTAGGTATTGGCGTTATGACTTTAATGTCCAAGTTGGACAACTCAGTCCGAAAAGAAACGTGGGGTGAGAATGGGAATTTCCCTATTTTCTACAGCTGCTACCAGCACACCGTTTTGTTTGGTGAAAACTCCATACGAGCCCGAGCCTATCATATCAGTTTTTATATGAATAGTCGAGCGGGACCAAGAAGGGTCCACAGCTCACACGGCTGGCAATATGCCAAATGTCTTGTTCGTGAAGTGCAATTCCCGCAGTATTTTTTTGCGAGTAAAATATAAATTTATCTAAAATGTTTCCATGGTCTGCATTATTTTATTCGACCAACTTCAAATCATGTATTTCTTGACAAAACATTCGTAAATTTTGGATCTACGTCTTCTTTCACGTACTTATTCAAGTTAATAAATTTTTTCGTTTATGTTTTTGTTAACGGAAAAAAATAAAGTATAAAAATTAAAAAAATATCACGGATTTTATTATAATAAATATCTGAACTATAGAGTATTATCTTGAAATTTACGCCTTTCTTGGTTAAAAAATTTTCTTTTATAAAGATTTCTACCCACAAATAAAGAAAACAGCCGCATGAGATGTGTTCGGATAAAGTTTTTATATTATATTAAAACAATGGTGATCCTTAAGAAATTTACAGTTTTTTTTTAATCCGCAATCAATAGCAGGTATACACCTTTATTACACGTTACCATTTCTCAATTCTGATAACAGTGATTCTCCTAAGCTAACAATGTCTATTTTCCTAATTCTCCGATTGCTTCAGTAGGGACCCCAACAACTCAAGTACATGACTTTCCTCAGTGACTTCTCCGATTGCTTTGCCTTCTCTTCCATTACTCTACTTGATCCAATGGTGGAGGAGGAGGCTGACAAGTTCTTGGCGTGGGCCACCGACCTGACCCTGTTCCTGTCTCTTATACACATCTAGATGTGTATAAGAGACAGCTTCTATAGTGGTTTCAAGGAAGTTGAGAGAACATAAAGCAAAGCAATCGGAAGAGTCGTTGAGGAAAGTCATGTACTTGAGTTGTTGGGGTCCTTATTGAAAATGTTGTACACAACCTGTCTCTTATACACATCTAGATGTGTATAAGAGACAGGGTTTAGTGACCTTATTGTGTAGTTCCACCTGCAGATCCCCTGATCTTTCAGGGCCTCCACAGCTCCAATGCTCGCTGCTATCATCCAAGATTTGCTTCTTGAAAGGTGACTCATAATTTCCTACTTAGCTCTTTGCTTTTAGCTAGAACAGGCTATGTTGGTAGTAAGGTGTACGTTGGGTGATGAAAGGAAATGGAATGAAGGGGCGCTTAATATATGGATAGCTACATTGCCGAGTGCCTAAAGTTAGGGAGAAAAACGGAGGCCGATCGACTTTTTGGCACCCGGTTTTGAACACCCCAAGTGGTATTCTTGGAAGATCAGATAAGTGGGTACAACATAAGATATTGGAGGGGAAATGCCATGAGTGGCAACAAGATAAGTGGGGACAACACGAGGAATCCCTGTAGACACAATAAGTGGTGAAATCCGATAAGAGATTGGCTTTCCCAACCTAGACACTGTAAGTTCAAGGAGATGCCATAAATGGCAACAAATTATTTGTCGCTCTAGTTTCAAATGTGCATGCATTTGATCTAGTGCCTTAGATTGGCATGAGATATTAGTCCAAGATTATTTTTAGCAAGTTGATGCAGTGATTTTATGTCCTAGTTCCATCTGCAGAACCCTTGATCCTTCAATGCCTCAATGGCATGCTAGTAACCACAATCCAGGCCTTACTTGCCGAACTCATCTTTGACATCCTCTAGAAATTCCTTCTATTTTTTTGGCGGTCTTCCTCTTTTTCTAAGCAATCTATCACAAGATGATTAAGTTTACGTTTAATTGCATTTCACACCAAAATGCGAACAACGTCAAGCCGCCAAAAAACTGATCCCTTCCTTCGATTTGTATGCGTAAATCGTTACAGTTCTGATCGGAACAATTGGGTTTCTGGAATATCGCAAGAGAGTTGCATCGATTTGCGTGTTCATACGCAATACCCAAAATTTTCATGTTGGCAATTGATACAGCAAAAGTTTTCTACAATTTACATCTATATTTGTGTACAACATTTTCAATAAGGACCCCAACAACTCAAGTACATGACTTTCCTCAACGACTCTTCCGATTGCTTTGCTTTATGTTCTCTCAACTTCCTTGAAACCACTATAGAAGATGGAGAAGAGAGCTTCTTGGACTGAGGGATTGACCTCACGTGATTCTGGGCACACTGATGCAGTGATCTTATGGTGTAGCTCCATCTGCAGAACCCTTGGTCTTTCATCGCCTCCACAGCTGCAATACTAGCTGCTGCTACCCACGCTCTGCTAGTTGAACTCATTTCTTTTCTTCTGAACCGAAGGAGAAGATCTTAATCTTAGGTTTGTGTGCTTCAATGGACTTGATGCTAGGTTATTGCCGGAGAGCTGCTTTAATATACATACACCGGCTTAGAAAAAGGCCCAAGGGCCCCAAAGCATTAGAAAACCAGCAGCTACGTCACCTGGTTTTCTTGTTCTGGTGGGTAGGTTAGACTAGGTATTGGCGTTATGACTTTAATGTCCATGTTGGACAAGTGAGTCCGATAAGAAATGTGGGGAGAGAATGGGAATTTCGGTATTGCCGACCAGCTGGCTACCAGCACATCGTTTTGTTTGGTGAAAACTCCAGATGGGCCCTGATAATGGGAGCTTATCTTCTAAGTTTTATATGCATATCCGAGCGGGACCCAGAAGGATACGGCAGCCCAAACGGCTGGCAAAGTGCCGAATGTCCTTCAGTATTTTTTTTGGGTAAAATATAAATTTATACAAAATGTTTGTGTGGCAAAGTGCCGAATGTCCTTAAACCATGTATTTCTTGACAAAACATTGGAAAATTTTGGATCAAAATTTCTTTACAATATACGTGTGAAAAATTTTGATTGGATAATTCAAGTTAATAAATTTTTTCGTTTTTGTTATTATTAACAAAAAAATAACATATAAAAATTTAGAAAATATTACGGACTCTATTATATTAAATATCTGAACTATATCGTACTACCTTAAATTTTATGGACAAAACATTTTCTTTCAGATCAAACTACTATAAAGATTTCTGCCAACAAAAAATAAAAGAAACTGTATGAGATGTGTTTGAACGAAGGATTTATATTACTTTAAAGGAATGGTGATCCTTGAAAAATTTACAGTTTTTTCTTCCATCTGCAAACAATAGCAGGTATACACCTCTATCACACAATCCCATTTCTCAATTCGGATAACAGTGATACTCCTAACCTAACAATGTATGTTTTCCTAATTCTCGGATTGCTTCAGTAGGGACCCCAACAACTCAAGCTGTCTCTTATACACATCTAGATTTCTGCCAACAAAAAATAAAAGAAACAGTATGAGATGTGTTTGAACGAAAGATTTACATTACTTTAAAGGAATGGTGATCCTTGAAAAATTTACAGTTTTTTCTTCCATCTGCAAACAATAGCAGGTATACACCTCTATCACACAATCCCATTTCGCAATTCGGATAACAGTGATACTCCTAGCCTAACAATGTATGTTTTCCTAATTCTCGGATTGCTTCAGTAGAGACCCCAACAACTCAAGTACATGACTTTCCTCAGTGTCTCCTCCGATTGCTTTGCCTTCTCTTCCATTACTCTACTTGATCCAATGGTGGAGGAGGAGGCTGACAAGTTCTTGGGGTGGGGCCCCGACCTGACACTGTTCCTGGCATGTTGGTTTAGGGACCTTATTGTGTAGTTCCACCTGCAGATCCCCTGGTCTTTCAGGGCTTCCACAGTTCCAATGCTCGCTGCTATCATCCAAGATTTGCTTCTTGAAAGGTGACTCATAATTTCCTACTCAGCTCTTTGCTTTTAGCCAGAACAACAGACGGGGCTATGTTGGTAGAAAGTTAGACGTTCGAAAGGAAATGGAATGAAGGGGCGCTTAATATATGGGTAGTTACATCGCCAAGTGCCTAAAGTTTTGGAGAAAACCGGAGGCGGATCACTTTTTGGCGCCTGGTTTTGTGCACACCAGCGGTATTCTTTAATGATAAGATAGGTGGGGACATTGCCATAAATGTCGACAAATTATTTGTGCCTCTAGTTTCAAACGTGTATGCATCGGATCAAGTGTCTTATGAGTAGCAGTTATCAGTCTTTGTAGTCAGTTAAGAGACAAAAGCCCGAACTTTCACTCTTCCCTACAAATTCCCCTTCCTCATCTTCAACGCCATCTTAAAGGACAGAAAAAAAAGAAGAAAAAGTGCATGATTTTTGCTGGCTGGGCCCCGCATTCCCAGATAAGGAAATGAAACCCATTTAATGATGCTCCAAAAATAATGAAAAGTAATTAAATCCCGATGACTTAAAAAGTAAAGCAGGAAAAACAATTCCTTGGTTCTCTATTTATTTAGAATACAATAAACAACTATTTTACTGTGTCTTCCTCCGACAACAAAAAAACAGATAGAGGATAAGTGCATTCTGATTCCAGACTCTCTGAATTGAATTCATGTTATTCTTGTCATGTAATCTCCTCCCTATCGAGGAGAGCCAAAATTTCAAACGACTACATTCACTAGCAAAAATTTCAGATGAATAATTAGCACTTTGTATGAAATAAAGTCTCCAGAAGGCAAATTTGATTGCAGATGGTGTCTTTGCTACATATTTTCTAGGGGAATTTTGCAAAGAAAGTAAATAGTTCGCGGCAAAATATAAACACCACTTATTTCCAAGTTAAAGAAATTAGATATGTGAATTTGGCACACAAGAGAAGTATACATCAGTTCTCACGTGTTCATATTTTCGTATTCCATGCACAGAAATTCTGTTTCCAATCTCTACATGTCAATCTGAAACAATCAACCATTCGCAAATTTTCTCTCCAATCTGTCTTTTCTTCTAAATCCCAGAATTTCAGATCCTTGCATGACAAAGCAATGCAAGGATGTCCATAATGACGCAGGAATCTCCGCTTCACTTCAGCTTGGCCCCAACAACTTAACTGCATGACTTTCCTTAAAGGCTCCTCTGCTTGTCCTGGTTCCCTCACTTTACTTGAAAGCATGGAAGCGGAGAGATTCTTGGCACGCGTTAGTGCTCCAAGATTGTTTTTGTCATGTTGATGCAGTGATGTTAGGCATAGTTCCATCTGCTGAACTCCTCTTTAATATCCTCTTGAAATTCTTTCTTCGTTTTGGCCCTTCCTCATTGTCTAAGCAGTTCATGACAAAATTCTGACTCCCAGATTACGATTATTGTACATTTATGCGCATCATTGAAGCTGACGGTATTGAAAAGGGACTCACTTACCGAATGGAGATGAGGATAAAACATTGGCTATATTAGCAACTGGTTTTTCAAGCGAAATGCCCTTTTTAGTCCTTATTAGGACCACATAGTCAATTAGTTGTGGAAACGACAAGTTAGGGTTTTGGTAACGATCCGGTGCACCTTTTCAAGAGCCAAGATATTGCACCAAGCAGCACTATTGCTAGTGACACAAAAACAACTTATGTGCACACGGTTTGGCATGAGAACTTAAAAGGCAGGCCCCGTGGGAGTTCAAAACCACTTGTTTTATGTTGGGCATTAAAGGAGTTGCACTTGTTTTCTTGATTTGACACAATCAGTCCCACTTTTTGTCGTGATTTCCTGTAATGGAGGTTGAGGGTAAAAAAAAAAAAAAAGTTGGTCGAAAAATGAATTCACTATGAGACGATTACAAAGAAAACTTTGTAGAAAGCCAATTAAATAGCATCGATTTGTGCCATTCGTATTTTTAGTTATTCAAGTACCGATATTGTCTTGCCAAATATGAACAAAATTCACCCAATTTTCTTGGCCAAAAGCCTCGGCTTTACTCTTAAATTATTTTCATTATTCAAAGCCCAACATTTATGAACGCATTACATGCACACTGGGTAAGCAGATTGAAAAAGGCTATGTACATTAAACTGATTCAACTATGGACTGGGGAGGAACAACTTAAGGCACACAGAGTTGAAACGAGATTTTCACAAAATTTGATCACAAAATGGTTTTGGAGGTAGCGGCCGCTAGAAGTTAGGACCCCAACAGCTTAAGAACATGACAATTCGAAGAGACTCCTCTGCCTGATTAGTCTTATTCTGTCACTTGCGCTGTCAGCCCTACTAGCTACTTTTCTAAAGAGATTATCTGCAAAGCTTGCCATTTGCGTAGATAAAGCAGAGATGCAAGATGTGTCTTTCTGCTCCCCAGCATTGTAGTCCTTCTTGAGGCGAGCTAACTTGTCTTTCACTTCTTGCAGCTTCCCCCGACCTGCAGGTTGAAAGTACTCCTTGCTCGCGCACTTTGGGTTCATCTCTTATTAGTTTTTCAAAAAATCGAATTGAAATGCTTTCACTTCTTCGTGAGAGTAGCAGGTGGCAAGTATTACAGAGAATTTCTGGTTAACATGGTACAGGAGTGAACAATAGGCGGCTCGGTGATTTCAGCCTGTAAGTATAGAGAAGTTTACCGGACCTGAAGGCTCGTGAGAGAAATAGGGGGCCCATTGCATCAAAAGTCTCTTGCTGCAAGTGGGGTGGCAGCTACTGGCTGGCCCGACGATCTGATGCCTGCGGGCCCTTCGAATTTAATTTCTCTGTAGGTTTTATCTTCGCGCACTGAGACTTTAGTCCAATAACAGTTCCAAGCTTCTTCTAACAAAGGACACGAGGATTATCCTGTTCATTGCTCATTGATTGTTTTTTCAAAAAAAAATCTCTTATAATAGTAATTAAAAGCTTTGCGTCATCTTAAAGAGATCCGAGTTGGCGTGTTTACTACAATCGTCAATGGAGTAAAAGGCGTGCGACCTCGTGAATAGATGTATAGCATTTACTACACTCAGTTCAGCTGGATAAGATCGACCCATAACCAAGTCTGCAATTAGAATTAGGAAAATACCAGTAGACTAGTGAGACTGTTTGATCCAATCTTCAACCACTGAGGAAGAGCCAAAATTTCAAACGAAGAGGAATGATCGTCACTTTGTATGCAAATTTGATTGCAGATGGTAAATATAAACACCACTAATTTCCAAATTAAAGAAATTAGAATGCGTATCAGTTAAATGCCAGAGTTTTGGCACCACAGAGAAGAATATATCAGTTCTCATGTTCATATTTTCGTATTCGATGCATAGAAGTTCTCTTTACAATCTGCACTACACGGCGATTTGCAACCATCAACCATTTGAAAATTTTCTTTCCAATCTGTCTTCTCTTCCTGCTACATCCCAAAATTTCAGATCTTTAAACGACAAAGCGCTACAAAGATGCCCATAGTGGGGCAGGTATCTTTCTCTTTGCTTAGTTCCTGTTAAACGTCAGTTTGGCCCTCGGCAACTTAAGTACATCACTTTCCTTAAACACTACACTGCTTGTCCTGTTTCCCTCGCGTTACTTGAAAGCATGGAAGAAAGTGATTGGCATGAGATATTACTCCAAGATTGTTTTTAGCAGGATGATGCAGTGATTTTATGGCCTAGTTCCATCTGCAGAACCCTTGATCCTTCAATGCCTCTATGGATCCAATGCTAGCAGCCACAATCCAAGCCTTACTTGCTGAACTCATCTTGATATCCTCTAGAAATTCCTTCTATTTTTTTGGCCCTCTTCCTCTTTTTCTAAGCAATTTATCACGAGATGATGAAGTGTACGCTTAATTGCATTTCACACCAAAATTCAAGTGTTCATATGCAAAACCCAAAATTTTCATGTTGGCAATTGATAAAGCAAAATTTTTCTACAATTTACATTTATATTTTTCATCCGTAAGTTGTGTACAACATTTTCAATAAGGACCCCAACAACTCAAGTACATGACTTTCCTCAACGACTCTTCTGATTGCTTTGCTTTATGTTCTCTCAACTTCCTTGAAACCACTATAGAAGATGGAGAAGAGAGCTTCTTGGCCTGAGGGATTGACCTCACGTGATTCTTGGCACACTGATGCAGTGATCTTATGGTGTAGCTCCATCTGCAGAACCCTTGGTCTTTCATCGCCTCCACAGCTGCAATACTAGCTGCTGCTACCCACGCTCTGCTAGTTGAACTCATTTCTTTTCTTCTGAACCGAAGGAGAAGATCTTAAACTTAGGTTTGTGTGCTTCAATGGACTTGATGCTTAGGTGACAGCCGGAGAGCTGCTTTAATATACATACACCGGCTTAGAAAAAGGCCGAAGGGCCCCAAAGCATTAGAAAACCAGCAGCTACGTAACCTGGTTTTCTTGTTCTGGTGGGTAGGTTAGACTAGGTATTGGCGTTATGACTTTAATGTCCATGTTGGACAAGTGAGTCCGATAAGAAATGTGGGGCAGAGAATGAGAATTTCGGTATTGCCGACCAGCTGGCTACCAGCACATCGTTTTGTTTGGTGAAAACTCCAGATGGGCCCAGATGATGGGAGCTTATATTCTAAGTTTTATATGCATATCCGAGCGGAACCCAGAAGGATCTCACAGCCCTGCTGGCAAAGTGCCAAATGTTTCTCAGTATTTTTTTTTGGGTAAAATATAAATTTATACAAAATGTTCGTATGGTCCACATTATTTTATTCGACCAACCTAAAACCATGTATTTCTTGACAAAACATTCCAAAATTTTGGATCGAAATTTTTTTAAAATATACGTATTCGAGAAGAGGAAATTTTTTTAATAAATTTTGTTTTTTTATTAAAAAAATATAAAACTTTAAAAAATATCACGATTTCTATTATATTAAATATCTGAATTATATCCTATTAACTTGAATTTTACGCATTTTTTGAACATAACATTTTCTTTCAGATCATACTACTGTAAAGATTTTTAACAATAAAAAAAAAACAGATGTGTTTGGACGAAGGATTTATATTACTTTAAAGCAACGATGATCCTTGAAAATTTTACAGTTTTTCTACCATCTGCAAACAATAGCACGTATACACCATCCCATTCCTCAATTCTGATAACAGTGATACTCCTAACCTAATAATGTATGTTTTCCTAATTCTCGGATTGCTTCAGTAGGGACCCCAACAACTCAAGTACATGACTTTCCTCAGTGCCTCCTCCGATTGCTTTGCCTTTTCTTCCATTACTCTGCTTGATCCAATGGTGGAGGAGGAGGCTGACAAGTTCTTGGCGTGGGACACCGACCTGGCACTGTTCTTGGCATGTTGGTTTAGTGACCTTATTTTGTAGTTCCACCTGCAGATCCCCTGGTCTTTCAGGGCTTCCACAGTTCCAATGCTCGCTGCTATCATCCAAGATTTGCTTCTTGAAAGGTGACTCATAATTTCCTACTCAGCTCTTTGCTTTTAGCCAGAACAACAGACGTGGCTATGTTGGTAGAAAGTTAAACGTTTGAAAGCAAATGGAATGAAGGGGCGCTTAATATATGGGTAGCTACATCACCAAGTGCCTAAAGTTTTGGACAAAACCGGAGGCGGATCGACTTTTTGGCGCTGGTTTTGTGCACACCAGCGGTATTCTTTAATGATAAGATAGGTGGGGACATTGCCATAAATGTCCACAAATTATTTGTAACTCCAGTTTCAAACGCCCGATCAAGTGTCTTATGAGTAGCAGTTACCAATCTTTGGAGTCAGTTGAGAGACAAAAGCCCGGACTCTCACTCTTCCCTAAAAATCCCGCTTCCTCATATTCAACGCCTTCTTAAAGAACAGAAAAAAAAAAAAAAAAGGTGCATGCATTTTTTCTGGCTATTAATCAAATTGGGCGCGCATTTCCAGATATGGAATGAAACCCATTTAATGATGCTCCAAAGAATGAAAAGTAATTAAATCCCGATGTCCTAAAAAGTAAACCATGAAAAACAATTTCTTGCAATGGTCCTTCTCTTTATTTAAAATACAATAAACTATTTTACTGTATCTTCCTCCGACAAAAAATTAAAAAAAAAAAAAAACAGATAGAGGATAAGTGCATTCTGATTCCAGACTGTCTCTGAATTGAATTCATGTTATTTGTGTCATGTCCATTAAATCTTTTTCGGTATTAAACTCGGAGGAACTTTCCATTGAAGTTATGGGTAATCGCATGTTAACAAGGAAAGAAGCACCAAATCGTTGCGCAGACTAGTGAGACTAGATGATGTAATCTCCTCCCGATCGAGGACAGCCAAAATTTCAAACGACTTCATTGGCACTTTGTATGAAATAAAGTCTCCAAAAGCCAAATTTGATTGCAGATGGTGTCTTTGCTAAATATTTTCTAGGGAAATTTTGCAAAGAAAGTAAATACTTCGCGGCAAAATATAAACACCACTTATTTCCAAGTTAAAGAAATTAGATATGTGCATTTGGCACAGAAGAGAAGTAGACATCAGTTCTCAAATGTTCATATTTTCGTATTCTATGCACAGAAATTCTGTTTACAATATCCAGTACATGTCAACCATTCTTAAATTTTCTCTCCAATCTGTCTTTTCTTCTAAATCCCAGAATTTCACATCCTTGCATGACAGAGCGCTGCAAGGATGCCCATAATGACGCAGGAATCTCCGCTTGACTTCAGTTTGGCCCCAACAACTTAAGTGCATGACCTTCCTTCAAGACTCCTCTGCTTGTCCTGGTTCCCTCACTTTACTTGAAAGCATGGAGGCGGAGAGATTCTTGGCACGCGTTAGTGCTCCAAGATTGTTTTTGGCATGTTGATGCAGTGATTTTAGGCATAGTTCCATCTGCAGAACTCATCTGCAAAGCTTGCCATTTGCGTAGATGAAGGAGAGATGCAAGATGTGTATTCTTGCTGCCCAGCATTGTAGTCCTTCTTGAGGCGAGCTAACTTGTCTTTCACTTCTTGCATCTTCCCCCGACCTGCAGGTTGAAAGTACTCCTTTCTCGCGTACTTTGGGTTCATCTCTTATTAGTTTTGCAAAAAATCGAATTGAAATGCTTTCACTTCTATGTGAGAGTGGCAGGTGGCAAGTCCTCTGACTCAACAGGAGATTACAAAGAATTTCTGGTTAACATGGTATAGGAGTGAACAATAGGCGGCTCGGAAATGGACATCTGCGGGAGTAAAAATCGTCATAGTTTTCCACGTTGTAATTATATAATAACCAAATGTGGAGAAAATGAGGTCTTCTATATTGAAATACAAGGAAATTACATTTTTAGTGTATCAGATTAGAAAAGAGAATGATATAATATATGTAGTGAAACCTACCAATGAGAAAAATGACTTTTCTCTGCTAAATTACATAAGATGAGTTAAGAGTGAACATTTATGTCTAAGATGCGACATCAACATAAATGTTTAGTTAGGAATCATTTAAATAGAACTTCTGGTTCTCGAGGCCAGATCCGGACTCAATACATTACTTAGTTACTTGAATGATTTAGATTGTGCGACTATGTTCAAGTACTTCATGATTTCAGTGTAAGCTTAATTGCATTTCACAGCTAATAGCAAGCAGCGTCATGCCGCAAAAAAACTGATCCCTTCCGTCGATTTGTATGCGTAAATAGTTATAGTTCTGATGGGAACAATTGGATTTCTGGAATATCGCAGGAGACTTACATCGATTTGCGTGTTCATATGCAATTCTCAAAATTTTCATGTTGGCAATTGATAGAGCAAAATTTTTCTAGAATTTACGTCTATATTTTTGTACAACATTTTCAATAAGGACCCCAACAACTCAAGTACATGATTTTCCTCAACGACTCTTCCAGCGGGACCCAGAAGGTCCACAGCTCACCCGGCTGGCGAAGTGGCAAATGTCTTGTTCGTAAAGTGCAATTCCTGAACTATGTTTTAGGGGTAAAATATAAATTTATTTAAAATGTTTCTATGCTCTGCATTATTTTATTCGACCAACTTCAAACCATGTATTTCTTGACAAATCATTGTTAAATTTTGGATCACGTCTTCTTTCACGTACGTATTCAAAGTTAATAAATTTTGTCGTTTAGGTTTTTTGTTAACCGCAAAAAATATAGTATAAAAATTAAAAAAATATTACAGATTTTATTATAGTAAATATCTGAATTATAGCGTATTATCTTGAATTTTACGCAATTGGGTATAAAATTTCCTTTTATAAAAATTTCTACCCACAAATAAAGAAAACAACAGCATGTGTTCGGATAAAATGTTTATATTATATTAAAACAATGTTGATCATTAAGAAATCTACAGTTTTTCTTTCATCCGCAATCAATAGCAGGTATACACCTCTACCTCTATCACACGTTACCATTTATCAATTCCGATTACAGTGATACTCCTAAGCTAACAATGTCTATTTTCCTAATTCTCTGATTGTTTCAGTAGGGACCCCAACAACTCAAGTACATGACTTTCCTCAGTGACTCCTCCGATTGCTTTGCCTTCTCTTCCGTTACTCTACTTGATACAATGGTGGAGGAGGAGGCTGACAAGTTCTTGGCCTGGGCCACCGATCTGACCCTGTTCTTGGCATGTTGGTTTAGTGACCTTATTGTGTAGTTCCACCTGCAGATCCCCTGATCTTTCAGGGCTTCCACAGCTCCAATGCTCGCTGCTATCATCCAAGATTTGCTTCTTGAAAGGTGACTCATAATTTACCACTGAGCTCTTTGCTTTTAGCGAGAACAGCAGATGCGGCTATGTTGGTAGTAAGGTATAAGTTGGGTGATGAAATGAAATGGAATGAAGGGGCGCTTAATATATGGGCCGAGTGCCTAAAGTTTTGGAGAAAACCGGAGGCCGATCGACTTTTTGGCACCCGGTTTTGAACACCCCAAGTGGTATTCTTGGAAGATCAGATAAGTGGGTGCAACATAAGATATTGGAAGGGAAATGCCATCAGTGGCAACAAGATAAGTGGGGACAACACGAGGAATCCCTTGTAGTGATAATTGGGTTGGCGAAATCCGGTAAGAGATTGGCTTTCCCAACCTAGACACTGTAACTTCAAGAAGATGCCATAAATGGCAACAAATTATTTGTCGCTCTAGTTTCAAATGTGCATGCATTTGATCTAGTGCCTTAGAGTAGCAATTATCAATCTTTGTAGTCAATTAAGAGACAAAAGTTCGAACTCCCACTCTTCCCTACGAATCCCCCTTCCTCACTGCATTTTTTCTTCCTCTTATTCAAACTGGCCCTGCGTATAAATCGAACCCGTTGAATAATGCTCTAAATAATGAAAAATAATTAAATTCGGATGCCCTAAAAAGTAAAACAGGAAAAACAATTCCCTATAACGATGGTCCTTCTCTTTATTTGGAATACAATCAACTACAACTATTTTACTATTCTACCGTCTCTTGAAAAAAAAATAAATAACAGAGAGATAAAGAGGTGCGTTCTCATTCCAGACTGTCTTTAAAGGAACTTTCCAATCTGTCTTTTCATGCTGCTACAGATCTTTAAATGACAAAAAGCTACAAGGATGCCCATGGTGGGGCAGGTATCTTTCTCTTTGCTTAGTTCCGGTGGAGGAACTTTCCATTGAAGTCGACGGTAAACAGAATGTTAACAAGGAAAAAGCACCAAATAAGTGCATTAGGCAATACCACCAGTAGACTAGTGACATTGTTTGATCTAATCTTCAACCGCTCAAGGAGAGCCAAAATTTCAAACGACGTTTACTTCATTCACTCTGAGCAAAAAGTTCAAACGAGAGTAATGATTGTCACTTTGTATGCAAATTTCATTGCAGACGGTATCCTACCGAAATATATTCCTGGGAAATTCTGCTAATAAAGTACGTACTTCACGGGGAAACATAAAGACCACTAATTTCCAAATTAAAGAAATTAGATGCGTGTATCAGTTAAATGCCAGAGCTTTGGCACAACAGAGAAGAATATATCAGTTCTCATGTTCATATTTTCGTATTCTATGAACAGAGTTCTGTTTACAATCTAAACTACACGGCGATTTGCAACGCTCAACCATTTGCAAATTTTCTTTTCAATCTGTCTTCTCTTCCTGCTACATCCCAAAATTTCAGATCTTTAAACGACAAAGCGCTACAAGGATGCCCATAGTGGGGCAGGTATCTTTCTCTTTGCTTAGTTCCTGTTAAACTTCAGTTTGGCCCTCAGCAACTTAAGTACATCACTTTCCTTGAACACTACACTGCTTGTCCTGTTTCCCTCGCGTTACTTGAAAGCATGGAAGAAAGTGATTGGCATGAGATATTACTCCAAGATTGTTTTTAGCAGGATGATGCAGTGATTTTATGGCCTAGTTCCATCTGCAGAACCCTTGATACGTCAATGCCTCTGTGGCTCCAATGCTAGCAGCCACAATCCAAGCCTTACTTGCTGAACTCATCATTGATATCCTCTAGAAATTCCTTCTATTTTTTTGGCCCTCTTCCTCTTTTTCTAAGCAATTTATCACCAGATGATCAAGTGTAAGCTTAATTGCATTTCACACCAAAATTCAAATCGATTTACGTGTTTATATGCAATACCCAAAATTTTCATGTTGGCAATTGATAAAGCAAAACTTTTCTACAATTTACATTTATATTTTTAATCCGTAAGTTGTGTACAACATTTTTAATAAGGACCCCAACAACTCAAGTACATGACTTTCCTCAACGACTCTTCTGATTGCTTTGCTTTATGTTCTCTCAACTTCCTTGAAACCACTATAGAAGATGGAGAAGAGAGCTTCTTGGCCTGAGGGATTGACCTCACGTGATTCTTGGCACACTGATGCAGTGATCTTATGGTGTAGCTCCATCTGCAGAACCCTTGGTCTTTCATCGCCTCCACAGCTGCAATACTAGCTGCTGCTACCCACGCTCTGCTAGTTGAACTCATTTCTTTTCTTCTGAACCGAAGGAGAAGATCTTAAACTTAGGTTTGTGTGCTTCAATGGACTTGATGCTTAGGTGACAGCCGGAGAGCTGCTTTAATATACATACACCGGCTTAGAAAAAGGCCACAGGGCCCAAAGCATTAGAAAACCAGCAGCTACGTAACCTGGTTTTCTTGTTCTGGTGGGTAGTTTAGACTAGGTATTGGCGTTATGACTTTAATGTCCATGTTGGACAGGTGAGAACGATAAGAAATGTGGGGAGAGAATGGGAATTTCCGACTAGCTGGCTACCAGCACATCGTTTTGTTTGGTGAAAACTCCAGATGGACCCAGATGATGGGAGCTTATCTGCTATGTTTTATATGCATATCCGAGCGGGACCCAGAAGGATCCCACAGCCCTGCTGGCAAAGTGCCGAATGTTTGTCGGTATTTTTTTTTTTTGGGTAAAATATAAATTTATACAAAATATTTGTCTGGTCTGCATTATTTTATTCGACCAACCTCAAACCAATTTCTTGACAAAACATTGGAAAATTTTGGATCGAAATCTTTTTAAAATATATGTATTCGACATGTGGCAAATTTTGATTGGATAATTCAAGTTAATAAATTTTATCATTTTTTTTGTTAGTAAAAAAAGTAAAGTATGAAAATTGAAATAATATATTATATTAAATATCTAAACTATATCGTATTATCTTAAATTTTACGTATTTTTTGGACATAATATTTTCTTTCAGATCAAACTACTATAAAGATTTCTATTAACAAAAAAAAAAACAAACTGTATGAGATATGTTTTGGACGAAGGATTTATATTACTTTAAAGCAACGATTATCCTTGAAAAATTTACAATGTATGTTTTCCTAATTATCGGATTGCTTCAGTAGGGACCCCAACAACTCAAGTACATGACTTTCCTCAGTGACTCCTCCGACTGTCTCTTATACACATCTAGATGTGTATAAGAGACAGGACTCATAATTTCCTACTCAGCTCTTTGCTTTTAGCCAGAACAACAGACGTGGCTATGTTGGTAGAAAGTTAGACGTTCGGTGACGGAAGGAAATGGAATGAAGGGGCTTAATATATGGGTAGCTACATCGCCAAGTGCCTAAAGTTTAGGAGACAACCGGAGGCGGATCGACATTTTGGCGCCTGGTTTTGAGCACACCAGCGGTATTCTTTAATGATAAGATAGGAGGGGATATTTTCATAAATGTAAACAAATTATCTGTCGCTCTAGTTTCAAATGTCGGGTCAAGTGTCTTATAAGCAGCAGTTATCAGTTGTAATCAGTCAAGAGACAAAAGCCCGAACTCTCACTCTTCCCTACAAATCCCCCTTCCTCATCTTCAACGCCTTCTTTGAGAACAGAAGAAAAAAAAAGAAAAAGTACATGCATTTTTTTCTGGCTATCATTCAAATTGGGCGCGCATTTCCAGATATTGAAATGAAACCCATCTAACGACGCTCCAAATAATGAAAAGTAATTAAATCCCGATGTCCTGAAAAGTAAACCACGAAAAACAATTTCTTGCAATGGTCCTTCTCTTTATTTAGAATACAATAAACAACTAAATTTGTCTTCCTCCGACGACTAAAAAAACAGATAGAGGATAAGTAAATTCTGATTCCAGACTGTCTTTGAATTGAATTCATGTTATTTGTGTCATGTCCGTTAAATCTTTTTTGGTATTAAACTGGTAAGAACTTTCCATTGAAGTTGTTGGTAAATCGCATGTTAACAAGGAAAGAAGCACCAAATCATTGCGTAGACTAGTGAGACTGTTTGATGTAGTCTCCTCCCGATCGAGGAGAGCCAAAATTTCAAAACGACTCATTCACTAGCAAAAATTTGAGAGGAATAATTAGCACTTTGTATGAAATAAAGTCTCCAGAAGGCAAATTTGATTGCAGATGGTGTCTTTGCTAAATATTTTCTAGGGGAAATTTGCAAAGAAAGTAAATAGTTCGCGGCAAAATATAAACACCACTTATTTCCAAGTTAAAGAGAAGTAGACATTAGTTCTCACATGTTCATATTTTCGTATTCTATGCACAGAAATTCTGTTTACAATCTCCAGTACATGTCATTCTGCGACAATCAACCATTCTTAAATTTTCTCTCCAGTCTGTCTTTTCTTCTAAATCCCAGAATTTCAGATCCTTGCATGACAAAGCGCTGCAAGGATGCCCATAATGACGCAGGAATCTCCGCTTGACTTCAGTTTGGCCCCAACAACTTAAGTGCATGACTTTCCTTAAAGACTCCTCTGCTTGTCCTGGTTCCTCACTTTACTTGAAAGCGTGGAAGCGGAGAGATTCTTGGCACGCGTTAGTGCTCCAAGATTGTTTTTGGCATGTTGATGCAGTGATTTTAGGCATAGTTCCATCTGCTGAACTCATCTTTAGTATCCTCTTGAAATTCTTTATCTTTTTGGCCCTCTTCCTCATTGTCTAAGCAGTTTATCACAAAATTGAGACTCCCAGATTACGATTATTGTAAATTTATGCGCATCATTGAAGCTGATGGTATTGAAAAGGGACTCTTTTACGGAATGGAGATGAGGATAAAACATCGGCTATATTAGCAACCTGGTTTTTCAAGCGAAATGCCCTTTTTAGCCCTTATTAGGACCACATAGTCAATTCGTTGTGCAAACGACAAGTTTGGGTTTTGTTAACGATCCAGTGTACCTTTTCAAGAGCCAAGATCTTGCACCAAGCAGCACTATTGCTAGTGACACAAAATCCAACTTATGTGCACACGGTTTCGCATGAGAAGTTAAAAAGCAGGCCCCGTGGGAGTTCAAAACCACTTGTTTTATGCTGGGCATTGAAGGAGTCGCACTTGTTTTCTTGATTTGACACAATAAGTCCCACTTTTTGTCGCGATTTCCTGTAATGGAAATTGAGGGTAGACAAAAAAAAAAAAAAGTTCCAAAAATGAATTGATTGTATGAGATCATCACTATGAGACGATTACAAAGAAAACTTTGTAGAAAGCCAATTAAATAGCATCGATTTGTATTTTTAATTATTCAAGTATTGATATTGTCTTGCCAAATAGGAACAAATTTCACGCAATTTTCTTAGCTAAAAGCCTGACTGGGCTCAACTCTTAAATTATTTTCATTATTCAAAGCCCAACATGTTCAGAGATCTCAACATTTATGAACGCATTACATGCACACTGGGTAATCAGATTGAAAAAGGCTACGTAAATTAAACTGATTTAACTATGGACTGGGGAGGAACAACTGGCACCGTAAGGCACACAGAGTTGAAACGAGATTTTCACAAAATTTGATCACAAAATGGGTTTGGAGGTAGCGGCCGCTAGAAGTTAGGACCCCAACAGCTCAAGAACATAACAATTCGAAGAGACTCCTCTGCCTGATTAGTCTTATTCCTGTCACTTGCGCTGTCAGCCCTAGTAGCTACTTTTCTAAAGAGATTATCTGCAAAGCTTGCCATTTGCGTAGATGAAGGAGAGATTCAAGATGTGTCTTTCAGCTGCCCAGCATTGTAGTCCTTCTTGAGGCGAGCTAACTTGTCTTTCACTTCTTGCAGCTTCCCCCGACCTGCAGGTTGAAAGTACTCCTTGCTCGCGGCCTTTGGGTTCATCTCTTATTAGTTTTGCAAAAAATCGAATTGAAATGCTTTCACTTCTATGTGAGAGTGGCAGGTGGCAAGTCCTCTGACTCAACAGGAGATTACAGAGAATTGCTGGTTAACATGGTATAGGAGTGAACAATAGGCGGCTCGGAAATGGACATCTGCGGGAGTAAAAATCGTCATAGTTTTCCACGTTGTAATTATATAATAACTAAATGTGGAGAAAATGAGGTCTTCTATATTGAAATACAAGGAAATTACATTTTTAGTGGATCAGATTAGAAAAGAGGATGATATAATATATGTAGTGAAACTTACCAATGAGAAAAAATGACTTTTCTCTACTAAGTTACATAAGATGAGTTAAGAGTGAACATTGATGTCTAAGATGCGACATCAACATAAATGTTTAGTTAGGAATCATTTAAAAAGAACTTCTGGTTCTCGACGCCAGATCCGGACTCAATACATTACTTAGTTACTTGAATGATTTAGATTGTGCGACTATGTTCAAGTTCTTCATGATTTAAGTGTACGCTTAATTGCATTTCACAGCAAAATGCAAGCAGCATCATGCCGCGAAAAAACTGATCCCTTCCGTCGATTTTTATGCGTAAATCGTTTAGTTCAGATCGGAACAATTGGATTTCTGGAATATCGTAGGAGAGTTGCATCGATTTGCGTGTTCATATGCAATTCTCAAAATTTCATGTTGGCAATTGATAGAACAAAATTTTTATACAATTTACATCTATATTTGTGTACAACATTTTCAATAAGGACCCCAACAACTCAAGTACATGACTTTCCTCAACGACTCTTCTGATTGCTTTGCTTGATGTTCTCTCAACTTCCTTGAAACCACTATAGAAGATGGAGAAGAGAACTTCTTGGCCTGAGGGATTGCCCTCAGGTAAGTCTTGGCATTATGATGCAGTGATCTTACGGTATAGTTCCATCTATAGAACCCTTGATCTTTCAACGACGCCACAGCTGAAATACTAGCTGCTGTCACCCAAGCGCTGCTTGTTGAACTCAGTTCTTTTCTTCTGAACCGAAGGAGAAGATCTTAAACTGAGATTTGTGTGCTTCAATGGACTTGATGCCTAGGTTGCTGGCCGATAGCTGCTTTAATATACATACACTGGCTTAGAAAAAGGCCGAAGGGCAATTAGAAAACCAGCAGCTACGTCACCTGGTTTTCTTGTTCTGGTGGGTCGACTTAGAGTCCGACAAGAAACGTGGGGAGAGAATGGGAATTTCGCTATTTCCGACCAGCTGGATACCAGCACACCGTTTTGTTTGGTGAAAACTCCAGATGGGCCCAAATGATGGGAGCTTATCTGCTAAGTTTTATATGCATATTCGAGCGGGACCCAGAAGGCTCCCACAGCCCAATCGGCTGGCAATGTACCGAATGTCGGGTTCGTAAAGTGCAAGTCCGGGTTTTTTTTTGGGGGGTAAAATATAAATTTATATAAAATGTTTCTATGATCTGCATTATTTTATTCGACCAACTTCAAACCATGTATTTCTTGACAAAACATTTTGAAAATTTTGGATCGACGTTTTCTTTCAGGTATATACTCAAGTTAATAATTTTCGTGATTTATGTTTTTGTTAAAAAATAGTGTAAAAATTGAGAAAATATCAACGACTCTATTAGAGTAAATATCTAAACTATAGCGTATTATCCTGAATTTTAAGCATTTTTCTGAGCATAACATTTTCTTTCACATCAAACTACTGTAAACATTTCTACCGACAAGAAAAAGAGAAACCGTATGAGATGTGTTTGGACAAAGGATCTATGTTAAAGCAATGTTGATCCTTGAAAAATGTACAGTTTTTCTTCCATCTGTAAACAATAGCAGGTGTACACAATCCCATTTCTCAATTCTGATAACAGTGATACTCCTATGTTTTCCTAATTCTCTGATTGCTTCAGTCGGGACCCCAACAACTCAAATACATGACTTTCCTCAGTGACTCCTCCGATTGCTTTGTCTTCTATTCCGTTACCCTACTTGATACAATGGTGGAGGAGGAGGCTGACAAGTTCTTGGCCTGGGACACCGACCTGACACTGTTCTTGGCATGTTGGTTTAGTGACCTTATTGTGTAGTTCCACCTGCAGATCCCCTGGTCTTTCAGGGCCTCCACAGCTCCAATGCTCGCTGCTATCATCCAAGATTTCCTTCTTGAAAGGTGACTCATAATTTCCTACTTAGCTCTTTGCTTTTAGCTAGAACAGCAGATTCGGCTATCTTCGTAGAAAGGTAGACGTTGGGTAATGAAAGGAAATGGAATGAAGGGGCGCTTAACGTATGGGTAGCGACGTCGCCAAGTACCTAGAGTTTTGGAAGAAACCGGAGGCCGATCGACCTTTTGGCACCCGGTTTTGAGCACACCAAGTGGTATTTTTGAAAGATAAGTGGGACAACATGAGATATTGGAGAGGAAATGCCATAAATGGCAACAAGATAAGTGGGGACACATGAGGAATCCCTCGTAGTGGTAGTTGGGTTGGTGAAATCCGATAAGAGATTGGCTTTAGAAAGGCTTTCCCAAGCAAGACATTTTAACTTCAAGGAAATGCCATAAATGGCTGTCGCTCTAGTTTCAGATGTGCATGCATTTGATCAAGTGCCTTAGAGTAAGCAGTTATCAATCTTTGCAGTAAATTAAGAGACAAAAGTTCGAACTCCCACTCTTCCCTAGAAGTCCCCAGCTTCAACGCCTTCTTAAATGAAAAAAAAAAAAGTGCATGCATTTTTTCTTCCTCTTATTCAAACTGGGCCCCGCGTATTTCCCGCTATGGCAATCGAACCCATTTAACAATGCTCAAAACAATGAAAAATAATTAAATTCCAATGTTCTAAAAAATAAAACAGGAACCTATGGTCCTTCTCTTTATTCGGAATACAATCAACTACAACTATATTACTATTTTACCTGTCTTAAAAGAAAAGGTAAATAAGAAATAGAGATAAACAGGTGCATTCTGATTCCAGACTGTCTTTAAAGGCTTTATCATGTTATTTTTGTCTATTCCATTAAATCTTTTTTGGTATTAAACTGGGAGGAACTTCCCATTGAAGTCGACTGTGAATAGAATGTTAACAAGGAAAGAAGCACCAAATAATTGCATTAGGAAAATACCAGTAGACTAGTGAGACTGTTTGATCTAATCTTCAACCGCTCAAGAAGAGCCAAAATTTCAAACTACGTTTACTTCATTCACTCTGAGCAAAAATTTCAAACGAAGAGGAATGATCGTCACTTTGTATGCAAATTTGATTGCAGATGGTAAATATAAACACCACTAATTTCCAAATTAAAGAAATTAGTATGTGTATCAGTTAAATGCCAGAGCTTTGGCACAACAGAGAAGAATATATCAGTTCTTATGTTCATATTTTCGTATTCTATGCACAGAAATTCTGCTTACAATCTGTGCACTACACGTTGATTTGCAGCACTCAACCATTTCAAAATTTTCTTTCCAATCTCTCTTTTATTCCTGCTACATCCCAAAATTTCAGATCTTTACATGACAAAACGCTACAAGGATGTCCATAGTGGCGCAGGTATCTTTCTCTTTGCTTAGTTCCTGTTAAACTTCAGTTTGGCCCCAACAACTTGAGTACATTACTTTCCTTGAAGACTCCTCTGCTGGTCCTGTTTCCGTCACTTTACTTGAAAGCATGGAAGAAGAGATATTATTGGCAGGAGATATTGCTCCAATATTGTTTTTAGCACGTTGATGCAGTGATTTTATGGCGTAGTTCCATCTGCAGAACCCCTGATCCTTCAATGTGTCTATGGCTCCAATGCTAGTAGCCACAACCCAAGCCTTGCATGCTGAACTATCTTTAATATCCTCTAGAAATTCTTTCTTTTTTGGCCGTCTTCCTCTTTTTTAAGCAATTTATCACAAGATGATTAAGTGTACGCTTAATTGCATTTCACAGCAAAATGCAAGCAACGTCATGCCGCGAAAAAAACTGATCCCTTCCATCGATTTGTATGCGTAAATCGTTTAGTTCAGATCGGAACAATTGGATTTCTGGAATATCGTAGGAGAGCTGCATCGATTTGCGTGTTCATATGCAATGCTCAAAATTTTATGTTGGCAATTGATAGAACAAAATTTTTCTACAATTTACATCTATATTTGTGTACAACATTTTCAATTAGGACCCCAACAACTCCAGTACATGACTTTCCTCAACGCTTCTTCTGATTGCTTTGCTTGATGTTCTCTCAACTTCCTTGAAACCACTATAGAAGATGGAGAAGAGAACTTCTTGGCCCGAGGGATTGACCTCAGGTAATTCTTGGCATAATGATGCAGCTGTCTCTTATACACATCTAGATGTGTATAAGAGACAGAATATACATACACCGGCTTAGAAAAAGGCCAAAGGGCCCAAAGCCTGTCTCTTATACACATCTAGATGTGTATAAGAGACAGATGGACTTGATGCCTAGGTTGCTGGCCGATAGCTGCTTTAATATACATACACCGGCTTAGAAAAAGGCCAAAGGGCCCAAAGCATTAGAAAACCAGCAGCTACGTCACCTGGTTTTCTTGTTCTGGTGGGTAGGTTAGAGTAGGTATTGGCGTTATGACTTTAATGTCCAAGGTGGACAACTGAACACGATAAGAAAGGTGCGGAGAGAATAGGACTTTCGCTATTTCCTACCAGCACACGGTTTTGGTGAAAACTCCAGATGATCCCAAATGATGGGAGCTTATCTGCTATGTTTTATATGCATATGCGAGCGGGACCCAGAACGACCCACAGCCCAAACGGCTAGCAAAGTGGCAGATGTCCGGTTCGTAAACTGTAAGTCACTCATTTGTTTTTGGGGGGAAATTATAAATTTATATTAAATGTTTCTATGGTCTGTATTTCTTGACAAAACATAGGAAAATTCTGTATCGATATCGTTTTTCAAAAAATATATAAATTATTCAACACTTAGCAAATTCTGATTGCCCAATTTATGGAAATTTGTATATTTTATCGTTGATTTTTTCGTTAACCGCTAAAAATAGAGTATGAAAATTGGGAAAATATCACGGACTCATTATAGTAAATATCTAAACTGTAGAGTATTACCTTAATTTTTACGCCTCTTTAAAGTTCTTTCACGTCAAACTACTATAAGGATTTCTAACAACCCAAAAAAAAAAAAAAACCATAAGAGATGTTTTATGGTTGAGGATTTTATTAATATTAAACCAAACATTGATCCTCGAAATATCATCAAAGATTTGCTTCTTGAGAGGTGACTCATAATTTACTGCTTGGCTCTTAGCTTTTAGCTAGAAGGGCAGATGCGACTATTTTGGTAGAAAGGTAGACGTTAGGTGATAAAAGTATATGGGTAGCTACTTCGCCAAGTGCCTAAAGTTTTGGAGAAAATCGGAGGCCGATCGACTTTTTGGCACCTGGTTTTGAGCACACCAGCGGTATTCTTAAATGATAAGATAGGTGGGGACGGCATGGGTTATTGGAGAGGAAATGCCATAAATGGCAACAAATTATTTGTGGCCCTAGTTTCACGTGTGTATGCATCGGATCAAGTCTCCTAGAGTAGCAGTTATCAGTCCTTGTAGTCAGTTAAAGAGACGAAAGCCCAACTCCCACTCTTCCCTACACATCCCCCTTCCTCATCCTCAACGTCTTCTTAAAAACAAGAGAAAAAAAAAAGTGCATGCAATTTTTTTGTGCCTATTATTCAAATTGCGCCCCGCTCATTCCCAGCTTGGAAATCGAACACATTTAATAATGCTCCAAATAATGGAAAATAATTAAATTCCGATGTCCTAAGAACTAAAGCAGGTAAAACAATTCCTTGTAACGGTCCTTCTCTTTATTTAGAATCCAATAAACTACAACTATTTTACGCTGTTTTCCGCTTAAAAAAACATACTAAGTGCATTCTGATTGCAGACTGTCTTTGAAGTGAATTCATGTTATTTTTGTCATGTCCACTGAATCTTTTTTTTGGTATTAAACTGGGAGGAACTTTCCATTGAAGTTGATGGTAAATCGAATGTTAACAAGGAAAGAAGCACCAAATCATTGCATTAGACATTACCAGTAGACTAGTGGGACTGTTTGATCTAATCTCCAACCGCTCGAGGAAAGCCAAAATTTCAAACGAAGTTTACTTCATTCAATCTGAGCAAAATTTTCAAACAGAGGAATGATTAGCACTTTGTATGAAATAAAGTCTCCAGAAGGCAAATTTGATTGCGTGGTGTCTTTGCTAAATATTTTCTAGGGGAATTTTGCAAAGAAAGTAAATACTTCCACGGGGAAAATATAAACACCACTTATTCCCAAGTTAAAGAAATTAGATATGTGCATCAGTAAAATGCCAGAGCTTTGGCACAGAAGAGAAGTATATGTCAGTTCTCATGTTCATATTTTCGTATTCTATGCACAGAAATTCTGTTTACAATCTCCAGTACATGTCAATCTGCAGCAATCAACCATTCGCAAATTTTCTCTCCAATCCGTCTTCGCTTCTTGCTAAATCCCAGAATTTCAGATCCTTGCATGACAAAGCGCTGCAAGGATTCCCATAATGACGCAGGAACCTCTCCGCTTGACTTCAGTTTGACCCCCAACAACTTAAGTACATGACTTTCCTTAAAGACTCCTCTGCTTGTCCTGGTTCCCTCATTTTACTTGAAAGCATGGAAGCGGAGAGATTCTTAGCATGCGTTATTGCTCCAAGATTGTTTTTGGCATGTTGATGAAGTGATTTTATGGCGTAGTTCCATCTGCAGAACCCCTGATCCTTCAATGCCTCTATGGCTCCAATGCTAGTAGCCACAACCCAAGCCTTGCTTGCTGAACTCATCTTTAGTATCTCTTGAAATTCTTCTTTTTGGCCCTCTTCCTCTTTTTCTAAGCAGATTATCACAAAATTGAAAATCCCAGATTACGATTATTGTAAATTTATGCATTTCATTGAAGCTGATGGTATTCACAAGGGGCTCTTTTATAGAAGGGAGATGAGGGTAAACCATTGGCTATACCGTTCTAGCAACTGGTTTTTCAAGCGAAATGCCCTTTTTAGCCCTTATTAGGACCACATTGTCAATTAGTTATGCAAACGACAAGTTAGGGTTTTGGTCACGATCTAGTGTACCTTTTCTAGAGCCAAGATCTTGCACCAAGCAGCACCATTGCTAGTGACCCAAAAACAACTTATGTGCACACGGTTTGGCATGAGAAGTTAAAAAGCAGGCCCCATGGGAGTTCAAAACCACTTTTTCTATGCTGGCCATTAAAGTCCAAGGAGTTCACTTGTTTTCTTGTTTTGATTCAATCAGTGCCACTTTTTGTCTTGATTTCCTGTAATGGAGGTTGAGGGCAGATAAAAAAGTTGTCAAAAAATGATTTGGTTGTATGAGAAGATCACTATGAGACGATTACAAAGAAAACTTTGTGGAAAGCCAACTAAATGGCACCGAGTTGTGTCATTCGTATTTTTAATTATTCAAGTACTGATATTATCTTGGCAAATCGGAATAATTTTCACCCAATTTTCTTAGCTAAAAGCCTGGCATGGCTCAACTCTTTAAATTATTTTCATTATTCAAAGCCCAACATGGTGTTTAATTTTGTTTGGTTCACAGAGAAAGAGAGAAGATCATATGTAGATGGAGATCTCTACATTTATGAACGCATTACATGCACACTGGGTAAGCAGATTGAAAAAGGCTATGTACATTAAACTGATTCAACTATGGACTGGGGAGGAACAATTAGCACCGTAAGGCACACAGAGTTGAAACGAGATTTTCACAAAATTTGATCACAAAATGGGTTTGGAGGTAGCGGCCGCTAGAAGTTAGGACCCCAACAGCTCAAGAACATGACAATTCGAAGAGACTCCTCTGCCTGATTAGTCTTATTTCTGTCACTTGCGCTGTCAGCCTTACTAGCTACTTTTCTAAAGAGATTATCTGAAAAGCTTGCCATTTGCTTAGATGAAGGAGAGATGCAAGATGTGTCTTTCAGCTGCCCAGCATTGTAGTCCTTCTTGAGGCGAGCTAACTTCTCTTTCATTTCTTGCATCTTCCCCGGACCTGCAGGTTGAAAGTACTCCTTGCTCGAGTACTTTGGGTTCATCTCTTATTAGTTTTGCCAAAAATGGAATTGAAATGCTTTCACTTCTATGTGAGCGTGGCAGGTGGCAAGTCCTCTGACTCAACAGGAGATTACAAAGAATTGCTGGTTAACATGGTATAGGAGTGAACAATAGGCGGCTCAGTGACTTCATCCTGTAAGTATAGAGAAACTTACCGGACCTGAAGGCTCATGAGAGAAATAGGGGCCCCATTGCATCAAAAGGCTCTTGTTGCAAGCGGGGTGGCAGCTGCTGGCTGGCCGAGTTTTAAAATTCAATGACGATCTTATGCCTCCGGGCCCTTCGAATTTAACTTCTCTGTAGGTTTTATCCTCGCATACTAAGACTCTAGTTCATTAACAGTTCCAAGCTTCTTCTAACAAAGGACATAAGGATTGTCCCTTCGTTGCACATTGATTTCTTTTCAAAAAAATCTCTCCTCTTGCGGTTATAATAGTAATTAAGAGCTTTGCTGCATCTTAAAGAGATCTGAGTTGGCCTGTTTACTACAATGGTCAATGGAGTAAAAGGCGTGCGACCTCGTGAATAGATGGATAGCATGTACCACACTCAGTTCAGTTGGATAAGATCGGCACATAACCAAGTCCCTGTCTACAATTTGCTTTATCTTTTTTTTTTTTAATCAGTTTTTTCTGTTTCTTTATTTGATAGTATCTACTATTTAATGTGCGCGGCATTATGGTTTAGTCAGTCAGCTGCACGGCAGTTAATAAAATAACTCTTAATTAATTGCATGGTGTCAACTTTTATGAGATGGATGAAATGGACAGATGCAGGAGTAAAAATCGTCATAGTTTTTTCAGCGTTGTAATTATATAATAACCAAACGTAGAGAAAATGAGGTCCTATATATTGAAATACAAAGAAAATTCATTTTTAGTGGATCAAATTAGAAACGAAGATGATATAATGTATGAATCGAAACGTACCAATACAACAGTAGAGAAAATATGGCTTTTCTCTACTAAATATACATAAGATCAGTTAAGAGTGAATATTGATGTATAAGATGCCATGTAAATGTTTAGTTAGGAATCATTTAAAATAACTTTACTTAAGCATTTACTAAAAATAAAAACTTAGCATAAGCTAATTGGCTTGCATTTGTTCAGTTTTCATGACCATGCTGGATAAAGTCAAAGTGACCCCATCCTGACATTTGCATATCATGACTTGGTTGGCTGAACGGTAAAATAAGGAAATATATCTCATGGACCCCATTTGTAATGGGGATCCACATGAAAGGCGATTCCCCTATTTGCCAAATTATGTTTGCAGAAACCTCACAAGAGCTTCAGGGTACCAACCACTGACTGAATAAAAGGAAACGAGACTTTTATTAGCAATCACCATAGCATTGTATACGAATACACCTTAACCAGAGTGAATTTACTACTGCTAAAACGTTCAGGTCCATAACCAAAAAAAAGATATTTCAATATATCAACTCAAATGAGAAACATCAACACCATCCGGAAACTTGAATGTGTCAGCTGCACCAAATTTTCTCCATTCATCCCCTCGTACTGAGTCTTCTTCATCGTTACTGTCTTCATTGTCACCCTCGTGATGGCAAGGTGACGAGGGATCATGGATGCTTTTAGAACTGCAATCATAGGTCGCAAGCATGTTGACCTGTCCAAGGTGAGAGATTTCAACAACCACAGTCTTGTCATCTTCTGGTAAGGGTTGCTTCCAGGGCTCCCCATCAATCCTCATGTATGTATGGTCAGCAGCACCTTTGTGAAACTCAAAGCATATTCTGTGCGCCTAGTGATAAAAGAAAGCTAAGAGTAAAAAAATTCATGTGCTTGTTGGATTGCTTAATTGAAAACAAAAATTACCGTGACAATTACTGAACTTTCCATCTAATCATCACTTTGCAATCTTTTTTATCGGCAATTACTAGGTTCCAAATCAAGAACAAATTGATACCTGATCAGTTTCCAACTTTTACCTGTGCAAGACGAGTTCCATGTCCATTTGGAGCCAGCAAAACAAGCCCATGCCAAGCATCTCTAAAACCAACAACCTCAAGAAGTCCATCATCTACGTATGGTGGAGTTAATTCTCTCTGCAACAGATACAAGAAAAGCTTTTAATCACATTCATTACAGCAAGAATACATGTGCTTGAAATTCATAACTGCATCATCCCCTACAGAATGAGAAAACGGATAGGAACTAACATCTCGCTTTTTCCTGCTATTCGGTTTTCCCCAAGGATTCAGTCCACCAGAGAAGCTGGGCAGGTTAAGGCATACAATTGACCTGATGCTGATTACCAGAAGGAAATGGGGGGTCAATGGATATATATTTGGTACTTTTCTGTGAAGATCAGCGGTAAATATATTTAGTAGTACTGAAAACTGAAACAAAATGTTTTCACAAATATTCAATTAGCTATTGCCCATTAACAGGTAATTGTGTTGACTAAAGAATTCCAGCAATAACTCATAGCAACGAATAATATGAAAGCTCTGTTCAAACTCACACAAGCTTTATCTTACAGTGTATTAATAGCATATATAAATGAAAATAAGGAAAAAAAATTAAATCTGGATCATAAAAGCTAATTCCCCTACACCAATTATGTGGCTTTGGGAAAAGTAGCTTATGATAAGGAGCAAAATGAAACAAGGAAAAGGTTCCACATGTCTGTACGAAGCAAATATTGAGCAAAATCTTTTATACTGATGAAATGAGAGGACTGCAAAGATAGTCTTTCCCAAATTGTCACAAACACAGACAGAACAAAATTTTGTCACTTGACAGATTAAATTCTTGACACAAGAAAATATCAAGTTTACTTCTAGAATCATCCAGATTAAATTTATAATAAGGCATAACATCATCATCCATCCCAGGCTATGAAGAAGGAAAAAGATGAAGCTTGTAAAGAAGAGAATTAGAAATCAAGCAAAATGACGACAAAATCATGCATTAGTTCAGATCAATGGCCAGAAACAAAATAACCTGTCAGGTATATCTAGATCCTCCCATTGCTTATTATGTCTTCTCATAATCTTTACCTTTGCCAAGTGAGCAATGTTCCTGTAATAAACAAGCAAGCTACTTCACAATTTGTTCAGAGATCCAGGTAGATATACACTGCTGACTGTATGAATCACAACACTCTACATGTGACTCTATCCATTCGATAAGTGACAGAAAAATACAACATTAAAATTCAGGAAGAAAATTGCATGCATCATTATCTCCTTTTCTCCGTATTAATTATCTATGTTCCATTCCCTTGCCAAGTTTGTTCGTTTGAGTGCAATTAAAAAGTTTTCCCATCTGGCAAGCCCCACTTTTATCTAGGGAAATTTTATAACAATAGAAAATGCAAGTAAATTTGCTCCAGTTAACAAGCTTGGTGACCATGAAAAGCAGCATAATTTAGATATGAAGAAAAAGATACAATGACTGACAGAGCTTTAAATGGTGCATGTATTTTTTTTTCCTTCTTTGTTGACTATTTCACAGAAAAATTTTAGAAAATTTCATTTGACATGATAAATATCTGCACACAAGACTAGCAAAAGCTAATGTCTGCTAGAGATGAAATATAAGCTAAATCAATTAAAAAAGGTTTTGAAAATCTGAAAACCAAAAACACTTTCACAAACATGTTAGAAGGCCAGTCTAACATTCTTGTACTCCAAAAGGGAAAAAGGAAAAAACCCTGAAGCTAAACAGCTTCAGAGATGAGACACGTTTGGAACAACCATTCTAGACATGGCACAGATGGTCTCTACATTCACCTGGATGAAGGATGAAAAATAGAAGCGGCAAACCATCCTTGTGTACAACCAAGCTTGGCATAAGTACTCTGATCCCAAGGACACCCCCCAAAACCCAAAAAATAAAAAAAACAATAGTAGTTAGGAAAGCAGTAAGTGGTCTGTTTTTAATAGATAATTGACCAAGCAAGTTGAGTCATAGAATTGTCTGGGAGCAATTAAGCACAATCTGAGCCATGGATCTCATGCTTTAATAGACCAAGACCATATCAAAAGAATACTTTGCAACAAAATAAAAACGATGTTCATGGTCACTTTTCTGCAAAAGGAAGTTAAGATATTGCTGGACCCAAATCACAATGGTGCATTTGAATATTCAATAGATCAAGACCTCGATAATGCTAATGAAACAAAAACACAGCAGCTTCCAAATCCAAGGCCAGAAAAATTACCAAACATGGAAATTAAAACCTCTATCATTATGACTGGACAGTGATGCCATTCTTATATTTGATTTGCTTTCTCGTACTTAAATACTCTAATGTCATTCTATCAGCTTCCAACTTCAATTTCTATAACAGTCTCATATGCTAACATACATAGCACAAAAAGAAAAAAAAAAATCCTGTTTGCAGAAAACAAAATAAGAAGCATAAACCATTAAGCTACCTGATTAACTAGTTGATTTTTAAATTTTTCAGGATGCAACTTTCTCTCTGAATGAAATGCATATGATACTTGAGCATCCATCCCTGTAGCCAACAAAATACAAGTTATTGGTAAGTTGAAGATGTGTCCAGATGTAGCCAGTGTCTGAAGAGCAGGAAACCACACCATCTTCCAATGAAGAATGTAATATTTGACGAGCAAAGCAACTTATTCATCCAATTCCCCTTTTTTTTTGGGCTGTTTGTAAGACACTAACATGTACCAATTTGAAACACAAAATAAAGCACATTAGGTGGCTGAAACAGATAGATTGACACTGATCACACAACTTCAGGTTGATCAAGTCCTTTTCTTATGATATCTTGGTTAAAACTACAAGTATCATAGATCTTTTCAAATAAAAATTGCATTATACATTATCTTAACAGTATTAGAGCCCCCCAACACCACAGGTGAATAATATTTCAAATTGAGTCTCACTGCAGCTGGAATGAGTATCAGGCTTCATCTCGCTGGCAAACTCTTACCTATGCTGAAGTAGTTCCAAAATCCTCCACGAAATGTATCATATCCTTCCTGAGAAGCAGCCAATATATATTGTGAGTAAGAATACACGCAATGCTGTACATTATCTAATAAACAAGAATGATCATGAAGAGAAAATCAATCAGGCCAAAAGTTTTTGAGACAGCACATCACACCCCCCCCTCTCCTGGCAAAGCCTCCACACTGGCAAAAATGGCCATCAGTTGCATGTCCCCATGGTCAGCAAACACAAAACATCTCCTGATTCAATCCTAGTCTCTATAGCTTAAGAGGTAAGCTTCACTGCACAATATATATTGTGAGTAAGAATGCACATATCTAATAAACAAGAATGTTCGTGAGGAGAAATTCAATCAGGCCAAAATTTTTTGAGACAACAGACCACCCCCCCCACCCCCAGGCAAAGCCTCCAAACCGGAAAAAATGGCTATCAGTTGCATGTCCCCATGGTCGGCAAACACAAAACATCTCCTGATTCAATCCTAATCTCTATAGCTTAAGAGCTAAGCCTCGCTAACAGACTCCTGTAGCACTTTAATAATGCATATCCTTCTTGAAAAACTTTCCCTCGAGTGATATATTCATAATGAAAAGATATGGAAGCGAATGGCCTCAACAGTACCCCCAAAAAAAGAGCCAGGCTATGCTGCTCAATGGAGCTTGTTTTAGTTAAAAATTCTACCCAAGGCCAATGTATAACAAGTCCAGATATTAACAAAAATTTGCCAAATGCCTTCTTCCATTGAACACAAAATAATCCCTCAAATTGGGAATAGAGAACAACATTAAATAGGATTTGAACTGATGAGGCATGGTTCAAAATTGTCTTAAATCTTGATGTGTATATGTGTTTGAATGATATGGGTAGTTTATCTGCATGAATGGTATTGTCGTATTTATTTCATAACAAATGATAATTTGTACGTGCTCATAGAAAGCTTGCCTTTGGCCAATTGTTGAAATAGATCAGGAAGGCAATCAGCATCAGTCAAAATAAAAGCACATGCTAATTAGCAAAAGTCTAATCCATTTGTTAAGAGGAACTTTTGGGTCTTGCTAGACAGCCTTATATAGGTATAATCATGGACATGAAAGACTACTTACTTATCCATTTACTAGCTGAAGATGGACAGAAACATATTCTGGAGGGTGCATGAATGAGAAAGATGTAGAATCTGTTACCATGTTGAGTTCATCCATTGAAGAGACACGATGAAACGCATGTAAAGAGTGAGGTAGCTCCAGTGGAGCAATGGGTTCGTAGGAACCTTCTTTTGGGGCCCTCATTCTCATGAGAATATGCCAACTGAAGTGCAACAACAAATATGAAAACATTAAGTGAAAAGTGTTCACAAAATGACAAAAGCAGGGTGAAAAAAGGCAAGCTGACAGGAAAAATTTTTAGAGGGAAGTGAAGAATGCCAAAGTTAAAAGTACAATGTAGTATCTTCACCAGTGATGGCACTTTAGAACCCCCCCCCCCCAAGAATATTGAGAAAGCACCAGGGGAATTGAACCAAATAATCCCAACTATGTCGGAAACTTATGGATGAAATATTTTGGAGGATTTAAATCTATATGTTGTCACTGTTGCGAAAGCAATTTAATTCCTTATGCAAGAGGAAAAGAAAGGAAAAGATCTGCATTTGTTATCCAGTTTCAACAGTTTCAGAGGAACAACCACAATAACTGTGAGTTATCACAAGCATGATTGGACTCAAAAAATAAGATTTTATTTCTGACAATGTATTGTTTAGAGATAGTCGCCAAAAGTCAGGACCTACCGCTAAGCAGACGGTTAACAACAGTTTAATTGCATGAATCTACAGGAACTCAACCCAAGCTTGCATGCACAAGCTTAGAATGATTCTAGCAGTGGCTTCTCTAGTTTGAGTACCACCTATGTATGTTAAAGAAAATTGTTAACATCAGAAATTGCAATGTACTTAGGAGGCTATATAAAGTGGTCCCAACAACATGTTTGTATATTATAAATTGAAAGTCATAAAAGTAAAAAATCCTCAATTGCCAAAATTTTCTTTGTCAGATGTCAAACTCTTAATCGTCAGAAAACTTAAAGATCAGCAATCCTGTAAAATCTTTCCATTTGAGGCAGGACAAGAAACAAGATAACGAGAAGCACCGTGCAAAAACTGTATTTTCTGTGTACGTAGTGAAGCAATTGTACATAAAAAAGAAAAAAGGGAATGACAGTGGAGAGAGAGAGAAAGGCCAGGTTAACTGACTTGTCTATTTTCATTTCCTTTGCTTTCATTACTTGCTTCAGAAACAACATAACAGAATCACGATCTGTCCCAGGATTCTTTTTCCCCTGTAAATTAGCAAGCGAATGTTGTATCCACACATAAAAACAGTTTTATTTGCTCTGCCAAGATAAAAAATACTCTGAATAGCTTCGCAGTACATGTTTGATGTAGCTTCAACCTAGACTTTTCTTTTCTTTTCTTCAAAAAAAAAAGAATCATACATTTCCCTCTATCTACTGCCTCAGGTATCATCTAGAGTTCTCTTTAGACCCTTTAGCTACTCAGATTTGATCTTATTGTTGATCTTGGTATAGTCCACTTCTCTTTTTCTTATTGTTCCTGTGATAAGAAAAAAATCTTACCCAACCAAATGCAAAGGGAAGATTGTTTCCAGTGCCCAACGGCACCGTAGCAATAGGTGGAGGATGTGAGAATTTCAGATCACAAACAACTCCAAGAAGCCAGCCAGCCGTTCCGTCACCACCTGCAACCTAAGAAGTCGAGGCGTTGCTTTGCATCAGAATCAAAATCATCCAACATGCTTTCTAATGACATGACCTCGAAGAGCTAAAACACTATCATGCTTACAATTAGTCTCAACCTCTTTTGAATCTCAACCGCAAATTCATCTCCATCAGACTTGAGCCTCTCCAAATTCACATATATTCTGTGCAGAACTTTATCCGGAGCCTCCTCCCCCAAATCAAAGACCTAAGGAAACCAATCAAATTTTGTTAACCAAGATCGCTTATGGAACAGGAAACGCAACAATCAATCAGCCAGCCATTTAATGAAACTCGATTCCACATATAAGAATTTGGAGAGACCTGGTCACGATTAAGAAGGGAACGGTAGGTAAGGAGGAGGTGTCCACCGAGCTGACCGCCGCTCTTGGAGTTGATAAACACCAAAACTGGACACCGAGGCACGGTGTCCCGACCTCCCGCAGCATCTGCCGCTTCAGGTTGGAGCACATAAGTAGGGATGCAGAATTCCTTTAAAAAGCTCAGATCCAAATTGGGGTCCTCTGCTGCCGTCTCCATCTGCATTCACTTAACCAACCCACAAAACGAAGTCAACATCAATAACAACAAACACGAATCGATCACCAATCAGGAAAAACAAAAGAATAAGAAAAAAGCTGGGAATTTTACGCTGGAAAATGATATCAGAACGACAGAAATCAAAAGGGAGCTGCTGCCTTGGAAAGATGAATACTTGTGTGTGTTAAATGGGATCAGGACGCTTAAAAATTTTATTGATTTAAATTTGAGAATCAGAAGACGGGTTTGAGGAGTGGTTACGTATATTCATCCTTATTGCTAAGATTGAAGAATCAAAGGCAATGTCTTTATTTGCCAATGTGAAGCAGTTGATTAACTCGTGAGTTGGCATAAAAAAAAAAAAAAACACACGGAAGCTTCCTTTTGGCAGCCGAGGAATCGGGATCTTCAACTGCCGCGAAAAAAAGATTGGTTCTATGTGCAATCAGTTTACTGAGCTGTAGTCATTTTCCACGAGGGATTTTGACGTGAGGTGGGACCTGTCGTATGTCAGATTGTCGGTATGCTCTTTATCAGTGGGTTTGACGTTCACTATGCGGGACCCAAAAGACAAAAAGTCTCAACGGTCAGCAAGCTAAATTAAGTAAGTAAATGTGCTAAAAAAGGCAGGCAATCAGTTGAAGTTGGGTCAAAAGGCCTTTCTTTTGGGGCCAACATTTTTTCTAGCGGGTTGGGCAGGCCGCTGCCAACCTTTCTAACCATGTCCACAACTTGTCGGTCTCCATTTCTTCCCCGGCCTGCTCCTGCCAGTAATGACAAATCAAAACCAACCAGCTATAAGAGAGGAAACTTCATGAAGGTCTGGCCCAATTCAATCAAATTTACACGATTAATTCGCAGGTGGAGGAACTTTTTAATGATAAAAAATTTGTAAGATTTACGTGTAAACCTCTTAATAATAAAAAGAAAAAAAAAAAAAAAGTGGGGCGTGTCAATTTCAACTGCAATCATGCAATATCATAAGCGAGTAAATAAGAAATAAGAAACATGGTAATATGATTAATTAAATATAATATTACTCGGTTCGATATAAAACACGATGTACCCTCTTTCTTCTGATGCCCGCTTTCAGGATGTTTGGGGCGGGTAATTTTGCACAGAACCCGGATCATGTTAATCGCCTGGAAGCTTTCCTTGTAAAGAATGAAGGGCCAAAAAAATTCAAGTAGAGTGTTATTGTAAATATCTGGAAGCTTTTTTTTCTTCTTCTTCTTTTTTCCTGTTAAGCTACACAGAAGGGGCAATATCATCTTTGATTTTAATTGTATATATATAAGCAAGCAATTGCAGACATATTGGTTGTTGTCCTTCTCCCTGTTCCCTTCTATGTTGCCAGGCTGACATAAATCCTTACGAGATATTATTTTTATACCTCGCCTCTCAAGGAAACAATTTGTTGAATCAAGGCAACATCGGAAAACTGTAAATTTAACATAAGATCTCATAAGAGAAGTATAGAAACGCAGTTACCATGAAATTCTGTACCATGATAACTGGAAAGTGCACGGTGAATCTCTTGAAGACTTATGAATCTGTAGACTATGTGATCCTGTTATGCACCAGCACAGAAATTAATTACATAAATGTCACCTCAGGATAAAGTGCAATGTCTGGTTCAATTATAGAATATGGAGATCTTGGTTCAATCACATAAATCCTTGGGTGACATTTTGTCACTTTATGATTAAGTATGCTAACTTAACCTGACCATTGCAAGGCTAGACTGCAATCAAAATGCTTGAGTTGATCAAGATAATGTGACAAGTGCACCTCGAGACCCACTATAGCCATTTGACCTGTCAAATATGCTTGAATATTTCCAAGTGACTGGACAACAGTATGATACCCATCCAACGCCTCTGGCAGCTCAAGGCCAGCGATGAGACTCAAAACCAAAGACAAACCAGATGCCACCGTTACAATGAAGCTATTAAAACTATAAAGAAAGATGCATTTGAATGTGAACAAACAGCCTCAGCAAGCATGGCCTTTTGCCTTATCAGGTGGATCAAGCATCGGAACGTCTCTGTTCAGCAACAAGCTTTATACTCTATGCTCTGCCTCTTTGCGGGCAAGATACCATTTCTACTAAACTTTCTTCTATCTCCTCAGAACGACTGGAAACAATTTCAGAAAATATCTGTTTAGTTCTAAACTTTAAAAAGGACAAGCAAGAAAAGAAACGCACGATGAAAGAAAAGAAAGAGAAATCACTTCAATTTATTCTTTTTTTAATTTCCTAGAACAGAAATCACTTCAAATTTGAAAGAGAGAGAGAGAGTCTTTAATGAAATGGAAAGAATACCGTCTCCTCCCAAGATCTGCCAACTTCTTCTGAAAAGCACAAAGAATGCTCTCCATATTCTACAAGGCGATTCCCAATGCATCTCCCAAATATATGAAGACTAATGTACAATTTTATTTTATTTTTTTAACCCAAGAAGCACACTTCCATTGTCAACTTATCGTCTCCCAAATTCTTAATTTGATCCCTTAGTTGTCAATGTACCATTTGTGTCGATTGCATAAAAAGAATTCCTTCCATCTTTCTTGAAAGCTGCCTGGCTATCAACAGCAAGGCAAAACCTCGATTCTCATAAAAACGATTATAGTGCGAGGGCAGGGAATCTCACTTAGGCGGATAACCTCACAACAAAACAGTAAGTCCCATAAAATCATTTACCTCCGAAGTTATTTTCTCGACGTTTCCATATCTTCCATTCTTCCTCCCGCATATGCATGACCACAAGATAGATGCATCTTCCTGTTCCTTTCTCTTTTCAAGAAAGGCCACAATGTAAGAGTATAAAACTGAGGGAAGCAACGCATTGAATTGACGAATAAAGTGAAAAGAACAAACACAAAGATGGATCTTCCAGTGTCTTTTTCCGTTCAAGAAATTCGTATATAAGAGCAGAAAATATTAATTGAATAACCACGGAAAAAGGAAACTTCATTATGGATTCTAATCAAGACTAATTGAAGAAATTACAAAAAAAAAAAAAAAAAGGAGAAGGAGGCGGAAGAGGAGAATAAAGAAGAATGAAGACGAGGCAACAGAGAGCAGGGGAAAGAGAGAAACAGAGTAGGTAGACTCCTCCTGTTTCCTATCCCTCCCATTGAACTTAAAATTTTATATGGGTGATGCCCAACTACGAGCGACCATGAATGCCTTCTTTCTTTAATAACGACATGTCTCTGAAACCATAAGATTTTCTCATCTACCAAAAAAATAAACTGTTATTGCTGAATGATGATCGACAAAATAAAAATCGTAAACGTGATGACAATTTGGAAATTTCGTACTTAGGCGGTGCGTCACAGTATGCATGTCGACTAATTCCATTGCATTGCTTTATCCTTTAATTAGATTGTTTCATTATCATTCTATACGTTGACATGAGAATATTTATGAGTATTTATTAATATTTACATTTCAGAATATATTTAATACTAAAATTTTAATCTCATATCTTAGGATTTTTTTTCTTTTTTGGATGCATACAACAAAAAAAATAGGTCTACATAATCGAAAATATTTTTCTAACTTATATACAAATTATACGAAGATTAGCTAACGTCAATCATATCAACAACGTATTAGTGACACTTATAAAAGCCCTTTGAGTTAAAGGCCGTTTGAAATTTATCATATATTGACGTGATTAACACTAGACTATTAAATTTTTTTAATGTAAAATAAATTAGTGGCAGTAAAAATAATAGTAAATACAATACTCAAGGAGGACACAAAAATATACATTATGTCAAGCTACAGTTACAATTTATTCTTTAAGAAATTCCTCGAGAGACACTTAATGTGTAAGAACTTAAATTTTTATTTAAAAAACTTAATTTTAATGTGTGTGGGATTTATAAAAGCAAAAAAAAAAAAATCATTATATTATATAACAATACTCAAAATTCTCGCACAATTTTAGAATTGAAAATTTCAATTCTCTTGGACCTTTTTCACACTATATTGTTGCCTTGCGCAGACACCTCTCCCTTTCATCTACATTTACAAGACAAAAGGAGCAAAAAGAATGGATAAGGAGTAGTCTGCCAACTCTTCATGGCCAACAAAAATCTGCCAAATCGAATGGCAAACTGTAGAATATTGGAGTTAAAAACCTGACTTTATAGATCGCATAGTTCCGAAATTTTCTTGCGAGGAAAACATGACAAAAGGGATGCGCAAGACCATCCGGCGTATCAATTAAAAACAAATAGAAAAATTTGATACTCCTTCGTATTACTTGAAAAATTCAATAATTTAATACTTTGAAAAGACCGAAATTTTTTTATTATTTTCGTTTTATATTAATAAATTTAAAATTTCCTCTCGATTGGAAACTTAAATTTGTAAAAGCGAGTGTCATCACGGACCAAATTACCAAACAAAACTCTCAAGTACGCAAACCTTACCTTATTTCCTTCCATGGTTAACAATATGGCTCACTCCGATTCTATTGAAGTCGTCGATGATTTCCAAATCTCTCTGCCACCAGGCTCGGTGCCCGCCGCTGCCGCTTCTATCCCTCTCAGTTTCCTGGACGTGGGATGGATTCTTTGCCGCCAGCCTATGCAACGCGTCTTCTTCTATGATTTCCCTCACCCCACTCCTTACTTTATCCACAACATCCTTCCCTCCTTGAAAGCATCCCTCTCCATCACTCTCCAATACTTCTACCCTTTTGCAGCCAATCTCATATATCCGCCGCCGCCTCATAAGCCCCGCATAGTCCTCACCGACGGCGACTCTGTCCCCTTCACTGTCGCCGAGTCAGCTGTAGATTTTGATGAGATTATTGGAGATCATGTTAGAGATGCCAGAGAGCTGCACCCTTTTGTTCCAAAATTGCCCCCATCACGCTTGGCACAAGACGGGACAAGAATGCTTCCACTTCTTGCCTTGCAAGTGACTCTGTTTCCAGACTCTGGACTCTGCATTGGAATTTCGTTTCGACACGTGGCAGCTGATGGCATGGCTTTCAACCACTTCGTGAAGTTCTGGGCCTTTATCTTCAGGTCTTCATCAGGATCAGGAGGAGAGCTCGCACATCACTTGGAGAAGTGGCTGCCGTCTCACGACAGGACCATAATCAAAGACCCAGGTGAGCTTGAGTCCGTGTTCTTAAAGCCCTGTTGGGAATCGTCACCACCCGGGGACAACAATATCGACTCAACATATGACGGTTCGCTTGCCGACAAGGTTAGAGCCACGTTTTCCATAGGCAAAGACCATATCGAAAAGCTGAAACGTCGGGTCGGGGACCATACTCAAGGGCAATTGCACGTATCAACATTTGCTGCAACGTGTGCAATTACATGGGTTGGTTTGATCAAATCAGAAGAACCTGAAGCTGGTGTTTCACTCGACAAGGACAAGCTTTGCTACTTAGTTGTTCTTGCAGACTGCAGACAACGTCTTGAAATAAAACTACCTGATAACTACTTCGGCAATTGTATTGGTGTGTGTTATGTTCCGGTCAAGAGGATTGAGCTACTTTCCGATAATGGAATCGTTGTAGCTGCAAAAGAAATTGGACAAAAAGTTAAGGAATATTTGGGAGGTGGAGTTCTGAAAGGGGCCGAGAGATGGAATTCAACATTGAAAGAGATACTTGAAGAAGGAAATCAAGTATGGTCGGTTGCCGGCTCGCCGAGATTGCGTGTTTATGAAACGGATTTTGGATGGGGGAGGCCGAAAAAGAGTGAGGTGGTTCACATTGACGTTACCGGTTCTATTTCTATTTCGGACAGCAGAGATGGGGAAGGTGGAGTTGAGGTTGGCTTGGCGCTGACAAGGAGTAAAATGGATGTCTTTAGTGCTGTCTTTAAACAGCATTTGAAACAAATCTGAATAGGGTTTTTGTTGTCCAGCTTGAAATCCTGTATATTACATGGCCCGTCAGGAAAATAAAACAAAAAAACATGTACTGAAGAGAGATTGCGGATTGATTGATAAAGCCAATGGCTAAAGTTTATCAATTCTCCGTCTCGGTCCCACGTAAAAGATCATTGAAGTTTGAAAAAATGTATTTCTTTGTTTTAAAAAATATCAGTGAAATGTCGCTTTACTATCAAAATGATAATTTAGTAATATTTGTATATATTTTTCTTGCATCAACTTGAGTTTAAAGTATTTTATTTAGTTTTCTCATTCAAATGATTGAGATTTAACGCCCATACAATGAAGTCTCGTTAAGTGGATAAGTTTCAGATTAATTCGCACTTTACATAATTAATAAAATTTAAATAATAAAAATTTTAATGAATGATTCGATGATTTTTTTTTGTTTGGCGTTAAATAAATAAAAAAGTCCTCGATCCCTGAATTATTTGTGTCCTCTTATTTTTTCCATTTCACTATATATCAACAATAATTATTTTAGAACACCATAATCCATTAATTTTCCTTCCAATTTCTATTTTCCAGCCACTCCCATCTCGGTTTCTTCTACCTTAAACACAACAATGGCTCAATCCCACTCTGTAGAAGTCCTCGATCATTTCCAAATCTCCCCGCCACCAGGCTCAATACCCACCACCAAGGCTCTGCCTCTCACCTTCTTTGACCTTCCATGGCTTCTTTGCCGTCCCATGCAACGCCTTTTATTCTACGATCTTCCTCACTCCACCGTTTACTTCATGCACAGCATCCTTCCTGCCCTCAAAACCTCTCTTTCCCTCACTCTCCGACACTTTTCCCCTCTCGCTGGTAATCTCCTTTGCCCGCCTCCGCCACATAAGCCCCATATCGTCTTCAACGAATGCGACTGGGTCTCTATGACAGTTGCCAAGTCAACGGTGGATTTCAACCAAGTGATTGGCGATCGTGTAAGGGATGTCAGGGAACTACATCCATTTGTTCCAGGCTTGCCTCCCGCACTTGTGACACCCGATGGTACACGTGTCGTTCCACTTCTTACCGTGCAAATCACTTTGTTCCCAAATTCGGGCCTTTGCATTGGGGTTCAGTTTCGGCATGTTGTGGCTGATGGGATGGCGTTTAACCATTTCATGAAATTTTGGGCATCCGTGCTCAGATCGTCAAGAGAACAGCAGCCGCTGCCATCTTATGACCGGGCCATGGTTAAAGACCCGAATGGGCTTCAGTCCATCTTTTTGAAGGAGTGGTTCAATTGGGCATCGTCTTGGGACCACAACATGGGCTCAACCCCAGATGACCAACTCGCAGACAAGGTCAGATCCACATTTGTGATAGAACGAGAACATATTGACAGGCTTAAAAGCCGGGTCTCAGTTCAAGGCCTGGACAGTAATCCAGGGAGATTACACGTGTCCACGTTTGTCGTAACTTGTGCCCTTACCTGGGTCAGCTTGATCCAATCACAAGAGGAAAATGGAGATCTAGTTGATGATGATAAGCTTTACTACTTGAGTTTTGTTGCAGATTGCAGACAACGTCTTGAAATTAAACTACCCGCTACTTACTTCGGCAATTGTCTGGCAATATGTTACGTACCTGTCAAGAGGAGCGAGCTAATGCGAGAAAATGGAATTGTTGCGGCTGCAAAAGCAATTGGAAATAAAATTAAGGAATTGGAGGGCGGGGTCTTGCGAGGAGCAGAGAAATGGTTGTCAAATTGGAGAGAGTTGTCCGAAGAAGGAAGGCTAATTACAGTTGCTGGATCGCCAAAATTGCGCGTTTATGAGACGGATTTCGGATGGGGGAGACCAAGAAAGAGTGAGTTGGTTCAAATTGATGTTTCTGGGGCTATCTATCTTTCTGAATGTAGAGACCGCGCAAGTGGGGTTGAGGTTGGCTTGGCTTTGCCTAGGAGTAGAATGGATGTTTTCAATGCCATCTTCGATCAATGTTTGAAGCATATCTGAAAATGGGTTTGCCTCTTATTTGTGAATTATATTCTGCCAGTAAACTATATGGCAAAACACATATATTGAAGGAAATAAATTTTTATTTGATGCATCCACTGCCTATTCATCTTTTGTGAATTCAGCATGTAATATCAGTTTCAAATGTTGAAAATGATATATTTATTTATTTGTTAAAGCCCTCCCTTACCATCAAAAGAAAATTGTAACGATACCCAAAGCCAGACGATAGACACAAGAAGCAGCCTGCTAATGATTGGGACTAAAAAAGTTCCTCCATTTGTCACTCGTGTGCACTCTTTTTTCCCTCGTCTCTCCACTTTATCCGTGAGCTGGCCCGGCTTTAAATGCAAGCCTATATGTACTCTCTTTTTTTTTCGGCCTTTTCACTTCAGTGTCCACTAATTGGGTTGAATGGTCCTCTTACCGTGTGGTCATTCGTTCCATAATTCTTCAATATTATTATTTTCGTCCTTTCAAGAGTTAGAAAGAGCTCCAGAAAACTTTCGTTTTCTTAATATCAGTATTTCTATGAAGAGAAATGATGATTATGATTATATACATAGACGAAGACTCATTTATCCGCTAAGGACTCTTTGGTCCGTCAGGTGGGTAGCTTTAACCGGATGTGCTCGAAAATCACCGATTGTCTGTCCGGAGCGATCTGGGAAGTTCGCATAAATACTGCGAATAGATTGTTTAATTTAACATTTTAAATTATTAGATAAATGTAACAATGAATAATTATTAAAAATTTCATAATTAAATGTGAAGATAATTTTATTTAAATACATGAATTCTTAATTATAAAAAATTTAATATTACAAAATTATTAAATTTTAAATTTTTGAATCGAACTAGTTTTTTATGGATACCATTAAGTTAAACATTTAGTTACTTTTTATTTTCCAGTCCACTCGAGGCCCAAGAGGTCAAAACATATGCAAAAAGAGCCGTCCCTTTCATTATCTTAAAATTCTCTCTCTGTCTCTCTCTTTTTTTTTTTTTTCTTTTTTCACGTTAGAAAGTGATTTCCCAAACTACATAACTACAAAAAAGGAAGCAATGATATCTAAAAAATGCCTACTAAAATCAACTGTATAGTTCTTGTTAGAGGACCGCGAAGAATTTACAATTCATCGTCCTGACAAAGTACTGAAAAGAACAAAATAAAATGTCACTCTATAAGATATAATAAACTTGCATTATTCAATTTCGGCTCAGTAATTTCTTGCACTCAGAGAAATGAAATTCAATTGAGGGTGGATGTGAGGCACACCCCTTCCTAAAATTCTCAATTCTAAACGTGAAGGTTTGTCTCTTGGAACTAATAACCAATTAAAGGACTTGATTAGTTAGCGTTCGTCCAAACATATTATCGCTAATCCTTGGTTAAATCACATCAACCCGATCAAATTAACGTTTGTCTCTACGTATATTTTTTGCCATGCATGCAAACAGGTGTGAGGAGTAGCCATGTGTTATCATGCATTTGCGTAACAACTGACAGGGATTCGAAAGAAGTTATCGTACAATCCAGGCCCACAGCTAGCTACGAACATCAAGACGGCTCCTTGGCGGGTTTAACAATTCCGACGTCGTACAAAATTATACTTTAATCTCTACGTGGCATTAAAAAACGTGCACGGAGTCCTGCTCTCTCGCGTATGTTAACGAGGGTAGTACATTCATTGTCACAAAAACTGCTTTGACGCGCCTCACAGTTTAATTTTCTCTAATAAAGCAGCTATAATTTACTTTAGTGTGTATATATTATATTTTATTTAATTTTATAAATAAATAAAATTAAATGTGAAAAAAATTATTTAAATATCTTTTTATATTTACCATATTTTTCAATAAATAGTCCTGCATGGTACTGCTATATCTTGAATAGATTGATTAAATACAAATCCAAAATTAATCTACCCAATCAGTTCAAAGTTTGTTGGTGGCATCAACAAGAATTTAACAAACATTTGAGTATGTATGTGTGCATATATGTATAAATTATGACATTATAACCTTTGAGTCAACTCTAAAGACGTGGATGACCTTCATATAGTAACCCATGGCACAAGCGAAGCCTAAATTTGCGACAAGCAATTACCTAAACCATTACGCATTGTGCAATAAGAATATAGGCTTAATCAAATCTACAACTCCAAAAAAAAATCAATAGATAAGCTCTCCTTGCACGAACTTTTAACAAGATGAAGGTGGAATCGCAGCCAGATATAAACTAATATTATCGTGCATGAATGTAATGCATGATCTAGGTCTAGACGGTATAATTAATTGTTCATGAGTCGTCGTGGTTTAATTGATGTCACGTACAAACCAAACATGCCAACAGGGAGACAAGATATTTATATGATGATACAGTTTTACAAGGATATACATACATGCATATATATATACTATTATATTTGCCAACGACATCAATGAATGTTGTTAATTAATTACCATTTTTACTTGTGATTAGAAGCAAATTAGCTGCAAGTGCAACATTAAGAAAGGCGAAAAAGTGAAGGAAGCAAGCAAGCTAAGGGGCAAGAGTGTTTGACCTCATGACTCCCAATGTCAAGTATATAATATAATACAATAGTATTTGACCAATTACTCTGATTGTTAGATGAAAGGTGGATGAATGTAACACCAGATTTTTTAACTTTGAATTTGCTTCCGCAGATTTTTTTTCTCCGGAAGTGGATGCCTTTGTCACGCTTCTTCAGATTAAGCACGTATACCTCGCAGTCAATTTTCAAAATGAGGAAGCTTCAGGAAAATCAGCACATTGACTTTCACTTTTGCTTTCAATGTGGCTAGTTTTGAACCCAATAAGATATGAAACAAAGTTCTTGTTATTTCTGGTGATTAAGCGCTGTCACAAATTAATTTATACAAATCACATTATGTCTCACTAATGTGGTTAACAGCATATGCATGATTACAGAATTTCCCCTTATATCACCTATATCTAGGAAGATTAATGGAAGATCTTTTTCAAGTTTGCTTGCGAAATAAGTCATACAAGATATTTGCTCCTATATTATATCGATACAAATTTTCTAAAAATTATATTGTTTATCAATATTTTCTTTTTCTTTTTTACTTATTATTCTTACTCATATATTTTTTTTTATGAGTATAATACACATATAGTTTTTCTATTAATTCAATTTGACTTAAACATTGATGAGTCTAATTTAAAATATAAATAATAATAATAATAATAATTAAAAATAAAAACTGCGGATTGATACGGCATCTAACAACCTTACCTTCTCATCGTTGCGCCCGTGATGTCCTGTACTAAAAATGCGTGATGCACAAGCACAATTTTAATTTTTCCTCCCTGATCAAATTCCATCATTCTTAACCAGAATCAAAAGTATTCACACACACTAACCACGGTAACAAATTTAAAACGCAAAAAAAAAAAAAAAAAAGACTAATTTTGTTTACTATATTTAAATATTTTTATAATTATATTTATTTAATTTTTTTATTAAATTTGTTAGGTATATTAATTTTGTTACACATATTAAATATTTTGTGTTAAATAAAGTCATCTGACATATTTATCTCCTTTTTATTACTATCTCGTTAAATTTGTATATATAACATAAATTTAATTTTTTGAAAAAAAATAAAACTATTATCATACCAATAAATTTAATAAGGTAATAGTAAAAGAGAAATATATTTATCAGGTAGTAATATGCAAATGGTTATACTTAATAAAAAATGTTTGACGTGCATTGAATTTATCTAATGAAGTAAATGTACTAGTTGAATTTAAAAAGATAAAATTAGTATAATTATAAAAATTTTCAAAGATAATTGATGGAATTAGTCATTTTATTGATTGAAAATTACGGTTGTAAACAAAGTTATCAAAACTTCTAGAGGCCAATCCAAACAACTGCTTTGAGGAATGATTTATTTGATTCAACTGTTTGAACGCGAAATTAAATTTTAAAACTAATATTTCCTCCATTCGCTGTGGCCATCAAAAACTTAAAATTTATGAGCGTGCCCTTAAAACTTGACGTCAAATGTTCAGACATTGGCCGACCAAAATTTTTGATTTTTCATCTTGTCCCCCGTCTCTTTTACTTTTCAATAATATGGGCATGAACTTGTAATTTTCTTTAACTTTGGCCCTGCAACTTTGGTTTAGTGCCACTCTGCCCGATACCGATGTCTAATTACAAAGCCCAAATGGCTAAATAGAATATAGACTAACAAAAAGTCATGAAACGGACAACAAATAATAAAAATCTACGTAGCATCGATGGACATTATGGAGAAATTAGTTAAATTACTGCATGAAAGATATATGTCGTACGAGGTTATAACCACGGAGCCGCTGCCTCGCCCCCTAATGTACTGTTTCTATGTACAGGTTGCATGTGTCACCTCGATTTTCTTTTAAGATTTATTACATGGAGGATTACACATTACACGTATTATATTTCATACACATTGGTATACTATCAAACATAAAAACAAGGCATGTACATGACATAAGGCCGGCGCCAAATCCTGTTGACTTGGATCAATTTCGCAGCCATTTTCTCAACTATAAATACAAGGACGTAGTTTCTCACAAACATCGACAAGGTAAAATGTTCGCTTTTAAGAGGACTTAATTTCTATAGTCAAAGCTATAGACAATTAATCCCCCCCCCCTTTCCTTCTCTCTTACAAGCTATAGTAACTTACACTTTTTTCTGCATAGTATCAATGGGAAGGGCACCTTGCTGCGACAAGAATGGACTCAAGAAGGGTCCATGGACCACTGAGGAAGATCACAAGCTCACAACTTATGTCCAAATGCACGGACCCGGCAATTGGCGCACACTTCCCAATAACGCTGGTTTGTATACGACACATATGCATAGATAGCTTTCTACTTGAATATATATTTGTTGATAATTGAGGTTCTACATAAATCTTTATTAACTTTAACAATTTGATGAGTATTGCTTGGTATTTGGTTTGTGACATGGGTAAATTATTTGGATTGCATAGGACTTCAAAGATGTGGGAAGAGTTGTCGTCTTAGATGGACCAACTATCTGCGGCCTGACATCAAAAGAGGAAGGTTCTCTTTTGAAGAGGAAGAGACGATTATCCAACTACACAGTATCCTGGGGAACAAGTAAGAATAAGACCATTACGTACAACTCCTTTTTTTTTTTATAAGTATTTTGCACTACTCTCTACTCATCAATTTCGTCAGATAATGTGTACTTGAAGAAAAAGAAGACGCAACATCTTGTTCTTGATTAATTTCTGAATTTAATAAGAGAACAATTTTCAATGGTAGGTGGTCTGCTATAGCTGCACGTTTGCCTGGAAGGACTGACAACGAGATCAAGAATTGCTGGAACACCCACATAAGAAAGAGGCTGATCAGAAATGGAATTGATCCTGTAACCCATGCTCCACATCTAGATTTTCTGGGCCTGCCCTCCGTTCTAAGTTCAGCTTTGTGTAATCCATTACTACTGAATCTGTCAAGTTTGTTACGCACCCAAGCAGCGCTCTTAAATCCTGATTTGCTAAGGCTAGCCACCACTCTGGCCTCACTGAAAAAGGAAAACCCCGCAGGATTGGTCTTGCAACGACTGCAGGAAAACCAAATTTGCAACTCGATGCTACAGAATTGCCAGCTGCCATTATCACAACCTAACCAGCTTCAGAACCCAGCTCAAGAAAGTGCTGCCTGCAACGCCTCTAATACTCAATTTTCAAACCTAGCACAACTCTTGCAAACCAATATGGAGGGGTTTTCTTCCAGTTTTGCTAGTTTAGCTGTTGGCTGTCAGAATTCCCAAGAAAATCTGGTGCCTTCAAGCTTGAAGGATGGTTTGGTTTCTCAGCCAAACTATGCTTCTTGCAGCACAAATCCTACGGTTTCTGAACTCCCAGAGAAGGCAGGCTTCCAGAATTTTGGCATGGACTCAGTTTTGTCGACCCCTTTGTCAAGCCCCGCTCCCTTGAATTCATCACCCACATTCCTCAACAGCAGCAGCACGGAAGATGAGAGAGAAAGCTACTGCAGCAGTTTGTTGAAGTTTGCAATTCCAGAGAGTTTCGACATTGAAGACTTTATGTGAATTTTGTGAGAAAAATGGGAGAATATAAATTGTGTTTGTATACACTTGTCCTTTTGGGTATGCAGTTGATGTACATATTTTTCCATATATGACATTTTGTTTTCACACTAGACAATTTCAAGTCATTCTTTCCTTCATCTTAGCACCTATCGGCTGGTCATGGCACTATAAGGATGGAAGATGTTTATCCAATAGTCAAATACAATACATGATAAGTGATTTGCTACGTTTCCATCGATTTTATATGCTGGGATTAAAAAAAAAATGTTGCTAAACAAATGTTCCTGGTACATCAGGAACTTCGGTTCCGTGAGAATAAAGCTGCTCCTGAAAAAAAAAAAATCTATTTGATTTTGATTACTTAAAAGGCAGCATTGATAACTGTCAAGTGTAAACCGAAAGAGAATGATCATGGTACGTGGGGAGAAACAAATGTGGCAAATACTTGTATAGCATTGCATGAAAACAAAACCACACTTCGAAAGAAAAAAACAGAGAAATATGCGTCATAATGCGGATTGCTGAGCCAAGGAGGAGATATCTACGGTTTATACTTTATTGTGACCGAGATTTCGTTAATCTTGGGTTGGTTGAGACGTGAGATTGTGCATTTCGGTCACCGTCTTTGACTGTGCTACCGTGGTGAAATATCCGGGCCGCGTTGAGCGTCTGCCACCTGCTTCTACAGGTGGGAACTGGCAACTGGGAGTAAATAATTAAGCTGCGGCCGTTGCCTAACAAGCCAAATATATTTCAAAATCCTAAAATTTCATTTTCCAATATGGTCGCGTTTTCCTTTTGGATGTTCATGTTCCATGTAAACAAACTATAGACTTTCTCGTCGACCCCCGATTGTTACTTGTTAGATCTCAACCAAGGGCTTCCGCGTTCATATTTCGACTCAAAAAGTGGATTATTGTCTTTCACGCCTCTTTTTGCTTCCCTATTAACGATCAGCGTTTTCTTCCTTGCAAAGAAGAAAGAAAGAAGTACTTGTAACGTGTTGACTGTTTGCGGAAAATTGTTTAATTTGGTCGTCTTTTAGCCAATATAAAGATAACGTTTTCGGCTGGCGGCCCAGCTGTCAATCTGCCTATAAGGCCATCGGCCCAACACGAATCAACTGAAATTTAAAATCTGCTTTTGTTTTGTTTTGTTTTTTTTTTTTTTTTGGAGATATTCGGTTTTAACGAGTGAAATAAAAAGTTGAAAAAAGTTGCAGAGAAGAAAAGGCCAGAGTTACCTCAACATACCCACTGCCTTTTTTGTGAAAGGGGAGGCTTATCAGCCAAAACCCCATGAATCCATGAGTACACCATTTTTCAAGATCAATCACCAAAGTTCAGAATTTTCGTTTGCTGTTATCGTATCTATACATCAGACCGTTTTACAGATTACTCGTAAAAAAGCTAAAAAGACTTCATTTTTCCGTCGCAAACTGTTGAAACTACAGAAGTGACCCCATCCCCAGAGGAACCAACCAACACATAAAGGTAAAAAGCAAAATCAGACAAAAGAAAGCATAGGGATTCGAGATTTTAATCTCTCCACCAGGGACGGCTTTACGATGGAATCATTTTTGCATGATTGATTGTTTAATGTTTTGTCGTTGAAATAAAATACATCTCTTTTCATTACTATTCTTTTACCCGAAAGATTTCATTATTGATGGTTTTTTTAACCCGCGTGCCTCCTATTATATTACTAATTACTAAGTAGTTAATCTTTTTCTTTTTCTTTTTCTTTTTTATGGACGTCAATGTATATATATTTGCATGCCAAATTATTCTAAGAAATGTAACATGAAACGAAAAGCAAGAAAAGAACATGATATAAAAGGAGAACAAGGAAAGTAAAGTAAAGGGCTACAAAAAAAAAAAAAGTGCCGATGAGTTTTGAAAGGCAATTTATGTGGTACGAAGATTCATGATTTTTGTTGGGTAAGTCTTTAGTAGGTCTTAAATTTTTGATAATTGATTTTTAATCTTTATTATATTTAAAAAAATTTAAATAATTATTAATAAAACTATTAGATATACAATTTGACTTAACATAGAATATACAAAATATATTTAAAATATATCATAAAAATGTATTTATATGTATACTTTATTAAAAAAAATTTCTCATGTATAAAATATAAAAATATTAATTTTTTTATTTCCTCCAAATTCATAAGAAAAAATTTAGAATTTTTATCTTTTATATATAAGAGAAAGAAAAAGAAAGTAAATTTAGTAAGATATGTACATGAACATAATTTTATATTTTTAGACATCTTCTGGAAGAATATTCATTACTTTTTTTATATGAAAAAAAAACACTTAAATAGACTAAAAATGAAAGGTTTTTAATTAATTAAAAAATTTAAAACTCAATTATAAAACTTTTAAGAATTTTGGAGAACTGATCCCCGACCTTTGCCTTAACATACTAGGCTAAACCTGAACCAGATGCCCAGTTCAAGCAGAAACTGCTGCCCAGAAGAGTCATTACAGAGAAAGTCAAATCCCCTGGGTCTTCCTTCTCCAGTGCACTAACTGTAAATTCCACTTTCCATTTTTTAATAAAAAGAAAAGATGAAAATTTATCAATGGCTTCACTGATTAAGGAATGTATGATCTAACGGTCCCCCGTAATTCTTTTCTGATCGAATCATCCAAAACGCGAGATATGTACGCTCATTTGGAACGTTTTCTTTCTTTCCACAGCCTCAGAGATTGGCGGTCAATAGGCATCAATTACTTCCACTAGGACTCACCAAGTCTGCAATCTTTAACGGATCATTATTATTTTATTTTATTTTTGTTCTTCCAGCCTATTTACCTTTTAGGTTTCAATGTTCTTTTTCGTCTTATTTAATTATTTGCAATCGATTTTCATAACTTTTTTTTTTATGAGTTAAAGCAAAGTCTTTTTGTTTTTTTTTTTTTCTTTTTCCTTGTAAGGGTTGTTCAGAAAGAAAGGAAAGAAAGCGCAGGCGCCCAACAAATGCATTTTGTATGGATTTACGTGCAGGCATATATAAAAAGCAATTGCAATTGCATTCGGTATGGGCTTGTTAATGAAAACTGCAATATTTATTTTGAATATATTATGTGTGATGTGTTTTCTTAAATTAAAAAAAAATTGTGAAATCATAAATTATATAAAAAAATAAATTATTTATTTTTTAAAATATTATATTATATTTCCTTCTTAAAATATTTAAAAATTTTGCAAATATATTTCTGTTTGGATTTGGAAATGGCAATGGCAGCAAGAGCAAAGAGTAAAAGATAAGGTTGAAAAAAAAAAAAAAGGCCACACCCGTTCGCATTTTCTCTCGGACTATTCTTTTCCTCCCCTTTCTCTCTCTGTCCCTCTCAGCCAACCAAACCAAACGAATATCGTCTGTTTCCAAATGCGACCCTACCTTTACTTTTTAAATTTCAAAAAGTTAACAAAAGGCAACAAAATATTATGTCCGTTCATCAATGGGTGGACACTTTATGTCGTGAACTTGGAGCGTCACTTGGCACTGACAGACAGTACACACAGCGTTTGTTTGTTTATTGATTATTATTTTTATTTTTTTTTGGAAGAAGGCATATCCTGCAATTTTGCCATTAGACCCAGAGAGAGATCTTTGCCTTTTTTTTTTTTTTTTTTCATGCGTATGATAAATCCATGTTGTGTCATTTCTTACTTATGCAGGCCTATCCACCACTCATATTTGCATTTTTCCCTTCAGTTGAGTTGGTTGTTGTGCATTGCTTGCTATCTTTTCAATATTGGCCTTTCTAGACCAGCATCCTCCTCTCAGACCAGACAACAACGTACCAAAAACCCACTACCATCATTTTTACTTTTGAATATCTCCTGAATCTCTTCTCCATTTCTTCTTTTCCATCATCGTTAATAATTTCCAAGAAGCACAAAAGTAACCAACATTTGTGGTTCTGGATAATAAAATTTCTAAAAGCAAGATACAGAGCCCATTGCTTTGCTCCCTTTCTCCAATTCCCAAATCAGAGAATCTCGCCACTTAGATAAAAGCCATAGCTTTTCAATCTCTAAACCTTTTCCACTGCACTCAAAGAAACACTGGCTAGAATCTTGAAAATTAAAATTAACAGGGCGAATAAAGAAAACCCCGCTTCTTGATTCCCTCAAAAAACAAGAAGATGCTATTGCAGACTCTCACTTTTGTCTCAATCATTTCTTTCTCATACTTGGTCACTCCCTGTCTTGCCGGATTACTAGCCGAGCCTGTCCAAACGGATTACCAGTCCTGCCGGTTGGACCTCTCAGACGAGCTCTTCGGCGGAGTCAACGATGCCTGCAGTCAGGGCCTGGACCGCAGCCGGTGCTGCCCAGTACTAGCTGCATGGCTCTTCGCTGCCCACGCCAGGTCCGCCCTCCAAGTCCCTGCTCCGGCTCCTGCATCGGCCGAGCCCGAGCTCCCAATGATGCCGGACGACTCACAGAAATGCGTGAACTCCCTGCAAACCGCGCTACAGCTCAAGAACGTGAAGATTCCGCAACCCAATGTCAGCTGCGACGCCGTACTGTGCTTTTGTGGGATTAGGCTCCACCAGATTACCTCCCTGAGTTGCCCTGCAGCTTTCAATGTAAGCTATGGGCTTCATAATAATGCAACTCCCACTACAGCCGTGAGAAACTTGGAGAAGAATTGCGTAAATTCCTCGTACGCAGGCTGTAATAGGTGCCTCAGTGCACTCGAAAAGGTAAGTTTTTGAGGAATCGCATTTATTATTTCTTTTTTGTTCAAAGGTATCGGAATATGCATTTGCATTTATTAGGTTGGTCGTGGGGTCTCCAGAGAAGTTGTTTTCTTTCTTCTTGTTTTGTTTTTTTTTTTTTTTTCGGTTGGTTTCGGCAGTTTATCTCATCTGAAAATTGAAATTTATAGATCATTGCTCATTCTGTTCACTTGGGAAGACTCTGGCTGTTCTAGGGATGCAATCTTGCAAGTAGGCTTCTCTTCTAAATTTCGTTATATATGCATTTTACTTGCAACAAACGCTTGTTCAAGGAAAATCTTTCTTCCCTCCTTTGGTTCTTAACAATGGGGTTGGAGGATTTGAACTCTGCAACTTTGTGCGAAGATTGAAGATTAAAATTCATCTTATGATCATACGTGGTCATGTAATATTTCATAATTTCCCATGAATATTCAGTGGATACAGGCAGAGACGTGAAATTGAAATGAAATGCAAGCAGTTTGGTTCCTCACCAAGATTCTCATCCACGTAACCTTTAGGAATCTTCATTCTATTTCTTTCTTCCATGATTTTATTTGAAAGGACAACAACTTCTTTGAACGTGCCCGATATTTGCAGCTGCAGGCTAACAAGACGGCGGATGGAAAGAGCGGCGGCGCCGGGAGAGACGACAGGGCAAGCAAGATGTTGAACAGGGACTGCCAGCTCATGGGTCTGACGTGGCTGCTCGCACGCAACAAAACGGCGTACATACCCACCGTCTCCGCCGTGCTGCGGGCCATCATGTACAGTCCGCACCCTCCCCACCAATCCAATTGCAGCCCAGACCAAGAGAACATGCCGTTGGCAGTGGACTCTCTGCAGTTCGAGAAGGCCCAATCTTCCTCCAGCCCACTATCAGCCTCGTACCGATCCATTATTCTTGGGTTTCCCGTTTTGCCCCTGATTTTGAATTCGCTGTTAAATTTGGGTGCTAGGCTTTAAGACCAGAAGCCTCTAATATAGTTTTTGTTATTTTTGTGAATATAATATATATATATATATATATATATATATATATATATATATATATATATATCTATTATGTTATATAAATTTATTTAATTATTTTTATTTTAATCGAATTTGATTAATTTTTTTTTCATTTTTATTTAAAATTGAGTTAATTTAACTTTTATCTTAAATAAATTAAATTTAAAAAAATCTCGTAAAACTAATTAATGAGGAGCATTTGTTTTCTTTTTGTTTCAACAAACATGTCCCAAGTCATTATGCTAGAAAACATGGAATGAAAATCTATTTTCTATCATCTAGGCAACAACGGAGATAGTTGTTGGGAATTATAATTAATACATCGAGTTTGTTCTATTAATTCTAACCACTGAGATCAGCTCCGATGACCCAAGTCGACACTTTAATCGAGAAATCCACCCAGGGACAGCCTACGGGGACCCAAAGAATGCTGGCCGTAAAGTAATCACAACTATAAGCAACCATTTCATAGTAGTTTTTCCAAATTGGGTTTCAGATTATATGCCAAAGCTCAGCAGTTCACCATCCTCTGCCTATCAGCCACAACCAGACAAGGTCAGCAAATTGCCTAAACCATTTTGCTCCCTACAAGAACAAAGGTCCAACATAATTGAATAAAGTCAACCCAAATGCAAGTCAAGTTTTCAAGAAATTGATATATATATAGCGGTACAGGAACAAACCTTTTAACCCTTGGGTGCATGCAGTAGTGAGGATACAGACGGTGAGGTAACCAATGGACAGCCCCAAGAATGATGTTAGCATTATCATCCAGGCTTGGTCCCCAAAATTGGAAGTGAAATAGAATGCCGGAATGAGTAAGAAAAGAGAAAGAATGGCTACCATGAGGCCTTTTCGTGACTCCAACTTCAAGATTTTAATGAGTGGAACATACCTTCCATTCAGATCTCACAAGTTGTACATTGCTATCAAAACAAGTGCACACCTGCGATGCAACCAATCTGTGTGATAAGCAACCCTCGCTCTACTTGGCAAAGATTCAGAGATTCACTGAGTTGCGGGACAAATTGAGGGGTTGTAGATCTAGGACTTACGAGGCCTCTAAACCGTGTGATCCAGTATCTTCAGATAAGAATCCAGGGAAAATTGACAGTGTCAGAAGATGTATCTGAAACAATTCAATTGCATAGTGAATGTTCTCCACTAATAATTCCCTGTCGCTCAACTGCTCTAGTCGTTTTGGGTTTTCCATGTCCTGCCATGATGGTTGTAAAGTCTTAAAAATAAAAACTGAAACATAGCAAGGCAATGGTTACTGTGTCCCTTCCAAGGCAAGGAAGCCTACTTCTTCCAGGGATAATAATTGGACAGCACCAGCAGCAGCAAGATCCTTCGGAAGCTGCCTTCGAGCGGTAGTACTTCACAATGGGTAGTTTGGGGAAGGCATATGCATAGAGAAGTACACAAAGAAGCTCAAAAAATGCAGAGATAGCAAAAAACAGAACTGCAATGGAAGCTGGTAGAACAAAGTTAGCCATGGTAACAAAACTAAGAGAAGCTGTAACTATTCCATGCAAATTACAAACAAAATTTAACAAGAACGACTTTGTGGAAAGTGGAAATTTTGTTTCATCATTTTATTCGCGGGTGCAAACGTTAAGAGGAGATGAGTCATACTGGCTCTCTTACAAAGACCATTGCGGGAATTCTCAAAAGTTGCCTTTGTAATAAACCTCCAAGCAGAGGTCAGACCCGCAGATGCTGCCAAACCAGCAAAGAATGATTGAATAGAATTTAACAAAAGAAGTGAAGCCCTAAAACCAAAGCACATGCAAGGCAGAGAAATGAACATCTTATACGGGCCAATCGTAAATACTGACTTGAACAAATTTGGGTTGCATGAAGTAGAGGTCTCCAACCATTCCACCCTGCACATGAGCATCTGCAACTCCAAAAGCGGCACAGGTGGCGCAAATTCCAATGAAAGTTCCAAAGCCTCCTTTTCCTGATGTAGCAAAATCCAGATACGAGAGAAACTAGTTAAATATTACTAATGTGCAGTTCATGGCATATCCGTACTAGAATTTATAATATTAGAGGGAGATAACTACTCACAGCTAAAACCAAAATTAAGCTTATGAAGAATAGGATATATCCAAATGGATTCCTCTTTTCTGGTATTGATTTTTGCTTCATTATATGCAAGAATTGCGATGGTTCTTATTGCAAATGGCTGATAAATAAGAGCAAGGACCCTCGAGGGTTGATAGCGCTGCAACAAAATAAGAATTAAGGGTCTCAGAGCAATCCAAAATTTATAAAGGAATATGAAAAAGTTAAAAGCAGAAATTAAAAAAAAAAACAAACAAACTGCAAGAAGATGGAGAAGAAATTACTGGGAAAAGGTAGCAGTAGTAATCTTCTATCGTGAGCATACTGTTCCAGGAAAAGAAGCACCCATTTCAAAGAAGCCAACAAACCACTATAGCAGCATATTTTCCCTATGTCAACAACAGCAGAACTACATCAGATATTTGGATTAACAGGGCTGATCTTGCAGAAAAGTTTCCTGCTGGAAGCAATCAATGGATTAATTACAAAACTCAAGCAAGTCTGGAGCTACATCTCCATCAGGAGTCATCATAATTCTCCCTTCAAATAACTCCTGCAAAGATTTTGCAGTTAGCAATTTAGCATTCAAAATTTTAAACAAGAGTGTCACTGCAGTTAGTAATCTTTCCTGATAGAAAACAAGTGCAGATGCACATCAGTAGGTAACCTTCAAGAACTTCATTTCAATCCCTTGTTTTATCTATGAACTTGTAATCCATTTGGACATAAGACTTTTCGCGACTAGCTATGCCAATGACCGCCTTACGCCTCCTCTTATAATCCCTAAGCTATCTTATCTTACTCTAAAAATTTAAGAGGGGGGGGGGAGAGACAAGAACAGAGAAAAAAGATCAAGTCACTAGGTCAGTGTTTGTTAGCGTGAAAAGGCCCCGAGTAGAGTTGCAACCCACAAGGACATAACTAATATACATATGGAAAAACATTTTAGTACTCAGCTTGATTGCTTTGACTCAATAACTGATTGAAAAGCAATTAAACACCAACTTCTACCAGACTACAAAGACAAACATTACAAAAACAGTCGTAGGAACAAAGCAGAAAATGCCTAAAGGCTTCCTTTTTCTTTTGTTTAGTTTAGTTTTTTTTTTTTAATCGTTTCTTGGTGAATATTTCATAATGCTTAATTCCCTGAAAACTTCAAACAAATCTATGACAACTAAAGAAAACACACAACCGCCTCCAAGACCCAGAAATTGTTTTTTCACAGCAAGAACCAATTTATATCAAAGCTTTCGAGACTAGAGTCTAAAAAGCTCTGGAAAAATATGAAAGTTTTATGTCACAAAAAAAAAAAAAACCCTAATGGGCATGAAATGGGTAAACCCAAAATAAGAATTATTTTCCGACGTTTTAGTATGGTATATTAAAAATTGGCTACTATGTATATCTCTTAAGGAATATTATATATGTTAATAATTTAAATTTTTATATTTGTAATTTTAATAACAATATAAAATTTATAGGAATAATAAAAATTATTTCAATTCATGTCTCAGGTGCTCAATGGTCCGCTTAACTGAGCCTGCAGTAAATCTGCTTGATGGGAGGGGTTGCCTTTTCTTCTTAGCCCAGGCCTGGCAGGGGAACCCGAATTTACTGTGAGCGGCCTTCAGTTTCGTAAGGCGATCACAATGGTACAAACCAGAATTTACGGGCTTTATATGCTGGATCTTCTGAGTACAATGGACCAGGGTAACGGATAGGTGCCCTGGCGCAGTAAATTAACAGAGCATGATATGGTCTTATCTCACCACATACCATTTTTGGGTGTCACTGCCAGAACTACAGATTAACAAATGGTAGTAGGCATTTTTTGGTCTAGCTCGAGAATACTTAGTGTTGCATAAATCAGAAAGATGTGCAAAGATGGTAGTTACAAAGAATAACAATAAATATTCAAGGATCATGAGCTTCTTTTAACAACTGTAGCCCTTTGGCAATGGAAAACTCTTGTTTTAGGCATTGCTGTAAATAAACCAATATTATTGACTTGACAATTAAGGTTTAAGCCCACCACGGAGCATCTCCAGTTCTGAAATCTGTTTCGACCCAAGGTACGAAGACCACCTTCTCATCATCTGTGTATCGGCTCGAACCAATGCCAATAACTGTAGCAATAAGGAAAAAACGAATTGAAGTCCGTTATTGCGAAGCAAAAGCATGGTAAGTTACAGCTACAGGAAAATCATTTTGCATACGATCATTTTACCCCATAATCAGCCACGGGGGAGTGAAACAGCGCCCAAAAGAAGCAGATTCATGAGCTGCCTCTTACCCATGTCTGGCACTCTATCACCAGCAGGAACACTGGTGGCCTGGCATGTTATTCTCATCTCTTGGTCCTTTGTTAACATATGGGCTCTTGTTGGCTTCACAAACACAGCATGTGTAGTGGGGCAGAACATGCCAGTTTTGCTAGAGCATAGCAGGTACATTGACAAATAAACCAATCCGATAATATAACCGGAATCTCAATGAAAGAAGAATGAGAAGATGAAATTACAGAAGAATGCTTTAATAGAAAGTTAATTCCCTGTGAGGGTGTGTTGCTGGGGAGAGAGTGGAGGAAGCCATGGAAGGGAAATCTTGGATAGGAAATTATGAGAGGATGAGTTTGTCTTTTAAGTGATCATATAATGCAGAGTGGGAAGTGCATATTAGCCTCCAACATGCCACCTAGCCACCACATAGCCACATAGAGGATTCTTTAATGGCTTTTGAATCTGACGAAGATTGGTCTTTGGGCCTACAATCATTTTGGGCCTGTCTTCAATCACCAATGTCAATGCCCAATACTGTATCTTGAAGCCCAATTCATCTGTCCCCGAATTTCTAATCAAATTCCAAAGATACCCATAGGCCTCTCATGATGGATCAACCCGCTCTCGCATATACTCCATCAGTTCATAACCTTCTTCTTCTTCTTCTTCTTCTTTTTTATTTTTCCCAAAAAGAAATGACTATTGATAACAAAATATAAAAACTTAATTGATTTGAACTATAATCATATAAAATCATAAAAATCAAAAACCGATGGACCAATTAATTAGTTGTGATTGTTTGGTTCTACTTTTAATTTTTCTTAAATCATAACGATTAATTCAAATTGAATTTTAGATACATAATTTAAGTAATTAAATCTTATATATGCTAGCAAAGAGCTTAAAGTGAGAAGAAAAAGTTAACATTTTGGAGGAAAAGATTGAAAAATAAAAAAAAAAAAATTTCATAAAAAAAGTTAACATAAAAGAGAAAAAAAAATTAATTTTTTTTATAAAAATACTTGTATTTGTATCTTATTATTATTATTTCAAATTAAGGTGTTCATTAACTGTGAGTTATATAATACGAGTAGTTTTTTTTTTTAATTTTATAAATCCGTTATTTATTTTTTTTGGAAGATTAGAACTCAAAATCTTGAAAAAGATTAATTTTGTAATTAATAAAATATCTCTCAAAAAATAAATTCAAATGGTTGAACCGGCGGTTTACTAAGTGTCTATAATGTGCTCTCTAAGTCCATTCACATTCAATGGACGTTATAGGAGATAGGCCCAATACCCAAATAAGAAAACCTTGTTTAGCACTTTTGAAACCCCAGCAGTCCGCTTTACTGTTCTTAATTGGGTCAGTCCATGAAATGGGCCGGTGACTAGAGAACGCTCTGCCATCATAAATAAATAACAAAACAGATTATTTGATACTGATATGAATTTAAATTTAAGTTTTATATTCAATTTCCGTATATTTGCAATTTGTAACTCTAAAAGTTCACGATTTGTTGTCCCCCATCACGTGTCTGTTAGACAATCGAAGTGGGTCAACCAAAGATCTTGCCGAAAGGACACGTCACACATATGCCGACTCTCCTTTTTGTTGATAATTTTTTTTTTTAAAAAAAAACAATTACAATAGTTAGTTATTGCATTTATAAGTTGGAATTTGACATTACATATGTTATTCTCATTTAATTTTCTTTATAAAGAATTTTATTACTCTAAATACTATTTGATTTGAATTTTTTTTCTTTTATATTTGAATTTAATATTAATAAATTTAAAAAAATTACTATTACATATTTAAATAATTAAATTTATTTTGTATTAAAATGAAGGTCATATAAAAATTTAAATTTAAATAAATATACAAAATATTAAATGATTACTTTTTTTACTTCTTCTTCAATAACACTTAGTGGCAAGAATGGATCCAGAGAAGGTAAATTATAAATGCAAGGATTGGATTTTGTCAACATGTTCAAAAAGGTGCAACTGGGGTTGTCGAGACTTTCTCCAGTCGTCTATTAAGTCTACTATGAACCCTAAGGGGGAATACAATGATGGTGTTATCTGAACGGGGGGGCATGGCGTGAAATATGGTCTGACCATGTGATTGCATGTGTGTGTTTCTGTTTGTTCACTCTGTAATTTTTCATCTGTTTGCAGAACCGGTGCCACAGCGTGTGCCATATTACCTTCCCATTCAACCTAAGTACTTTTACAGTCCTCCACAATGTATCTGCCAATTTGACTTAAAAGCCAATATAACAAGCGAGAAAATAACATAAAACTGTGAGGTTATTAAGTAGAAAAATTAGGGACTTTACGAGTTTGTATATACATATACGAGTCCAACGCTGATTTTGGCACCATACGTGAATTGGTGAGAGTGTTGAAAAGCGAAAGGGTGGATCTGCTTGTTCCATTGAGTGGAAAAAGACATGCTCGGGGTTCTTTTAGTCTTTCTCTCGTACCAATACAGACAGAACAGAAAATTGGTTGTTTTCGTCAAAGAGGATGACACCCAAACTAGAAAAGTAAAGTAAAAGAAAGAAAAGACGGTATTGGTGAATAAATAAAGTTAAAGGCGGTGAGGTACCAGTGGAGCAACCTTGAAGCAACCCAAAAGACAGTGGAACGTTCTTCAAAGGCATCTCGAAGTGATGAAATAACTCAAAAGCGATTTCGCCACTTCTGTTATCCGCAAACCTTTTGTCCCCATTTCCTGAGATCTAATTATTTACTGCTTAATTTAATTATTAATTGGGCTTTTTTTTTTGGTACTTTCTTACATTATCTTTTTTTGGCAGCTAGTGTGTAGTTGTGTAATCGGGTTTCGAATTTCTAGAGAGGTGGCTGCATTTAGAAAGTGGAATCCTAAATAGGATCCTATGAGGTCCTTGGAAGATTGAAAACAGCTCAAATCAAAAGGCTGTTCATAAAATTAATCAAACAGTAGATGTAGTTCAAATAGTACATTTCCATTCATTTGGGGGAATAGGATGCATTATGTGCATATTATTGCGGTGCTTGTATTGATTTAAAATTTAATACGTTGCATGTAAGTTTCTGTTGAAGGTAACAACAACAGTCTTCAGCCGCATTGCAAAGCAATTAAGACACAGGTCTAATTGCTTCCCCAAGGAGCACGAAAAGGCCACCAAGGGATAATTAATTTGTTACCCAATTATTGCGTCTTGCAGACCAATTATCAACGTCAGGGCATATGCAAATGAGGCCTAAATATTATAATTAATATAGACTTTTGGGATTTTTCAACGAGTTTTGCCCTCTTGACCAGGTCAAGGCTCAGAGCCCATCTTATTAGACATTTAAATCTCAACCACCAACTTGATCATTAAGAATTGTACGAATGGTCATGATCATGGTGGTAATCATGGTGCTAATCTTCCATGAGAAGTATAAAGACGAGGTTAATCTATGTGCATTCGATTGTCTTTCACACGAATTATTAATTAAAGAAAGGCTTCAATTGGCAGCATCATCCATGCATGATGATATCCTCCTAATAAAGTTGATTAAAAAGAAGAGAGCAACTACCTCCATGTGGCTTTCAAGCACTAAAGGCAATGGTCAAACAATTCAATGGATTGGTTGTAGAATTTCAAAAGTAGGTGCACTTGAGAGTTATGTTGGGGCCTTTCCCGGCTTAAAAATGACCATACAAATCATTGTTTAGCTTTTGGAAGTGAGACTTTGGCTTCAGTTCCCACTAATTATTAATTTCAGCCTATGACCACCATATTGATTTTTGCCAAAATTGATATTTTTATTTATTCTAACAGCATTTTCCTTGCTTTTCTTCGTGTGGGCATAGTTTATTGAAAAACATGATTGAAAGTGGGCTCTAATCCACAATTTCCATAAATGGAAGACATAGAACTTTGATACAAGAGTATTGAAATTGCCTTGATTAATTCAACGTATGTCATTTTCTTCATCGACTTGCACCTTAATACATAAAATAACCTTATCAAACAATTCCTGTCCGAGATCTTTGTGCTGCAACCATGTCATGTGCATAAACCTACCACTCTTTTGTCGTACTGATAGTCTTTTCTACTTAAATGGAAGAATCGGACTCTCTGAGTCTCATTCGATCTAAAAGGTCAAGATACCAAGCTGTCAACCAGCCACTAACATTAAAAAAAAAAAAAAAAAAAAAATCACTCCGCTCAATGTAAAATACTATCAAGTTTAGAGACCATAAAAAATAGTTTGTTTATCCATTCCAAAAACAAATATAACTACCTTCACTTCGGGGAGGTCAAACGATTTGGTGTGTTAGAACTGGCAGTATTTCAAACCCGCCATTCCTTTTATTCTCGAATAAAATGAACGGGACATTAGAATTTGTGGTTCGCTTTTCGTTTGCTACGGATTGTTTTGAGTATGCATGATATAAATATGAGATTTCGGTGGGTACAATCAAATTATCGTCAAGAAATTGTCTTTCATTGTCTTGGAAAAGTGCCCTTTGTTTCCTGTCGATTAAAGATGTGTTCTATTCTTCTTCCATTTTCCGCCGTGGAACATAACCCTATATCACACTGCATCGATGGGTTATATGTATAATGAAAAAAAAAATATAATTCATGGAATCCTTGTAAGTTGCAATATCTGTTATTATTATTTTTTTTATATAAAAAAAAACTTCAGATTTACTTGTTTTCCTATTTGATTTTTCAATTGCTAGACTAATTGAACATTTATTTCCCATCTACCAAACAAACGTAATTGAAGTTGGGCTCTATAAGGTACGTGGTGTATTTCAACGTTACGTAAAATTTCTCCATCCAATTTTTAGGTACACATTATGAGTAGTCGTCCTTTCTCTTTTTTAAAGCCTATTTATTTAGCTCTAGAATGAATTACTATCTATCAACATAGCGACACACGAAATGATCGGGGTTGGATTGTGAACTAAGGCTTCCTTACTAAAATCTTATTACCTCAATTTGACAATAAACAGATGTAAGGAAGCCTTAGTCAAATAAACCTTATTACGTTAGTTCACAATCCTCCATGGACTTGGTCAAATAAGATTGTGAACAACTCGACTTGGTCAAATAAACAGATGTCATCGACTTAATTCTAGCAAAACAAACCTCAAGTCAACAATTTGTCAAAAAATGACGAGACAAAGAAACTAAGATGTTATGCAGTACTAGTTTTTTTTTATCCATCCAGGAAGAAAAAGATGATATTTTCTATTTCCTTTTTTTTTTTTTTTTTGACAAAGTCCAACTCTATTTCCTTGAAAGAAAGACAGTACATCATCAAATGCTCTTGCAATGAGCTTGTTTTGTACTTCTGTCGATCAAGGGAAACAGTTTTTTTTTTTATATGACCAAAAAAAAAAAAAAAGCAAATTTTTACCGTTTTGTAATTCTCACTTACTTACTTCATGAAATGTACTTTAAAAAATTTTTTCAATTAAAAAAAAAAAGTTTCAAACAAAATATACGTGTCAAGATAATGTTCTTTTTTATAGCTATCTTACGTTGGATGAAAAAAAAAATTCAGAACACAATAGATTTGCATCTTGCAGCTTGAAATGTTAGCTACTAAAACATTAATTCTCCAAGTATCTACGATTTCCTATGTGTGTTGAAATATCCAATCCGAGAGTACAATTAAAAAAAAAAAAACTACCCTTCATAAAATGGAAATTTACAAAATTTTATTTCTTAACAAATAACAACTCTAACAATAGGACGTTTAATCTGCAGCCAATCCCTTGACATAGCTTCAATCTTCAACCTCATACGTGTCAAAAAAGAGAAGGTTCATGGACCCTTCCAGTAACGAAAAAGTTTGCACCCAGTATGATGGAGAAAAAAAATATATTAAAATTTCAATCTGCAAAGCACCATAAAATAGAGTGAGTATGTGGAGTACAGGACTTCAAGTCTCCATAGCTTCTTTTAAGTCCTCTTAATATATATTTATACAAGAGTCGCACACATATCTCTATTTCTGCGTTTATGTAGGCGCTGCTCTTTTCTTCTCTTTGTTGTCATCCCAACTTCTCTCTCTCTTGTTTTTTTTTTTTCTTTTAATTTTTCAATACTATACTTTTATCTTTCGTACTCTATTCTCAAAGCTGCTGCGAGCTGCAAAAGAGTTATCAATGGAGTTTGATCTCGAAAACCCATTAACGAATTCCCAAGAGCTTGACTGTGTCTCTGGTCTTTTCTTAGCTGAATCCGATCACATGCCTTCAGAGAACTACTCAAAGACTCTCGAGGCAATAGATTTGGACGACTCTTTTCGGCAAGAAGCCATCTCTTCAATCTTGCAGGTTCAATTGGACTACTCCCTACTTGCATTAGCTTCCAATTCCTCGTATTCTTCTGAGAATGTTGCTAAACGTATTTTCAGGTTTCTTGCAACTCTGATCCATTTTTCTCGTATCTTGCTGTTAATTACCTGGATCGATTCCTATCAAGCCAAGAGATAACGGTAACAAATTCTGTACCAAGTTCCCTGCGGAAATATGGATTTGATTTAATGATATATTTGTCTGAGACTAGCTTAGCTGCCATTCTCCTTTTTGAAGCAAAACAAAAAAATTGCTTTACTTAATGCTTCATAAACTCGATGGAAATCTCTTTTGCAATGTTAATGGAATGGTGTTCTGGATTATTTAGCTGGGCCTAGTTGATTTTGGAGGTCTAACTGAATCCTGTTGTTACAGCATCCAAAGCCATGGCTCATCAGTCTTCTTGCAATCTCTTGTGTATCTCTAGCTGCAAAGATGATGGAAACAGAGTTTTCTGTGTCTAATATTCAGGTAAAAACTTTAACAACACTTTATGTTAATACTTCTTATTACGAAATCTCGCAGAAACATAGAATTTGAGGCACACTCCAACTTTTATTGATTCTTGAATAGAAGTAGCAAGCCCTGATGTTAGTCTATTTCGAACAGGGCGGTAGCAGATTCATATTTGACACACAAACAATACAGAGAATGGAGGTGCTTATACTTGGTGCTCTAAAGTGGAGAATGCGCTCAATCACTCCCTTCTCTTTCATTTCCTTCTTCATTTCCATGTTTGTACTGAAACAACCCCCACTGCGGCAGGCTCTTAGAACAAGAGCTACGGAAATCGTGCTCAAAGCTCAAAAGGGTATGTGCAAATAAATGAGAACTTCAATTACAATGGTAAAGTAAGTCCTTTTCCCTTTTGACCACTCACAATGGATTCATATCTTTGGTGTGCAGATATCAAGCTTTTAGTGTTCAAGCCTTCAATAATTGCCGCGTCAGCACTTCTCTGTGCTTCTCACGAATTATTTCCCTTGCAGTCTTCAAGCTTTGCAAATGCTATATCCAACTGTCCATATGTAAATAAGGTAAATTTTGATTTACTGCCAACCAAGTTTTTTCGCGTTAATTTAAATAGATTTAAAATTAAATACATTCCTTAATCGTAGTTGGGTTCATTAAGATTGATAATAAGAGAGTGTTGTGGTTTGAGGTAGGAAAACATGTTGGAATGCTACGATGCAATGCAAGACATAGCAATGGAAGTATTCGAGTCAGCGTTTGACACGGTGGAGATTTTGGATATGCCGGTCAATGTGCTTGACCGGCATTTTTCGAGCTCAGAAGGTGAAGAAGCCAGCAGGACCATTGCTTTGTCTAGCACCAGTCTCAGGGCAGAGAAAGATGCCAAGAGGAGAAGAATGAACAGCTATTGTGACAATAAAAGGGTCCGGCTTTCTCATATCCAACAGTGCTGATAAGAAGGGGTCTGACTCGATAGCCTATCCACGGCTCAATAGAGGATGACCTTGGCTGCTCCAATGGCGAGGCAAAAATGGAACCAAGGCAAGGATGAGAAGAGCAAAAGGAGCGAGAAAAAAAAGAAAGAAAGAAGTTAATGATAAAATTATAAAAAAAGTGATGGGTTAGACAATAGAGAGAATGGAGAAGTGGACAGTCTCATTTGCTAAAAAAGAGGGCCAATATCAATGCTATCATGGCAACTACATTAGGGGTCAGGAAAATTAATTTACTCCCCAACCAATCTCTGAAAATGTAACGTGGGTTGTGTCTCTAACACAAGAATAATTAACTTATTTTTATTATTGATTCATTCTTACAAAATAGAATAAGTAAATTTAATATTTAAATTGCCTGCCCTTCTCATGGTTCTTGTCTTCGTAGTCGGGCACGTAGGAATTAAAGTTACTGTCACACTTTTTCACTTTTTACAACTCCTTGCGTCCATCTCAGGGTTTTGACGCGGGTATGTTGGGCTTAAAACTGGTAGCCAATATAATCAATAGGGCTGCAAAAAGGTATTTCTTGTGCCTTGCACATTATCAAATATTTATTGGGTTTAGACGACCCATATAAAATGCAGACAGAGAATCAGTTTTTAACCGCGCGATGATTCTTTGCCATGAGACAAATTTCTGGTCCCTACAAACGAGATTTCCCTATCGGGATTATTTGGATCCACTGTTGATATATCTGCTCATGTACGTTGCAGATCGATAGTTGCGATACGAAAAGTAGTGGGACCCCCTGGACGGATTAACAATTTATTTCCTATATAGCACCTTGACTGTTGAGTCCAATTAAGTTGTGGGCTTTTCTTTCCAACCAATAAGTGTCCTGGTTAGTGAAGTATACTCTCATCCTTGAGCCTAATTATTATCATTTTCCTCTAATTTCCACCGAAAATTGGTGCTTTAATTGCAAGTAGATGTTGTTGTAGTAAGTTGATCCCCAAGAATGCTGAAATAGTGGCTTAATTTTAAATTTCTATGCCCTCCATTATAAAAAGGTAAAAATAAAAACAAAAATGTTGGGATTCTGTTTATGGGCCCACGATCCTTTTCACGAGTTATTAATCAATAAAAGATAGCAGTCGTTATATATTTCAAGACGAACTGTCCCAGACATAAAACTCTTTTATATATATATATATATATATATTATTATTTTTTCCTTTTAAAATAAATAAATAAAAAAATCTGTTGTGTTCCAATCTTCTTGTCGTGACGTGTGAAAAACACCGTCTGATTTGTACGTGGAAAACCTAAATCAGTTTGACTTGGGTAGACGCCACTGTAGCGACGTACGTGGTGTCGGACATTAGGTGAGAATGCTTTGCTTTACTTGGAACATTAAGCCTGATTTTTCCCCTTGATCCATTGCACGCCACTATTGTTCAATGCGATGGACAACACCTGAACCCAACAGGTCCAGTGTACTGGTAACCCACCCCCATCAACCTCTATTGAATTTCTGTCTTCTTTTGCCCTTTTCCTATTGTTTTGATTCTTTTTTGTCACCAAATTTTTTTCTTTTTCTTTTCTGATAACAGATTAATGGGGTTCCTTTTCGTACATGTTGCTGACGAGTACCAATTCTTTTTCTTCCATTCTCTTCCTTTTTCTCCTTTTTTTTTTTTTTTTTTTGACCGGGTTTGTACAACAATTTCATCCAAAACTCATGTTTGTTGAGCAATAACATGTTGGCAGTTATTGTATTTTGTCTTTGATGTGTACGCTGTCTTTCCAACTCGTGTTTCTCGCCGGAGTCAAAGACTCGAGCAACCATTAAAAACGAGGCAAGAATATAAATGATTTTTCACCTACAATCTTTTACAACCTCAAATTGAATTTAATTAGACAAAGATGTTTCGTTGTGTATGGAAATTGAGGTACAGGCAGGAAGATTTTTTTTTTTTTTTTGTCACAACTTCGCAAGTGAAAATAAAATTGCTGTTAGAAAACTTGGCGAGGACCATAAATACGGGGTTCATTTTAGTGGGGGCCAAAGAAACGAGTCGAACAAGTAGTAGATATATGTGGCGTAGAAATGTTCTTGGAGAGTGAGCGGAAGTTTCTTTGATTGTTTCGGTTGCTCTCGAATCCATACGGGCTCTGCCAACTCTGCTACTGTGCAATTAAGCTTTTGTGGATGAGTCCCTGCCCAAAGTCACATGGAACCCGAGAGAGGGAATGGGAGATAAAAGAGTTTTTTTTTCTTTTTTTCATTAAATAAATAAATCATAAACTAGTTATTGGGCAGTCATAAATCTCCAAAACTAATGAATGAGAGGTGGCGCATTGTCTGTGCTTTGGGGAAGTACAAGAGCAATTAGCAGCAACAACAGAACAACAGAGCTCTACTACAGCTCAATTGTTTTGGTACATTTTTGCCACTTTGTGCTTGGTGGCTCATTGTCTCCTAGTTTCAGATATTTGTTTTGCTATTCGGTGATGGTAAATTGTTGAGCAGGACTGGAAAGTTACGAAACGCAGCTTGAGACTTGAGAGATCAAATAGGCGTTAATATTACAACAGGCGGTGAATTTTAGTTATGGTTTCTTGCGATGCTTAGGATTCATGTTTTTTAATAGGATTAGAGTTGTTTACCCCTCTAACCAATTTTCCATAAATATAAGGATTGTCTTATGCTAGTGGTAAAATTTAATTTTTTTAAATTACTATTTTTAAAAATTTTAAAATATTTTCATTATAATACACTCCGTAATTAATAAATGAAATTTTTATTTTCTAAATCTTATTTTTCAATCATAAAAAAGAATGTAAATTTATTGGTATGAAAAAAAAAATATTTAATTATATAACTTATAACTTAATAAAATTTTTAATGAATTTTTAATTTTTTTTACTATTAAAAAAATTAGACCTTAAAATAAAAAAAAAAAAGTAAAAGAGAATTGCTAATTTGGTAATGAGAATTTTTTTTTTTTTTAATTTTGATGAAGCAGAGTAGCTAGCTTTGAAATTGGAAAGCTACGCAGAGATTACCTTTCTTTTTTTTTAAAAAAAAAAAGAAATTACATATTTACAATATTTGAAGGATTAAATTAAATGGATTGGATGTCGCGTACATGCAGTGGACTGGACGTACGCAACTTTGGACAAAAACGAATTTTCTGCAATGATTGATCGGATTCGGATCCAATATCCCCACTTGTGGATTGCGTTTCTTTAAGCCTCAATATTGTGTTGAAACAGCCCACTGAGGCCCTCTTCTGGATTGATTTTCGTTCCCTCGAATTCGGTGGGACCACAACTGGCTCTGTCAATTATTGTGGTGCCACTTTTCTGTACTTTTCTCTTTTCCATAAAGAAGAGGCCTTTACATTTTTTATTTTATCCGCAGCAGTTGTATAAAATAATATTATTTTTACTAAAATAAAAAGAATTACCACATTTGTTCAATCAAAATCTAGCATATTATCTTATTTATTCATTATTTTTAAATGAATCCAACAAATGTTATCCATCATTTTTTTTTCATTAGAAATTTAATTAAATGTAAATTACACAATATAATTATTTTTAATTTTCATAAATTTTATACTTCTTTTTTAATATTAAAATTTAAAAATTTTAGAATAAAAATTTAAGTTTTTACACAGTATATTGTTCTTGAAGATTTTTTTTTTTTCGTCTTTAACGATGTGCAGTGCAACAAGTAGTAGACTTGGTCAACGAGGAAGACTCCAGATGAATTGCACAAAACGTGGGCGGCATGATTATGATTGCCTTGTTTTGTAAGAACGCGAGTGCTCGCTCTTTCCTTGTCACCTCGTATTTAACTATCCCAATTCTAAGCATTCAAAAACGGCAGTTAAAATGACCGAATGAAAGAAAATGCTTTGAATGGTCGAATTGATCATCCTGTCTGCGAGACAGAGTGTGAACATGGAGTTTTCAGGGAGTGCCACGTGAAAGCGTTCCAGCAATTGCTAACTTCAAGTCAATTAAAGTTTTGTTCATAATGCTTTTTTTTTTTTTTCCATGAAAGTAGTTAATTAAATTAATTCACGCATGCTCGTTTGAAAAGCTGAAATCCAAAGCTTTCTAAAATTATCAAGGACACAGATATATAAAAGACTTTTAGTTTACTTACCAACCGTTAATCTTCGCTTTTTCATATATTATTAATATATTCATATCAAAAATTGATCTTTTCATATGTAAGTTAAAGGTCTTTCTCGCTATAATGGGATAAAACAAAGATATTATTATCATCCTATTATTTATCATGGTAAGCTGGCGAGGTTGGCTCATAGTGACGTCATAAACAGACGAAAATACTCTCGTCCTTTTGCTGTCGTCAGCCTGAGGGGAACGCGGAGTACAGTCCTCTTCTCTTCTGAGCTTGTATCTTCTTTGTGTTTATTTTAAGCTTTTAAATGTTTTAAGAGAAAATTTTTGTAGCAATATATTAGAAGTAAATATATGTTACTATAATTTAATTTAATAAAAAAATTATTCAATTTTAATTAAAAAATATATAAATTGTAAAATAAACGATATTTTTTGTACAATTCTTATAAATCTGAATCCTAGAAAGTCAGAAAGTCAACACGGACGGAAAATGCAGATCCGCAAGAGTCAAATAGTAATAGAAATGTGGTCAGTTGGTAGAGCTTCAGCGTGTGCGTACTATGTACGTTTATAGATGGTCACTGAATTTCTTCCAGCTTTCACAAAAGATTATTCAATAGAATAGTAGTACTCTTTGTGACATTATATTGAAGTTTCAAGACATTAATTAAATTTGATCTACCCTCATGTACTGAACCAAGTAACCGACTTTTATTTGAAAAAAAAAAAAACCCACTAAACAACAACAATGAAAGTGACACACAATAAGTATAGAATAGATTAAAAAACAAAACAAAGACATTATTTATTTTTATTTATTTGTGATAATATTATTTTATTAAAATTTGTCACATTACATGTGTTTACTAAATGTTTCACTAAGTGAACCCAATTAACTTTTTTTCTTGTTAGGAAAAATGTGACATACTTTAATTCAAAGGAAATTGAGAATGAACAGAAAGAAACAACTAAATGAAGCCAATATATATATATATATATATATATATATAGACATTTAGAGCACGTAAACTTTGTCCTATCTAATTCTAGCGTTACATTTTGTGTGGTTTTTAGTTTTTTTTTTTTTATGACAAATGAAAATGAATAAATAACATGCTAATAACCCATTTCTTGGGATTTTAATTCCAACCATGTCAGCTTGGAGCAAGACGGTGAGACTAGAGGGAGGAAAGTCTCCAATGACAAGATAGTCAATACTAGCAAATCCAAGATTAGTCATAAAGTCTGCACAAGAGACTGTAATTGACATTTTCAAGGTTGATTCAGTAAATGCATACACTCAATTATGAGTGGCGATAATCCCGTTTAAAGGTAGCTTAGAATCAGATTCCACGGTGTTTTTTCGGAATCCCTTATCCCAAGCTATCCTCAAAGCCGCACAAATGGCCCGAAGTTCTGCACCTCACAAAGCAATGTGTAGATTCCAAATAATTACAAAGCATGAGCCCCGTGGGAATTAGTTTATTAAATATTCCTTCTTTCTTTCTTTTTTAATCAATCAACCTGGGACCAAGGTTTGAGGAAGCTACCAATCACCAGATCCTCACACACTATTATTTGAAGAAACAATAACGTTTACTGGTGTAGCGGCAATCCTAGAAGAGTTATTGCTCTTTCTTGTTCTACTTAATCGTTTTTTCCTTTCAATTCATGGAGAAAATAAATAATTTATTAAATAAGAATAAGAGAATGGTGCATACCCAAATCGATTTGAACCCCTTGAGATCACGAATCAGGCCTTTACTGTGGTAAACCGGGCTGGTTCAGCAAGGCCTAAATTAGGTGCTGGCGAGCCGCGGTTAACATCAAATAGCCTCGATTTGCTTTGCTTACGCGGTTGTCAACGTTCAAGGACCCATGCTCTGGAAAACCTTTGAATTTTACTGAACCAACGCCGCCACGTACCAATTATGAAAATGTTCAAACAAATCATTTTGAAAAACCAAAATTTTCTATATGCTTATGCGCACCAACTCTTGTTCAGGAAACAAATTATACAGCACAATTTTTCGTCCATTTATTCTTACTGATAGTCAGATCTCCCTCCCCTATTCCAAATGGACCCAAAAAAAAAAAAAAAAAAGAAAAAAAATTCCACAATCACTCTTCATGTTGTGCCCTTTTTTCTCGTATACAATCGCACTTATATTAATATCAAAGTTAGGGGGATAGAACTAGAGAACGTCGCCTCTGCAAACATTTGGGTATTGGTAATTATAAGTCATGAGAATTATATACTTATCAATCGTCAAAACTAACGTTAAAGTCATTTCCATTAGAAACCTTAACTGGGACTATCGTTTGAAAAATGAACCTTCCGACTGTACATATACTGGGAAAAAACCACTACGGTGGCCATTGGTCGGCGCTTTATCAGTTGGAATGGTCTGATATTTAAAATGTAGTATCACACTCAAACGTCATCACAAGCAAAGCAGCCCCCAAATTTTAGCCCTAATCAACTTCACGAGAACAAGTAATGGTTCATACAATAATTTCAGCTACATAATCTTCTGGCCAGTAGCTAGTACAGATATCCTATTGTCGCTCATACAAACCATAATGACACGGCATTTTCTGCATCTAGAAATGAGTAGTTGTTATCAGTTAGAAATGGTTCCGTCCAGAAATCTCCACCAAATGCCTGCAAGAAAGCAAACGCATTATCCAATGTTAAGTCTGGGCTTGCCACGCCTGTGGTATCGGTAACTGGGGTCAAGGACGATAAATCACTGGCGGAAGATAGCTGAGGGGACAACAAGGAGTTGGAGCTTTCATTGGATTGAGTAGTTTCAAGGTTCTGAGGACTAAGGTCTGGTGCTGTCTCGTTCTCTTTAACATTCAACTGGCGACTTTGAGTGAGACCATTTGATTTAACTCCCTGTTTGACCAAGTTCTGATTGACCCGTTTCTTGAGGCTGGTGTGCCAGTGGTTCTTTATCTCGTTGTCAGTTCTCCCTGGTAACTTGGCAGCAATTGTAGACCATCTGCATTTTATATTGGAGAAGCAATATAACAATTATATATCTGGATTTCTTTACTCTTGGGAAGTTGAAATCAATCACAAATCAGTGATTTAGTACCTGTTACCAAGTTCCTCGTGTAATCTAATAATCGTTTCTTCTTCTTCTCTAGTGTAATTGCCTCTCTTGATGTTTGGCCTTAAATAGTTCATCCATCTCAATCTGCAACTTTTCCCACATCTTGATAGCCCTGAAATGAGTCAAAGTAGCCTATTATGTTACCCATCTCCAAACCACTGTTATAACTAGATTTACGAGAAACCATATCTGCAATGCAAGAAATTTGGATCCCGATCATCAAAAGACATTAAGATAAAGACACCCCATGTACAGAATGCAATCAAAGGACAAAAGTAGCCCCCCCCCTGGGATCAATGAAAAAGAAAATTGTGAACTTTTTTAAGTTTGGTCCTGTACAATCTAACGCCGCTCCCTTACCAGCATACTTGGGCAGTTGGCGCCAATTCCAACAGCCATATCTAGTAACATAGGCCAGTAGCTTCCTATCCTCCTCTGGCGTCCATGTTCCTTTCCTTATCCCATTTTTGTCGAGCGAAGGAGTCCTCACCATACCTCACTCTTTCTCTTTTTCTTGTGGCTGCCCAGGTTCTAAAATTATTGTCTCCTATCATGACTTCAAACTTGCATACTATTTATACCGCACCATAGCCTTCGACCAAAACGTGTTTCACGCATTGATATTTATATGATAACCATTACCGTTTGAATTTTTTCTTTGATTTTTTTTTCATCGGTCCAAGCTACCCCAGTCTTCATCACCACAAAGAAAAGAGTCTCTCTCACTTCACAAAGAGGAGAGGGCCCAAAACTAAAACGGCACACCTTTATTTCTAGTCTTATCCCCACGTTGGACTAGACAAAGTTTAGACATAGACTGTCAATAATTTAATTTTTTATTTTTAACATTTAATTTTTTAATATAAATTTTATAAAAATAAATAAATAAATGATTATCATAATTTAATTTATGATTCCAATAACCTTTTTAATAAATGAAATATTAACAAAAAGAAGGGGAATGATACTTTCCTCGCAAACGCTCTATAATTTCGTCGAAATGGAACAATCTTTCTTTTAAACATGAACCGGCCAATCCATGTTAACATCAAAATTGAAGTCGGCGGTGCAGCTCTACAGTTGACTCATTAACATTGCCAGGTTTGGGTTAAATTTTCTTGGAGACGCATTGAATTAAGAGTCATTTCAACTGTTCGAGACAGATACCGTGGGTGTTACCTAACCACTTGGCATGAAATTCATAGCTTGACGGAAGTGTGAGGTTTGGACCTCACATTTCATTTAAATAAAATCACCCTCTCAAACCAGCCGGATAAAACCATTTATTGATGGTATTTGCTGTCAATATGATTCTACACCCTTCTGGTGACGAGTCTTCCGTTTCCATTGTTGAAAACCATGGGCTTGTTCAGTGGCAGAAAATGCTTTCCTCTTTTTTTTTTTTTTTTTACAAATTTCATTTCCATTTATACTTTTATACTCCCCCCCCCCTTCCTATAGAAGAGTTGGAGAATCAAGAAAATATGTTCATTGCGAGGATCGAAAATATTTCCTAATCCGAAAAGAAAAGAATATGTTAAGTTGGACAAATCGCGTTTATCAATATTTTATTCGAATTTTCAAAAATGAAAAATTATGTGATTTGAACATAAAATTCTGTTTTCTATTTTCTTCAACAGAAAAATTTCCCGAAAACTATCAGTGTCACATAAAATACCATAAGCTAAAGCGTGTCACACCGCGTGTGAAGCGTGGGTTCGCGATGGCCTACCGTGCTTTCGAGTGACGCGGTGTTGTAGTCAAGAAAGGAACGTGACCACGAGTCGCGTCCCATGCCGATTTAACAAGAAATGACCAATAAAAAAAGATGGGAGACCACAAAAACAAATAAATTCGCATCGTTTTGAAATGCTTGTGAAAAGGCATAACTTACACACTTTTGAACGTTGAAAGAAGAGTTTGAATTGATATCATAAAAATTCTAAACATCACTGTTCAACATGTAAAAATTTCTTATTATAATTAAAGCGTCCAAAGACTTAATTTACATGAAAAAATTTACAAGAGAGTTTGATTTTGTATGTTGTGAACTGATATAATAATGACTCATTTTCTGTTAAAAAAAAACACATAAGAATTTTCCTAACAAAAGGTGGCTTCTTTTTCTTTATTGTCTTGTAAAAAAAAAATGATTGCTTTATATGATACCTTTTAAATTATATATATATATATATATAACCACAAAAGAAAATAAAATGATGAGATTTTCTAAAAAGCTTTCGAATGCCATATCATGTTGTAGACATGCACCTAAGAATGTGACATTAGCAGCAGCACCTTAAAACCTTGCAATTTTTTTTTTTAAAAAAAAAAGAAAGAAAGAAAAAAATATGTATAAATACAAGACGAGTAATTATAGTTCTTACATAATTTTGGCTCTTGTAGAGAGAAACTGTATGGTTAAATTTAACTTTAAAAAAAAAAAAAAAAATCCTGAATGCCTATTTGCCAATAACATTTTCTGCGGAAGTATACATGAAAGTTCGCTTCAGTTAACACTTTATTTCACAAATTTCTATCTTGCTTATAAAACATTCATACGTTAGGACAGAAGCATTCAAAAATGGATTTTAGTGAGAAAAAAAAAAAACAAACAAACAAAGAAAGTATCCTTGGATATCGACAGATCTTCAAGAACTTTATATAACTCGTGCTAAATTTTAAACTTATAAAGAAAAGGTCTATGTTTCAATAGGCAAAAATTGACCGCTACATTATAAGAAAAACAAAGTACAGCCCGATTTATCCAATGAAGTGTTATTTTATATGAGTAATTAAATGTTTAATAAAATATTGTATTTTTTATTTTTATTTTTATATAGTACATACATAATTTTATATTATATTAATTTTTTAAATATTTTTTTATTTTATTCACATTTAAAATTGAGTTAATGAAATTTATATTTTGAATAAATTTATATTATTATTATTATTATTTTAAAAAAAACACTTATACTTTTAATAAACACAGAAATAACATAATCTATATAAATAAATTAACTAAATTTTAGCACATTTTATTTGCGAGTTATCATGATTTATTTAAAATATGTTTAATATAATTTTTTTTTGAAATTTACTATATAAGTTTGATGTACCATATTATAGTCTAATGAAGCAATCAAAGGAATTTTATTTCAACTGTATCTCTCTTTCAATTTAACTTTTAGGCATCAACATTTACAAATTCCCCTCCATCAATTTTATGCTAAGATAATGATTCACGTGATATTACCCTCAATCAACTATTATTAACTGGTCTACACACACTTGCTCTCTTGTCATTAGTTTCTAGTTTGAAAGAAAGAAACAAGTGCTTGATGATAATGTAGCTGAGACTGTCCAATCTTAATATTTCCCACGCCAAAAGCCTTCGAGCAAACACTAGGTAATAGTAATTTTTGTGTAACATCACATGATGCATGATTACTTTTTGTTCATATATTTTATGTGGAATTCAAATATACTTTTGGTGTGGAAATTTAAGTCTAATATTTTTAAGTAAGATCTTAACATTTTGTACTTGGTCGTAAGCCTCAGGAAGAAGTGGAAATATTCAAGAATATTGATTTCACATTGCTCCTTTTTTTTTTTTTTTTTTTTTTATCTCAGTCAATATATCGCAAAGCTTCTTTATAATCTACTTTACTGGTGATTAGACAAAAATGATAGAATGCGTGACATAACACTGTTATAATAGTTGTTTATAATGAGATTAATGGTGAATAAAATTCTGTTTAACTAGAATTTAAATTCTATTTCAATTTAATAGAATTTTATCACTTAAATTTTATAATAATAGAAAGCTAATATTTTGAAAAAAAATAAATTCATATAAGTTAAACCCACAATTACAAAAGTTTTTCCTTCTTCAAATTAATCATACAGTTACCATATACCCTAAAGCGTCAAGTGGAAGTGTGAACTTACGAGGGCTGACGGTGCTTTCGAGTCACGCCTTAAAATAGTCAACCAAGTGTCTTGATCACGTGCGACGACCCATATATGTCGTTCTACTGGAAGGCAAAGGTGGAAAAGTCGAAGAGAAAGATAAGCGACAGAGAGTGTGAATCCGCGTGTAAATTACGAATTTAGCAAAACATACAAGTTTCTCCTAGTGTTAAACAACTAGATTTCCACGATTACTGGGAATTCAAACATATCAAAAGAAATATATATAGAAAATCGCCGATGGTCTTACAAAGCGAAAAGTCTGCTAACAATTTTATCTCATCGCTTGATTGTGACTATGTATCTCATGTTTCATGGGCTTTTAACTTTGTATCACTCATTTTCTAATCAATTTTAAGATTTTCTCAAAAGCTTTCGACTGCCATATCATGTGGCAATGATCAACTTGTTAATAGAACAGGGAAAATGTTCTCAAGTTGTCAATGGGAACAAACAGACTTTAAACCCTACCAACTGTGCTTGTGTTGCTTCTTAATATTCCTTAATTATTTAAGTGGCCATTTTCCACGCTAAGAGGACCCTAGCTGCCTAACCCGCTAACAATTGGACGCAGTCACGTGTGAATAATTACCAAAACAATCAATTTTAGCTCCGTGGGGCCTCCTCTATCGATGACACCAGCGAGTACACGTAACTCGACTGACTGCATAATTACCTTTCAATGATTCGAGCCATGCACATCCAGAGATCCACCAAAATTATACAAAAGCCCACTTGCCAATTGGATTGTCATTTATCATCGGACCAGTCAAAATTCCCTTTATCTAAGGGGCTCCAAAAGGTTAACAGTATCACAAACTTAGTGGAAGACGACCAGCACAAGACATCTACCAATCAACAACAACATCAATGCATTTCATACTACATCAGTTGATGAAAAACGTTTCACTACATAAGAATTCAGCTTCGAATTAATATTGGCGTAGTTCCCTTATCTTCAGGATAAATAAATAAAAATAAAAAAGCAAATATATATATATATATATATTAAAAGTTAAAGTTAATACTATGTAGACCGACAAATTGAACATGTAAATTGGATATCAAGTTAATTTACTATTTATTTAAATATGTATTAATTAATTTATTATTTATTAAATAAATAATTAATTATAACTAATAATTAAAATTAGTGTGTGTTCAATTTATGCATAATATTCTACATGTTGACATATTTTTTTTTTAAAAAAAAAATTATAAATGTGTCATATAGCACCCAAGAATTTTGAAATTATCTTCCTATTTTTCCTATTCTTTATATATATATATTTTATGGAATCCAATTTTCTTCTTACTGGAAGGAAGAGAGGAAAGAAGTTTCGTTGCAAAGCCCTGTGGGTCAATATGAATACTTTCGGCCCATTTAAATCGTAAGCCTCCACAGCAAAGTGAAATTTACTTCGCCCCAACTTGGAAACGCTAAAATATCATAGAGCCTATTTGAGATTTCAATTAAATTTTATTACTGTGATTAATAAATTTATAATTATGAAATTTATTTTTAATTAATTTAATTGAATATTTAATAATTATTTATAATTTTTCGAAATAAAAATGAAAATTTCAAATAAATATCTATAAAATAACCAAAAAAAAAAACTCTTTTATGTAATTAACTTATAATTTTTTTATATAATGATAAAAATTATTATCTGAACAAAATTAAATTGTTATATGTCTTTTACGTTTTTCTGTTGCACCAAAATGCTATATTTATGAAATGTATGTTTAAGATATAGTGTATTTTTGCCCAATACGAATATAACAGTTCACAAAATATTAATAAAATTATATTTGACTCAAAAAATATATTTTTAGACAATAACTGCAATCCCAAATAAGCCCATATTAATGTAAAACTTATGCAAAATGTGTTTACTTTTGCAATATGTGACAAAATTCATGTAGCATGTGTATATATATATCTATATATATATAGTTAGAGTGAAAAAAAAAAACTATAAATAGGTCTGAAGTTTAACCCTAAATTCAAAGTGAAGTTTTAAATTCGTAGCATCTACATTACATTGCATCTGGGTCAACCAGTTCTGTAAACAAAAGGCCTACATATGTATATGTTGACACGGCCCCGTAACCAATTTTCGTCGTAGGCCACGTCTCTCAACCAGCAGTGAGAATTACTTCAAGGGGCATTGGTCCAGGACTTCGTACGTCTAATTCACGAGCTAAACTCTTGACATGTGTAATGTCTCGAAAGCCCAACTCAGCATATCCCCAAGCGTCCTACCTGGCGTGCAAGAAGCCCGAGATAGAATCAATGACCTATAATTTATTGACATCAAGACTCAAAGTTAATAAAAAAAAATTTTGCACAAGATAGATAAATTTTCTTTTTTTTAAAAAAAAAACAGAGAGAGAGAGGAATGGTCCCTAAGTCCGTTTCTTTATATATATATAAAATAACTAATTTCTAAGTAAAGAACTAGTGAGTCTTCCTTATTCTTTTTCTTTCTTCTTTCTGAATATGTGTCTACTTAGGCCCGTCAAAATGAGTGAACCCAAGAATATATAACACATTACAAATTGTAATGATTCTTTTATTTATTCGTCAATATCAAGATTACCTCCTACTGTTTTGAACTAAAGTCTAACTATTCTATAAATTGACTAATAAGAGGAAACACCAGATGATAGAATAGTTACACACGTAATTGAGTCCTAAAGATGATAAGGTTCCTTCAAATTTTATTTTTATTTGGGTCAATTACATGTGATTATGACAATTTAGTACATATGAGCAGTGACTACAAAATTATCTATGAAACTTATCGGTAAGAATAATATTTGTTCTTTTTATCATCTCACCCGTCTATCACGGACAGATCCAAAATGGGCTGTCCTTTTTAACACCAAAATCACCTTTACATGACCCTTCCATTTGTCACTCCTGTTCAAGTCACACACGAACCAAGTAAACTAAAACCCAAACAAACGGATGCTGCCACTGCCCATGCCGGCCTTTTCACTTCGAAAACCCGCAGAAACAAACAAAGACAGAACAGCATCATCGTTTCTTTTTTTCTTGCCCGTTCCTCGTTTACGCCAAAGCAAGCTATCCCATAACCTTAAAAACTTACCTAACTACCAACCATACTCTAAGGGTCCTCCAAACTTTTTGTCAATTACAAGAGAATTGACAATGAAGAACGCTTCAGGTAGCAAGTTTCTGCTTTGTTTTAGGCCCATAGTCGACGTGGAACAGGTGGCTGAATCGAAAGGAGGAGACATTGGTGGGTCTAAACATCGGGCTTTAGCGCGTGCTTCCATGGATAGAAAAGAAAGCTTGAGGCGTTCAATGACCAATTCTTCGTTCCCTGATTACCCAAAAACTTCAGGGCCGATCCTCTACTCTACAAAGAAAAACACTTCTCAGGTGATCATTTTCAGGTCGCTTTGACAAAATAGTTCCATCAAAATCCTGCTTCATAATTTTAATATAATCCAATGTTTCAAGGTTTTTTAACTCCAATATGTCAGAAGAGAGTCAAAATTTTAAGGCTTTATGGATTTTCATTGTGCCCTTTTCCTGATTTCAGTCCAAGCGTGTTTCTGACAGAGAAGGTGATCCAAAAGTTTCAAAGCGTAGTTTCTCAATGCGGAGGAAAAAATCATCGGAGATAACTAAAGATTTCTCGGTTAATAAGGTCCTCGATACTCAAGATTTCAGAACAATTTCGGGTTTATCTTCATCGTCATCGTCGTCGTCATCAGGGTCGAGTTCGTTATTAGAGCCAAATCAAGAACGTGACGTGAAGCCCAAGAACCAAAAGATCAAGAATATGAAAAGAGAAGCGAGGCCAAAGAATTCGGACAAAACAGGCGTACACGTGATCCTTATTAGTTTCGCAGTTACAGTCTTTTGGGGTAAGTTTTACGCAATAATTTTCACATCGTTGTGGCTGTACTTTCTGCCCCGACGACGGCGAACGAAGAACAGTATCTGCCGGCCGGAGTATGTTCCAATATCGACGGATAATAAACAGTCTAGAGAGAACAAGAAGAGGGTCATTATTGAAGGGCTACTTGAAAGGAACAGTCAACATAGCAGCAACAGATGGGTAAGAGGGGCATTAAATATTTGACGTGAAAACTTCTCTTTTTCGCGTTTGATGCAATCTACTTTCCTTTTTGCACTCTGGGGGACCGACTTCCTCCATTCAATTTTCTTTATTTTCTTTCGGTTTTTTTTTTTTTTAACTTCTCCTTTACTGGCTCTTGCCTGTATGATAGGAGGAGATGATTGTTAGACCGGTTTAATTTAATTGAAAATACCGTTTTGATTTTTGAGCATTTTAACAAATTTAATCCTTTTGCTTAAAGTTTTAAATAAATTGCTGCAGGAGATTCAAGTCCACAAGATGGGAATAAAACAGGGTCAGATCAATTGGGCTATGGTTTGCCTGACAGTGACGTGCCCAGTTTGCCACTATCATCAAACATTTCTATAGAAATCTGTTTTTATTCTATATTATTCTTGATTAAGTAACCTGTGTCCACCTCCTCAAAGATGATTCCAAGCTGCCAACAAACAATTTAGAAAATTAGAAACGTAAATTTATAAAACTAAAAAGTCATTCTCAATGTGTAAATTAACGATTAATCAATGTGTCAATTAAGGATTAGAGGGGATCAAGGATCAAACGAACCGTGCTACAGGCTCCTGACCAATCATCATACGGGAGAGAACTTTGAGAGTTAGAAAACATTAAATTAATTAATTAATATACGCCTTTAGGTTTAGCATATTTAGAAGGATGTTGGTCGATTTGAAACTCCTCATGATTTCTGATCATTGATAAGAGGAAATTAAAAAAGAAGAAGAAAAAAAAAACCCCCCAAGTCCAAATGTTGGGAGGACAAGTGGAGAACACCTCTGTTAAAAGTAATATCACCATGACACGATTTTATAGTTGAGGAATTATAAAGATTTGCAACTAATATACGTACATGACAACCAAAGCCTCCAATAATAAGAAGAAATTTTCTTCCAAGAAGACAAAAATTCTCATAAAAATTATCGTCGATGGCCCTAACACGCCAAGCAGATACAGGCTTTTTATGAGAGAAAGCATTTGTGGTGAAGCTTGCTTCACACTTTTGGCAAAGACACATTTTTCACCTTTTCTATAATGTGAGAAATGAGAAAAGGGAAATTCTATCGCATCTTTCACAGAGAGATAAGATAAACTGGAAGTCGATTAGAAAAATGGCGAAAAGGGTCGAAGGCTTTGGTTAAAATAAGCGTACCCCTTGGTAGAGCCGTATAAGACCTACTGATCAAGCTTAGATTTTATACCGTAAACAACGTCAAGCTGCACATATTTTATTTTATTTATTATTATTATTATTATTTTGCTTTGTGATGTTTGGCGGCTAAACATCTCCAAGAGAAAAGTAAATGCCAAAAGGCTAGTGGGTACGAAAGATTTATAAATAAAGCAAATGGGTGAATATGAACTAATGGGACCCTGAAGATTTCAAATTCCCTTTTGCATGGACCCTTCCCGGTTCAATTAACAAATGGTTGCATTGTTGCAGTCCCTGGCCCTCTTGTGTCCTAATCAATTTCACCAATATTATTTATGGATGCAACCTTAAAAGATCAAAGTCACAGCTTGAAAGCCTGAATACTAACTCAACAGACCCTGATCACTTCACATGAGAGTTGAGATTTGAATTTGTTATCTCAATCTTGTCTCTCACTCTTTGAGAAATGAATCAGACCTCCTGTCCTTCTCGAGAGATTTTGTCGTTCTCTCCAATATTTGATAGTCAGGACACTCGGGACAGGATCATCTTGATGGCTTTCCTGAAATAGGAACTTTTTAAGTAGGCCTCTCAGTTACTCTTTTCTGTACCCACAATTGCACGGTTAGAGCATGGCCATTATGCCGATCAACAGGACATCTGTTTTATAGTAAAATATTGACTTTGCGCAGCATACACGTTGAATACTGACTAGCCTTTTCTTTTCTTTTCTTTTGTTTTTTTTTTTTATTTTTTCAAACAGACTTGAGATAATTAGGTGGGCTGGCCTCCCATAAGCAGATTTGAGTATGTGATTAATGGGCCGAGTCTCCCATCCTCAAGCCTATAAGAAGCCACAAAATTTTTGAATGGTGGCCAGCTAATAATCAAGATTGCTTTTCGGCTTTTGGCAATCCAAACCCGATTGGGCAATTCATTTCATCATCACATGCCACCCCGGTTGCTTTGAACCCAACGGTCATTCTTGTTTTTATTAGAAAAACTGAAAATAATAATATATATATATATAATGAAGTTTTTAATTTAACTCTAAGTCAAGTTAACTTATTTTTATATGTAAAAATAATAATAATTTTTTTATACTAACAAAAAATTAAATAAATATAACAAATATTTATAAATAAAAGTTGCCACAATTTCATTCACATCATAATAAAAATATATATCACTCTCTGCAATGTACCAATTTCACACACACACACACATATAGCTTTTCTCAAATTTCATTAGCATACATAACATTTTTCACTAGAATTCTATGGAAATGGAACCGTCACTTTATTGAAACCCCAACCAAAACCCATCAGCCAATTCCCTTCTTTTAAAGTTTTGCATGCCAACCACTCAGCGCGCGCTCTTTTATGTGCTCTCTCTCTCTCTCTCTCTCTCTCTCTTCAGGTTCTGTTGTTACCTTTTCTTTTTTCTTCTTTCTGGCAATTTCTGGTTAGTCTTTTCGGTTCTTGAATTGATTCAATCCATGCCGGTAATTCTTGTTTCTTTTCTATAATTTGCCTTTCTTGTTGCAAATATTCTCTCTTTGTTTCTTCGCCAATAGATGTGATAAAAAATCCTTCTTTTTTGTTGCGTTTAGCATTTTCTTTAATGGGTTTTTTTTTTCAGTTATTGATTTCACATAAATTGATCAAGTTTGCATTTAGTGTCTTTGATCAATAGCGAAATGGGTTTGGTTGGTTATTTTTCTTCCTTGGTCCGCTTCTCTATTTATTGATTAATTCTTGAAGCACGCAGACGTGTGTGAGACTGTTCCACATTGATAATACTAATTGATCTTTGTTTGAGCATGGATATTTGCTTTATGGCTTGCTCTTTTCTTTTCTTGATCTGTTCAATCGGGAATATGGATAATGTGTGGTGCTTGAGTTCCTGAAAGTGAAGATTGTTCTTAGAAATCTCGGTAGAAGTCCCAAAGATTCACAATTTAATGAAGATTAACCAGGTTTCTCTCCATTATCTGCAGTATTTCCGTCGTGGGTCTTTGTAGATCTTCAAAAAATAATTGAAAAGCATTGTGGATCTTGTGTCGTCAAATCTTCTTCTCTACCTCGCATTTCTGCCAATGACATAGAAAAGATGGCAAACACAAGACCAAGATACAAGAGGGATGGCAATTTGAGGTATTACATGACACCGAGCCCGGAGCGCAGGCCAAACATGAACTCTTCTAAGTTCTTCTCACAGTCAGATCAAGTGAGTGCTTGCAATTTGAAGTATTACAAAACAAAAAGAATAGTGATTCCCAAGAAAGTTTCCTTCACTGCACCTGCGGCTATTGACAATACTAAACGCTCAAGTTTGATAGTGTGGTACAAGCGGCCTTCAGTTGAAAATGGAGGCACGATATCCAAAAGTCTTTCTAAAGAAGACCATAAAGTAGAAAGAGCTCCAAAAGATGTGGCTTGTGGAGAAAAACCAAGAGGTCTTCCTCAGTGCAGTTCACGAGAGGCTGTAGAAGCTCTGAGGGGTGTATGGAAACAAAAACTACTATCTCAGACCTTCCAGCTTGCAGCAGACCATCCGCTAGCTGAGTTTGAAAAGTTTTTAGAATCTGCTTCCCCATTTATCCCTTTATTTTACAGACGCGAGAAATATGATGTTTGCTGCAATACTCATCCTTGTCCTCCATCTAAGCAACAGATACCAAATATTGCACTTAAAGCCATTTGGAGCTGGTACGAGGAGCCAGGGAGTTATGGACTGGATGTCGAGCAATATTGTCAAAGTCTGGGGCTGTTCCATGCCTATTTTAAACCCTCCCTTTCAGCTATTCAGTTGTTTGGTTATTCTCAACTCTCAAGTTCTTGCACGGACTTGCATTTTCCTAAAACAACATTCTGGAGGGAGTCTTTGGGATCTGCTGCAGTGGACCTTATGCCGATGGAGATTACAAATCTACATCCAATTTCTGACTTAGAGGATGAGCCTGAATTGTTGCCTAAACTTTTCCAGAACAGTGGAGATCACATTTCTACTTTCATTTATTTCCCTGCTTTTTCTGCCGATTGTGAGCTCGTATTTCAGTTTTTCGAATCTGAGTTTCCGCATGAGCGAATGCCTCTTCACATGAAGTAAGTGCTTGCTGCAAACTGTTCTTTTTTTTAGTCTTATTCAATAGCATGATTTTTTTTTTCTGGCAGTACCTTTACTTAATTTCTAGCTACATTTACATTGAGTTAAGTACCACTTATAAATGATCTTTCAGAGTCGTTTATGCTCCAGTCTTCCCTGTGTGGCATGCTAGTTGATAAATTAAATCTGATAAAAAAGTGTCTCTGCTCAGGCATCGTTTACAAGCAATGTCAACTGAAATCAGACTCTGATACATGTTGAAAAATAGTTTTCACCTGTAATTTTGAAGTAATCTGAACTATATGTATATTGGTGCTTTGGCCTCCTCATTTGTGCATCTGACATGATTATCTGATATGATGTGATAAGGCTCTTTGTACATGTATATCTATATATAGATATATGATGGTTAAAAAATTGTGGTTATGTATGTGCATGTATATAAATATATATAGGTATACTTTCCTAATATCCAGGCCAACTCTCTCTGAAAGCAAACTTCACTCCTTATCTTCTGGAAAGTCACCAAACGAACTGTTAGGAGATTATGCTAGCAAGGAACAGAGAATGTTGATTCACTACTTGGAACATTGAAATTTGCCTTTTCATACTCTTGTTGATGCCGCTGAGATGATGGTAATAGCATAGTTATAGATAACAAGTAGTTGGGACATACATGCTTCTCTATTTTTAACATACTTTTCTGCTTCTGTTAGTCTTGAATTATGGTGAGGTGCACCTGATCGTGTATCTATGTCAAATATCGCAGAATTGAAGAGCTAATAAATGCTGGTCCTTCTAACATTCACGTGTATGGCGACCCAGCAAGTTTAGAAAGCAAGAACTTACATGATCTACATCCAGCGTCTTGGTAGGAACCAACAAATTCCTGGCCTCATTTTCTTAGTTTAACGTTGGAAATCCAATTTGTACCATGTTCTCAACGCCTTGATTAATGATTTACAGGTTTTCAGTGGCTTGGTATCCCGTGTATAGGATTCCGGATTGGGGAAAATTTCGTGCAGCCTTCTTGACTTATCATTCACTGGGTCATTGCGTTGGGAAACAGATTCCAACTAATTCTCTCAAGACGAAGATATTTCCCGTTTCCTTCCCGGTGGTAGGGTTGAAAAGCTACAGAGCACGGGTAAATCATGATAATGCTTGTCCAATGTTGATGTGGTTTGTGCATCTGGATTTTTCTTTAATTGAAAATAACCAAAAATGCTATAAAGAAACCAAGTACCATTAACCATTTACAATGCATAAACCTGTGGTCTGTGTCATTTACTATGGCTTTCATAGATGTTTATTATACTTTACATGTGTCAATTGCACCTTAGGTTCCATTAGTTGATCAGGCTTTTTGGAGCTACTGGGGTAGGATTGATATCCGCTTCCTGTTTTCTCAATTCCTCAACATTGTTTTAATTTGTAGGCATGATATTGCTGCAAGATTATTTCACTTTACCTAGAGTTTGCTTACAGTTTATTTATATTTATAACCAGGAAACTGGCACAAGCTATCATAAAGGACGGTAAAGGAAAATGAGAGTGTTAGTAATGACACTTTGCTGAAAAGAAAATTTCAGCCAGCCTTTAGGATGATTTTTGCTTTTGTTTTCAAATAATCTTGCATCTTTTAGAAGCTTAAGAATTCATCTTGTACAATGCTAAAGCTTTCTTCACCGTCACAAGCTACTTGCATGCATTAAGCAAGTATGGTTTCATGCAATCATTGTAATTTTCAAGCTCTTTATACAGAGGAGCTAAGATGAATGAAAAACTGGGTTGTTTTCTTCACAACTTCACTTTTCTAGGCTTTGTGTTTCAAAAGCCGCGTCTATTTACTCATTTCAACACCACAAGTGATTTCTATCTTTTCCTTTTTTTCTTTCTTTAGATGTTCATTATCCAAATAGCATGACCATCTTTACGAGAGAAAACAGCTCTTGTGCCGCTGCACTGTTCATTCTTTCTCTCTTTTTGGCCTTTGATGAGATTTTATCTGCCATATAGGCATTACTGCTTCCGGAAGAATGACCATTTTTTTGAGAGATTAAGTTCTCAATCATGATCATGCCTATGAATGAAGGACTGACGTGTAACTGATGATTTATATTTTGTAGGAGGAAGGCTGGTTAAATCTCGGAGAACCTGTTGAATCTTCTCGGAAAGGATCTCTGGATCACATTCTGGGAGAAAGATTAAGAACACTGGCGGATAATGCATTACTTCTTTCTGGAGGCATTGTGATTAAAAACAAAGGCAGCATACAAAATAAGTATCTAGATAAAGATTTCTTCCTGTTCAGAGGGGACTGACGCTGTCCTTTCTTCCAATTCATCTTCCAATTAGGCCTTTAGTCACCAGTCATTTTTGGAATCTAGGAGAAAATATCAGGTTAAGATTTGTGCAGTAAGTTCTTTTTTGGTTGTTGTTGTAGAATCCAGCAAGAAAAATCTTGCAGAAGAGTTGCATTTGTACAGAAAATTGGAGTTGATTTTCATGTCAGTACACATGGTAGTCACTAATCAGGCTTATGACTGTACAGACGGCGAACCATTCACATGTTAATTGTTGAAGGGCTCCACATTGGTCCAGCTTGCATTTCTTCAATGTTCTAAATTAAAGCCATTCTGGCACTCTGATGGAGTCCACCTCTATTTTCGATTGTTACCCTTACTCAGGAATTCAACAGGGACTATTTTATGCGTCGATCAGGTATCTTGAGTAAGCACCGTCAGATGCTAGATCGTAACTCTGTGGATCATCTACGATTAAAATACCTACATAGTCTGTGTGATAATATATATTTTTTCTCACACATGCCTAATTGAGTCACGATCGCAACAACTCTGGCAATTGAATTTTATGTTGGGTCTTGCCGTCCTGCCTTACAGGAGCGGTGGTATGTTACCTTTTTATTGATATCGGCGGGATCAAGTAGACTCAATGGCCTTTCGACTCGGTCCCGATGCAATCTAGAAAATTGAATGTCCATTTTAGTCGTAAAACTATTCCCCCTCTGCTCAGGTGTGGTCAGGCTTTTGTCCTCTCCAAACATGTTCAATATATCCAACACATGGATAAGTTACGGGACAGAACAAAGACAAACGGACGAATGAAGAAGATGTGCTCTGCATTGCCATATTGCTCACCTCCAAAATCTAATTAACCTTTTTTCTCGCCAAGTCGGACGCAATTATAAGAATTTGAGAGTAATAATAGTTACGTGAATTATGCAACTATTTTTAATTTTTTTTAATAAATTTATAAATTTAATTTTTTTATATAAGGATGAATTTATTTTAAATTTAAAATCTTTTAAATTTTAAAAATATACTTAATTATAGTGAAATTTTTTTTGACATGTGTAAGGACTGAAAACCTAAAAAGATAAATATTTTAATTTGAATTTGAATAATCTCAACTAATCTTTCACCTCTTTGAGTTTTTCTGTATTTCTTAATTATTAATTAAACAACCATAAATAAAAAGATGTAGAAGTAACCATTTTTACAAATCAGCTTAAAGCACACATACATACTGATATCAAACCAGCAAACTAAAGTGTGTTATTTTTTATCAAACTAAAATTCAACACTTGTCTCGTTAACCAAATCTAACCATTGGTATTAAAGCTAGTTGTATCTTATAAACGAGACTAAAATAATTGACAAACAAACCAACATCTCATTAGAAAGTTAAGTTTTTCCAAAAACCTTCCTACAGCTTCTATTCAGTTCGTGCTCCAAAATTCACTGAGAAAAATTATTATCAGTGGATAGTAATGATGAAAGTCTACCTTAGAGTCTATGATTTGTAAGAAGCCATTGAAAAGTGGACTAAATTGCCTCCCTTGCTTGCAAATCCATCTTTGGTATAACTAAAACAACATAGTGAGCAGACAACCAAGAAGTATAAAGTCTTGACATGCATTTATTCAGCTGTCTCAGAGACCATTTTCAATAGGATTATGGTCTATGAAACTGCTAAGGTTGTATGAGATAGGTTTGAGGAGGAGTTTTCTGGAAATGAAAAAATTAGAAATATGCAACCCCTCAATTTTAAAAGAGAGTTTGAACTCTTGAAGATGAAGTAGTCAAAAACCATAAAGGAATATGCAGATAAGCTCCTGAAAATTGTTAATCAAATCAAGGTTTTAGGAAAAGACTTCCCATATAGAAATATTGTGTAAAAGGTCTTGGTAATTATTCTAAAAAGGTTTGAAGCAAAAAGTTTCTCTCTGAAAGACTTTAGAGGCCTTACTTCTATAAGTCTATTAGAGCTACTGAATTCTTTATAAGCTTAATAACAAAGAAAAGTCTTGAGGTAGGAGGAAAGCATTGAGGGAGCTTTTCCCATTAAGCATTAAGGAAATCCCCCAAGGCAAGAAGAAGCAACAAAGGAAGTATCAAAAAAAGTTAGAGGAGCATACCAAACCTGAAGGTAGAAAGGACTGATTTGGTGTATAAAATATGCAACAAGAAAGGGCATGCAAAAGGATTTACTAACATACAAGAAAGTAACAACAATAACCATAGAAATCTCAATAAGCATAAGTAGCAGATACAGAGCAGATTTTAAAGGAGCAATTATTTGTAGTTGTAACTAACTTAACTCATGAAAAGAGTTGCATATGGTTGGTTGACAGTGGTTGTACAAATCACTTGTCATCTAATTTGTAGTTGTTCAAAAAACTTGATAAATCTTGTACAACTAAAGTGAAAATTGGGAATGGTGAATTGATCCAAGCAAAAGGAAAAGGCTATGCATCTATTTATACTAGCAAAGGTATTAAATTCATACCTGATGTTTTGTATGTGTCTACTGTAAGCTATAACTTACTCAGTGTAGATAAACTTCTAGAAAAGGATATACTTTAGTTTTTAAAGATAAAGGTTGTATTATCTCAAATGTCAAAGGTACATTTTTAACTAAGATACTTATGTGTAGCAAAACCTTCCAATTGAAAAGAGACCAAGTATAACATCATATGATGATTGTTAAAATGCAAGAGACACTCACTTGGCATAAAAGGCTAGACCACATTATTTCATTGGCCTTGAGAAAATGTAGAATAAAGACTTGGTGCACGATCTGCTAAAGATTGCAGAATACAATTCTACTTGTGAAACTTGTCAACTGGTAAACAGATTAGACTACCATTCTCAGCAACACAATCTCGGGCAAAGGAGAAGTTGCAGCTTGTTCATTGTGTTTTATGTGGTCATATGGATCATAAATCACTAAAAAGAAGCAGGTATTATGTCATCTTTATAAATGACCTAACTAGGTTTGTTTAGATCTTCTTTTTTAAACTGAAAACTCAAGTATCAAGTATCTTCCTTCAGTATAAAATATGAGTTAAGAAGTAGTCAAGTTTTCAAATTAAGGTCATTGTGTCAGATAATGATTTAGAGTATATTTCTAAATCATTTAAACAAATTTGTAAAGATGTTGGATGAGAAAGGTTTTCCTAAATCCTTTTGGTCATAAGTAGCAGTCAACTCAGTGTATTTGATGAATAGTTTATTCACAAAACTTTTAACAAATTTTATATTATTTAAGGGCTGATTTAATATCAAAACTTTTTTAACAGACCTGAAAGTATTTAGTTGCTTGTACAATCATATTGTTGAAAATACAAAATCAATGTAGAAAAAGTAGAAAAAGTCAATTTTCTTCTTCTCCAGTCGATGATTGTCATATTTTATTCAGTTATTTCCTATTATTCTTTTTTTTTCTTTTGAACGGAACAGTTGAAAGAGATGAACAATATGGATTTTATTCACAAATTCATCCTGGCAATGTCCTGTACGCCAAAGAGAGAGAAAAAACAAAAAGGCTACATAAGACTGGACGTGGTCTTTCCACATTACAAGCAAACGTCGGAAATATTATAAAATAACTCACTTCCTTTCAATTATTGCATTAAAAAGAGCCAAACAGGATAGTCATTCACGTTTAACGGTCAACAAATTTTTTATTTTTATTTGTTGCCCTTTTATCATGGTCAGAGCAGATTATATGGAAAGGATTCGGACTCGGGTGTGTCGGAAAATAGGTCAGTATTTTCCCATTAAAAAAAAAAACCACGTGTACAAGACTGCAAGTTCATGGATACGAACGGTTAAAGTCACCGTTCAAATCTGAGTTTTCTCAAATTAGACCTTTATCCCGATGTTAAGGTCAAAGACAGGAAGCAGCCTAAAATTATACAGAGGGAGCGAGCACCAATATTTCTGTAATTTATAGTCTTCGTATATTGTACCAAAAATGCATATCTGTCTTGGTCAAAAGTGAAAATATATCTATGGCCAACTGAAGCTATATACCACAATCTGCATCTGATATGGCCATGGAGGTCAAGAATTCGTTTGGCTCCATGAATTTCATGATACATTTGCTAAAACTTTTAGATTTTTATTTTCGCTAGATGTCACTTATAATCAGAAGCGGCAAGGTAAAGGAAAAAAGAAAAAGAAAATTGGAATAATCGGCTGGCACAACAAAAAGGAAAAAAATAAAAAATAAAAAAACCGAAAATTAGAGATCACGGGGTTAAGCACAAATCGAAAACATGTAATCTCTGAGTTGTCAAGATAATCAACATCGGTAGCCCTCTCTGAAGAGCTCTTTGTTTTTCGACACACAAAAGGACCCTGACCCAATCACAACACGATTAACAGTTAATCTTTGGCTTAGTTCACCTTGTGCATTTTCTTTCAAACAGAACAAGAGGTCAACGAGATTTCTTCATTATCAGAAACATAATTCTGCCCGTAAAGATGTTATTAATTCTTACATCTTCTCCACATAAGTAGAGCTTATGTGTTAATGCCTCGTTGAACTCCTACAATCTCCATACGTAGAGAAATAACATGAGTTCCATAAAAAAAAATGTCGTTTCTAACAACTCCCAGAAAAACAAGGTCCGTCTATGCACTCCTCCACATGTCCGAACGAGTGTGTTGAGTCATTTTCCGAAAAAAGTCTGATATATGTTAACTGGACTGTTTATTATACAGTAGCAGATAAATATTACCTACTAAGTCCTAATATGCACTTCACATTTTGTAGTTCTGTCCAATATCCATTTACGGTGCTACAAAACTTTGACAACATGGGAATTAGCTAATCGTCATTTCTATCATGTATCAATTTTCAGATGAAACCACAGTTCAACATTCAATTACAAGTCAATTACATGTACTGCACGCAACGTTACTTACAGATTTCCAGCTGAGCCTGTGTTAAAATATTTCACTATCAATCTGAAGAGTCATTCTGAACAATTTTAGCACCATGCCTCTCTCGTCTCAATGCACTCACCCTGCTCTTGCGGGCTGCTAGGCAATCCATCCTTCTCATTTTCCTTTTTCTTTCTTCCCTTGCGGAGTTGTCCCTTCCAAAATAAGTTTTTCCTTGGCCGACAACTACTCTTTTTCCTCCCTCTTTCCCTGCATGCATATAGCCCAACCTCGGTGATTGTTGGTTTGTTCCACAAAGGTGACCAAAGTAGTAAAGAGGGTCAACATAACAGGATGATGAAGACACAATCCCTTTAACACCGGTTGGCTGGACAAGGTCAATAAATTCCTGTATTTCCTTAAAGCATGAATGATCAGAGTAAGGAACCGAATAAATGTATTGGTGAAACCTTTTTACAGGTCTCAAATTTCCATTCAGCTCATCAGTCCTGATAGTGCCATCTGCACTTGATTTGCTTTTCTTGTACCAATAAGCTAAAAGAGAACCAGAAAGGCAATCATCTCCCTTGGCTGGTTTCAGCCATGGAAGACCAGATGGCATGATTCCTATTGTCGGGTGCATTTTGTTTAACCCCTCTAAAGTATCAATACAAAAACTGTAGCGAGGAACTGCCCGCACTCTAGTTAGAGTAGTTTTAGTAGTGAATATGTCATGAAACCCAAGAAGATGCATAGTCTTTAGGCGTTCTGGCCAAACCCAAATCTGAAAAGAAGAAAACCAGAGATACTAAATACTCACAATAAACGTGTTGAAATTTTGTGGAAAGAAAACTAAGTCGCACTACAAATAGATTAACTTGTTCTTGTCCAAAAAATGAACAAACGTACCTTTATTTTGAGCACACGTGAAATATAAAGCAACAAATCTTCTTTCCCCAAAGAATCAATCCCAATGATAATGTCATGTTTTGGATGGGAGGCAATAATATCAACAACCTGTTGTCAGTGAAACCCAGCAAGAAACGATCATATGCATACTCATTCTTTGGAAATCTCGGTTATAACTGTCATTGGTACCTAACAGCCAAAAAGTTAAGTACGTTGAGTTCATCCGAGCTCAATTTTCGCACTTCATCAGGCTACCACAGATAGGCATATCTTTTTGATCCATTGCTCTCAAAACAGAAAATTTTAGCATGAATTCTCTTATTTTCAGCTGCTCAATTGCAAAATTTATGACCTTCAAAGTCGAACTGATTATGTAGAATTTGCCACCCCTAACAACATTTCTGTTGTATGGAAAAAAAAAACCTGTAAATCTACTTTTTAATCAGGACATTTCAACTCAAATCAGTTTAGTCTGCAGCACTTGTTTATTTAGGAATCATGGAACTTTGTGCAATGTAAAACGGGCGAGTTATCAAACCTGCTGAGCAGCAATTTCTCGCGAGGGAAAATCATATGAAGGATTACAGTACGTGTTATCCAAGTAAAGGATGTCAACAGCATCGTCCTTGAGAGCATTGAGGAGTGTCATTCTCCCTAAATTTGCCCTCTGGCTGGTCGTTTCCCAACGGAAATCGCCAGTGAACAGCAAGCAGCCGAAATCACCACGAAACAAGTACATGACCGCACCTGTGTACGATATATTATATGATCCTAAGCCTTTTTCTTTTTTGTTTTTTTTTTATGTTCTTAGAGAATTCGAAGCAAACAGTGTGCGAGCAATAGAAGATCGCCAACTTCATTTCGAGCAATTTGAAGGTTAATAGAGCAGACAAAAAAAAAAAAAAAAGAGGAAAAGGAAATTCTACCGGGACAATGATGAGCGTCGATGGCCATGACTTGAACGGCCGTGTTCGTTGCGGAGGAAGGCGAGAGGAGGGGGACGGTGTGCCAGACGGCGGTGTCGAGGACGCGAAGCAAGGAGAGATTGAAGTCGGGGAACTTGAAGGGGAAGAGCTTGGCCGTGAGGCGGGAGCAGAAGAGTGGGCCCCTGGACCACCGGGAGGTCAAGCCCTGGGTGTGGTCGGAGTGGAGGTGCGTCAAGAAGTACACCTGGCTGCTGCTGCCCTCCGTCCACCGGTCCACCGATATCAGGCCTTTCTCCATTGTCCGCCGTCGTAGTTGATTTGTTTGGAAATTTGAATTAACTGGAGAAGCATGTGGATAGGATCGAGATTTTATTCTTTTATTTTATTTCTCTTTTTATTCTGTCCCTCTCTTTTTTGCCCTTTCTGGGTTGTTATGGCGGGAATGTTTGGTTTGAATTTTTTCGAAGGGTTTCGCGTTTTGTTGCTTTCCATGATATGATTCTTGAATAATACTACCCTGGTGTGATCCAAAAGGTTTGCGGGCTTAGTGGGCAGTGTAGGTGAAAAGGATCCTCCGAACTCTGAAGACCAAAAGTCAAAGTCCAACCGTGTAACTTTGAAGTAGATATTTCATATTAATAAAGTCAGAAAATCTTTTAATCCAAAAACTGTGAGATTACTGATGAATTTCGGCAGTGAATGCGAAATTAAAGATGTTTGATGGCCATTTAAAAAAACCGTTCAAGATCAATCAATTATTTTTACCAAATACTAAATACTATTAGCATTTAAAATTTAAATTTTTTTAAGATAGTATTAAATTTAAACTGTATAGTAAATTAAATTATTACACTAAATTCACCAAAAATAAATAAATTCTATAATACTAAACAAAAATCAATAATTATTTCCAAATTTTTGTGAGACCAAATTTACATTTAAATTAAATATTAAATATTAAATATGATAAGTTTAAAAGACTTAGACTTGTACATCTTGGTGATGCCTCGCAATATTTATTACATAATGGCATCCTAGTGCTTCTGGAACGGTAAGACTAGAATCGAAACTCTTTGTGACCCATTTGTAAAACATACGCGGAAACAGCTCGCATGCTATATAAAAAACCAGAACCATCTATTTGTAGAAGGGGATGGGTGGAATATGCCAAAAAAAAACTGGAAAGCATCAAGAAGTGATCGACGATGTTGCATCAAAAGCAAAACCAAGTTTTTTGACTGATGAAGAACAACGAGAAGGAAAACAAAGCAATTGAACTTCAATGTAGAATAGCGACCAAATACTAGCCGGATAATAGCCAGACACTAGCGGAACAAAAGGTTTCACAGAGCTGCAAGAGTCCCCTCACTTCGACTTCTGTGCATCGAGAGTTCTGACTTAAGGTTGAAAATTTTGCTGCTAAGATCATAATTGTATGGTTGGCGATGACCAGTTTTTGCTTTAGTTCCAGCCGGTGGTAGAAGAATGTGCCTACCCCTAAATCGTTTTGATGAAGTTACAGCTCGGGTATTACGGCCGTGAACCGACGAGGATGCTGGTCTTGAGTCAGCTAGACCATGGCCAACCTTCCTCACAACTTTGTTATCTGATCTAAGGCCACAATCAAACTGGTGGGCACTGATGCCTAGCCTAACCGATCGCTCAGTCGCATCTTTCAATGTGCTGGCTTTAACTGGCTGCCGATTGAAGTAAACCAGATGGGGAAGAAGGCCTAACAAGTATTTCTTGAGCTGCTCATCTCCAACATTTTTCTGAGCTGGATTTCCTTCCAAGCAGATAGCTTGCAAGGACTTATAGTTAGCTGCAAGTTGGCCCAGGCATTTGGCTGTGTAGATTTTATTGAAGCGCAAATCCAGTGCAGTTAGTTTTAACAGGCGATGGAGACCCTCTACCTCGCTTATTTTATTTCCGGCCAAATATAACTCTTTCAAGGAAGAACAAGAAGCAAGACCTTTAGCAAGAGATGACAAATAGTAAGAAAATAAAAAATTAGGAAGATTCAGGATATTATCAATCAAAAAGGCAAATTGGAAGACAATAAACCCTCAACTAAGTCAGTAAAATCCTTACCATGAGCAATCCGCATAATCCGATTGTAGCTCAAATCTAGTACACGAAGTCGGCTGAGGTCACGCAAACCTTCAATGGTAGAAATATTGTTCTTTGAAAGATTTAACACATGGAGACCTCGAGGGAGAGCACCTGCTGTAATTCTTGCTGGACAAATCATAAGAATGACCATCAAAGCAGAGCAGCAGTGAGACTATTTTGTCCGAGCTGAAGATTATACCCTTAAAGCTTAACAAAAGAGGTAAAGAAATGAAAACAAAACAATGTTAGAGACACAAACCTATGGAGTTTCCTGACAAATTAAGCATCTTCAAGCTAACAAATGCACCAAGAAATGGGATCACTGCCAATCCATGGTTTGACAGCTGCGCAGCGGCAGAAAAGGGACTTAAAGTAGAGATGCATCTTTTAGCAGCTTCTATGCCCGAAGTTATCTTGACATCTACCTTTGCAGCATTCAACATGGTAGAATGTCTCTTCATCAGGTTGTTAACATCGGGCAATTCAATTGTTTCTTCCAGTGGGAAGCAGTGTTGGAGATCAATAACCCACTCCTCAATGCGCTTAATTTTAAAATTCTTGCTTGGTACTTCATCCCCCTGCCGAACGAAGGATTCACCTTGGACATTTTTTTCCAAGTTCATCTCATCCATAACTGGTATTATCCAGTCCTTTGCAAAAGCAGAATAATTGCAAGACTCATAATCATCATCAAGGGAAGTTTCATGATTATTCTTTTCAGTTTTACACATGCAGTCATCTCTTCCATGTTCTCCCATCACTTCCTTTTCCCCCTCATGAACTGAAATTTCTTTCCTTCTGATATTTAGAACATGCAAGTCCTCAGAAGATCTTGAGTGAGGATGTAAATAATTAGAGGAACATTGACCAGAGGATGTCAAAAGGCCAAGGGTTGGCATATAGTAAGATTTTATAGTCATGGGAGGGCTGCGATCTACTTCACCAAATAAGATAGGGTCAAAATTTTCAGGGCTTGCCTTGTCAGAGTGCCAAGGATCTCCAATTGTAAAAATGAAGTCATTTTTTTGGCACTCACAGGTCGGGCTCACTCGTTGATCCTTACTACCATCCACTCCAGCCAACCCATTTTGATGGGGGGAATCACCAGATAAGATAGCATCAAAATTTTGAGGGCTTGCCTTGTTAGAGCACTGAGGATCTCCAATTGAAAAAATGGATTCATTTTTTTGGCACTCACTGGTCGGGCTCACTCGTTGAACCTTGCTACCATCCACTCCAGACAACCCATTTTGATAGAGGGAGTAACCAGAAAATCCTTGTTCAATGTCAACTTCCGCATCATTGTTCAAAAGAATCCTTCCCTCGTGGCATAATCTACCTCCTAAAGACTGACTTTTCTTCATAATCCTTGTCTGATGAGCAGATCTGCCACTCTTGATACTAAATTTGCCCGTAATTTCCTCAGATTTCGACTTTCCTTCAACAGACAGAGACCTTCCAACATCATTTGCGCCGCCAGTGATCTGGAAATCTGAATCCAAGCTTGAAGGTTTCATCGATGTGTTCTTAGGTGCTTGAATTTGAGAAGGATCTTGTAGAGACTTGCTCATTGCTTCGACAGAAGGTTCAACAGTCTTCTAATGGAAAATGCAAAAACTCTAAAAATCAGAAAATAAACAAACACAAAAGATAACAACAAATCCAAACATCAGTGAGCCTTCCACTTACCCTCAGCCTCTGGGGCTGGACATGAGCATTGAAGCATAAAAATCTAACCATCGCACTGATGTTGTTGAGAGCTATATCCATGCAGGAGCCACACGTCAATTAGATAAAAAAAGGTACTGGTTAATAACTATTCTTTTTGGCTCAGCAGCGTCCAGACCACAAAAACAGAGATCTAATTCTGCTACATAGGATGTCAAAATACTGTCAAGTCTTCAGGCACCTAGCAGAGAGTGACCTTAGCCATAATCAAGAGACAGAGAAGCAGAAATACGGCACAATCTCCAAACATGATGTGATCTTGATCTCCTCAAAGCGCAAAGCAGTACTACTCCCTCGCTCTCATCCCACACCCACCTAGAGGTGCGAGAACAGTTCAATCCTATTGCAGCGGCCAGAGTGAACCACAATGTTTGACAACTAGGAGAACCGACTTGCTATCATGCGCAGGAGATTCTGGCCTGATAAATAAAGGAAGCAGAAAATAAAAAAACGAAGAAGAATTGTAATTTCATAACAACAAATCAGTGAAAGAATCATGCAATGGGAATTTCCCCAGGACAATCAATACAGCATAAAATCGCAATAGATATAGAGATTTTTTTCATTAGAGAAAGAGACCAAAATAATTTAAGAAGCTTCTTTTCTTGGAAATCACTTCATTGGAGGAACCAACCAAACCAAGAAACATTAAGCACATCAATTGGATAACCTCAAAACTACCTTCCAAGCATAAACCAGCCATGAAAAAAGGGAATCAGATAAAAGCAAATCCCTCCACCCCAGATACCATTTCAATCCTATTATCATTGTGTTCCCCCTCACCAATCTTCATATCGACTCAACGAAAAATAATGATAATGATAATAATCAAGAAAGTGAGAGACGCACTGCTTTTTGGGATCAAGCCTTCAACAATATTTGTATAAAAACAACAATTAAGAAATCATATTCAACAAGACAAATAGAAACTATTTGGTGTAAACACCGATTCTACACACATGGATGCAAGAACCGACCCAATACACAACCGCATGTTTTAAGCAAACGCAAAGGCACAAAATCCTGAGAAAAGACAAAAAGAACTCAATCCAACTTTTCATGCATGCATAAACTTACCACTCTCTAGCCAAATTGCAAGAATCACCCTTTTCTAAAGGCTTTCTCGTTCTTGCTTCCTCCTCTGTAGGAAAACGCAAGAACGCGATGTAACCAATAGGCATAAAAATTAATAAATAATTAAAAAAAAAAAAGAAGCTCTGCTCTGGGAATTGGAATGGTGGGCGTGATTGTGTGGCCTAGCCTTTTTTAAGGCCCTTGAAGTTAAACCCCATAATGGCAGTCTTATTATTCTCAATCTTGCGTTTTTTAAGTTGTGAAATTGTGATTTGATAGGCAGAAAAATCCACGGCTCTGATTTTCACTCTTTTTTATTTCTCGTATTTGAGATCCAAACCCCGTTCTTTGATTTTTTTTTTTAACGGTTTAAAAAAATTAAATAAATGTTAATTCTTATTTTTATGAATTTAAACAAAATGTCTAATCAATTAAACAATAATAACTTCACATAAATGTCCTTCATGTTAAGTTATAGACGAACTGAATAGTATTTTTTTCTTTATTTAAAAAAAAAAATATTGTGTAAAAAATTGAATTTGACTATATACGTGGTTACACACAAACATATTACCATGTTCTCCTTAAGGTGAAATGCGATGACATGCAAAATTAATGATTTCAGTTATCTTATTTTTAACTAAGGAATATATGGGATTTTGAATTGAGAAGACAAATAGATTTTTTTTTTTTTTTTAATAAAAAACTTTGATATAGCATATAATCTACCGTGCACCCTTAGGCGAAGCATTGTGTTCGTTACCACAGTACAGTTCCCGCGCAATATATATTGGTGTCAAAAAAATCAAGATAGATGTTGCCACTCCGGTTTGTGTTATGGTGGTAATGCCAAACACCTGTTCTTGGCCTGCCCATAACACATTACAGCGTTGCAATAATCACGTTCATACCGGGATACGAGTTAAAAAAGAAAGCAATTTCAGTACAAGAGATTAAACAACAAAAAGGAAAAAAAATGGCAGATCTGGGACCGAATTCTTTTCTCCATCAATTTAGCCTGGTAGAAAATATCAGTGTACAATTAAGTTACCAAAAAAAAAAAAAAATCCGCTCAATTAGTAAGGATTTTTTTATTTATTTATAAAAACAACAATTATTTCGTTTCATAAGGAGGAAGCGAACAGAGCTCAAAGAAGTTTAGCTTCAACCGTGGAACATACGATGCGTTTACCATTCAAAAGGACATTAGAGAGAATAGCAAAGCAATAAAAAAATATATGAATGATAGGAACACTGAATTAATTTCAATCTTGGGTTTAGAATTAGATAGACACGAAATGAAAATTGTTCAGTTAAATTTACGCGTAAGAAAGTCAATGGTCAAACGAGTAACATCTGACCTAGCAGTTTCTGTCTTAAGGAATCACGCCCACCTGGCAACGAGACCAATGTAAGTTAAATCCGCACTGGAAAAGGATCCCAAGCAAACATAGGAATCCGAATGAGCATCAAGCTACGACGCGAATTCGGAGACCGTCCCTGTACCATTATAAACATGTACAAACTGTTAGCCCTCGTACATAGAGTAAACTAAGTTTGATTGCCACTTTTTCCTTTCTGTTCTTCGAATTTCCTGATTTGGGTTCGTGATTCAGCCTTATCTTTGTCCCTATTTTCTCGTTTTGATTCTCTCTCGTCTGCATTTAACTTGTAGAGGGAAATAAGAAAATGGCGTTTAGTGTAGGCGAGAGTGTGGAAATTTGCGGAATCGAAGAAGACGGCTCTGTTGGTTCATACTACGGAGGGAGAGTGATTGGTCGATTTGGCCAGAACTTGTACAGAGTGCAGCACAACATGATGTTGAATGATGACAAGTCAGGGCCATTGGTGGAGATAGTGACAACCGACGAGCTTCGCCCTGAGCCTAGGCGTCGACTGCCAACCGATTTCAGTTTGCTGGAAGAGGTTGATGCTTTTGGCAATGACGCTTGGCGGGTTGGCAAGGTCGCTGCCAAGCTGAGGGGGTGGAAATACAGCGTCTACTTTGAGAGTACGGGGGAGGAGATATTTTACCCTCTTTATCGACTTAGGATTCATGAAGATTGGATCAATGGCCAGTGGGTCTCTTCCAGGAATAGGAAATAATTGTTTGTTCCTCTCGTCCATATCTGTATCTACCTAGATATGCTAGGTGTTTATAGCATAAATGGATGTATTGGTGTATTGGGTTCATCTAGTTATAATTAGTGTCAAATTTTTAGCATTGATTCATTGTACTTGTCTCAACTCTTAAGCATAGTAATTTTTAGTCAACCATTATGCTACTGTGATGTTCCAATTGTTAGACCATGATATGTGGCTTCTGTTCAATCACAATCAATGTACATGCTACATTTCTCGAAATTTTTTCCTTTCCTCCTCAGTTTTCCGGTTTTAAATTGGTTCTTTTTTTTTTTTTTCTTAAGTTTTTGCTGTGAAAATATTTGAGCTTTAGGACGGTAAGCTTTTATTTCCCGAAAAAGAAAAAATTATGCTTAAGCAACGGGTGAGACGAGGGTGAACTAATGATACCTTTTTCTTTTTCTTTTACGGTATTCGTCTAACTGTTTTATATAAAAACTGTGGTCACGCACTTGCTTCTGTTGGCTAATCAAATACAAGTTCGACTACTTAAACACAAAAATAATATTTTTAAATAAATATTATATATATATATAGTCTATTTTCCCTTAAATTATCCCTTAAAATATATAGTAAAAATTAATATCATAACTTATGCTGCTGCAAGTTAAAATCCGAAGGGGGCAACAAGATAAATCACGTTTAATAAGAAAAAAGAAATGAAAAAAACCATAAAAAGTAAAAAAAAAAAAAGGGGGGGGGGGCGAGGGGGATATCAGACAAAAAGCAAGCGAAATCGGGAGAGTTGCTCTATCCAGCAAAAGAAAAGTTAAGAATGGCCTCCAAGCTGCAGTCTATGAGACGTCTCACTGCTCTCCTAAAACCTCAGTTCCCTCCTCCTCCTCCTTCTTCCTCAATCCACAGGTCAATTGCTCTCCTTCTAGAAGCTTCTAGATCTGTCCATGTCGATTCTCACTTTCACTACTCTTATTTTTCCTTCACCTCTTCTTCTAGAAGCTTCTGCTCTCGTTCTCCGGACCTCATCGCCGAATCTCGCGGCCCCGCCGCTATCGATTACAGTAGTATTCTCCAGGAGGGAGAATTTCACAAATTGGCTAATAGAACTGTTCATGACCTTCAAGAAAAAATCGAGGTAATTTCTAATATTCGCCCTATAACCATCTCAATTTAGCTGTTTTTCTTTAAAAAATATATATTTTTATCTGTGGGCAGGAATACAGTGACAGCATCAAAATTGATGGATTTGACGTGGAATATGGGGTGAGATTTTGATTAATTTCTTGATTGACCCAATGTTTAGGGTTTTAAATCTTCATTTGGAAGGCTTGGAGATAATTGTTTTTAATTTATTTCGTATTATGTTGATTTTGCAGAATGAAGTTTTGACTGTGAAACTCGGGAGTTTAGGCACCTATGTGTTGAACAAACAAACGCCGAATAGACAACTGTGGTTGTCTTCCCCGGTGAGGTAATGAACTCTGCTATCTGGTGTTTTTTCCTTGCTTCTCAGTCTTATATGAGTGAATCATTACAATCTGTTCAAACTTTATATTGGGATTGTTCTGTAGAGTTTAATTTGTGATTGTCTGTCAAGATCTTTTCTTGGTAGAGCCATAGCTTGTTGGATTCACATTCTTGTTGTTGCAAATTAAATATAATTTGTGAATGAAGATTGATGTCTTTGTTGCGCTCTACATGGCTTGATTAAGTTGCTTATGTGAGAATGCTCTGATCCTCTTTGAATGGAAGAGGAACTGGAGTTGCTTATGCGTTATGTGTCTTCACTTCCCTGGTGCTAGTTATTATTTCCTTTTGATTGGGTGTTGAAAAAACAAGCTAGAATTCTCTATGGCATTGTTCTTTAGTTGAAACTTCTTTACTAATGAATGCTCTGTGTGGTGGAATTCGGACTGTTTCCAACTCTTACTGCCTTCTAGGTAACAATTTTGTGATATTGCTATGCATACACATTACCTGTGCATTTTAGCTGAGAGATGCCCCTGCCATATTCTTAATGGTGCCAAGTTCAAGAGATTGATGCAATTCCTTGTCATTCTTGTTATTGCCTTTCCCTTTCCTCATCACTATCAACTTGGCAAACTAGCTAACATAATATCATACTTATACTGATAGCGAGTAAGAGACATCATAATTGGGATATGCTTAATGTGAAATTTGTTGCCCATAGTTTAGCTGTTTAATCTGCACAATGACGTGTGGAAATTATGATACTGTAAAGTTCATAGGTACTTGGAACTTAGCACCTTCAGAGTTTGTGATGAGGAGAACCATGGCTTACTGGATCCTAGTAACCCCTTCTAAACATGGCCTGAGCCTCCCATTGCATTCCAACTTACCAGTAAACCAAAATCCTGGTAAGTGACCCTAGCAATTGAAGAAAGTTGCTAAAAACAGCAATTAAAGATTAAACATCCAAGGATTTATTTCATTTATTTTTCCAACAAGCACTCAAGCAGTAAGTTTAATGAGTGAAAAACTGTACAGTCTACCTTATCCCGGCAAAACAACTGAGCACACTCCTACACACTTCATATCAAGCCATTTGCAAAACATGCATAGGTTCTGGTGGCATGCTTGTGATATTGCTTTTGCCTTTGATTTTCTTCTTTTCTGTTTAGAAAATCATTTAACAACCTTTGCTGATACAGCTTTAGAAATTGAATTTCAGAGGTCTGCAAATAAGGAAGTTATGTTTAATAACAAATATGTGAAAGAAACTTTGATTGTTTTTCTGTATGTTTTTTGTCAAGTTGTTTCCCCTCCATCACTTCTTCATCATGAAGGAAAATAATATGTAGAGATTTGCCAACATGCATTTTCTTGAAGGAAGTATTATTTTTGGGTTTATTATTATTATTATTTTATTTTATTATATTTTTTGTGGGTTGGTCAGGGGGTTGGGTTGGGACTTGTGCACACTTGTGCATACTGGCACATGTTTTATGTTTCTCTAAGAAACAATTCTTGCTCAGATTAATACTCTTTTAATTCGGGTACTTGTGTTTTTCTGTTTATCCTTTTATTTAAATGAAGTGTGAGTTTTAGTATAATGGTAAAATTATTCCATTGTAAATTAGAGATGATTGGTTTGAGTTGCTGAAATAATTTTTCACAACAGGGGTAAGGCTGAGCATATCAACCTTTTTCAGACTTCATAATGTGGAAGTCTTATGCTTGACCTTTTTATTTGAATGATCCTACCCAAATGCCCACGCCCATTCTTGGTACTTTTGCACAACACTTTGCTAGCCTACTTACTAACTGTCTTCTGCTTGAATTTATGGAATCCTTTTCATTTTTGTGATATCAACTACGTCAATTTGGAATTTCTTGCATGTTTGTATTCCTACTGAAATGTCATGGTTTCTTTTCAGCGGTCCTTCCCGGTTTGATTGGGATCAGGATTCTGGGACTTGGATATATCGGCGTACAAAAGCAAATTTATATAAACTTTTGGAAAGTGAATTGGAGCAACTATGTGGTGATCCCATCAAGCTTGCCTAAGTTGCTTCTAATTGCTTGATGAGACATGTTTCTTGCTTGTTGCTTTAGTGCTGCACTCTTTCTGTGTGTCCGTTGGACATCTCGTCCAGTTGGCTCTAATAGAGCTCGAGCTTTGGGAGCATGTATCCAAAATAAATCCCCTCTTTTTGTTTCATTTTTCTTATCAAAATTTTAGTCTCCATAGTATGCCCAATCCAAGTGATGACGCCATGCGGTCAATTCACTTTTTTTTTTTTTTGTCGGCATCACAAAAACCAACTGGGGACATTTTCAAAAGGGTATGGTTTTTGGATGCTAGCTTAACTACTTCAGTTGAAATTTCTGAATGCTGAGGATCTAGCGGGTGTACTATCGATGGATTTAAAATAATGCTAGCTAGCCCTGTAATAAAAAACATAATCCTAACTTATGGCACCAGATACCAGTTAAGTCTCATCCGTCTGATGTCCGTGATACTCACGGACGGAAAAGTTATTAGTCCCACTTTTTTCCCTCATCTCCTGTGCGTATCGGCATCCAATGTCTTCCTGAAAATGGCCCACAGCCAACAACTGCGCCTGCCAGCGTCGATTGTCCTCTCAAAGAAAATCTAGAGAGGCAATACGATAACCACCGCATAAACAAACTTTCTCAAAGACTCTCGATGGATATCTGCTGCAATACGTAAAGCCCACATGATTGATTCGTTTTCTTTTCGGTCGAGTAATTGTTTATTAGGTTTCAACAGAATGTTATTTGCGCTTATGAATTGGCAACCGTTAAATTCGACTTTGGTAATTGATAATTGCAATTAGCCCTTGTCCGATTTGATCAAAAGCATGTGGGATGTTGAGAATATTTCTCAGCCACAATCTTTTGAAAGGTCTAAAACGCTTCACGCGCTATTTAGCATTCTGTTGTGCTTCAAGTTTCCATAAAGCTGAATTCTTCTTTCCAATACATAAAGTTCTACCCCACCTGATTACCACCGGCCAAAAATTGTTGCTACTTTTTCTTATCTTATTTCAAGTATGACACGGAAGTGCTAATCTTTCATTTACATTAATTGATCTGGCAGATAATCATAACCGCAACTTCCCATTTATTTGAAAGAGAAAACAATAAGAAAAAAAAAAATTCCTGGATATTTGGCGTGTGTGAAATACTGAAATACGATGAACCCAATTATCATTTCAACTAAATAAAAGAAAAGAAACGAAAAAAAAACAAAACAAAACAAAAACCCATGAAAGCTGCTTAACCTTTAATCATTCAAAATCCGTGGGCCTGGTCACTATCTTTTGGTACGATGCCATACAAGTTGTGCTGATTGAACCAGACCGGGTTGCCGAAATTGGCTAGAAATCTAGGGACATGGTAGACCGCGTAAAACAACCATCCAACCAAGTTGCCTTTATTTTATTTGGAGCCGGAGGTTCCCAGAACTCTGTTGACTTGGCTCAAGGTTGGCCATTAAAATTATTTGACCTCTGACACTTGTCTCTGCCAATGGCGATCAACTGAACTATCCATCGAGTGGATGACGTTTAAAGTTCCCTATTGTCTCTCCGCACCGCTCTGCTTTCTTCCTGATTCACCTAAGTCACATGCCCTAAAAGCTGCTAAAGAATATTTCATTTACATTCCACTATCATGGTGCATCAATTTTCATTGCATTTTTATTGATTTCTTCGATATTAATTGGATTGGGTTGCTTTTCATAAACAAGGATACGCAATCATCATACTGCGAAAACTTCAAAATCCATTATTCGTTTTCTTTTTCATTTTTCCGATGTCCTGAAAATACGCAATCCCAAATCATACACAATTGTCATTGCATCAATTTCAATTTAGCCCCCAAATGAATATCAAACTCACAAAATTATCCCATTAATGACTATTGATCAAAAATCAACTAAGGCCAACTCAAAACTATGACCACAAACTACCTCAGATCGTGCGGGCAGGATTCTCAGGCATCAGCATTTTTCTTTCAATTTGCCAGGTTTAGTTTCGTTAAAATCTCTTGACAGACTCGATATCCCCGCAGAACCGGCCTGAACCGCCGGGAAGCCTGAGTCAGTTCTCCGATGCTTCACAGGCTTCGAAAAAGAGTCACACCCACCTGCTTGGGTAGTCAGCACCGAGCGATTGTACTCCCATTTCGAAAATGGACGGTCTAGAACTTCCTGCGATGTTGGCAACAACAAATCGTGACTGTACATTTGGCGAAGAAAGAGCACAAACAATAAAATCAATTTTCTTTTTTTTTAAAAAAAAAATAAAGAAGGCAAAATTGAAGGACCCGAAGAGGAGAGCAAGGGTCTGCAGGGCTATATCGCGTCCGTTTCAGCGAAACAGCATTGGAAGATTCAAAAAATTCTCCATCGCTGCAGGCAAATCTGCTTACGGAATCCCCACTGCTCGTGGAAGCAGAGGACAGCGAGCTCGCCGGCGGCGGCGGCGTGGTGAATGACCATGGCACCACTTGATTATCTGCGTCCGCTTCATCGTTCTCATCTTGGTCTCCAAGATCGTCTTCTTCGGTGTCAACGTCATCGTTATTAGCACTGCCACTGTCGCCGCTGCCTTCTTCGCCGTCGTCGTCTTCTCCTCCTCCTCCTTCTCGTCCTTGTTCACGTCGTCTGCTATGTGACTCACCCGTGCACCTCTCGCAGACTGAAATCGTGCGGCCGAGTTTCGAACCGGCGGCTCTCCAAGGGGTGAGAGATTGGCAAGTATGGCAGAGGAGGCCTCGCGAGTGCCTAGCCACCAGAAAGTTGGCTCCGTGGACTTTCGCGTCGCAGACCCAGCATAGACTCGCTTGGTCCGATTCGCAGAAACTCCTCGCCGGAGACTCGCATAGCTCACACTTTTTCATTGTAAGATTTCACCTAAATCTCACTGTTTGCTTCAATAGAGAGTGCTTTTCCCCCTATCACTTTCTCGGAAATTCTCTCTCTCTCTCTCCCAAGTTTCCGACAATTGTCATTTGTATTTTCTTTCAGAGGGTGGAGAAGCAGGAGGAGGGAAAGAAGAAAAAGCGTGAAGCAACTTGCACTGATGTACAGTAACAGTTCTGCCTTTGCCTTTTTTTTTTTATTGTGAAATTACCTTATTAGGTTAAGCTCGCATTCCCTTTTTCTGTCACATATATATTCCACTTTGCGTAAAAAATTTAACATAGTCTGGATTTTTTATTTTTTTGCGAAAATGCTTTAATGCTCAATTAATGCATTTCCCCCCATTTCCTAATTAACTTCCAAATTAATCAAATGAAATTAAACTACAAAGATGCTCACGTTTTTTCTTTCGTTTTCCTTTTTTTTTTTTTCCGTTTGTGACTGAGGATTGGTAAAGGTATCAATGGAGACTTGTGTTACAAAGGTAATAATTCAAAGACATTTCAATCAGTTTATGGGATTCTCATTCATTTTTTTTTAATTATTTTTTATAAATTGCAAGCCTTCTATCCTACTCAATTGAAGGAAATGATCAAGGAGAAATAAAATAAAATAAAATCGTGAGAGGCAAAAAAAAAAAAAAAACAAAGAAAATGAATATAAAAGCACTGTAGTCATGTGTCCTTCTAAGGCTTCTAGTTCTTGGCATTATGAGTTTTGGTACATCCGTGACACACGGCTAAGTCTATCATATAGATATGTCAAGTGGCACGCTTCTCTTCCTTTTTTTTTTTTTAAAAAAAAAATTTCTAAATTTATTTTTTTGTATTCTTATTTTCCAAAAAAAAATGTAATTAATACACAAAATATCATTTAAATATTCAAAACAAATATAAATTCTATAAATTTTTACGCATCAATTGACATAATTATTTTTTTAAAACAAAATTAAAAAAACATATTGATTCATATCTTTTGATCTTCTTAATAATAAAAATTCAAGCCAGCCCACTTCTTCAAGTTTTGAGACAATTATGAATTCTATAATTTAAGTACATCTCACTTTTTCTTTCTTATAATTATTTTTTATTTTACTCTTTTCTTTTTGTGGTTTTGGAACTACTTTTGAAGATATTCAACAGCTAACAGAATTTATAATACAAAAGATTTTTGTTTTAGGCAGATTTAATAGTGAAATTTAAAAATTTTTAGATAACAAATTTATATTACCATCATAAGCTTTAAAAGTCATATTTGATATGTTGTCTTTTGATCTTATTTCATAGAAATGTCTTTCTTTGGCTTTTATGTATTTAGTGCTTCCAAAAAATGGTGATCAGATCATGTACCTTAATTTAAGCAACAACATCAGGCAGTGGGAGGTATGCAGACAATATGCACCTTCTCCGTACAACTATCTTGAGATTTAGGATTATTTTTTATTTTTGGCTCAAAAATTTAATATAGTGATCACAATCGATGACGACGAGATCAATAAAAAGATGTTTTATTTTTCTTCAATTATCAAAATAATTCTTATTCATACGTGTGTGTGTGTATATATATATATATATATATTTATTTATTTTTTCAGTAATTCTAAATATTATAATTTTTTTATTATAAAAATATTATTTTTATTGAAATAAATAATTTTTTATTAATAAAATTATCTAAAAATATATCAAAAAAATTTATCTATCTCAATAAAAATAGTATTTCTTGATAAATTAATATTTTTTTTGGATGATATTTAATATTATCCATATATGTTTAATTATTTTTTCTCATCAATTTCATGACTTAGCTACATTTTCTATGAAGGTCAACAATATCTTAGATTAATAAGAGACGAGAAAATATTATAAAAATTATAATAAGAAAGGAAAAATCTTCTTTATAGGGGTAAACTGTTGAAGTAATATTAACTTCTTGCATTTTAAGAACAAAATTTCCCGTAAAGTATAATTTGTCTCGTGAGTTTTGAGACGAATTGTCCTCTATTGTTTTTTAAAGTATAGTTTGTTGCAGACGTTAAAAAGAAGTATTTAAATAAATGATTTTATTATAAAAAATTAAAAAATATAATTTTATTTTTTTAATATTTTATTATTAATTGAAATTTTAAAATAATATAATTAATTCAAAAATATTTGTGCATAAAAAAAATATTAAACTAGTTTAAATTATAATTTCATTGATACAATGAATTTGACTAATAAGAGACTTAATAATATATTGTACTATTATAATTAATAAATTGTTTTTTTAATCTATATCATTAATATCTATTATTTATTAAAAAAATTAAATATAATTATTAATAATGATAATAGAATCTATGAGTTCCTATTTATTAATATGTAACTTTCATTTGCCTTTTATAATCAGTCGTGATAATTAATATTCGTTTTGATTTTCCTTTTATTTGCCTTCAATATATCAATTTTCTGAGTAGGACGACGACGTGTCGTTTTACGCGGAACGAGAATAGTATCCTAGATTCAGATTTGCTGACATGGTTCGATTTGGTCCCTTCAAAAAACCTGATCGACATGGCGGCCTTCAATACATCAATTTTCTGAGTAGGACGACGACGTGTCGTTTTATGTGGAACGAGAATAGTATCCGAGATTCAGATTTGCTGACATGGTTCGATTTGGTTCCTTCAAACCTGAGCGACGTGGCGGCGGTTCATTCGGAACGCCACGACGCACACTCTGGGCCTTACCTTTTTATTTTCATTTTGTTTATGTTTCCAAAAGCCTTTTACTCTCGTCGCCTTGCGGAATTCTTGGAATTATTGCTTCGTTTTATCAGTTAAAAATTTTGAGAGAATTCAGTCCAATTAACTTATTTTTTATGTGAGTGAAAATAAATAAATTAAGTAAGATTTAATTAAAATAAAAAAAATATTTGAATAAAAATGTATAGTATAAAATTATATGTCTGTTATATCAATTGAATTTATATTTTTAAATATAATATATAAAATTTTATATTATACAAATTAAATTATAAATTTCAATAAAATTTAGCTCGTTCACCCGGTACCATAAATGGATAATTCGTGGTTGTTACCAGCTGCCATTTCTCCTTCCTGAAAAGGCTAATGATTCGGAAATCGCCTACAAGGTTTTAATCTAGTCAAATTTTTATTTTTTAAAAAAATAATTAGTAAGTGAGTGATAATTTAATTTTTTATTATTGAAAATTTTATTAAGTTGTGAATTATATAATTATAAAAATTTTCATAATTTTTATTTTTCAAAAATTAAATTTTAATATCTTTAAAAATAAAAATTTAAAACAATTTCTTATAATTGATGATATAATTTTTTAGCCTAATAGACTTCCTGTTTTGTCAGAATAATTAATTAAAGGAAGACAGATGTTGGCATGCAAAGGTCTTTTCGTGGGCGATCAGCTCATAATGCATTAAATGGCAAAAAGCACGTCTATAAAAAAAATAATATATATATATATATATATATATATATATATATATATGTATGTATGTATGACATATCACACAGTGTCAACCTCGCAGCTAGACGATGTCAAAACAATCCTAGCCCCATTCAATGTTGCTGGGCGCTGGTCCTAGAAAAAGAGGCAAAAGGTTATAACTTAGGAGGAAACAGTAAAAGCCCAAAAAGAGAAAGGGCACATGCTTCTACTTGGGTAGCATTCGGCCATTTCGCCCCAAGATTTTTGCATAGCCACATCACCCAGTTCAATTGCTGCGAAGGGCCTTGACAGCTAGGGGCTCGGGTGTTATGTTGTTGTAGAGTTCCCGGAAAGCCCGTGATTTGTTCGGTTGGTGAACATATAATGCTTGTCGTTAATAATTGAACAGAGAAAAGTTTGTTTTGGACATTACCAAAACATCATGCGTCTGGAAAGCAAAAACTAAGCATTAAAATTGGTTGTAATAGTTGAGATATTCCTCATTACACGTGCCTATCCCAAACGGGTTTCACAAAACCATGTAAAACTTGCCAGATTTGACGTCGACAGCAGGGTTCGAACCTGCGCGGGCGTAGCCCAACAGATTTCAAGTCTGTCTCCTTAACCACTCGGACATATCGACTTTAGCCTGCTTGGGCTCACGGAATATTAAATTTACTTTTTAATTCTTAAAAATACCACTTTAAATGAGGTCAAATAAGAACGTGACGTTTTAGGCAAATTCTTTATTTTTTCTATGTGAAGGGTTGACCAAAAGACTTTTCTTTTTTTTTTTTCTTTTTTCCACTATATTCCTTTTCAAGGGTCCCAACAAAGAAAAACCACGGCAATAAAGGACGCACCATTTATTGGACCAATCAACCAAAAGCTGGACTGGGACTAATCCGCGAAAAAGGACAAAGATTGGCGACTTCCTGGGTCAATAATATTAGGGGAAAAAAAAATAAAATGTTATGCTTTGTTTGGATTAGAAAATGGGTTTAAAAGAAAATCATAAAAAAATAGTGAAAAAAATTATTAATTTTTTGAATAAATTAGAGATGGATTAGAAAAAAATAAGCTAAAATAAACTTTGTATTTAAATGTGATAAAAAAATAGATTAAAAAATTAACAATTATGTCTAATGGTATAATCAAAACTTAAAACAAAGGGTCATTTCTGTAATTTTCTTACTTTTCTTCTCCTTTTTTCTTTTCTATGTGATAACCAAAGGTGAGAACTTTGCTTTTCTTATCCTCTCATTTTTCACTCAATTCTTTCTCGTCTCTTCCCCACAATTCAAACAACCTGTTTGTGTTCTTCCTGCAACCATTGTAGTGGTTTCCTTCGTCGGCAGTCGAAAGCAGAAGAATGCCTAAAGCAGCCACTGCCACAAGTTCTCCAAGCCACATGCTCTCGTGCCTCTTCAAATTATTGACTATATTTTTATGTTTTTGTCATTATTGGACATGCTTAGCAAGGGATACACTGACCATCAACACTCCACTTAAAGACGACAAGCAGGGAGGAGCGACTCTCATTTCTTCTGGGGAAATATTCGAACTTGGATTCTTTACTCCAAGTGGAAGAGATGGCATCCATAGATATTTGGGCATATGGTATTATAGATCACGCCCCCCAATTGTTGTATGGGTAGCTAATCGTGATAGGGCAATAGAGGATTCAAGTGGTATTTTTGCTATAGCAGACGGAAATCTCAGTATACTTGGTGCTCCAAACGAACGTTTCTGGTCCGCGGAAGTTGTTGAACCAGCAACGAGTTATCCAAATTGGACTTTAAAGTTATGGGATTCAGGAAAACTAGTACTGAGTCAAGAAGAAGGCTCACAAAAAATACTCTGGAAAAGCTTTGAGCACCCGACAGATACATTTCTTCCCGGTATGAAGCTGGGTGCGACCTTGAACTTGACTTCTTGGACTAGCCAAGCTGACCCAAAACCAGGGGACTTCACGTTTCAACAGGATCAGGAGTCAAAAGAGTACATCATCATGAACAGATCAGAGCCATATTGGAAAAGTGGAGTTCCGGGAAATTCAGTTAACTCTGATGATCGTCTTCAGCTACTTTTCTATTTGCTCTCTGGAAACGAAGCAGACCACCAAGGTAAAGAAGCCCGGAAACAAATTGGTTATCCTAATATAACAAAATCAAGCATCAACTACACAAATCTGAGACTAGTTTTGAAATCCGATGGAGAGTTGCAACTTTTTTTACGGCCTACAAAGGATGCCTCGTGGACTTTGCAGTGGAAAGAGCCAAGAGATAAATGCAGTGTATTAAATGCTTGTGGGAATTTTGCCATTTGCAACAGTAACAGCGGCTTTTATTGTAAATGCCTACCAGGATTTGTGCCAGTGTCACCTGATAGTTGGAGTTCTGGGCAATTTCAAGAGGGATGCGGAAAAAATTGGCCAATCTGCGAAAATGGGAGCAATGGGAACGGTGTCACAAACTTCCTGAACTTGACAAATATGATACTGGGAAAACCTGATGAAGAACAAAGTTATGGTGAAATTGAATGTAAAGAGGAGTGCCTTAAGTCATGTAAATGCCTAGCATATTCTTATAGAACGGCAGAAAAGAGAGATGCAAGTCCGTGCTTGATTTTTTACGAACTCAGCAGCATGCAAGAGCAACACAATGATGGGCGTGAGCTCAATGTCCGCGTGCCTCTTTCTTTTATAGGTGAATCTTCCTTCTCTTGTCTTACAATAAAGTAAAGCCTTACTTTACCCGCTGGTCATAACTTTTGTCCTCCCAGATTGCTGTGTAGCATGGTCGACGTTTATTGAATTCTTGAAAGATTCTAATGCAGCTTTTAGTAAATAACGAAATTCTAAATAATTGCGTGTGTTGAGAGTACGGGCTTGCTTCGTTGATTTTTTACATTTTGAATCTTATCTCTTGCAGAACGAACAAAAAGAGCTTGTGGTATTTGTGGCACTAACGTGATCCCATATCCACTGAGCACGGGAAAAAATTGCGGTGAACCGATGTATTCCAAATTTCAATGTGATCATGCCAGTGGCGAACTTACCTTTATGGCATCCAATGGTACATATAACGTAACAAATATTAACCAAACATCAAGCACATTTTTTATCCATTGGGATACAAATTGTACCTCTGATAGTTCGGTGGTCTCGCGGCTCAAACTAACTTGGCCATTTAACGTGACGACGAAAGGGTGCACATACTATTCATCAGGAAGCCTTCCTGACATCGAAATTGGTTGGGAGCCGCCAAAGGAGCCAACATGCACTTCCCTTTCAGATTGTAAGGATTGGGCAGGCTCGGTATGCAAGGTAGCAACTGATGGTAAGAAACGGTGCCTCTGCCGTAGAGGCTTTAAGTGGAGTGGCACAGCTCTAAATTGTACTGGTAATCAAGGTGCGGATTCTCTATATCTTATGCATGGAGCAACATTGAGGCATTTTGAATAACTAAAGAAATGATTTTATGATAACAAATATAGAAATTAATAACTACTTTTACGCAACAATCTAACAAGTGGGAGCACACTATTCATTTAACTTGTTTAACATCCCTTGTAAAACTCGACTAATTCAATCCATTGTTTACCAACTTCTGATAATAACTCTAATATAATCAAATTGTATTCATGTTCTAGTCAAACTCATGTATCTTTCTCTTTGCTATTTTAGGAGGCCAGTCCAACAATCAACATATTTTTAAGAAACAGAGGTCATTGTATCGGATAATTTTGGCATTCCTCGCAACTTTTTTAATAATCTCATGTGCTGTGGTTTATTATCTCGGAAGAGGAAGGGCGGTCACCAGATCAGGTATCAATATATTAACTATGCTGTCCGCCTCCTTTTGGTGAATTTAAAATATATCTTGTAACTGAGATGTAAGAACTAGTTATCAATAAATGCTTTTTAAAATTTTACTTGACATAGAAAATACGGAAAACCATCGGGAAAATGTGGCATTCCGCTTCTATGACAGTGAGCAAAGAGTCGTAGACTTCATTGATTCTGGTCGATTCAAAGAAGAAGAAATAAGAGGCATAGATGTGCCATTTATTGATTTAGAATGCATATTAGCTGCTACCGATAATTTCTCGGATGCAAACAAGCTGGGACAAGGGGGTTTTGGCCCGGTTTATAAGGTAAATGAGCATGCATCTCTTGTTGGAGAACATTAATGTAATTAATTTTCCAACTAATTATGGGTGCTGCTGTGCGTTAAATGATGCTCAGGGTACATTCTTAGGAGGACAAGTAATTGCTGTAAAGAGGCTGTCTAGTGGTTCAGGGCAAGGCTTGGACGAATTCAAGAACGAGGTTGTTTTGATTGCCAAGCTTCAACATAGGAATCTTGTAAGACTTTTGGGTTACTGTATTGAAGGACCCGAAAAAATGTTAATCTATGAATACATGCCCAATAAAAGCTTGGACTCGTTCATATTTGGTTAGCTTCTAAACCCTAGTCGTTAAATTCCTCTTCCATTTTATTTAAGGCATCGGTTTGACAAGAATTATATGGAAAAACCTGGCAAGATCGGACGCAAAGTGTGCTACTGCATTGGAATCAGCGATTTGACATTATCATGGGGATTGCTCGAGGAATGCTTTATCTTCATCATGATTCTAGGTTGAGAATCATACACAGAGACTTGAAATTGAGCAACGTCCTCTTGGATGAAGAGATGACACCCAAAATTTCTGACTTTGGTTTGGCAAGAATCTTCGGTGGCAATCAAACAGAGGCCAGCACAGAGAGAGTGATTGGGACTTAGTAAGTCGTCTCATTTCTTTTTTCTTTTTTTTTTTTTCCCCCAAGGCACTAGGGACTATATTGCTCGTGTCATCTAATTCAAGATTTGCTTTTTGTGCAGCGGTTACATGCCTCCGGAGTATGCATTGGATGGCTTTTTCTCAATCAAGTCAGATGTCTTTAGCTTTGGTGTGGTTGTTCTTGAGATTCTCAGCGGACAAAAAAACACGCAAATTTTCAAGTCAGAGGAAGCTTTCTTCCTTCTAAGTCATGTAAGTACTTCGTATCCTCTGCGTACTCTCAACATCCTATTTTTGGAATCTGCTAGTGCTACCTTTTAAGCTATGCTTCTGAACTTAATTGCCCCAGGTATGGAGATTGTGGAAAGAAGAAAAGGCAGTTGATTTGGTGGAAGAGGCAATGCGTGACAATTGCAATGCAGATGAATTCGTAAGGTGTGTGAATGTTGCGCTCTTGTGCGTACAAGAAGACCCCCGTGACCGTCCCACCATGTCAAATGTAGTCTTCATGCTTGGAAGCGAAACTGCTACTCTTCCAAGTCCTAAAGAACCAGCATTCGTTGAAAGGAGATACCTTTCTAGCACAAGAACAGCTTCTTCTTCGAGTCAATTGGAATGGAAGGACGTGACGACTACAGGAAGCTCCTAGAGTTGTACGTTCCATCTTTTCTGCAGCATTTTTTCAAGGTTTGCTAGAATTTTTAATACACCAAGCCCAGTCATCATTTTCTCTTCCCGGTTCACAAGTTAGGAGATCAAATTCACGTAAGGGAAACCACTATTGGAAAATAACTGCTTCCACTGACTTAGTACATCTCGAAGGCCAACTCAAGACAAGAATGAGCACTGTGAACAACTTGAATCTAGATTAATCAGAATTGATTGGGCCATCCATCGACCAATTGACTGTTGATTCCAACAATTTGGCCGGTCAGATTCTTCTCACCATGCTAAACATTCACAGATGTAAGGATAAACAAATCAAAATGTTGTATCTATTAAGGTTCCCTTTTCAGAAACCGCTTGATTGACTCAATTGTGCACATTCTTGGCATACCTCAATAGAATTATTTGTCAATCTTTTGGTTCCAAGGTAAAGACAAACAATCAAGTGGATGCATTGAGAATGAAAGAGAAAAAGAAAAACCAAGTTTTGAGTAGCAAACCTACAGCTTTTTTTCTCCCCTCCTAGAGAGATCAAGAAAACTACGTGCACAAACTCATGAGTCGAAAATGACCAAAGAAATCATTTAAGAGAGAAAGCAAAATCAAAACCAACCTGCAAGCAGCTTCCTCAGGCAGCGACAGCGTTCTTTCTTGGTGATTTTTCACCTATACACAGTAGAGCCACTAAACTCACAAATACTTGACCATCTGGGAACATATAAGCAAAGGAACAACAAAACAGAGCAGAAAACAAAACGAAGACTTGCACAGTGTCATTGGAGCGAACAACGTATTTCGCATGTTAGGCCCTGTAACGAAGAAATTCAGTTTCCATATCTCAAAACAAACTAATTAAGCAGTAGTGCTACAAGCCATGTATGTTGGCAAGATCCAGTTTATTAGAAATTAAATATTACTGAACAAATTGTGATTGATAAAAGTTCACAGGTTAGGCAAAAATATGGGCAGTCTATTCAATTCCTAAGTTCCAATTGATTGTGTTAAGAACGCAATCAAACCGTCAGAACGGGGGTGGAAGCCAATTAAATCCCTTTCTTTACCATTTCTTGATGATAAAAAAAGGGCTTGATGGTTTGCACAACAAAAAACGCCATGGTTACACGAAATTTCCATAAGTGAAAGCGTATGGCATTGTGTGGTGCCACAATGGAGATTACCCACACACCACACACGCGTCAACAACACGGACACTCTCTTCCTTCCGCAGCAAGGCCAAGCTGAATGAGTTCCACGTGGAAATCAGGGGTGAATAGTCATTGATTTGAAAACGATGGTGATATATGTTATTTGTCATCTGTGACGAAGGTTTGACAACTTAGGCATTTTCACAAGCTTTTTTTTTTTTTTTTTGACATTTGACATTAATTATTTATCTCTGACGTGTCAACATGGAAGATCGCCTAATGAGAATGGCACCTTGAATATGGGTTTAAGCATGCCGTCCTTACATTTAAGAAAATAAAAATAAAACTTACAAATATTTCTGTTGCAGGTGCAAGTCAATATTAGAAGTCATATATTATTATCTTTATCTAACCATACATTTAAATATTTGAAATTATTTTTATCAAAATAAATATTTACATAAAAATTCAATAAAAAAATACATCAAATCATCAATTAAACTTAAACTGACATTTTATGTGCTTATCATTGAGTGAACTATGTAAATATTTTTTTTCGTAATCAATAAAATTTATTAAATGTGAAACTTACTCTTAATCAGCAAGTTTATTAGATGTGGAAACCATATGCAATCTCAATTGGTATAAACAACTAAATCGCTGAAAATCCCCAAAAAGAAATCCAAAATAGTTTTGCCAAATGTTTAGGCCATATTTTTCCTAGACACGTTGAATTACATTATGTTGTAGAAAGCAATTGTTCAATTCATATAAATAAACAAGACGTTTTTATCCTCTTTTTTTTTAATAATAATAATAATAAAAAAGAAAAATAATTGAGCAAAATGTAACGGCAAAATGACAAAAAAGTAAACATATCCTGACTGATTCTCATTGGGACGCTTTCCTTTTCTGGTACATGGTCAAAGGCGGATTCAGACTTCACATAATAAAAGTCTTTCCGAAATGACAAAAACACCCCTAAAAAACTTCTACGAAACTGTGGGCCCCTGCCAGGTTGGATCCATTGCCTGGGTATCGAAGCCGACCAAAGCCATGTCTATTCCTGTGTTGTCAATCTGCCAAGCCACTCCACCTGCCATTGAGCCCCTTCCTGGAACCTCCCCCTTCTCTATATCTTATCTATCTATCTATCTATATATATATACACACACACACAAACACACATTATACTCACAATTATCGCATCCAATACCAAACAAAATATACACACAAAAAAGGGGTGTCTAGGTAGTAAATCAATAAATAAATCAAGGAATGGCAGGTGCTGACAAGCAGGTGGATTTTGAAGACTTGTTGCCTGCAATGGCGAACAAGCTGGGCGGAGAAGGGCTGATAAGGGAGCTTTGCAATGGGTTCCAGTTATTGATGGATAAAGAAAGGGGTGTCATCACAGCGGAGAGCCTGAAGAGGAACGCTGCCTTTCTGGGTCTGCAAGATTTGAGGGAAGATGAGATTGCGAGCATGGTTCAAGAAGGCGATCTTGACGGAGATGGGGCTCTTAATCAGATGGAGTTCTGCGTCTTGATGTTCAGATTGAGCCCCGAGTTGATGCAAGAATCAAGATTGTGGCTTGATGTCGCATTTGAGGAGGAGCTAATCAAGAACGGTGGATTATAAAGGTTTTTAAAAGGAGCTGACTGACTGATCTTCTGATCACCATGGTGTTGGCAAAGCAGAGCGTCATTTTAACTTTCTATACTTTCATTTTCTAGGAGATTGTTATCTTTTATGTTAATAACGTTGATATTAACTAGAAGGGGATTAGAATTTTGCTTTCGATGTATGTGAATATGCAATGCTTGCCGATGCCATGGCATTATTCATTTTTATTGACCGATCACAGTTTTTTTATTCACGCAAATCCTGAAAAGAAGAGGCAAACTCTGTCTATTTACAGGTCTAATTTGATAAAGTGAGTTAGTCATAGATGTACTATAGGAGGACTTGCCAATTTGTTTCGCAAATAAAGAACCACTAGACTAGGCGAGTGATTAAGAGAGAGAGAGAGAGAAGAAGAAGAAGAAGAAAAAAAAAAGGAGCATAGCTTAAATTTGCCAATAGTCATACTCTGTGACTGGTAAAAAAAAAAAAAACAAGAGCAATGACCTAATAAGAATAGGAAGAGGGTACATGGAGCGAAGGTTGACTTGTCATGTTGATATCGGCACATTAAAATAATTTTTGAAGTTTAAGTTTTCGTAAAAAATATTAACTATATAACAAAATTACTTTAAATGTATAATAAATTTTTTAAAAAATATGTAACCAAATATGATCAAATTTTTAATAGTTTGTTAAATATTTAAAAAAGTTTAATTGCACGTTTAAAATAATCGTATGAAAAATTCAATTATTTTTTGACAAATTTTTTTTTAATTTTATTAGTATTTTTTAAATACATGTCAAAATTCTTTGCATTCTCTCCTTCCATTAGTCATTTTCCATAAAATAAAAAGAACCAGGACGGTTCATTCGTGTGAACAAGGCCAGGGGTCAACCCAACCAGCCGCGTACAGGATTCGGCTGAGGACAGCTTTGCATCTACTTCCCGAGGAAGGAATGGAAACCGCACTCACCCCGAGAAAACCTGGGACGAAGCTTCCATCGAAGTCATTATCATTGGCTTACATTGTAAAGGAATATTTTAAAATAATTAATTAGGTTTTAATTACAGGTACTAACTCACAATGAATATGAGGATAAAAATTAATTTTGTCAGTTATAAATTTTTTTAACTATATTTTTTATTTTTATAACTTATTTAATATATTATTTAAATTTAATCTGTCACATTATAAAATTTTTGTAAATATATATATATTTTAAATTTACATAGTATGTTATTTGATTAGTTAAATTTAATTTATATTAAAAATTTTAAAATATTTTATTTTAATCTTATTTTAAAATATTTTTATTTATTTTTTATTATTATTTAAAAATAAATTTTAAATTACATCAATAAATTTAATAATATATCAATAACAACACATGAATTATTATCACTTGTTACAATTAAAAAAATATTTAATATTAATTAAATTTTATAAAAAAAATAAAATAAGTATACTCAGTACTCAATGTATAGGATACCTATGACCCGCTGCGAAGTTTCGCCTTGGGCCTCTTTTTTTTTTTTTTATTTTATTTTACTTTTTTATTTGTTAAAACCACAATTAACAATTACATACGGCACCAACTTCCGACACCCACAAAGTGCTTGGTCATTCCAGCCAAAGTGACCTTTTAGGAAAAGACGAAATGTCATCAAACGAATAGTTACTATCTAAGATGTCGCGATTCCGTAAGGGAGCAAGCAAACGAGAGGAAAAAAGAAAGAGTTACCTGACAAGGGAGTCATCCGAACCCTGTCCCTTGGATTTCGTCCGCGTCCTGGACGAGGGCAAGATGATGCAATTTTATTTGAACTTAAATTTAAAATATTTATATTTAATTTTCATACTTTGAGTAATTAGGTATTTAAAATTTAAATTTAAAATTTATTTTTCACTTAAATTTAGAGTATTTGTACTTCATTTTAAAAATTTGAGCATCTAATTATTTACAATTTAAAATTTGAATACAATTTTTTGATTTAAATATAATTCTTAACTAATTTTAATATGTATACAGATTTGAATTTTTATTTCATAAAAATAAATTCATATTCCTCATTTAAAGTATAATTATAATATTTTCAATACAATTTAAAAATAAATATTAATATTTAAATAAAAGTGGCTTCTATTTTTTTTTTTTAAAAAAGGGGTGCTTACCTTTTTTTTTTCTTTAATTTTTAATTTTAAAAACAACTTTAATATCAATAAATTAAAACTCATTGGTTGAGCTCTTGCCATTTTTAAGTGAGTAATTTTGACCCACAATATATGTAAGCAAAGGAAATCAATTTAATTGTGCTGCGATTGTACTTGCAGGCAATATTAAAATCATGAGACAAGTCTGTAAAGACAGCAAGATCTGAGTCTGATCGATGCTATTTTATAGGAAGGAAAAAGGGAAAACATGTTGAACTTGACCAGCCAGAAAAAAAAAAAAAAAAAAGGTCGCCTTTCTTGAATCAAGCTAGAAGGTTCGGCTTTAGGTCTTTCCAAAATAGTATGTAGTAACTAACTGGGACTTAGACCTAGAGTAGTGCTTGGAGTTCCTAAGAAAGAGTCCGGTAAGCTCAATAAAAAAAAAAAAAAAACTCAATTATTTTTATAAACAGGTTTTTTTTATTATTATTTTTTCAATGAGTATAAAAATGTTAGTCCCCAGTCGTCTCTAGTCTTGGACCTTTTAGTTTTTTTTTTTTTTTTTTTTCATATTCTTGGACGTTTTCTAACATGTAATAAGTCATCAGAACAACCCGTGAAAAAAATTCATGTTGTTGCGCAAGTAGACCTGACCCCGGGCTCGAAAGTGGAATGGCGGAAATCGGAACGGTGAATCGATCTGGAAACGGTCCGGTTTTGACCATATTTGGATAGGATCCTGAGTTGGGCTTCATCTGAAAGGTTGAGATTTGTGAAAATATGAACCACCGCGTGGTCCAACTGAGTTGGGCTTGAGCTTACAATCTTGCGATCCTTTGTGATCTTTTTCTGTTGTTCTTGCTCCTGATCTGTAAAAAAAAAAAAAAAAAAAAAAAGAGCAAAAAAATGTCAAACCCTCGTGAAAATTTTGGGTCCCAGCTGATTTTTTGTCCTGGGATTCTTGGGATCAAATAAAATGTACTAGATCCAATTTTATTTGTCATATTTCGCATTACTTTGGTCCTTCTTGACATGTACAAAATGACCGTGGTCTCTCTAGGCTAATTCTTCCCATATGCCATACACAATCTGCCAAGCTCTTCAATCATGAGACTCATGACTTGAAGAAAACAATTTTAACCTTCATAGCACGCAGCACGAATGTGTGTTTGGATTGGTTTTCTCTAAGTATTTTAGAGCATCAATTGTTAATTATATCATATATGTCGTTGCATGGGAGAGAGGGACGGGGCTCAGGTCAAGTCCTTTCAACCTAGACAGCCACATTCCGTAGCACTTTGTGTGTCCATTTCAAGATATCTTAGCAGGGGACAGAAGTTTAAAAAGAAAGAATATAATCATGTCTTCACTCGCATTTCTTGCCGGACTAGTCAATGTCAAAGAAATATTTCTGTTATTGAATGCGTGAGCAGATATAATGGATTCAATACATATCTATGTCGGTAGCGCTCTCTCTCTCTCTCTCTGTTGCAAGTGTTTGATAGCAAGGACTGCATATCACTCCACCCTCGTACTGTTTAAATTGGAAGCTTGGATCATTCGTACAGACCCCCAACACTATAAAAGAAGAGGCTTTATTGTTATGGTGTTTTTTTACTTCTCAAATCCCATATAAGTGTGCTCCCCACTTTTTCTGGACTCTTTGCGACTTGTGGCATCGGTTCCTTGGTCGTTAAGATTACATATGCAGAAGGCCTTTACTACATGTTGAGCTTAAAGACGAACTGTCACTTCCAAATGTCTATAATGACTTCCCGGAAGACAGTGATAGTTTGTGCAAATTTGCTGCCATGGTCAAGCTCATGTTGGCTACAATATGGTCCCTCGTGCTATCCACATATCCAACATGAAAAGATCGTCAGAAAGGTACATTTCATAGTAAAGTTTAACTATCATGGCCACCAACTTGCTGTTCTACCTCTACATAACTAAAATTTTTGGTTTTTGAGGATTTCAGATTTATGATGCCTTCTTCCATCGATTCATCATGGAGGGTATAGTTTATACCTTTGTGTTTAGTGATACAAGTTTATGCTTCGTATTAATTATATCAGCGGCAGTCAATTAGAGATAGTCATTGTAACATTCGCCTACCAATCTTGTCAACTACTTTAGATGAACGCGCCTTTTACTAATTGATCCCCCGATTGTCCAATTTTTCTGGTTGATAGCTAGTTTTTCTTCAAGGTTTGGCAATCTATAACTTTGATGGCAGTTCTTTTGCATATGGTATGTATTAGCTGACAGCAAAAATCAAATGTTCTGTTCAAGTTGATTGCGGTGTCTACGTACCAAAATGACCAAACCCATTGAAATTAAACCTTGTGACCTTGCAGTAGGTGAGATGCATGCATTACTTAATATATTGAAACATGCCTATGCTCCATCTCTCACGAGTCCCTATCTTTTCAGCATACATACCATCTTTGATGTGTTTTACCCATATGCTAGTTAACAATCAATCCCAACAACTCATTACAGATAAACTATATCATACACCCTACGATAATCTGACTACAAAACTAAAGCAAACATCGCAATGCTAATTATCATCACGAGGAAACTCCCATTTTCAGTTCGTCGGATTCGTCCATAAAGGTGAAAAATAGTGGCCTAATGCTATAGCAGTTGACAGATAAGAGTGAGGTAACAGTTGGTAGACACGGACAGGTAGAAGCCCCACTATATAGCTATACACAGATAAAATGTATTGCAATTTGCAAGCCAGAAAAGTGAAAACTCTCTTTCTCGAGAAATTAACCTCCAAATTGCAATCCAACAAAGTGAAAAAAGGTATATAGCGGACTAATGGTGTTGAAATTGTGATTTTAGATAAGGGCTGTCAGATCTGGGTCAAATCTTGATATCTACCGACAAGAAAAAAGATGCATATTTGAAATCTTTAATATATATATATATATATTATTTTTTATTTTTTATTTTTTTTCTGGTAATGGGGTCTGGAGATAATGTTGTTGAGGTGTAAAATCAAACTTTTGATATGCTTTTACGACTTTCTTGCTTCGGTGTCCTCCAGATTCAGAGAGGCAGATACGTTTTCGATTCTAGTTGGTGCAAGCCAGGTTCGAAAAGGAAATGGTACAAGCCTTGTACTGAAATGATGTTGGACATAGTCCAACCATTTGAGCCGAGCTTGCGTTCAAACGATTAGTCACTGAAATGTGAAGAACTCGTGTATGCATAGCACATAGCGGCGTAGGGTTAACTTCAGACATTAAATTTGTTATGCTCGTGATAATACTAAAACATCTTTTGGTTTCAGTTAAACTCACGCAAATACACATAAACAATGTATTTTCAAACGAGTATTCAAAGTTGTACAGTTGTATAGAGTCGTTGGTATATATGAAGACCTTTATCAACATTTTTATTACTTTGTTTTTACAAAAGTATACCAAAGACATATAATGTAAAACTCAGTTCCATGGATTTTTTACTTCACACCCTATTTATTCTTTTTATGTGATTTTAGTTGTCCATTTTATAAATATTTATAAGTCATTGTAATGGACCTTTTAAATCATATAAAAATTTATGTAATTTTATTCTTAAATTAATTATAAATAATAAAAATATCTATTTTTAAGAATAGTTCCTCGTTAATTCAATTAAAATATTATTTATATACCTTTGTGTTAAGAAAAAATTAATAACTCATTATAACTTAATTATTATATTTATTTTAATTTTTTTTTATGTTACCATACCCTTTAAAGAGTTTATATCAACACATTATTTTAAATAATACTATAATTTAACTATCACATCTCCCATTAATAACATATTCCCACGTTTTTTAAGGGCACTATCCAAAATTTCTCTACTTGGGATAGTGTTTGGAACACGTGCTGACTTGATTCGTACCCCTTGGCTTGCTAGCCAATCTGCAATCAGACTTATACAACATCAACCAGAGCACCACGCTCATGCACCAACAAACCGCTGATGACAAAGCCGATCCTCAAAGTACATGTTAATCACTTGCAACTAGTCCTTACACTATCAGTCCAAACCCCAACCCCTGAGCTCACGTTAACTAATTTTAATGCAAAACCTGTACTTCCCATTTAAAAAGTATCAAAGAATCTGACTATCTGGTAATGGGAAGTACTATTATGCTTGAACCATCACATTTTTAAGTCAATTATCTTTTAATATGCATTACCCTCTAAAAGATATTAGAAAATCTGATCGCCTGATAGAAAAATTAGTGATGTTGTTGGAGCTATTGCATTATTACCCATCATATGTTGCCGCTCAACACCCAACCTTGACCTTCTCACTCTCTGTTCACTTGACGCTAATGCAATAATCGAACGCCTAGTCTTCTCTAGCTTCTTGTCATGTACTTGATTTTATATTCTCCCCCCCTTTTTTTTTTTCTTGATATGTCTAATCCATACCATCTCTATACCAAATATTGATGCAACGTATTAACAAATCCTTGTCTTTTCATACCAAAGAACTTAGAAGTGTAAGACACAGCGTGACGATGCTGCAGTAAAATTTCCCAAAATACTAATTATATATTTATTTATTTATTTTGATGTCTGCCATATCAAAATTTCAACCATCAATTGCTGCCTTTGTGTTGATGGGGCAATTGCCGTGAGAGAATGCCCATAAGTCCATAAAAAATGGAAACACTGGAACCGCCAAAGTCATTGTCAAAGAATACACTCCATATCCCTTAGCCTAACATGTTTCATATGTAACTCTTACCACGGTTAATTTACTTTATGTTTTTTTTCTTTCTTGGCCAAGAAAAAAAGAAATCAACCATGCAAGACAATTAATTATCAATTCCATGCATGACTGCATGAATTAGAATTTAGAAGTCAAAAGTTGTTGTACTTATATCGGTGAATAATCAAGTTGCGTCCTTGAAAAATTAAACTAGGACATAGAATAGGTAGTTCAAAATTTTATGGACTAAAGGGGCTGTGAGAAATCTAAAGGAAAATTTTGGAAGATTTGATTCATTGTTGAATATAATTTTATTATTTAGGTTATTATAAAATTATTTAAACAAATTTATTTTTTATTTAATTAAATATTTTTAATTAGTCATTAAAATATTTTTTATTTAAGTTAAAACAATTTTTTAATTAATTTTACTTATAAACATGCATAAGTTTACAGAATTAAAACATTTTGATAAATAAAATTTTAACAAATATTAGTCTTATCTTTATCCTTTTTTTTAAAAAAAAAAAAAACAATATTATTCTTTCAAACTTTACCAAACTAGAACCTTGTGTTTGAGAAGACATTTTACATGCTTGTAACATTAGCATGTATAATAGCCGTCACGAAGGGGCGGAGACATGAATTTTTGGTTGTAGGGGAAAATAAAAAGATTTGGACACTAAAAATTTGAGTTGGATAAAATAAAATTTTAATGGAGAGAAACATATAATATACCAAACCATGATTTTTAGTGTGGACTCTCAGTCCCTAGTGTTTTGGTAGGTGCCTAAAGGAAAGTGGGAGATTTTTTTTTTTTTTTTTTTTGTTTCTTTCACTTCTTTAGCTGTTTTGAAAACCAATTCCAAGTGATGTGTTTGTTACAAAAGTCCATGATTTAGAACCTCAAAAGGATTGCATGTGCTTGGTAGGACTTCCCATAAAAAAAAAAAAAAGAGGGAATAACAATTGTGCCAAAGCGTGAGTTTGAAGGATTTTATGGTCAATGGCAACAAGCTTGCAATACAAACTACATAACCAAACAAAAAGAACATGTAAGAACTCATTCCCCCCCCCCCCCCCCAAATAAACATTCTCCAACAAATCACTGCTTTTTATCACAAATCTCACCAAGCACAAGGCAGCGCCACCTTGGTGGACTGAGGGCCGGCTCTTTCATTTATATTGCTGCCGCCTAAGGATTGGGTCATATTCCGTCACCGGGAGCAAAGAGCGGGGGACAACCAACGAAAGTGAAACACGTGGCCATCATTATGGGAGACAGCCCGAGGAGAGGCCGGGATGACCCAAAAAGTCAACGCCTTTGATTTTTGCAAACGAGTATATGCGGGAGATGTGTAGGTGTGTGTGTTGCCTTACGTGGATATTGGTATTATTGTGAGATATATTTTGTAAAGCGGTGCATAATCTAAAATTGAATTGAGACATCTAACATCATTGTTCCACCCTCTTGTTGACACGGACTACGCGGCAATTTCTCTTCTTTCATCCATTTTTACGTGCAAAATCTCCCCTCTTACTGATTGCTGAAGTACTGTTACTTCTTTCGTCTGTAAAATAATTTATTGCGCCATGTGGTTGCTCGTGTCTATTAGCATTGACTTAGGGGAGGCACGGCATTAGAATTGTCTTTTCTTCAGTCCAACATCAATGCCTCCATTATCCAACACAATCCCTTATTTGATTGCTGAAGATTTTCAAGAACAAATATGTGCATTTCGACATTAATGCTGGATTTCTCTGGTTGGGAAGTCAAGTCTTAGCTGTTGTTACATTGTCATTAATGTCTTTCGTGCAGATTAGTTAGATGCTTTATTCATTGACCAAAAGGATGGCTACTCACCTTGCCGGAAAAAAAAAAAGAAAAAGGAAAAACAAATAACCAAAAAAAAAAAAAAGGACGGTTACTCATTAATGATGGATATCCTTCGCTTTATTTTTATTTTTTTTTGTGGGTTTTCCTTTTTCAACCCATGCTCGCTCTCAATTGTCCCCCCTGATTAAGTCTTGAAATACGGAGATGCGAACACATTTGCAAGGTGGTACTATTTACACTCAAAGCTAGGCTAATTATTTGTGTGAGTGACATAAAGTATACCATAGCTTGCTCGAGTGGCAAACCGGTTTGGTTATGTAGCTTTTGACTAGCAGTGAACGAATTATGAACTGTGTTTCAATGTGCTACCTTCATAAAGTATCTGAATCCCATCTTGATAGGATTAGAAAAGGCAAATTGCAATCTTGGATGTACAAATATCTCGTGGGTCAAATAACTTTATGATAGTTAAAGATTATCTCTTCAAATTGTGCCTACCCGTAAGAGGGTTGCAGAGGGCAATAACCATATTTAATAGTTCCCCTGCCCCACCCCACAAAAAAAAAAAAAAAAACAGACTCCGTTACCGTAAATCCAGAGTGTTAACAATTGTACATAGCTGTACACGGCATGAGTTTATCGAATGACAGCTAGTCCACGTCCACGTCCACCTCCTTTTAGGATTTGAAATCTTCTTTCAGGGAGGCCGTTCCAAATGGTTTCCCCGTATTCTCCTTCCACTCCAAATGCATACAAATAGCATCTCAGTGGTAGACTCACTCTATTAATCTAGCTACAAATATTGCCATAAAAAACCAAACGCAACTATTAAAAAGAAAAGAAAGCAATATTAATTAGACCCGGCAGCCAGTGTTTGGATTAATGTAACGAAGTCAAATCTTGTAACTTCCAATAGGATCAATGATATTATTCCAAGAGTATTACTATGATTGACCTATATTTCTTGTATTCACCGATCTAGATAAGCTTAATTAACTTTTTTTTCTTATCTCGATATAAGTAAAAGAAAAAAAAAGATATTATATAATAAAATTTTGGACCTTTTGCCATCTTTAATTTACACTACTTAATAGGAATATTTTATTATACATAATGGGTTTTTAACCCGCAACTCTCCTATAAATATGCCCGTCGGAGTCTCTCATTTCATATACTAAAATTGGCTCTCGCTTTATAGTTGCTATAGGCCGCTATATTTCCTTCATAGCTGATCATCCTCTTTCTATAATTTCTCATCTTCGCCTTTTTTCCGTGGAAACTTGAAACCATGCCAGAAGAAACCAAAAACTTAGCAAAGGAACTATATTGTTTTGATGATGGTACCATTGCCGAGCAAAACAAGAAAGCATTGCAATTTATTGAGGACGTAACTAGCAATGCTGACGATGTGCAGAAAAGGGTTCTGGCTGAAATTCTATCGAGGAGTGCCAATGTTGAGTACTTGCAAAGGCATGGCCTAAATGGGCACACGGATAGAGAAACATTTAAGAAGGTGATGCCTGTTGTTACTTACGAAGATCTCAAGCCGCAAATTGATCGCATTGCCAACGGGGACACTTCACAGATTCTATGCTCACAACCCATATCGGAGTTTTTGACTAGGTGAGTAAGTCTTTGCATTTTATTTTATTTTTTTTTTATTATTTTTTCTACTTTATACGTTGGCTTGGCATGATAGTTTCATTTGAAATAGAATATCTTTGATTGTTTGAAACAGTATTTTTGCTTGATTTTTATTTATAGTTCTGGAACATCTGCTGGAGAGAGGAAATTAATGCCGACAACTGAGGAAGAGCTAGAGAGGAGGGTATCGCTATACAGCCTGTTGATGCCTGTCCTGAGCAAATTCGTACCAGGTTTGGAAAAAGGAAAAGGAATGTACTTCTACTTCATAAAATCGGAGGTAAAGACACCAGGTGGACTTGTGGCACGTCCAGTTCTGACTAGCTACTACAAAAGTTCTCATTTTCAGGACAGAAATCGTAATGATCCATACAGTAATTACACTAGCCCAAATGAAACCATTCTTTGCCCCGATCCCTTTCAAAGCATGTACTCTCAGTTGCTTTGCGGCCTTTGCCAAAACAATGAAGTCCTCCGAGTTGGTGCAGTCTTTGCTTCAGGGTTTATCAGGGCCATTAAATTTCTTGAAAAAAATTGGGTGACCCTTTGCAACGATATTAGAAATGGAACCATAGACTCCCAAATTGTCGACCCTTCTGTGAGAAAAGCTGTCTTAAAAATTCTCAGACCAAACCCGGAATTGTCCGATTTTATCAAGGCTGAATGCAGGAACGGATCGTGGAAGGGAATTATAACTAGGTTGTGGCCCAACACCAAGTATATTGATGTTATTGTCACGGGGACAATGTCTCAGTATATCCCCATTCTTGACTATTACAGCAATGGTCTGCCCCTTGTTTGCACGATGTATGCTTCCTCAGAATGCTATTTTGGGCTTAATTTGAAGCCTATGTGTGACCAAAGTGAAGTTTGCTACACCCTCCTTCCCACCATGGCCTATTTTGAGTTCTTGCCCGTGACTCGAAGCAATGGAATCACCCATTGCATCACTGAAACGACCTCTGTCAATGACAAGGATTATGGAGACTTGGTTGATCTTGTTGATGTCAGACAGGGAGAAGAATATGAGCTTGTGGTCACCACATATGCAGGTAAACCACAAAACATTCCACCATATACATCAATGCAACTCAAGCATTCAATTATTCATAGAAACAGATTTAACCTTTTGATCCCAACATGTGGCTGTGGGGTGGCAAAAATATTTTTGGCCTTGAATATGAAATCTCTATAACTTTTCCATTTTTTTATTTTTTATTTTTTTAATTGATAGGTCTCTATCGTTATCGAGTTGGGGACATACTTCGTGTGGCAGGATTCAATAACAAAGCCCCGCAGTTCAAATTTGTATGCAGAAAAAATGTGATTCTCAGCATCGAGTCTGATAAAACAGATGAAGTTGAACTCCAAATTGCGGTGAAGAATGCATCCCAGCATCTTTTGCCATTTGATGCATCTGTCGTAGAATACACAAGCTACGCTGATACATCAAGCATTCCTGGCCACTACGTGCTGTTTTGGGAGATTGGTCTTAATGGAACAATCTCAATCATTCCTCCCTCAGTTTTTGAAAATTGCTGCCTTACCATTGAAGAATCACTCAACAGCGTTTATCGCCAAAGCCGAGTCTCCGACAAATCCATTGGCCCGTTGGAGATTAAGATAGTGGAGGATGGGACATTTGATAAGCTCATGGACTATGCTCTTGGCCAAGGTGCGTCGATAAACCAATACAAGACTCCAAGATGTGTGAAATACGCACCCATTCTCGGGCTTCTCAATTCAAGGGTTGTTTCAAATTATTTCAGTCCAAAATGTCCCAAGTGGGGCTCCTGGTCATAAACAATTGTGCAATCCGAACTAAAAATGAGTTGCCTTAACGACTTTTATTCTCGTGTCTCTGTGATATAGAGCCAGAATTAGCCCCTGTAACCTGGTTGAAAACCCTAAAATTTCTTGGGTTTCTTGTCGTAACCTTTGGATTTAAATTATTATATAATAATTGCTTGGCTCTCTAAAGCTTCTTTGTGACTTACCATTTCCTTATGGATTGGGACATCATATATATAGCCTCTTTGTGGGTTCTCAAAAGCTTCCTTTCATTTTAAAGCGGAGCGTTATGGTTTGGAGTTTTAAACTAGTCTATTTAAAAGCTTTCAATCCGACTAGAATTAAACCACTCTTTTGTTATTGCTACCATGACTGGTTATTATTTATAATCACTGATGGGATTTCTCTAACCTAACAATATTTCCAATTTTTTATCCAAAAATAAATTATTATTTTTTAAAAATAAAAAAAAAACCCAATTTTAATCCTTGGAGAATAACTTTGCACCCAATTTTATTTTTTGGTTACAACAATAATTCAAGAAATTTTTTACAGGAAAGAAAGAGGACATCAAAGAGTGGGTTCAAAAGGGAGCAATGGTAACTAGCGTTGAAATAGAGCCTCCCATTAAACCTAGCCCACCATGGCCATGCCTCGGTCTTTAACGAGCAACCCCACAACGATGAGTCGCACTTCAGATCCAAGCGGCATATTCTCTCTTCTCTCTCTCTCTTTTTTTTTTTTTCCTTTCTGGGTCCATGCATTTGTCTTATTCTATCATTTCCAACAAAACGTTACTCAGCAAAAATCAACAATTTCTGATACTTCAAAAGCTGGACCACCAAGCAAAGACTTTCATTTATTATTATTTATTACAGGAGGAATCAATTTCAAAGGAGACTTGGATCTTGCTCCATTGAATTAAATATGTGCAGTGTTTGCAAACTTTGCAGCGCACACCCAAGCAGAGCTGTTAAGGGCTTGGTCCGGGCCGAATGGCTTCCTATTAGCCCATGTCCGGCTCAACAAAAGATTCTGTGGAAGCCCATTGAAATATAAGCAACCACATGGCAATTTGCTTGATGTTTGGAGTAGATTAAACCATTCCTTTTCGGTCATATTGTTACCTTGGTTTTTAGTCCATTCCCCAAAGTATTATTTCTTCTCGGGAGACAATTGATTGGATGGAATGTGACTTTTAACCATGGTGTTTCAATAGCTTATCGGTTCAGAGAGAACATAAGATGCCTACTTGAAAGAAGCAATCTCCAAGGTCGGTCATCAGTTCACAGAGAAATATTACGTTCTGCCAAAGCCTTCAAACAAAGGCTCCCAAGGAAGAATAAAAAGCTCTAGACCACTTCACTTGCTAACAAGAACGCCAATCTCATTGTTTTAAGAACATATTCTAGTGTAACAAGCTTGTTAACTATGATCATCCCACAATCAAAACTGCTTCCTTGGTCTTATGGGAACATCATTCATTATTTTATAGAGAACCATACAAAACAAAGGGGAAAACATTTGACACCAAAAGGAGAACCTGTGACGTAAGTTACTCATTCTTCCATAAATATCCCAATGGCACCCCCCACATACTTAAACTTGAGCTTCGGCACTTGCCCCACAGAAAATTTTACCCGCTTGAGCTGTCTTTGCAGAATGGTAGGGCGAACTACAGTCTCACCAACTGCTGGAGGAACAAGAATGATCTTCTCCAGAACCTCTCCGTGCAATATAAGATGTGTTAGTAAAATTGCTCCATTCTCAGTAGCCCTAAAATCCTTGATTTTAACTTGTCTGAGGCTTGGTAGCACGAAATCAATTGGTTTATTTGAAAGCTCTTCCGGCAAGCTCTCCTGGAAGGCAAAAGCAATGGCATAATAAAATCAGCCAAAAGTGAATTCAGGAGACTGCATAATGAGGGCTCAAACTGCTAGGATTCCGATTTGGCACTTACATCTTCATCTATCTTACAAAGATAATCAAGGACCATCGTCTCAAGACTAGGCGAAAATACAAGTAATGCAGCTAAACCAAGAAGGTCAGATTTTGAGTACTCGGTTCGCAACTCTAGATGCTTTAGATTCTTCAGCAGAGACCTTCCAGAAAAGGCAGGCTTCATTGCAAGAAACTAATTATGAAAAGAGACATGTATGAAAATTCATTATAAACAGCTGCACTGCAAACAAGCACCAAAGATAATCAGCAGAGACACAGGCACGGACAAGATATACACAGAGCTACAATCGTCTCAATCCATACAAGGGAAGAAAGTCGCCACAGGTAGGGAATTTCCATCTATTTTCAGTCAAAAAGTAAGTAGGGAATTCTTCCCCTGAAATTTCATTTAGCTAAACAAAGTTAGAATGTAACATGGCATTTGAGCAAAAATTTATTCTTTCAATTGGCCAGAATAGATCCAATGGCCTGAAGATATGTGACCACTGGCCGTAAGAACTGAGAGAGAATATATCATATTTCATCACAAAAGCAACTAATCGCCGAAGTGAACCAAACTAAAGAGTGGTATCTTGCTAGTGCAAAAATCTATCAACCATGCATAAGAATTAAAGGGGTATCACTCTTGATATAAGACAAATTTAACAGACATGAAACCACTTCAAGATTTATCTCTTGCTAATGACAAACAAAAGAAACAGTACCTTAAACCACCAATTTTGAACAGTAAGACACCTGACATGAGCAACGGACCTCATAACCTGACTCCAATGCCCATAATACTCCAATTTATGCAAGAAGAAAACACTGGCTTCAACCAAACTCGATAAGTCCTCGAGCTTATACTTGTCGACCTCAAAACCGATCATCTCCAATGACACAAGATTGGTACAGCAAATCTCAAGCGACCCGTTGTCCCCATTGAAGTAATTAAGATGGAGATGCTTAAGCTTCAAAGAACAAATCTTTAAATCCTTCATTCCGTAACAGTACTCAAGAGACAAACACTCCAAATTTACACAACCAGAAACTAAATCAGATACCATCTGATCACTCAAACAGACCTGATCGAGAAAAACAGACCCAAGAGACTTGAGACCCATGGACGCCATATTGTATGGGGCAATGATATCACATTTGCTGAGCCTCAAAACATTGACACACCCATTTCTAAGCAAAAAGAAAGGGAATTCATAAACCAACTCGTTTTCTGGGAAATTCCCAGATTGAAGTTGGGTACTAATAAAGAAATCGAGCTCGATTTCTTGGACATGGCGGTGAATGGCGTAGCGCAGCCAGGAGTCTACCTGGAAGGAAAAGATAGGATCTTTAAAGTCGAATTCGAGATAAAATGATCGTAAAGGAGAGTCTTGGTGGCGCTGGAGAAGGGTTTGGCTAATGAAGTCCACGAACGCGCGACGGGTGACGTTACCGCCGGCGGACGCAGCGGCGGTGGCGGTAGTGGAGTAAGGGAAGTTCAGGGAAGAGACTTGGGACCATAGGTTCCGCCATTTGCGTGAAACTAACGAGGTTCGGATAACGGATTTGGTAGGAAGGAAGGAGAGTATGTAGACAAGGATGTCGTCTGGGAAGTCATTTAGGCTTGGAGTGACGGCAGCGGGGGCTGCGTTCGCGGTGGTGATGCTTGGCTCCGTCATTGTTGAGGGAAAGAATACGCTGACTCGACGGACCACTTTGGTAAAGCCTATGGGGCATGTGTCTGAACGCCACCACAACTGACGGCACCATTTAAAGCGGTAAAACATAAAAGGATTATTAGGCATTGAAAAAATTTTAGATACACAAAAATTAATATATATAGTTTTTTTATATTTATTATGTAATCAGACGTTAATCATAAATACAAAAAGATTTAAACGATTCTCGTTTTTCTTTTTTGTTTTTTTTTTTCCACAGAAAACATGTCAAGTAGCCAAATTCTTTGTCAAGAAATTGATGGGTCGATCTTGTTTGCTGGGACAAGATTAGCTAAACGATGAAGGAAATAATACAGTACAGGGTTTAGAAATCCTTTTTTTTTTTTTTTCGTGGGATTCGGGTGTAAAATGTTATTTATTTTAGGCAAATACAGTTTCGAAAGCATTCGGTAATCTTGGGATTATTTTAATTGTTTAAGTTTCCCATATTTCCAAACTGCCACTAACAAGGTTAATCAGCATTTTCTGAAGGTCGCTTACATTCACAGCCCTGTGATTAAAACATAAAATAAATTAAACTAAATCAAAATATATTGCGCTTTTAATTAGTCAGCCACCTCTCTAACTTCAGTCTTGATTTCAAACGGTTCTCAATTGGAAGCAACTTGCCGACTTATATTCTAACTCTTCTCATCTCAAACGTCAAGCCTGAAATTACCCCGTGTACCAACTTACCCCCAGCCGTCGTATTACAATTTCACGGGAGTGTTGGACGTTTGACTTGTCATTATCCCTAACTGCGTTGCAAGTCTAAATTACAATTGTCCACTTTAGAACAAAATCAGTGCAAAAAGCTCCCATTTAAGCTCCTCTATTTTTCCGTCAAAAAGTTCATCTAAAGTTAGCAGAAAGGATTCTGGGATGCGCCAACACCATAACAAAGTTCTTCTCCTTGTGATGCTTTGAAGTTCTCTGACCAAGACTTATAATACTGTATTTGCTTCTTCCAGATTTACAATAGAGGTTACAGGATAACCAACACATGTTCCGACATCTAATGTATATTTGCATGTTAGGATATGAGTGGTGCATACCTTGTGAGATACAGACAGGAGAAACTTTACACAATGCTTGCTCAAAATGGCTTGTCTTAATTGTCGGTGGAGTCTTGTCCCAACCGTTTTTGTTTCTATATTCTTCAAGTGCAGTGGTTGCTGCTTCTTTTATCTGGCATACAAAAATTTTGACATCATGTGCAAACGCAAGGTGGCATTTTGGCACGAGAAGTCTTGCAACACTGAGAGTCCGTTTCAGGTTAATATTGAAAAGGGGACCGAAATGTAGACAAACCAGCTTCATAAGGTCCGCGCTACTAAAATTTGCACAAGCTTCCAGCAGCCCAATGATATTCAAATCTACACTGGGATCAATGGGTTAGGTCTTGGCAAGAGCCTTTAAGATCAACCCACGATCATCTGGACTAGGGCAGGGGGATGGATGGAGAAGCTTGCCAAACCTACCAGGCCTTAAGACAGCTGAGTCCATGACCTCAGGTCTGCTACCAGCAAGATCACCTTTAGAGAGAGAGAGAGAGGATGAGGAGATCTGTAAGGAGGATGATTTGAATTTTATCTGTTCGTGGCACCTACAACGAAAACACCCATCCATTTATCTGCCCGATCCAACTCTATAAGTAACTGCAGATGCAAAAAAATGGATACACTTGATTTGTGTTGCAAAGTTACTGATTCAGTGACCATAGGCCCTTTATTTTGGCCAGAAGATGTTACTTTGTTCAAAAATCAATTATACACTTCAATACAACTCATTATTCAACAACCAATTGTTCTACAAAAGCATAATGTTGTTCCGAAAATGATATTGCAGGTTACCAACCTGGTTTAAAAGCTGTTCAACCACCCATCCCCCTTCTCTCCAACGCTTGGTTGTCAAAGCATTGACCCAAATCAAACAACAGGAAACAAAATGACCCTTGGTACAACTCTTGGCAACAAACAATATTCAGAAAGCTCCATCAAGTTTGAAACCACAGTTAGTCTTCTCTAAATCTAATCAAACTTTTGAATCACAAGGAACGTGGGGCCTTAAGTATGAAAGAATTAAAGAATTTGTCTCCTGACACCATGAGGTAATTTGTCTGCTATTCCAACAAGTGCAGCTTGACAAAAAATTCTGAATATACCGGCGTATTGAAAACAAAATGGAAGTGGTAAAATCAATAACAATACCAATCAACAAAAACAAGGGCATAAATGAGGACTGAAAACGAAATTTAAGTTTTGTTTGCCCAATCCTCACAAAGCAGAAGCATTGTGCACTAGGAATATCCTTTTGAGGTCCCCACATGTTACATAAATAACTGAATAATGTCCAAACTGCTAATTCACTTTCCCCAACATATTTATTCAGAATTTCTGGACCCCAATAAATAATAGAATTCATGAATTAAGTAGGGTTAAGCTTTCAAATAAGTATGGTTGCATTCAGGAAACACAAGTAAAATTTATGGTACCAGAGCACCATAGAGCATTGTATTAAAAAACAATAAAAAAAAACTTCAGGCAGCAAGAGAGGAGCATAAGGACCAACCTTGATGTAAATGAAGTTAGCCCCCACTTCAGTAGCAACAGCCTTGGCAATAAGGGTTTTGCCACAGCTTGGAGGACCATAGAGCAAAATTCCCGTCTCCAACTTCAATCCAAATTGCTGATCATGCAAGTAATTTCCGCAAGTACAAATCCATCGGCAATTAGCTAGTGGTTACACTTCAAATATAATGTAATAATACTTATACAAAATTTATGCAGGACAATTTAAATGATGATGTATTGCAGAGTGCAGGTGACAAAGAGACATAAGGAGATACAGGAAAATGTAGATTGAATGAAACCACTACTCATTAGAAACCAAAGACATTGAATCATTAATCTAGAAACAACACAATATATGGACATTTACATTCATTTGGCAGAAACAGTTGGAGATTGTGGCCCAACAAATTAAAACTCTTAGGAAGTTTTTTTTTTTGGGGGGGGTGGCGAGAAGGGGGAAATCACGGGGAAAGTAACCCCTACCTGATAATACTCAGGATGCTTTATGCACCCAACTATATGAAGGTCCAACTCTGTCCTTGTGTAATCAAGGCCCCCAATATCTTCCCACCGTGCATTGGGAATGGCAGAGAATCCTCCTCTTTTTGATGAGGGCTATACAAGCTTAGCTGCTTCCTGCAGGGATAACACAAGCAGTTTCCAGCATCATGTCAAGAAAGCTAAACAAAGAGAATATTGGACTTTGGCTATCTTCGATGAGCAAGAAAATATTAAGATGACAAACACATAGTACCCCAACCTCAGACTTCTATGTTACCAATCATCAAGAAAGCATTGCATAAAGGTCAGTTAAACACACAAAAGCAAGAAGTGCCATTATTTAACCTATTTGAATTTTTGAAATTTATTTCTTACACATGTTTCATTGGTCGGATAATTAACAAAATGAAGATGAAGGGACACCATGAACAGCTTAATCACTCCACATAATCTAATGATATACACGTGTGCAAGATGCATTTTCTAACATTCACATTTTGTAAACTAATGGTAAATGCAAGCTCAAGAGCAGGCACCCATATAAAGTTAGCATACTTTAGTGTGAAGAAACAGATGAATGGCTAGCTCTTATTTAACCAAAGCAAGAAAAGACATACAATCAATATAGCTCCATACTACCTCAAAATCAACCATTGTGATGGCAAGCTTCTCTATCTCCTCTGGTAACCACAGTATCTTGTACCATTCCTCCTTAAGTTCTTTGTCTTTATTTTCTCCACATAGCTGAGACGTCCTCTGAGCAAGAATCCTTCTCATGGCAACATTTCCAGCCTTGTTAACAAGAGCAGCCAAATACACTGGATCAATAGCATCCGGCCTATTTGTAGCTCCAATGACAAGAACATAGCCAATTCTTTGATCCAAGCTTTCTGGATCTGAATTTGCCTGAGATGGTTGTGCTAGACTGTAAAATTCATCCATGCATGTCATCAATGGTGTCACAATCGTTTGTTCCATCTCCCTTCATAGGTTTTCTCTTTTTGAAGCAAGAGCATCTATCTCATCAATGAATATGATTGATGGTGCAGTTGCATGAGCTTTGGAAGAAAGATCTTTAATATTTTCATCTGATGCACCTGAAATTATCGCCATATTGAAGATTTGGAAAATGAAAGAAAACCCCATTAGACTTCCAACTGAGGCTTTCGAACAGATTATTAACCATGGCAGACACGGAAGAAATAATCATTTGATATATTCACAATTAATACTTGGTAAAATCTGCATCATTACTTACCCACTTCTATCTGTGCAAAAAATAGGCAACTGAAAGATCGATGGACGATGTACTATAGAACATAATCAAAGTCAAAAGGAACGGAATCCCATAATAACTCGCAATATACTTTGTCTTAGTATATAATCATGATTGTTCAACTCTATATTTGTCAAATTTGAAAGAAAATAAAAAGGAAAATATAAAAGGCAGACAAGAGTATGAAAATCCATACCAGAGACCACCTCAGTAGCAGAAATCTTGTAGAAAGGAATCCCAGTCTCATTGGCTAGTGCATGAATCAATTTAGACTTTCCACAGCCAGCGGCGGTGAAGTAAAAACCCACTTATTGGATTAACCCCAAGTCGCCACGCCAAACGCGGATGACAGAGTGGCACAATTACCTCCTCCACCAGCTCCTCTAGCAACGCCGCCATCCCGCCCAAATCCCGAATCTACGGTCCGTCCTTCCCTTTCACCTCCTCCACACTCGCATTTGAAACCTGCGCCACTAACCTTTCTTCCCTCTTAAGTGCTGGTGCACCCAATCTCTTTCCTCCTTTGGTCATATCAATCTTGTTTACTTCTTTCGCGGCACTAGCAACATCCAATCCAACATTCTTCTCTTCTGTGGACTCTGCCGGAGGCGCGTAACTCTCACGCAACATCGACTGCATCAAATCGACCTCCGGCTCCACTTTCACCTCGTAAACTGTATCCTCCGACGTTGAAACCGCCAATGACCAAGGCGGCAATGAAGATGATTCCGAGTCAGAAGAGGCTTGCGGCGGATTCCGATCAGTTCTTCTTGGGTACATGTAATCGATTCGCAGCAACGTCTTTTCTCTCTCATCGATTTGATTCTGCCTTTTACTTGCCTGGCTTCGATTAACACGCGAATCCTCTTCGTCCTCTTATTGGTCTTTTTCTTTGAGTCGACTTAGCCACGTGAAGGTGCGCGTAAAATTTGGTGGACGAATCTGGTTAGGGCGCGCTGCTCCATCCGGCGGTAGTTCACGGAAATGACGGACTATATCGCCGGCGTCGGAGTACTTCTTCCTGAAAGACTCCACGTGTTGTCTAAGCATTCTTAAGTTCCAGCCGCCATCGCCACCTCCTTCGCCGCCGCTTAGTCTTCTTCCCTTTCCCATCTCCTCCACTGCACCGTGAACTTTAGATTCCCTCGGCAATTCCACCGTTTCAAAGCGGCAGTGTTGAGGAGCTTTATTTATTCCTTTTATGAATATATCGTGCGAGGACTGTTATTTTATGCATTCCGCTATTGATTAGTTCACACGTGGACTGTTCTCACCCGTCCGACTCGTTCCCTTGGTGGGACCCCTGCGAGATTCTTTCTTGCGGGTGCACTCCCAACACATTGTACTATAGGCTAGAAACATCCAATCAAAGATTCCGCCGTTGATAACGTAGGAGATAATTACAAAATTACAACAATTGGATTTCACCCACAGACCAGAATCGAACTTCTGATTCTGCAATTTGGAAGATGAACAGCTTAAACTTTTATCATGCTCATGAAAATAAATATTTGGTATTGAAAATTAAAAAAAAAAACAAACTATGATGGCTTGAAATGTTACATAAGGACAACTGAAAAAAAAAGGTCAGTACAGAATATTATTGGTTAGGTAGTCTTGTCACCAATAATCTCCACAAGAACAAAGTCCATCCTTGAAATGATGAAAACGACTTGCATCCCTGACAATTATCTCCCTATTCACAAGCTTTGAGATAAGTTTGGTCGCTGCATGACAATTAACACATGCACGGAGGTTTTTTGTTATCCTAAGAGTAGTTCCGGGTGGAGTACTTATGATCCCATAAGCAATTGCCAACCTCTCGCTGTGTTTACAAAGCATCTCTTCTGTTTCTTCATCAATGAGATCGTGCAGATTGGAGTCTTTGTGGGGAATAAATCCAGCTTCCTTCAATCTTCTTTCCAAGTCATGAAGCTCCTCATAAATTTCTCTGGACTTTGGATGTGACTTATCTCCAACGCGAAACACTTGAATCTTTCCATTGATCTCAATCAAACTATAACCCAGGTCCTTACTCAGTCCTTTCTCCCTCATCAACACTCGTACCTTTGCCACACGATCCCACATACGTGCTGAAGCATACAGATTGGATAGCTGGACATAATAGCCTGTGTTATGTGGATCTAATGAGAACAACCGTTCAGCAGCATACTCTCCTAGTGCCACACGGCGATGAATCTTGCATGCACTCAAAAGGGCTCCCCATATGCTTACCCCAGGTTCAATTGGCATGCTCCGGATAAAACTATAAGCATGATCTACATGGCCTGCACGCCCAAGAAGATCGACCAGACAGGCATAATGCTGGTGGCGTGGTTGAATCCCATAATCTTTCATGTGGTGGAAAAGATCCCATCCTTCTTCTACAAGTCCTGAATGGTTGCATGCCGTAAGGAGCCCAACAAAGGTGACATCATTGGGGCGCACACCATATTGCCTCATTGCACCAAAAAGATCAATAGATTCCCTGCCCAGACCATGCAATCCATACCCCATGATCATTGCACTCCACAAAACAACATCTTTATTTGGTGTTCTATCAAAAACAATGCGAGCCGAATCTAAACGTCCACATTTTGCATACATATCAATGAGCGCAGTGTTAACAATAACATCATTCCTAAATTGACTGTTACTGGTATAATCATCCATCCATCTTGCTAGTTCAACACAACCCACTTGGGCACAAGCAGAGATACTAGATGTCAACGTAATACTATCTGGTCTAATCTTCCTAATATTCATTTGATGAAATAGCTCAACAGCTTCGTCAGCATATCCATTTTTTGCGTAACCAGAAATCATTGCATTCCACAAAATCAAATTTGGAACCTCCACCTGATGAAAAAACCATCTAGCAACCATTACTTGCCCACACTTTGCATACATGGTAGTGAGCGAAATGAGCAAATCAGGTTCAAATTCAAGGCCCATTTTGATCACACAACCATGGATAGATTTGCCATGTTCCAAGTCCTCTACATCAGTATACGCTCGAAGTATGCTCACAAGTGCTATCCAATCAGGTTTCACGTTCATTTTCCTCATTTCACTAAAAATTCTCAAAGCTTCAAGAGGCTGCCCGTTCTGTGCATAACCAGAAATAATGGCTGTCCAAGAAACAATTGTCCTATTGCATAACCTATCAAAAACAGCATTAGCTTGCGCAATCTGACCACGTTTGGCATAAAATGCCACAAGACCATTCTGCACAAACACATCTGATTCAAACCCTAGCCTAAATGCCTGCCCATGTATCCGCCGGCCCACTTCAAGCGCTGCCAAAACACTGCAAGCTTTGAGGACCAGGGGGAAAGTGAAGCCATCGGGACTGAGCCACGCCAACTGCATTCTCGAGAACATATCAAGAGCATTCCCAAACAAACCATGCCTCGAGTAGCACCTAATAATGGTATTCCACAAGAATACACTTGGGTCAGTAAAATTATCAAACAGCTCACGCGCATAGCTAATTTCCCCAAGATTCCCGCTTCTATCGACGAGTTTGGCGACCAAGAAGCCACTGTGTCGCAATCCACGGGCTAGCAGCTGGGCATGGATTTGATTCAAGTGGCCTTTGTGAACTGAATCGTCGATGAGAAACGCGTAGAGTTCGTCGGAATTGGAGCTGTAATAGGGCTCGTCGCCGCCCCAGCAGACGTTTAACGGGAGAGCTAGAGAAGAAAAGCTCTTTAGCACCGCAGGCTCCAACGGTGCAATGTTGGCGGGAAGGAAACCATAGAGGGAAGCCAAAGAGAAAACGGGGTCTTGAAACTTCCGTAATACAGAAAGTTTGAGTTTCATTGCCATGGATCATCCCTGTCATCACTGCAACAAGAAACCAAAATCTTTAACTATAACAATAATAAAGGAATAATAATAATAATAAAGACATAAGCAAATATTAGTTAATGTTTATTAAAAAATTAATATTAAGTAATCTAGACGTCAAAATTAACCAACAAAAAGGAGATTTTGCTTCAAGAACTGTAACTTTAACAAGTGCATTTCTGCGGACGCTAGAGACGGGTGTCCCATCAGGGAGCCAATTACAAAGCCCCACCTTAACTTTTCCCGAGTTTCTTCATCTTTGGTATTTAATACTTAGCTCAAATATGAAAACTGTTTTTTTTATTTTTGGATGATACCTATTTTAGAATATGTAATTTATTATTTTGATTTTATAGATTTCCAAAAAATGCAATATGGGTTTGGTCAATCTGCCTGTAATATTAAGGACTGCTATTGATTTTTGACCGTAATGTGGCATAAAATGTGAAAGGTTCGTGAGATACCGCCCCGTAAAGTGGGTGAGGGAAAGAGAAGCATTTTAAGATTTAAACAGCAAAAGAATGTAAACGGCGTGAAATCCGAAGAGGTTCAGAATTTCCTTAGAACATAGAAGCGTAGGAATCGGGTCTTTTTAAGTTTTATGGTTGCCCCACCATTGCACTTGCGCACTTGGCATCCATCTTCGATCTGACTACAGGGCCTATCACTACTTGCAGAGAAATTGTTTATCTTGGCGGTAGAATTGCTACATTATGCAAGGCTTTTGGACCTTGGTTTTGATGGTGCTTACTTTTGCACCCAACTCTCCAACCAGTTTTCACATGAAAATTTTATATGTATTCACCGTAATGCCTTGGAATTTCGAAAACTCAATAGCTCTAACTGCAGGAACATTCATTAACCAAAACCATCCCAAATTGTTACACAGAAGAGTTGGAAAATGGGGGTACATCGAGCAATCTGGATCATAAAAAGTGATTATGAATCCAGACTTACCCACAAAGCAAAGATTGGAACCAAGTTCCGGAAGAGTCAACACTCCGTGGGCCATCAACCACGAAGCATGGGCCTATGGAGCAGCACAAACAGGCCTTTCAAGGCCTCGATCCAAGTGGATCCTGACACCAAGTTCGCGGGAAGCCTCATATTCGTCTCACTGCGCTCTTGTTTCCAATTTTAGCAGGGCCCTTCTACGTCGAAGGACTACGGGGCTCGACAATCTTGAAAGGTCGGGAAATCGCATGAACTATGAATTTCTTGGACGAGAAGATTTCAGGCTCTATAATTTCTACTCCGTTAATGGCCAATCTTTGGGTCACGTTAGCGCCACCAGTAATCTGTAGACCTTGATCAGGAAGCAGCGTTCCCAACAGTGATTTATCAGGCAATGAGGCAAGTTCTAAGTATGTGATCCTTTTGGGCAGTGAATGAAGCCTCACAATCCTATCAAGTAATGGAGAAGGTGACGCCACAATGGCAGAGTCCGGAGGTGCGAAAATGGTTACAGAACTTAATTTTTTGTATTCTTCAAGAACCCCATCAAGAACTGAATTCAATCCGATTGAAAACGACACATATCCATTGGAGCTTAGCAAAAAGATGATCCTGGACCATTCAACCATGTCCTCGGTGTCATTAGCATACGAAACTAATCTGTGATTGGTATCACATATCGGAGCTTGAATGGAATCCCCACCCTGATAAAATTCTTCAACACCCAGCGAAGAAAATGGCACGGAAACGCCGTGAATTGCGATGTGTTCTTCAAGAAATATGTCAGGATGGGATACGAAAACATGATTGATCCCCACCATTCTGTCTCTCCTATCCACATTCGTCAAAGCAATATTCTTTCCAGGAAGAAGAGTAGAGAAGCAAGAACCTTGAGGTTTCTTTAGAAGATTCTCCATTGGAAGTCTCAGAGGTAAGGTGTGATATTGAAGGAGATGCTTCAAGAGAAGAGGAGGGAGGGGGGTGTTGGCGAGAGCAGAGTCTCTGATGGCAAAGATAGTTGAATTAGGAGATAAAAAGAAGATTTCAGGAGAAATCAGGAGAAAGTTGGCCATGATGTTGAACCCTGATTTCATTAGAGCTCTGGAGGCGTTCAAAGAGATATGGTGGGGGATTGATCTTGTTGGCGCGGCTGCATCATCCTCGGATGCTGATTTCAGTGCTGTGATGATTGCTACAAACACCAGGACTACCGAGATGGTAACGAAGGCTGGCCCTCGCCAGCACTGGTAAGTGCAAGCCATTAATCTAAAATGAAGTTAATGGTGAGAGAGAGAGAGAGAGAGAGAGAGAGAAAGTTGAGGGAATCAGTCAGCGAATGCAGAGCAAGACTGAAGAAAGGCTTTGTTGGGAGGCAAGCGAGGAGAAGCGCTACAGCCATTTTATTGTGGGTCGTTCCTCTCTCTTGGATTCAACATGAATCATAAGCCCATCTCTTCTTGAGTCCGATTTTCAGTCTTGACTTTCTTCTACTCGTTGAAATAACGTGGCCCTAAATTTTGACCCTCTCTAGCCCATTTAATTGCCCCATTTTCTGGCTGGGCACGTGACGAAGAGACCCAGCAAATGGTTAATTAATTGCAAACTTGCAATTCCAATGATTTTCGCTACACCCAACTCTGGCTTCGCCACCTTTCAAAGCCTCACAGAGAATTGGTTTGGGTAGTTTCGCTTAGGCCTTGCCCCACCGCAAACAAGATTAAATACTTATATTGTCATCACTATACGGAATTGCCCGTTATCTTTTTATATATACATATATATATATAGCTCACCCATGGCTGCCTTAGGTAAGTCCACTTGATACAGTTTTCACAAGACGAAAGCAGGTGACGGACAATGTAGAATTAGGTCTGAGATAAATGCACATGACGCGGCCACCAACACACTCTACTAATAAGAGATAGTAAAGTCGTGAATTAGACGGCATAATCATCAAAGAATGACCTGCAAATTGGGCTGAGGCCTGCGTGCATACGATGGATTAGTTTCTTCATCAGGGGTCGAACATCATCAAAGATTCTCCTTGCTATTTACCCCATGGGATGAATGAAGTTGCTCTTTTTCCCTCTACTGTAAATGCATAAAACATTGGATTTCCCCCTCTAATTTCTTCACCAAGTGGCAACATTTAACAGATTCCACATCCACAAATCAAACCAGAGAACACTTCAACAGAAGTCAAGCGTCAAGTAAGAAAAAAAGAAAAGAAAAGAAAGCCTGCTTAATGTAGAATATATTGGTTTCAACCTAATATTCACATTAGATACTCAAAGAATACGTTAATTCCCGCATTACATGCTTCGTAATTTTGTGTAAAGATCACTCCTTTTAGGTCCTAGCTCTACTCTCAAAAGTGTCACAGGAGACGAACGCACCAAAGAAACCTGATAAAAAATCAGCATTACATTCAGTGCCCACATTGATTGGCATCTTTTCTTCTGGTTACCCGAATATAGCAGAAAACAGCTGCAAAGGTGACAGTGGCGAGGCCTCCAATGATGACGCCACCAGCGGCAACAGAATTATCTGAGGATTTATGCTTTCCCAGTCGTCTGGCTGCTGGAGCTTCAGCTTCTCTCGACTCATCAGATTCCGCAGTACTAGCTGCAGGCTGATCTGCAATTCTTGACGCCGACGCACTTGGCTCCGACCCCATTTGAAACTTGGCCTCAACTGGCTTCTCTTCAGATTTAACAGCCGCGGCTTGTATCCCCAAGATCCCAACAATAATTAAGCAAACAAAACTAAGTCTAGCCATTACTCGTCCAATACTGACTCGAAAACAGGATGAAAAAAAAATAGATGTGAGATTGGTAAAGAAGTGCAGCGGAGAGATCGACTGTAGGCTTCTGAGCATCAAAAGCAAATCCTTGGGCACATGGGCTGGGACTTTGGGTTTATGTAGGCAGAGGAAGGGTGAGCCAGACTTTTGGATCCAAGCGCGTGTTGTTGTGGCTTGACATGCCGAGAAGGTTCGGGTTTCGCTTCTAGTGGTGGGGAGTGGGACCTATTTGTAATGAATTGAGGTTTTTAAATTAATTAGATTGGAGGTGGAGCTCTGGAAGCTTTGCAGGCGTAGTCACGTGTGAAAGTAAGTGGAAAAGAGATCTTTTAGCGTGGCAAGCTGTAAAAACGACTGAAGTGGAGACAGCTGTAAGATTGGGTGAGAGTCAGAACGGTTTTGCCTGAAAGTATTTATTACTATTGTTTATTCTTTTCTTTTATTCTTTTTTTTTTCATTTAAACATATTTTTTCTTTCTCCAATTTTGTCTCAAATTTAATTTCATTTTCTCTCCTACACTCTCTCTTTCTCTCTCCATTTTTTTTTCCCTAAATTTCCTTCTTCTTTTTATAGTTCCAAAATTCTTACTTCCCTTCCATCTTTCGTCCAGTCAATATATATTCCGCTTTAAATAATTTAAAATATCATGAAAAAAATAAAAATTCCCTTTAATTTATTTTCCATGCAGTAAATATTTCGTTGTGTGTCGTGCCCACATCAAGTCAAAGCGCGTAATTGTTTTCGATTTAATGGCGACAAAAAGTGTCCAGCATTTTGATGGAAAATTCTGTCAAAAACAGTGATCAGGTATTTCGCTGGCCCTGTGGGCTCCACTCCAGCATATTATGTGCAGTCCAATGGCTCAGATGAAACCACATACTACCCTCGGCGGCTGGCCGCTGATTTTGATGACTAATGAAGTGATTTTCTGTCAAACCCAACCAGCTACTCCACAGACATCCTCTTTAACAAGATAATGGTTTTAGTCTCATGTTTACTTGAAAACTTTTTTTTAACTTGATTATTGAAATATTAATGTTAGAAGTCGTCTCTAATCTATAGACGTGTGTTTTTTTTTTTTCAAAAATTAGCTCAAATCTTAACCGTTGGATCTTCGTATCGACCGACCTTATAGGGCCCTGCCAAATGGGCAACTCATCACATAATATAGCAATTTTGACATTTTGGTTTGCCGCTTTATTAAATAGGCAGAGGCAGAGGAGAGCATTGACAAAAAATGATCTTGAAAAGAATAGATGACCATAAAAGAATGGCTTCTTCCTTTTTACCGAGTTGCTGTCTCTTTCTTTTCCTGGAATTAATGTAACGGAATATCGTAGCATCTTTTCATTGGTTTTTATTTTTAGAGCCGTAGACTCGGCTGGCAGGACAGCTGAAAACTAGGAAGCGTACCTGTTCATTTTGACTTCTCTATCATTAATTTCACCTTAGAAATTTTGTCCAAAAAAAAAAAAAAAAAGTCGCGGCGCTGGATACAGTAACGCAAAACAGGCCATTGGCAACAAAACCATTTCCGTTTATTTATTTATTATGCACAAAATATCAACATTTTAATAATTAAATTAACCATTTAACCAAAAATTTTAAAAATTCAAGATTTAACTTATACAATTAGTTGAGTCTGTAAAATTAATATTATATATTATATATTATTATTATTATTATTATTATTATTATTATTATTATTATTATATATTTATATACAAATATTAATAAATAAAATATGATTATATACAAAAACATATATATTATATACATCATATTATTATACTTGAACGATTTAATTTTTATATGATTAAAAATTAATTAATTTAATATATTAATAGATTTAGGTAATTTATATAGAATAAATTTAATATAAAATATACTATAATTTACATATTTTTATTTAAAAAAATTATATATTTTTATTGAATAATAAATTATTTTAATATAAATAAAATGATATAAATTAACAAAATTAATATTAATATAAAATAATATATATATTTATTAAAATGTAACTAAATATATTATAAAATTATTTAATTCAATTTTTATAATTTATAATTATACATTTTACGCTTGTGTGTGAAATGATGATATTTTTATTCTTAAGAAAATAAAAATGCTAAAAAAAAAAATTTCATATCAACACTGTTAACCTAGTGATAAAGACTATCACCAAACTAAACCAAGGTTCAATTTTCAATTTTATCGATATGATTTGTTAGTGTGGTGCTATTTTTAAAACATTGCAAAATATGCAGAGGGCACCACAAAAGCAAAATAATATCCCAGAATTGTAACCGCAAATATGTAAAGAGAGGGTCGTGCACCTAAGAGCCTTAAATTTTTAGCTCAACTACGTCTATTACTATTCATGATTTGATCCCATGCTGCCTGGCTATCTTGGATGCAATTGAATTGCAGATTTTTGATCTGCAATTTCAGTCCACAAATTTAAGACAACCCCCTTACTCTTATCTTAATGATAAGCCTATGTCGGATTATGTACCTCGAAAGAAAATGTGGACAGTTATAAGTTACAAACATCATTCACTTTTGTGAACAATAGCATATGTATCCATATGTCGGATATTGTCTGCCACCGTGTTCCGTTTTGAACATCAACATTGGATGGCATCTTGTTGAAGGAATTGCATTTTTTTTTTTTTTTGTCTTGGCAGAAATTTTCATAATGTATTTTATATTGACCAAAGTGGAATTTTAGACAGGGAGCAAATTGTTTACTTCTTAACTGAGTTGCCGATGCGTTAGTGACCAACTCTGCACGGGCTTCACGATCTGGTGTTGCGTGGGTGTATTCAAAGTCGGTAGTTTGATCGGTTTCCAAAAGTCCTGGATAAATTAATGCGAAAAGAAATACTCTGTTACTCCATTTAACTTGCCTGGTGAGACATGGAAGAGAGTTCGAAAAGGTTGTTACCCATCTTGCTGATCAATGTTTGTCTTTAAGTCATCAAAAGCAAAAAAAAAAAAAAGTAAAAATAAAAATTCAGACCACAGTATTTATAAATAAGGAAGATACTAATTTAATTGTTATTATATTAGATATGCTCGCTGACCCACATTTGATTCTTAGAACCAAACTACCATAAAGTATTTTTATGTGAATCTTGAAGTGCCAATATGAAATAACATGCTTTTGACCTGTAAATTTGATGCAAATGTAGTTTCCATATTGAATCAGGCCATTTTAGAAATGATCCAATCACTTTTTCGGCCCAATTCCAAATACTCTTGTGCCTGTCACAGAGGATCATCACCAATGAGGGCATCTGTCCATTGGATTGTCCTCTCTGGGCACAATCAACATTGTAACCATGGAATTTTTGCTCCCAATTGCACCAAAGTATAATGCTCCACATGTTTGTGGTTAGCAATGCTGTCTAACGGGAAGACCCTCAATCAGAGTCACAGAGAAACAAGGTTGCCGGTTAGACGCATAGTGCAATGTACGAGTCTCAAAGGTAGCGGGCCAGATGGCCCATTCAGTATTCGTTGTGCTGGTTGTTACCAAAACACAACCATTTATCATATTTCATGTTGGTCTGTCCGTAGAATGTTAACTGCGCTTCATAATTTCCTTACACGATTGTCATTTCTTGTTTCTAGGACCCGAAAATGTGATAATGTTTGCCGCTGCAATAACAAATGTGGTCATCAGCTTGATGTTGAAGTTACCTGGAACTACATGCATCCATAGCCACAACAATATTTGAGTTTTGATTACATAAATATGACCTTATTCAAGCTACCATTGCATTTTCTCCGTTTCATCATTTGGTGACCAACCCTGACAGTCGAAAGAGTGGACTCTCAACAAAGGATAGAAGGGTGTTAATTTCTTACTTCCGGTGGGCTCCGTACTTTTCTTGGGCTAACCAGGTTAACTAGCCGGCCCTAGCCTGACGCATAGAGCCATAAAAATGTACTGTGCAAGCCGAATCCTAATCGGACTCGGATTGGTCCAATCCAGGAAGGAGAGCCGGTGCATAGCTTTTAAAAAACACACAAATTGTCAAATATAAATTTGCTGAGATATAGTATACTGCTCAACTCTTATATTAAAAAAAAAATAGAATTTTGAATTATATAAATAATAGTACTACATATTTCAATGAGTATTTTTTGAAAAAAAAGATAATAATCTTATGACATAAATTCGTTATAAAAAAATATAACGAGTACACATTACTCGTATTATTAAAAAAGAGAAAATTTTTATACTGTTGATGAATAATTTTTAGGAGAGAAGTTAATGAGCTTAAAGGACATTCATGACTTTTGAATGTGCAAGCCACTTTTTCCGACCACCAAAAATGTTTTTGTGCTAATTATCATTATGAACTAGGGTCTTGCTATCTGGATACGGAGTTAGTAAATGGAGCGGATGAAATAAAATTAGAACCGTCAAATTCATATATAAAAATTAAAAATATTAATTATTTTTAATCACTTTTATCTCGTTCATTTTTGTTTATTAAACCTAAATATGCTCTAAGTATTGATTGATAAAGAAGCAATGGGTAATTGGGTTTCCTTTACTGTACCAAGTAGTGATTGATGAAAAGACTTGCACCATTAAAGCTAAACAATCTGTTTTAGTTAATTAGTTCTGCAATCGTTTCCTCTCTCTCTCCCTCGGTACATTTATCTAATCTAGTTTTTTCACTTATTGCAAGACCACTTTTAAGCCCATCATTGTCAAGGTCTGATCGGACGCCGATGCCTTACCTGTTTTTGGACTCAAACGCCGACAGGCCTTCCATTCATGACAAGTTTCTCGTACAAAAAGTTTCTTACCATTCATTTCGTTTCGCTACAAAGCTTTCTTCTCTTGTTTTGTTTTTACTTGCTTTTGCTTCAACCGTACCTAATGGGTATATCATTTTTTTAGCATGTGACGCTCCTCTTGACATGGCTGTGAACACTATCAATTTCTATGGTTTGCAACCCCAAACATAAAGAAAGTACTCGTCCATGCCAAATCATGAATAGAACTACTGAACCCAATAGCTAATCTTTCGTCAGTGTTTATCTCACTAATTCACCCAAACCACCGAACAGACTTTTATGTCAGCCTTTTACGCTCATTTGTACACTTAGCCGGGCCCTATAAGTGAATCATAGGATAAGCCGCAAAGAAGTTTGAACTTTTTAGAATTTTTAAAATATAATCTTAAACTTTTAAAACTTTTTAAATTAATCCTAAATCTTAAAGTTTTATTTTAAAGCTGTGCATTTTTTTAGAGATGAATAATCAAATTGTTAAATACAATATTTGCCCAAACGAAATACCCAAAAACAATGTTCGAAATCAAAAAAATAAAAAATCCCTTTCTCGTACAAACCCTCGTGCCTTCTTTCTGAAAATAATAATAATAATATAAATAAATAAATAAATAAAAAGACAGAAACCCATCGCGATCTATCGCTGTCCTTCCATCACAACCGCTCTCCTCGCTTCTCTTTTGCGATAGGTTTTTTCAATTCTCCTTTGCAGCCATGCTTTCCGAACATCATTATCCCCAGTTTCCGTTTGATTTTTCATATTTTTTCATTTCAAAATGTTGTTTTCAAAAGTAATTTCGAAGGAAGAAGGATGGCTGCTTTGTCTTCGACCTCAAGTCCTCATTTTCATTGGTTTTCAGCTGATGACCTCAAATTTCATGTCTTTGTTGCATTTTGATATCTCAAGGCCTCACATCTACGACCCCTCCCTTGAATTTTTTTTTTTTTTTATTTTTGGAACAAATTCTGAGGTTTTGATCTTTTTGTTTCTGTTTCTGACATGAGAAAGAAAGATCACGAGAAGCTCAAATATCATGTCTTGGGGTGATGGCTCTTTATTATTATTATTATTATTTTCTCTCTGTTTTTTTTTTTTTTTGGCAGCGTGATTTCTAGGCATTTTGGTTTATGGTTCTGTGTTCGTGTGGAGTTCAAAGCTTAATTTTTTGTTTTTTGTTTCTTTTCAGAATTAGAGAGATTGAGAAGGAGTACTGTGAGAGATGAGATGGGTTACCGTCTTCATTTATTTATTTTTCTTTTCAGAAAAAAGTACGAGGGCTTGCAAGAAAAGAGGGGTTGTTTTTTTTGGGGGGGGGGGAATCTGCACATAAGATTTTATTTTTGCTTTGAACGTATTTTTTTTTTTCTGGTTGGTCAAATATTACGTTTAATAATTTGACTATTTGTTGTTAAAAAAATATTTTGAAATAAAATTTTAAAATTTAAGACTATGTAAAAAAATTTAAAATTTAAAATATATTTAAAAAAATTATTAAATTTAGGATTTCTGATTGACTTACCCTTAAATCATGTGTTCCTCAAAAGTGAGACATTTCAATTTGTTTAAGCAACCAAAATTACCTGAGACTGGCCCAGATGCATCCATTTGAATTAGTATCCATTTGAATTAGTACCCATTAATTCCTTCCTTTGCTGCCTGCCCTTAAGGCTGTCACGTCTTTTCTCTTCCCTTTTTCCCCTCCCCAGAAAGGGATCGGTGCCTTCGAATTATTGACTTCAAAGAGTGCTTTAACAGCTAAGTATTTCGTTCCATGCTTGAGGGAGGCTCAAAGGAAATAATTGTGTAGTCCACGCAATTCACTGGGGCCCCACTGGAGCTAACAAAGGCATTTAGCTAGCCAATCATGCTTTTAGTCTTGTACCGGTGATGGGCATATTTACCGCATTCTATCAACAAGTCCTTGGCGGAGTCACCATTGCCTGGACTGTATTTATAGGTTTCAGAATGTGGGAAATAGATAAGGGCAAAGTCCTAGCTTTCCCCTCAAGAAAGGGGAATGATAAGATTCGCATAATTGCAAGATTCACAATTATGCTAAAAGTCGACTTCTCCATTAATTGAAGGTTCACAGTTATCTTTCACATGGAGATTACCTGGGTCGACTTACAATTGGTTTGGTGATTATTGTCCGGAATTCTACAAGAAGCCAGCTCCCTGGCGTATTCTGATGTACCAACGTTCTTTATTTTGCCAGAGCACGGTTTATCCCTTGTCCAGTACTGTAGACTTCTTGGACAGGGCCACATGTCGTGGGTGAGAATGAGACACGTCGTTGGCGAGTACATAAAATCCCAAGAAGACCCTTTATTTTTTCCTAATATCCGTGGCTTTTACAGAAAGTACCTGAAGTGAAATTCTTTTACTGGGAAGTGGGGATAGAACTATAGACGTCTAAAAATTGTGAAATCCCTTGTCTTCTCATTGCTCGGATAAGCTTGGCTTGTTGCAAATGTTAATTAAATCCGGAAAGAAAGCAATCAAAGTCCAATGCAATTTGTCTTTGTTGAGATGGAAGTGTCTGTTACTCGGAAAGAAATCGCTTGAATAGTTGATTTCGAGATCACAGAGGCTCGAGTAAGAGGCAGTAAATAAACTGTGTACATGGAGTGCCCAATTCTTTTTTTCAATCTAATTCCTGGCTAGGAACTTGGAGAGCTTTGTTTTATAATCATGAGCAAAATATATAGTTTGCATCTTAGGAAAATTGTCGATTTTCTGCAGAATTTTTTTTGACGCAATCCATTTCCTTATGCTTTGGTCAATTCGGGAATCAAAGTACGTTAAAAATGAAAAAAAAAAAAAAGAAGAATAAAGGAATTTGCTGCACACTTAAAACATCACAAACCTAACCCAAGTATTCAACTCGTGATTTATTATATGTATTTATAAATATGGTCCTCCAATGTACTTTCCATATTGCCACAAATATGACCTCAATCCAGCTGCACGAATATGCTAGATGTGTTTGGATTCACCCCACCTAAGATGTACCCTTCTGTCAATTTCACTCGTCCCCACATTACCTGCCTGGTTTTCCACCGTTTCTGCCGCCTTAGACCCACTGGACTTGTCTTTATAGCTTGGAAAAAGATTAACCTGCAAGGACTAAAGTGGCGTTCAAAAAGATACATCACTGCTTAAGGGTCCACCGTGCCTCACTCACATTCCAAATTTCTTTTAAAGCCATGAGGCTTGACGTCTTTATAATTCAACTTACCGCATAGCCTTGTTTCGGTTCTTCATCGTCGATAAAGGCCCATTGTTTTTGTAATCCCATGATTGATGGTCCCCCAGCCTAGGGGCAAGAGTGACCACTAATTTGGGTGTAAAGACTAGGAACCCCGTTTGGTGATATTATCCATGCAGCGGGCTGTTTTATTTGTTTTTGGATAAAATTCTACCATAACTTTAAATTTTAACAAGAATTGAAAAGGAAAAGACGTCTCATTAATCTATAGTACTATTTTACAGGCGATACTAAAAGAAACAAAATATCAAACATGGAGAACATGTTTACTTGACTTTGATTCCCCCCCCCCCCCCCCCTAATTTCCCTTCTCCCTTTTTACAGTACCACACCACTGAGAACCTAAACCCTCCCTCCTCCTTTGCCTAGCCACAAATCCTCTAGTGGTGGTGGTGGTGGTGCTGGCACTCCACCGGAGTGACCGGAAACCGAGCTGCATCCGTGCAGTAATCATAGACCATGTAATTAGCCTTAACCCACAAGAGCTGATGGCTCTGATGCAAGTTGAGTGCAGCCATTGTTGGGTCATCCCACCAGTACCTCTTCTCACCATTGCTACTACATTTCTTGGCACTATCAGCTGTTGTTACTGATACAGGGCACTCACAAGCGTCAATCTGAAATCCCCTGTAGGAGGCAAGGAACGGTGCATGGCTCCAATCAGTCTTGACACGGCCACCCTGTGTGGCCCAGTCATCGGCATTCCATATTGAACTGTATATACCCATAGGCTGGTCCCTTGGGTAGGGAATTCCCTTGTCTTCCATGTTGCTGTGTAATCTTATTGGGGTGTCATCCACTAGAAACCTGTAACAATTACCAAAACATTTAATGGGGTTAATAACAATCATAGTTCTGAGACCAACCATCACCATAAATTTCAGGCCAACCAACCAGTCGACTTCAAATTCAATTGCTGTATTTTTTTTTATTCGTCCTATTCAGATAAATGAGCAACTTAAAATGACCTGTCACAATCTTCCCCAATTTAAAGCTGCCCAAAAATTGTGAGAAAGGAATCGGATGAAACTAAAAGCAATGGTTTAGGACAGAGGCATCAAAATTGCCGATTGTTCATTTTCGCTAAATATCATCATCCGCGACAGAGGCCAGAACAACCAAACAGCAAAGACAGAAGCACTCAGGCGGTATAGCTGTACACCAAATGCATTTGCGTACGGAACAACTATACGACAAAAAACCAACGTGATCAGAGCCAGACCCCTCAAAATCTGTGTCCCCGTCTCCTCTAATTTGTCTTTTGGACTTTATTGCCCTATGGCACAATATCATCCTGTATACCGTCCCCATTTTTTTAAGCTGCTCTGCTTCCCAGTGACCCCAGCCTAGCAGTAAAAACTCTATTGCACTACAAGAGTATATTGCCGTAATTAAACGATGATTTTTTTTTTTGCAACATGAAGTTTAACTAAACAGAGTGTGATAAAATCTGTTATGAAAGAGTGATGGGGTGCTTACACAGCTTGGCGCCGGTTCCAGAAAATAGAGTACGAGTGGAAGCCCTTGGTGGGATCAAACCAAAGGTTCAATCTTTGCTCTCTGTTCCCTACGCCATTCACGTACACATTGGTTTGGACCAGGTAAGGTTCTCCCGTGGTGTTACCCAGAAACTCGAAGTCGAATTCATTGTGATTTGGACCGTCTGATGACATCTGTAATCATCAACAACAAAAAATATTAAAAAAAAAAAAAAAACAAAAGACGACAGGAGACACCCAAAAAATATGACTTGCAATTCCATTGATGATCACCATCAAGATTTTTTCAGATACAACAATTACCGTGGCCAAATTAAACACCATAAAATTTAAAGATACACATTGCAATAGCGACCCTGAAAAACAGTCCATTGGTTCACAGATTAATGAACTAGAAGGAAATTCACTAGAGGTTACAGAGTAGGTAGGCGCTACCACAAGCTTACAACTAATAGAACCAGTAGCCGCCCACTATAATAAACGCATGCCATAAATTACTTGTCTGTAACAGGGGAAAAAACCTCAGGGCATTATTGAACGAGGGACCAAGTTCATAAAGCAATCCAGCTAAGCTGCAATCAATTCCATTTTGAGGTGGCAAAACAAAAGAAAGTAACAAAAACCATTTTGGTTTGATATGGTGGAACTAGACACTCACATAGAAAGCAGTAACAGTTCCAGCAGAGTCACCCTCGACAAGTTTAATCTGGACAGTAACTTTCCCAAACATATACTTGCTTTTGGATTGAAATCCAGCACCTGAGAGAATATTAAAAAAAAAAAACCCATCAACCATTTCATCAAATCTACAAACGTTGACAAATTAGAGTTTGCAGTCCAAATATAGAAATATGTCACTTAAACACTAAATAGAGTCTTCAAGGAAATACTGTTCATCGTTATAACAAGGAAGTCCAGAATTTGCAGCATTGACCAATAACAGAACCAATAGCCAAAAGTAGCAAATTTTTTTATGCCGGAAAGGCTCATTGGGCATGTGAAGGATAAGGCAGGAGTCTTTATGTTATAAATATTTAATTTTTGTTATAAGGGATTAATGTTAGTTTACCGGAATATTTATCAAGCTTCAACCTGAGCACCTCTCCCTCATAGATGAAGTGATCAAGTGCCCAGCTTGGTTGATAAAGCTCATCAAACTTTGTTGAGCTAGCAAATCTCATTAACACAAGACCCATCAAGAAACCTGCAATAACAGACCTTTGGAAAACTGAAACAGCCATTGAAGTGAGCCAGAGAAGAAAAAGAGAGAGAGAGAGAGAGAGAGAAGAAAGCGGAACTTCACAGAAACACTCAGATGACTGGCATTTTTATAGCCATTTCTAATAGCTTCTTCCTCCCTCTACAAGAGTAAAGGCCCCTCTCACTGGCCACGTCGTCTCATTATTCTTGCCACGTCATTTGCGATCTCAATGCTCGGTCTCCAATAAAAACCCGAAGATGGCAGGAAAATTGAAAATTTTAGCCGTTACTGTTGTCCGCTTAGCTGGCTAAAGCTGGTTACTCTGTTGAGGGCACTTGTGGTAGGACATGCCTTCTGTTCATAGCTTTCATCTTCCAATTATATCCTGACACGTCCACTAATCCAGCTGTTTTCATTGCACGGTCCAGCTGTCGCTGGAAGTTGCATGAATTAGAAGGCCCCCCCCTCTTTTTAACTTATGTTAAATAAAACGTAGCATTTACACCCAAAATAATAATAATAATACGTATCATTTGAATCCTTCCTAATTCAGATCATTTTCCTTTAATATTAATCAAATACGTTTATGTGAAGAAATCCATGTTTTTGTTTAGAGTAAAAATAAAATTCCGAGTTATCATTACTCGAAATGGGTTTTTTTCAAAAATTAATCAACATCGTATTTCGATTAAATGAAAATTTTCTGTTGAATGTCGTATGGTATTTTACATAGTGCATTTTGTTAGTCAATTTGAGGGAGATTGAAGGTAGTTTTGTAAATAATTACGTCACACAATCATGCTGTACAATGAAGGAATTCTTTGCTAAGATTAGCACATCATTCTTTTTGTGTCAATGAATTTTAGAATGTGGGTAAAGGAATGTGCCACTTGGCAATGTGGGACAAGACGATGCCCATATCACTTTATCCTCCTTATTATTATTATTTATGTTTTAATTTGCTGATGGCAAAGCCAGCTGGACAGTTCGAGCGTACCATGCAATTCTCCGCGCCGGGGAAGGATTGTATTTTAGAGGATCCAAGGGAGAAGAATTTAAATTCAAGAAATTCTCTCTTTTTTTTTTTTGGGGTGCTTTGAGATGTGTGCCTTTGTCACTTGAAAGTTTTTCATTATTTGTAGACACAGTTGGTTGACTGGACCCCATGGACGGTGAGGTGGACAAGTAAATTAATTTGGTGGTGCAAGGTTGGGCAGGTGGGGGTCCAGAACTTGGTTTGGCAGTGGCGGATTCTCGCCAAAGCTGAGCAAGGGTGGACCATATTAATGATGACTTGTCATTATTTATCTGTTCTGTAATGCTTAATCAATACCAAGATTATGAAATTTTTGTCAATAACACAGCATCATAGCTCAAGATGTTCATATAATAATGAAAAGCTGAGAATATAGAGACCAATAAGCATAACGATCCAAATTTATTAATTCTAATGAATTCTTCACATCTGAATTTCTTTCACGAGGCAATCAATGTCCGCTTGAAATGTTAGTATTATAGTGTAATTGGCACTTCAGTCTTAGTTTTTGTTTTGTTTTGTTTTGTTTTTGACAGTATTTCCAAAAAACAAGGACCTTGTAGTAAGAAAATATAATATATTTTTGAAAATATAAAATAAATTATCTTAAATATATTTACTTTTTATTTTTTATTTTTTATAAAAGAGAAGAACTTGGGCTCCATCATGTAAAATTTCCGGTTTTCATGAAAGAGTTGGTGGAATTTATTTGAATGCACCAATAATGGTACGGCCAAACGGTGTGTCGCTTCCGGTTTAACCAGCCAAGATTAGCGAAGGGGTCAGGAAATTCCAAAAAGGATCGTGGTCACTTCCTTCCCACCTCTACCTTGCTAGAAACGATTGGGACAACCCAATGAGAAACACCCACGTGGGAGACGATATTTTACGGGGACAGTTGTCAGTCCAGTACAAAATTCATTGCTACGGTAGGCTACAATTTCAAATTTTCCTTTTTTTTTTTTAAGAAATTAATATTTATGACGTAATTAAACTGGATGAAAACTGGCGTCTGTAATTTGGTGCTGATGGACGCGTGAACTGCCAATTTTTGCTGGTGAAAAACGTGGATGATCGACGGTGGATTTCTTGCAGAGATAAGCTCTCTTCGTGGAGTTGGAACAGTGGAGGATTTTTACATTCAACGCATGTAAGATCCCTATAAATAGTCGTGAGGGGGATTGATTTCTAAACGAAAAAATCTTACTAAACTTAAAAAGTTCGTAGATTTAAATTACATATAGAAATTAATTCTATTTATTTAAATGTATTATTTTAAAATTCTCATACCTTAGATGTAAGTAGCAGTTCTCAACAACATTGATCAAAGGCGGACATGGACCACTATTTTCAGTTCTTTCATTGAAAGTTGAAGTGAACTTGAAATCTATAATTGATGGTGACTTAAAAAAAGACTGAAATTCGTCAGAGGAATGGTACCTCCTTTATCACGCAAGTGGGTACCACTAATTTTTAAGTAATAAAAAGTAATGTTGGCGTGTTAAGAAATCTGCAATTTTTTATGCCATTGGAAAAGGGCATTATTTCTTTAGAAAGTTGCTCGAGATCACCACCAAAGCCAGCTGTTTAGAAGGCAATATGTACAGGCAAATCCCCGAAAATGGATGGCATCTTGTGTCAGAATTTATCTACTACAACAAAGGCGTAAAAATCTGTGCAGTGGGCAGGCACTAGGTGAGAGTAGCTTGGATGCTTGGGTGCACGCTTGTTGACGTTGACATGTCTTTTTGGTTATATGACGCCTTTAGTCCTCCGTCCGACACTCCCACCGTCATCAATGTCTGCGACTCTCACTGACCACAAGTTAATGTACTGTGAGAATGTGAATATAATCCATTTCATTTGTTGGGGTCCACACTAGCAAAGCAATCGCAGTAGTTTTACCATTTGTTCGGTAGAACACTGAGTGTCGTGAATTTGGATCATTGGGACGATATACCTGTTTATATAATAAATGATATGGTTACTTTCGCTTAATCTTGTTATAATCTTTTTCTCAGAGCTCACCAATAAAGTGTAAATTCTGAAATAAAATGTAAAAAACTGTAGTTCTCATAGACCATTGAACAGTTAACGGTAGTAGACTTTTGCAAAGTTATGTAAAAACAATATTAATAAAATAACTATATTGCAACCGAGTTTAACAAGCACCTTGTACCGTGATATATATATATAGGTGAGTTTATATTTGGGTTTTGTGCCTGTGATTTGAGTGGTGGGGAACAAAAGTGGCACGGTGGGCACGTGACATGTGTTCGAAATTGGGAAGGGGGATTGTTTAGGTAAGCCAATTGACGAAATCATACAACTTGAATACACGTGACAAATTAAGCTTTTCATTTCTTTTTTTTTTTTTAGTTTGAACAACGAGATCTTAAGCATGCAGGTCTATAGTTGTGGAATTTGATGGGCGTCCCGAGTGTCATGTCCGGACAAAAAAAAAAAAAAAAAAGGTCTCCCATTACTTCTATACCGACTCTACTAATTGAGGTTTTTCGCACAATCTGAATACAATTGAATGGATCTTGGCACTTCTTCTTGCATTTCACTTGTTGGAACATTGTCGCTTTGGCTGTTTTGTGTGCTTTTTGGTCACCGACAACGCATTTGTTTCATTGTTTGATGTTAGAAACAATGAAAGGACTACTGACCAAGAAACAAAGAAAAGAAACCATTTTCTTTTTTCTTTTGTTTTTTTTTCCGAAATGGGATGTGTGAAGTTTCATTCATCAAAAGAAGAGTAAAAGGCATAATCAGAAACATGTTTTTTTTTTTTTTAAATCCCAGGTTACCAATTTTTTTTTTTTTTTGTTTTAACGTTGTCCAGTGTCCTAGAGTTACGGCATTTTGATACCTCGAAAACCAATTTGACCTATTTTCAGACTTATGTCCTTGGCTAAAGATTGTCAAGCTTAGGCAGTAACTAACAAAGTGGTGGCAAAACCAAGTTAGGAAACATTTCTACTAGAGGAGAGAGTTCAGATATTGGAAGGAACAATTTTATTGCTTCCAAGTGTTTGAGGGACCCGAGCCAGTGCAAAGCCCAATTCCCTAAAAAAGACAGCCTGCAGTTTTATAAAATCAATTTTAGTTCCTCATCATTCGTGCCTGGAACACGGAGAGGCATTGGCTTATACTACCAGAAACAAAACAAAATGCCATCCAAAAAATTATCTATTTCAGCCCTGATTTAGCACCATTCATGTCACGGTGGTCCTTTGGGATAGTCTGCAGTGGAATGCTTGGAAGACCACTGAACTAAACGTCGTCATGCCAGTTTTCGATCGATTTGTCATTCCTGTAATTTGCGGAAATCTTCTAGAGCAATGCCTTACAATACTTGTATATTTTGGCAAGATGGGTGGCGATGCTCTCGTCTACGTAGGCTCATGTTGGCATTTCGCGATCATTGAATTGCTCCATCCGTGTCCACGACATCAAGTTTTCCCAGAAGATGCAGAATGGTCAATCCCCAGCACGCCTCCTTCATTCTCAAGAGTCTCCATCAGACATCCACGTGTATAGGCTTTAACGACGGTGCTGTTAAGGACTTTAATTGCGTATTAAGGTAACGATTAAAGGAGTATTTCCTATTTAGCATTTTTACAAAATGACTTATTCTCAGAATCATTGGTCCAGTAACGAAATAGCAGGCCATAGGCCCAATTTGTAGAGATTGCTCAGAGAACTGCCATGAACTTCTTCAACTGGCCGTCCATCATATTTCGGCTTTGCAACCATTTAGCCCTCGTCGGTGGTGCGTATACACTGCACGCCCACACACAAGTAACCATACGAAAGAGCGGAATTCTGCGATCGCTTATCGAACCCATTTCAATAAAAGACGTGTCGGTTATTCACAACCTTAATTTTATTATATGCCCAAGAGGCCCAGCAAACCCACTAAAAACAAATTTCAATTCAAATTGTCGGCTGGATCAATGGCTAACAGTCAGAAGGCACAATATAGCCTTTTGACGCACCAAAGGAATTGGGCTGTCTTGTTGGTTTCTCTGCCGTGAGAAAATTGCAAAGATATGATAACTGTATGGACTAAACTAGTTGGTCTGGGCTATTGATTTCTTCGTTGCTCCGTGAACCGTCAGTTCGGCTGTTATTTGACAGAATGCCCCCCCCCCGCGACAACAATTACATTAAAATTCAGATAAAGAAAAAATTAACCTTAAAATTTTTATAAATAAATTATATTTTTTTTTAAAAAAATTAATTTATTCGCTGATTTTTGTTTGACTAATATTTAATCATTATAATTACTTTTCATCTAAAAAGAATGAATTTGAAAATTATAAGACTCAAATAAAAAATATATAATTCAATTAAGAAAATTTATGAAAATTTAAAATTAAAACTCTAGTTAATGAGTCGAGCCAAAATATGACCTGCACACCTCGATGAACAACAATACTCTGCTTTCCAATCATGACTTGGGGCTAGCGCATTAAATTTTTGGCCGGTTTCATATAGCTGAAAATATTTCTATACGTTAGGGGTATCTTCTGCAACTGTTTGCTTCTGGCTTGGACGCTGACAGGAGACCCATTAGTCGGTACCAATATCTGTTACAAGAATCGTTGCAACGTCAATTGGTAGGGGTGGGGAAAAATCACGAAGGACATGAAGAATCCGAGGCAAGTTGATGATATTGTTGTGTTTTTTCCTCTATGTTTATTATAATATTCGAGAGCAGACGGACACTCATGATTTGACTGACATATTCGGTTTCCCTGTTACACTTTCCCTTCGTGGTCAATGGAGGCTGGCACCAACCAATTGATCTTAGCTGTTTCGTGCGTGCCCATTTAGTTGGGTAACTGAATTTGTCGTTGTTGATAGGGCTCCAATTCTAATTAAAAGTGGATTAGAGAAGCTTTATGAGAATTGAAAAGAGAGTCTGCCCACTTATGTTCTCTGGCCTAATGCCCTGCTTGAACGGGGAAAATGTAGCAGTAGAAGAAGATAGCAGCTGGAGTCAGCATATCTTTCCTCATATACGTATATGTAGACACATAGATAATGGTACTAATTCACCCAAATGAACCTTCAGCTGTGGTAAAGATCCAGGCATGGGGTCTCTTAGTCTCGTTCTTTCTTACAGCATTATAGAATGCTGAGGAGGAATGTGAAGTTCGGCTAAGACATTTAAAGTCTTCTGTTGTCTAAATTTAAAGAAATTTTATGTAAAAAAAATACACACAAAAATTTACATATTATATAATTATAATTTTTTACATGGGAAAGTTTTAAATTTTAGAGTTAAATCAAACGAATATTTGTTAATAAAAAAAAGGCAACGTAAGGCATGCTCAGCTTTTGAGTATCTCCACAAAGTTCACCATTTTCTGCAGACTGTTTTGCCTGATTGCACAGGCGTTTGCCTCTAAGTCAAACAGAATACAAGATACATAATTGACAACATAAACAAAAGTTTCCTCTCTTTTCCTTCAACTGTACAAACAGGATTTCATTCCTCTGTAAAAGCAAGTACCCTCGGCCACCTTTACTTTACCGAAAAGAAAGCACTATTACAAACAGGTAAAGGCGAAACAACAGCAATGCTCATTCTGTACAAATGAAAAATAGCTTAGTGACACAAATGCTGAGTTAAATTTCCTATCATGAACAAAGCTTGGGTAAGGTTCTGGCACTAATATGGTTTGATGCTCTTGACTTCATGATTTTAGTGATCTGGATCTGCATTTTCCTGCAAACCTTCTCCAATTCCATCACCCTCCATTGCATTCCTTGCAAATGTGCCTTAAGATTGTCGGTTGATTCTTCAAGTTTACCGGCACAGGGTACAATTTGTTGGCTGGCTCCATCTTTATTTCCCTTGAATCCAATTTCACCAAAACAGCTAGGTAAATCACCGTAAAATATTTCATTGTCGGCCTGGAGTAAACTTTTGAGCTTGATTTGTTGAGATGTGGGAGCTTGGATGGCACTTTTTGATGGAAATTTTTTGTTCTTAGAAAGGTGTACACAAACTTCTGCTGAGAGTTTTTCATAGTTCAGTGCACAACACATCTTCATCTTTTTGTCTTCAGGTAATCCAGCGTGCACCTACATGGAAATTAAAAAAGAAAAGAAACTTAGATGCTAACTTAGGATTTTTCATGTTTTGGAACACCTTTATTTATATCCACGAGGTCTAAGAATTGGAGGAACTGAAAGCGGGCGAACTGAAAAGTTATGACCATAGAATCAGGTATCAAACCTCATTTAATTATATGCGCTAACAAGGGCATTAGGATAGATAACTTCCAGCTCAGATGCAGTGGAAACCAATGGGTTACCTCTAGATACATGTCCAATGCCCGGTAGATTCCATCATAAGAGTCTCTGGCAGAGTCTGGCAGGGCCATTGCTAAGGCCAGGAATTTTGAAGACTTTAAGCAAGGATCTGGGGCTACTTCAGCTATGTACAAATCCATCAAGCTCGCAACTTTCTGCAATCGCATTGGTGATACTTGATAAATTCCCCGACACAGAAACACTTTCAAGAACCTTAAAACAAGATTCATGTCATACAAGTAACGTGTCCCACGTGGAGATGGAAAAAGCAGATTATCCAGGGTTGCTTGATCCATCTGAGAACCTATCATGCTCTCCAACTTATTCCTACTGGACTTGCTTATGTTCAAACTTGAAGCAACTCGGAGCATTCCAAACAGACTTTTGCATGACACGGAGTTCACATCAAGAACATAAAGCATGTCAATGACAGTTTCAACAATTTTATGCTTCTGGTCGGATGTGGCAGCAAAGAACCTTGATTTCTGATAATAAAAAAGAAACCTGCTAATGATGACATGATCAACCTTTCGGGTGACCATGGATTTTATGAACAATTCGATTAAATTAGTACCGAGGACCAATAAATCCTCAAACCACCAGGTTGCTCGGGAGACACTGTTCTTTAAACTCTCAGTGCTTCTAGTATCACTTGAGAACCAAAATCCGGAGCTGTCTGGAGAAGAAATAGACTGGCATGGACTTGATTCACTAGACGAAGCGATCCTTCCAATAAAGGAATCCATACATTTCTCAATAATGCCACAACAATTTGCCAAGGGAAGTAAATCTTGGCACTGTCTTACGGTAACCAATAGCTCGGACCACGTCCAGTAGTTAATCTCTTGAAGTGATCTCTCAGTTTGCTCCAGTAAATTACATGTTCCAGATGTACAACTATTCATTTCCATGAACTGTGCAACGGAATGTAGGAGAGAAACATTGGAAGGAGTTATGTCGATTGTACCATTGTTGTAACAGAACTTTGACATGAGCTCGAAACTTTTGGGCCCTCCAGGGAAATCATTAAATATCAATTTACAATTTTTTGCAGCTTCCAATGACATGCCAAATAATTTGCTCAATCTGCCTGAACGTGAAGCAATAATCTTCTGCAAGAATCCATGATAAAATAGAACTCATCAAATGGCAATCTATATTATGATGCATGTATAAAATATGTACTATTAAATTGTACTCTTGCGGAGAACTGGTCATTATCAATGCATTCAAGAAATAACGACAAACTGGAACATGGTCCAAACGGAAGCATTTAACATCTAAAACATTTAAAAAAAAAAGAAGAAAAATTTAAAAAGCTGATTTTGCAGCTGCTTAACTAGAACAATTGTCAATGAAAGCAGCAAGGATCCAAGTAAATGACTTGTCATAATGGAACCTTGGAATGCCTAGAAAACCACCAAAAGGATGAACTCCTTGAACCGAGCAAAACAAGGAAACGCGAGATTAAAAGGGGACTGTACAGTTAAATCTGCAAAACAAAGGCGACCTTAAGGTCGTTATAGACAATTAATTATGCATGGACAACACCCCAAAAAAAGGGTTTCTGCTAAACAGCCCTGGAAACAAGGTAATAAAAAATAATAAATGCCATGAAAGCAAATACTAGTGCCTTCATTTGTTTTTATTCACTTGTTTTGAGAAGGACAGCAATAAATGAGTGAAGTAACATTGCAGAGGGCCTTACACTGTAATAATAGCATCCAGCCAAATTTGAAGAAAAGGACGCTAATAGCCCCACAAGGCTGTAACGTAGTAAGCTAATGTTTAATGGAGGGTGCAGTGCGGCCATTGAACGTGGAGGTTAATGGAATGAAAGGCAATAAAGGAAAACTATGAAGGACTGCAAGAGTCATGAATCTACGCAAATTCCACATTCAACAATCCAAAACATAATCATACCCCAGAGTCTGCGTTAAGACCATAACAGTACATGAGTCATAAAAGCTCTATATCAGCAAATATGTGGATGACATCAAGTATCCGAGTCAATAAAGCACTTTGGCAATAAAGCACAAAATCAAAAAGAGAAGGAAAACTAGTAGTTAAAAATTAACCTACAGTCAAATAAAAAGCTCATCAAATTAAACACAAGATGTCTAAGGAAAACTTTGGCAATAAAGCACAAAATCAAAAACTCTTTAAGAAGTAGAGCATAGAATAATTTTTAACCTTGTCCACCATGAAAGTCTCTTCCCCATTGACGTCAACTTCAAGATCACAGCAAACTGCCATGACTCAATTGTACAACCCTGAAAGCACACCTCCAATGAAGAATCTGTTTTCTGCTTTTCCTTTTAGGAACTTGAATTAGAAAAGAGAAGGAAAAATAAAAAGACTAACAACCCAAGAGAGAGGGAGATACGAGAAGGCCAAACAAGAAGGGAGGAGGAGCACAGAACAATGCCATAGTCTGAGATGGGAAATAAAGACAAACGGAAACAGGTAGTTTGCTTTGATTTTTCTGAATGGGCTGGCTGCAGCAACAAGCAAATGTGGCACTCAACTTGGCTAGAAAGACAAGACCCGGAGTGATTCCGAGAAGCGACAAGGTATATATATATATATATATATAAGGATGCAGAAGAGCATTATGTATTACCCTGAACCCGTTAAAAGGGCAAACAAAAAAAATAAAGGTTTTGTTAATCAAGACTGACACATGAGAAGGGGGGGGGGAGAGAGAGAGAGAGTTACGCATAAAAAACAGAACCACTCCACCTGGAAATTATTATTATTTTTATTAGAGACCTAACATGGTATTCGGAAAAACATTTCTATTATTGAACATTAATATATAATCAAGAGAGATTGACATTCTTAATTATACATTTTTATTAATTAAACGCTTGGAAATGGTGATTTTGTTGTGTGGGGGGGACCTCTAAACAACCGAAGCTTTTTGTCTGGCTTCTCTTGCCTCTCTGTTTTATTCTTTTCTTTTTTTTTTTTTGATCTTAGATCTTTTCGGCCTCAATGGTTGTGCTACTGCCCTTTTAATTATAATATATCAATCATATTATTACTCTGTTCATTTTCTGGTCTACTTTTTGTCCGGTACCTCGGTGTGGTCGGCAATGGTTGAATTAATCCAAATGAACCTTTTTCCCTTGGAGGATGAGGGTGGACCCACCATTCTTCCATTGGTCCTTATTACGGGTCCCACTTAAATGATTCGTCTCTTCTGCTCCGGAAAAGGGATCGTGTGTGTGGATTTCCACCCGTTTGATGTGATTTCTGCGATGATCCTAAATTTGTATTTGAGATATTGGCTATCCTAAGTTTTAATGCAGAATGATATGATTGGACACAGATCAGACCTATTTAGATGAGGAATATATTCGATTTCCGTCCAATTAAGAACATGTATGGATTTCTTTCAATTGAGGGGGCCCATAAGCCCCATACCCTTTCTTTATTATATTTATCGGCGTCTGAAAATTTTACTATTGTTAACTTTCTTTTATTCATATATCAAAAAATACATAAATTTATCTTAAATTTTTATAATTCAGTTATTAAATTATTTTCATTTTTTATTTAAAATTTATATCTTTTAAATTTATTAAATTGATATTTTTTAAACACATTTTTTTTCAATTTATTAATACATAACTTATAATAATTTTGATTATTTTTTATTTAAAATAAAATTTTAGGAAAGTTTGAGATTATATATATATATCCCTTTTTGAACAGTTCGTTGCGTTCACGTCCCCTCAACAAGGATATGGCAAAAAAGTGGGTCGCGATCCTCGGTGTGCAAAGACACTCTTGCCCATCAAAAGGCCTCTTATTTACAGTGTCTTTCATTAGGCAATTGGGATGTCTACCGTGTATATGTCTCGGATCATTGGTTTTACTGAAAGGGGTATTTCCGTCTCAGAGAAAGGATATTTTGTCGAGGGAGCGTTAAGCTACTTTGTTGATGATTGATCTTTGCGAACCCATGATGATATGTCCAAAACCTGATCCAGGAATCATTACCCAATCATCTCGTTGGCATTCTAAAAGGTTACAAGTGAAGCGACTTCGTTGCGTTTCAAAATTAACCACTGAAAGCATAGAGAAGAAAGAATAATAATATGTTTGGACTTGGTAACAATTTTTAAAATTTTTTATTTCTGGGACAATTAATTAATCAAATAAATAATAGAATATGTTTAACTAACTCATTAAGAAAACTTAGCGCAATACTTAAAAAGGGTTCAAGAATCGGGATGCATATTCTCTGTAAATCCAACTAGAAAACAAGTGAAGAGGGGAAAACCTTAAGTAGATACGTGAAGTTTGTAAGAAAATTTTAAGGAACATGTAAGCTAAGCATGGTTATATATTAAGATCGATAATTACCCAAGGTTGTTTTTGTTTTTTGTTTTGTTTTTTTTTTTTTCAGAAAGATAATTACCCAAGTTGAAGCATCTATAAATGCATATTTCTATAGGCTAATGATCATTGTCAATGAAAAATTTAGCCAAAATATCAGTCAAAAGGATCTATTCAAGTCATTTCTTGACAAATCCCTAGGCTAAATCTTTTAAAATCCTCCAGATTTGAACATTTTGTTGTACGGTGGCAAATAATATTTTCCATTTTACAGAAGTCAAAACTTTATTAGTTTCTTGCTAGAATTTGTCACCGCAGGGTAAATGACAGATTGGCATGCAACAAAATGGAAGAGGAAGAAAGAACGAAAAGTAATGTGACAAAGGAAGGTTGGGGAACAAAGTTGAACAGAGAAAGCAAGCCTTGACGACGTATATCCGATGTCATCAAAAATGGCAGGAACAGAGGCTGTCGGTATGGTGGTCATTATAGAAGGGAAAGGGAATATCATGTTTTGGACATAAATTGAGGAGAAAAGCAATTGTGTACAGACACAGAGGTATCTTCGGGGACCAAATTAAGCATTCACGTCAAGAAACATTAGTAACTTCCTCGACACTCTTCCTGTTGGGTTTAATTGGTCCTTCATACGTGGAACATAACCTAAAATAAAAATATTAAAAGGGTATAAATACCCTTTTAGCTGAAATAAACCTAATTAGAGAGAGTAGACAGCCGTCGCCCAGGTGAGAAAGAAAAAAAAGAAAAGGGAGAGCGTCGCTCCAGAGAAAGAAAAGAGTCATTCTCTTTGATCTTGCGTTTGGAAGAGATATTTCTGAACGCTCTCCCTTCTCTCCTTTTTTTTTTTTCTTTTTCTCTCACCTGGGCGACGGCTGTCTACTCTCTCCAATTAGGTTTATTTCAGCTAAAAGGGTATTTATATCTTTTTAATATTTTTATTTTAGGTTATGGTTAACATAAGAAGGGACCAATTAAACCCAACACTTCCTTCTATTTGTCCCTTTTTCTGTTTTTCCATTTTTTAAATACAATTAAATATTATATTTAAGTTAAATCAAAATTTCCACATAATCAGCAAAAATTGCAAAAACCGACCCAATAGAGTCATGCTTCGCCACTGTCAGAACTCAGAACGTAATAAAATTTAATCCTTGCGTTCAAGCTCTGAACGACACCGTATCGTTTGATGTCGGAGATAACATTGGGCTGAAGGACTGGTTTGTTCGGCTACATATCTCGGGCAGAGCGACTACTCAGTCGGCTGAGATTTCTCGGCCCTTTAAATTCAAAACCCCGCAACTCCGTTTATCATAGAAAATTGCAGAGAATCTCCCTATCTAAAAAAAAAAAGAAGAAGAAGAAGAAGAAGAAGGGCCGGCAGGCCTTCTAACTATGGCACCTCTCCTTTTAAGGACAGGTTCCACATGGAACAACTCGTTCGGGATGGGCCTTTCCATGGACCAAAGTAATTGAAAAACAAAATCAACTTTTCATTGTTCCAAAAAATCACAAACACCATTGTAGATAATTCTATTAATAGGCCTCCGGCCGTCAATGTTAGGGGAATTTTTTTTTTTATCACCTATATTAGCTTTTAAGTATTAACGGTAATGTGAGAATAAAATATAAAAAATAATCTAGTGGTAATTAGCTCGAGTTATTACAAAGTGTCGACTATTTACTCTATTTTTTGACTCCCGAATAAGGAGACGAGAAGTCTGGATCTTTGACGAATTGGGCCCCGCAATATACCCAGCTACTTGTTTGTTGGATTCTTATTTTTTGGCTGTTAGCAAAGAGCCGTAGGTGGCACGTTTTAATGCGATTGCTTCTCTATTTTTAATTAGTCGATGCTTATAGATAGAATATATGTAGTACTTTGCATCTTCTTCTTCTTCTTCTTCTTCTTCTTGTTTTTTTTTTTTTTTTTTTTTTTATATTCTTTTCACTTGCACATCATGCAGCCTTCACTAGTAGGTATCATCCGATTGGATTTATTAATTTGATTTTTAGTTTATTAGGGTGTTTTTTTTGTTTTCCCCAAGAAAACTAAAAAGAGTTAAAAGGGTCTAAATGGGATTTTATTTATTCTATGTTTCGCGCAGCATAGTTGGGGAGCTGGCCAGAAGAAAAAACCAACCACTTTGTTAGATATGGCCTCAAGTATCACATTCCAAAAATATATCTTGTGATATTGTATTAGCTGTGTGTCTTGGGCATGACGGCGACAGTTCATAGAACCAAAGTTTACATCTCACTACGTGGTCCTATAAAGTTAATTGTTTCCGATATTTGAGTCATCCCCATTTGTATTGGAATGCCACACAAATTTTGTGGCTTCATTCACATGGCAGCATAATAATATTAATGTGTATTTGTAAAAACCTTTTTTTTTTTTAATATATATAAAAAAAACTCAACAGGAAGTACGAAATCAAATGAAAATTACTAAATTGATCGTTTTCTATCTGCATTTTCTTTTTTCAATTCTTATAGAATTCAATTAACCTTAGGCGCGTTATCATAGTACATGAACGTTTTCTTAATTTGCTTGGTAATTCCACTAATCAAAATAGCAAAATGTTGCATATCAGAAAATGCTAGCCGACTTCCAACTAAAAAAGCTTTTTGACTAAAGTTTAAGTAATAAGATGAATGTCGACTGATCCAGGGAAAGAAGGAAGATGATTAGTCAAATTGGAACGGGAATGCCTTTGATCTACCGCTTCTTAGTCTCTTTCATCGTGACACGTATCTACCTTATATAGACATTATAAGGAAAAGAGGGTGTCAGTTATCAGATTTCACTATAGACAAACAACGATGAGGTTGGTTAGGAAAGTAGATAGCTAGCCCGTTACTTTCAAACTTCCTGAATCAAACAGCTGAACTGACAGGAAAACAAAGTGACGAAGAATTTTGTCTCATGCAAAGACAACATGTGCACTTCTCTCTCTGCCTTTCATGTGATGAATAGCCAGATCGTCAATAAATAGTTGCCATGAAGTCATTCTCAAAACATTGCCATTTTCCTTCTTGTCTTGATCCCATTTTCAGTCCTTTTTATTTTGACGAGAATAAAATGGCAAATAAATTTCTTCCCCTGGACCACTGAAAGGAAACAAAAATCAACCCATGTTGCATTGGCAAGCCCAAACAAAGTCTGACTCATATAACACCTTGAGACCCTTTTAAGTCCACACACCCCATCAATCCTGAAAACCATTTGGGACCCAAGCGGTGGCAAAAACTGAGTTGTGGCCCTTCCAAGTGAGAACCAGCTTATCTTCTTCTCTTTTCATCCCCCACCCGCTGGCATGCTCATCTAACAATGACTTAACTTCCCCAATTGTTTCTTCCCGAAATGGAAGAGTAAAAAAGCCAGCGTTCTTCATCCTTTGCGATAAGTTAACGCCGGATTCTAATCTCTCTATCCTTTGAAAGCCCTCAAAGCTGATGATATTTTCGATCTTGTGGCCAATATCGGACTCGAATTCTATCCTTTGAAAACTGTCTTTAGGCAAGAAAGTTTCCAAGGCATCGAAGGGTATCCATAGGTAATTGAAGCATGTAGTAATCCGAGATGTGAAACTCGGTGCACTTAAATCACAATCTTCATCGACAACCACAACAATACAAGGATTAAGAACTTCGATTGTTTTTAAGAAAGCATCCTTTAAAGAAAAATCTTGAACGCCTCCCTTTTGCTCATCGGACACATAGCGTAGCCAATTTTGGCAATTTATTACCAAGGCTTCATCGTCCCTAATGTTTAGCATAGATGGAGTCAAGTGACTCAATAGAGAATCAAAATCAAAGTCAGAGGCTTGATCGCCTGATGGGTTGCCAACTACAGTGAATTCAAAGGGAACGTGCCTCAACTTTGCGAAATTGGCCAAACGAAACCCAACTTCTTCACTTGAAACATTAAGCAAAGGAGGGACTGGTGGCCTAGGAGAAGGCACGGTAATTCTAAGCGAAGGAGGCCCTTCAGGCCTTTTAGCCAAAGCATCTATGAGAGTAGGCCACTGCATACAATGAGTGATACTAAAATCTAAGATGTGAACTTTGGAGTACCCTTCAATGGCTTTGTATATAGCGCTATTTGATGCACAGAATCCAAACCTGTGCCAAGGAATCAGATCAACGTAGGCAGCGAGCTCCGTCACAGTCATTTTCCGCCGCTGAATTGTGCTGCTACCGTCAAAATTCATCGCCGTCGGGAAAACCTTAGATGCTCTAGAGATAAGTGCCCTCAAGAACCAAGATGTCAGCCTTTGGTTGGGATCACCGGCCAAAGAAGCAACATTATTAAGCACCCACATCACTTGCTGAGCCAAGGTCCCATCGTTGCTCTCTAGGGCACTTGCACAGTGAACCAGAAGCTTCTCTATGCATGTCCCATCAAGGCTGCCGAGACATCCCCTGAGGGCACCGGAGAGAGAGTTTTGTGGGGTGTTGCAAAGGCCGCCATGGTTTCGAACCGAGATGGACGTGGCGTTTTCTCTGAGTTGTGCTTTCATGGTTGCGAAATTAAGCACTCTGGAAAAATTAAAGAGAAAAGCTAAAAAAAGGCCAACTATTGGGGCTTTATTGTTCTAACGTGCATGGAAGGATTCTACTAGATGCTGCAGGGAAAGAGGAGGGTGGCATTGAGTGGGAATCTCTGTTATTGACGCGCGTCCGCTGAATATTGGTGGATGGGATTTAAGAGCTAGGGTTTGGATGGATGGAGATGTGGGCTAGCTCTTTGCTTTGCCCCCAGAAAATTCAGGAAACGTGAGGTTTGGGTTTTACAGATCTATATATAGCTTTTCTTTTCTATTTCATTCATGTATGTTCAACAGAGAAAGAACCAGAAAGAGAGAGAGAGAGAGGAGTTGAGAACTGGTTCAGCAGCTTCTTGGTCCATATATATAAATATAGAAAAGGAAAGGTCCTTGTTCAAGAATTTATCCTCAGAGCATGCAGCCAAACCTTGAGTTTGCTCCAAAATGACAAGAGTACCAGGGTTGGCCCATGGCAGACAAGTAGTAACGACAGTACTCTTATCATTGTTTTTTTTTTTCTTTAATAAAAAATCACTTTTTTTAACAAAATTTTTTTTATGCCATTCGGTGACAATGGTCTTTCTCTTCTTTCATTTGTTTTTGGCAAGCTGATTGTTCGTTTAAAATCTATATTCTAAATATAAATGATCAAACCCATCTAGGATTATAGAGGAAAATGATTAGGGGGGATCTTTATGGGCGTAGTTTGAACGGCACAGCCCCGAATTAGAGTGATGTCATGTGGACATGGATATGGTTACAGCAATCTCAACATTGTTTTCAAAGATTGATTGCACAAATTAATTACTTTTAAATTTTTCAAAAAATGATTAGACCTTAAATTCTGAATTTCAAATACAACATTAAGGTCATGCATAAGAGAAGCTAACTCCGCTTAATATAATGATGACACATTGATGGCTGCATGCCACTTCTATTCGTTATGTCTAACCGTATATTTTTGAGGCCTTAGTAGACAAAACTATTACTGGGGTTCACTCAACCTGTAAACTCTGATAACCAGATCTGTACAAAAAAAAAAAAAAAAAAACATTTACTCAACGATCTAGTAACTCCTTCCAGACATGTGCAATGCATTGAAAATTTGCAATAAGGGTCATTGTCAAGTAGATCTGTCATGGTACTCAATCAAGCTAAACTGAGGTAACCCCACATAGGATTCCCTAATTGCCTTACTTAAGCTACGAATTATATATTCTCAAATTTCTACTGTTGATTAAGAGGCGTCACTCTTTATTTTGGCAGCAACGATCAAGCTTCTTTAAGCTGATCTGGCCGGTTGCTAATCAATGCTTCACACTCCTTTTCTCTTAACTAGTGATCCTTTGACCTCTGGGTAAAGCATAGATTAGGGAATTGTATTAGCCGGCCACTCTTTTGTCGAATTCATTCTCGCGGAATGCCACTTAAGACAGTATAGTATTATGGATATGCTTTAATTAGTCTGGTTTTCAATTCAGTGGAGCGGTTGATGACAACATTTTGTTTCAACTGAGAAACTCAAGTTCTTATATATAAATAAATGTTTAGTTCTTATTAATTATTGAATTGTATTAAACAAAATTTAATTGACTCAATTTTTACTTAAATATTAATTTAAAATTATATAAACTCAACTTCAAATTTGTATTTACTTGGACAATTTTAACTCTCCCACCTTGACTATAGTTTGATTTGGTTGAAGTTTTGGTTCCATGGTTAGGAAAAACATTTCAGCTCCAGTTCTGATTCTTAACAAGTTCCAATTTTGACTATTAATTTTAGTTCAGTTCTCAATGCTGTTTGAAACCCTACTTCTCTATATTTTTATTTTTATTTTTTAAATAAAAGGAAAATGGCTGGTTTGACCTTTTTATACCATTCTTTTTGGGAAATTGCCGGTTCCTAGCTAGCAGCTTTGGTTCAATTCTTTCATGGTTCCAGTTATGGTTACCATTCTGGTTTTTTGGGGGGCAAAGTGCAGCCGAACCATTCATCCCACTGGCTATAATAAGAAACTAATTTCAATCATATTTCTGATTTTGATTCAATTAGATTTTAATTTGATTACGGTTTGAAATGAAACCGGCCTACTTCTGCATAAGTACACATGTGATGCCAACACTAGAGACAAAAATCGATTTCCTCCCACGAGGGCGAATTGTGTTTTTTCACCAAAATGTAACTTCACGAGTTCCTTAAAGACCGTAGAATATTAAACTTTTTGTTTATGGTGACAAAATTTTTCTTACTTTTAGCAGTAGTAAATTCGTTGTGAATTGGGATCTCATAAACAAGTGAGTTGAAACCCTTTATTGGTCAAACAGGGTCTCAAACGTAGATGCAACCGACTCCTAAGACAAAATTGGTGAAAAGATGGCAAGAAGGTAACAAAGTTTTGTAGCTCCCCATTTATCTGTTCAAGGTATCTGAGGTACCATGATCATGTGAGCGTTGAGAGTTCCTTCTCCTTTTGTTTAATTTATACCAAGAGAAAGAATACAAGCAGAAAAAACTAGCGACAGTAATTCTGATTTGAACCATCATCGTCCTGAGTGTGCGAATCAATAAAATTGTTGGTTGATGCGAAGCCAATGGGCATTGACAAAAAATGGGGACCTGTCTCTTTCACTTTTGCAGTGACCGACACCCAGTACATGTTTTGTGTTTTAGATGGTACGTTCCCATGTACAGGTAAGAAACAAGTTCTTTGCTTTGCTTGTGAAAGATCTTGTCTCCCTGATTCACATGGTGTAATAAGTTTCTCCAAAATATCGTCGATTTCTTCACCACAGCAGGCGTCCCTGTTAAAAATTATATGGTCAGGTCATAATGGGCATACAAAGAAAGTGAATTACATATATAATTCTTGGATACACTTTGTGGGAAAAAATTATATCTACTTTTGTTGTAGTACAACAGTAAACAACTTAATACAAATGTTCTCGACATATGTATGACAGTGAGTGAACAGAAGAGAGTATCCCCACCCATGATGCTCTCTCTATTCCAAGTAAATGGGAAATTTTGAAAAAAAAAAAAAAAAAACCAAAACCAAAACCCTTGACCACATCCCTACACACGGGCAGCGTTTCTTTTAAGGACTTAGTTTTGTATCAGCAGTACAATAATTTAGACTGTTTGCACTACTAAATTAATAAATCCATTTTGACAATGACAGAAAACCTAGCTAGTTTATGCTGCAGCATATACATTTTCTGCAATGTTGAAAGCTTACAAAATTGATTCATAATTTAAAACTGTGTCAGGAGCATAGTGATTTTCACCCGAATTATTCAGAATTCTTCTGCGTTTTCCCTACTGCAGTGGTTGTCCCCACTCATTTACCTATTGTCCTTACTATGATAGAATTTGAAGAAGAAGCAAAGTATAAGCTGCTGAAATACTTTGTTTCTGGTTAATGAAGCTTCCACGTCAATGCCGGGGTGCGGCAAAATTCCTCTTTCATGATAAAACTCTAAATAGGATAACTTAAAATGAACTAATTTGAGCAAGTCAATTTGTACATTTGTTCCTTGTTATGGTAACAAAAACAAACGTCCAGAGTTCGATGCCGCCACAGATGCTTTGAGAGCCAGGAACTTTTTAACTTTTAGTCATTGTTAATTTTGGTTTGAATACGCGGAGGAAGGCTGGTCTGCTTACCATAAAGTGTTTTCCTTCTTTTTTTTTTTTAAATTTTTTTATGGGAACAGTATAGTCTTTAATTGGACAGGTTTATTTGCGGAAATTACTTTCTGAAAACAGTTTGTTCACGTACCCAATTGGACCAATAGCCGAACTTCATTTCAGGCATGTTCTATATCTTGGTGCCTAATTGGGCTTTCGTACAAAGGTAAGTGCGCTCCTGAGGCCCATTATTGACAGACTTTGAAGCTGGACACAGGAAAAATGGCGAACTCGTATGCAGTCTTCAAGTCCTGTCTACAGGATGGAGACGAGAGAAGCAAATAATTCTTCTTATACGTGTCCCTAAAATATTTATAATTAAAAAGCAACAGTCCAACCCAAAAGTTCACAATTTTTTTTAAAAAAATTATTATTATTAATTACAATTAATGACATAAATTTACTTTATCTATGATTTTTTTTTTATATATATTTAGTTTTATTTTTTTTTTCTCTTGATTTCTTATTCTCAGGTATAGGCGGCTTCACAAAGTGGCTATCCTAACTTGACAATAACATGACCAAATGTCTGGGGCATTCGATAGGCTGTACAACGAAGGGGGGCGTCCCCGATTTGCCCTGGAATGCGTCCACAAGAGCCTTTAAAGTTAGGGTAACCAACCAAATAACTGCAACGAAAGCATCTAAACAAATGGATCGTTTCCTTGTCAAGGTTGCTTTGTTGCTACGAAAAAAATTGTATTGGTCTTTCTGACATGGAATAAGGTGCATACATCCATGTCTGGGCCCGCAAATGCCACATTTTATACGTATAGCCACCGAGTATTGTCCTATTGGTGTCATGCCATGAACGGCAGTTTCTCTGCATTCCTTCTAGCTTTGGCTTGTTGGGGATGAATTCTGTGGACAGATTTTGAAGGCCGAAAGGTGGTATTGTTTGCGACTATTTTCTTTATAGAATTTAATACTGCCTGGCCCATCATGGTTTCGGCATTTTTTGTGGCGGAGATAGAGGATAGATTGAACATTATTTCCTATTTCTGTAGCAATTCTCTATGCTGAAATGTTGCCCTGATCAGAGTTAATTAACAAACAAAGAAAGAAAAAGAAGAAGATCAAGCTCGACTCAAAATTCATATCTTCTAAGCAAAAGTCCTTCAACTGGAAGCCAAAAACATTGAAACGAAGTCACATGTCTCATTCCCTTTCACTTTTCTTCCTTAATTCTATTAAAAACATGCAATTTTCTTGCAAGCTAATCACACTAATTAGGATTAAACCGGTGGTTTCCTCGTCATTCCCGGAAAATTTTCGTAAGTCAAGTTGAAAAACGCATGAAACAAAGTATCAGATATAAACTTTATCTACCACTATAGTAATGGCCTTAAATGATAATATGTGACATATAATTGCTTTATTATATATATATATATATATTTTGAAAGCATTAGTTCGTTAGTTCTAGACAAAAAAATTTTACCACCCGAGGCAGTACTGATTGTTGTATATATATATATTTTTATATTTGTATGAATTTAATTTTTTCATAATTATTTAGATTTTAATTTGAAAATTAATATTAAAGTGTATTGTTAGATTTTAAATGTATTAATATTATAATTAAATTAGTGATGATTTATTTTGACTTCAATAATACTAAAAAAAATCAATAAGGACGAAACAGATGATGTGGACGTGGGCTAGAAACGTGATTATCGTAAACTTCTTTTGCCTACCAAAAACAAAATAATAAATTGGGGAAAGAAAATTAGGGAAATTTGAAATATAACGTAGAAAGGGAGAAAGACAAAAAGGTCCCTGATTTAAATTTCTCTCTATAAATATGGGAACCATCAGCTTCCGCGTCTCATCTTCGAAACCAAAGAAAGAAAAAGAAAAAAGTGTGTTAGAGGCCATGAAATTCTTTTTGGACTTCCGTTTTTGTTACGTACCCACTGTGGCGGCAGCAGAGGAGGAGGCGACCTCTGCCACCAACGCTGAAGCGCCGCTGATCTCTAGGAAGAGCGATGCAAGGCACAGTCGGCTAGGCAGCAGGTCAGTTATTCAATGGCGACCAGCGCTTTCAGCGATCGCCGAGAACGGTGTCGTCTCCTTCGCCGATGGTCAAAATGAAAGGAAGACATTGAAGAATGATAAAAAAGCACGGACAAAAGGGAAATCCATGCTTAAGGGTCGCATTCGTTATAGCCACAATAATGACAATAAACATAGCTACAACAGGTAATTTCCCCCGCACAACGGAAATAAATAAATAAATAAATAAATAAATAAAAGTTCTTAGTAGATTGGTTGTCCAATTTTATAATCTGAAGTCCCCGGTTTAGTAGTATAATTACAAAATTATGATTATATATGTATACACACGTACGCGTGTGTGTGTATATATATATTTTTTTTATTTATTTATTTATTTATTTTTTCAATATTTTCTTAAATGCCAAATTGCTACTTAATGGTGTTTTTATTGGGTAATCTGTTTGTGTTTTTTATTATTATTATTATTCTTCAGAGACGATACTATACGCGTAGTGATTCCAGCGTTCTCACCGACGCCGTTTGCTCTATGAATTACGAGCTTTTAACAAGTGGTTCGCGTAATCGTCGTGTTGGTCCATAGTCCAGAGACGCGGTGAAAGCGGTGGATGTTTGTGGTTTTAAAGAAGCCGCAAGGGATGCTAAGGAGCTCTGGACATAGAGGATTCCTATTTGCTGTTATATCTATGGGGCCAAATTAACAATGTAACGATGCCGATTAAAAGGACAAAAAGTGGCATAAATTAAAATTTTCTTGAAACCTAACTGTAGTTCTGTTATATTTAATTCTGTTTCTTCACTAGAGGATAGATAACAGGCAATACTGCTTTACTTGCATCCAATGGTAACTACCAGATTAAAAAAATGATCAAGGAAACGTTACACTAAGGGACATGTTGCCGGAAACGTACGTGGGGAACTGGAATATCATTAGATTTCAGAGAAAAAGAAAACGGTGGCAACCACACAAGCACAGGAGGTAAAAACAAGGGTGGAAAATGGAAAAAGAAGAAAGGAATCTTATTCCCATCGAATTTCACGGGGACAACAGGTGGAAAATTTTCTTTTGATCGGTTCGTGATGACAATTCCATAAGGAAATCTAATAAACCACCGTTTCCCTCCATCCAAACAAGGGAAAGTACAAAGGAGAAAACAGGGGCTTGCAATTCCTTCTGCCAGTGTGATACTCTAGCTAGCATTCTTCGTCGAGCAGTAGCTTATCATTTGGGAATACAAATGCCTAGCGACGATCTGATCTTAGATCCCTGGAAGTCAGTCCATGCATCACAAGAAAAATTGAACAAATCAATGACATCCTGGTCGTTGATCCACTCTCCCAATGTTCCATTCTCATTGCAGTCATTTAATAACCATTTATTCGATGCCTTGCAGTTGATGCTGGGTAAACTTCATGGCCTTAGGTGTCTGTCAGGCGTGAAAAGGGTACTTGATTATTATGACCAGGCAGGCCCCTCTGAGCAGAATTTGGATCGGGACTTTTGGGACTAGAGACCGACTTTGAGAATGCTTGTGCTAGTTCCAAGGCAGAGACTAATTTTCCATGGTGAATGCCCGGTGCATCAGGGGTAGCAGGTTTTGGTTCAGAAGTTCTGAGCCAGGTTTCAGGTTCATGTCGCTGGCCCTTGACATCCCTGCTGCTTTTCCAGTTCTCATTCCGCCAGTTTCTCCTTTCTGTGTTAACCTTCTCTTGGTCCATTCGTTTATCTCTGTACTCAGAATCCCTCCCAATCCTCCTGTCAGAAGCTTGGTTCTCAAACTTTTGACCATGTCGAGCATTTGCAACAAGGGGTTCTGATGCCACTTCATTCTTGGGAGAATTAACCCTTCATGCACAAGAAGAAATTGACATCATTGTTAGTATCTACTTTTGCAATGATGAGTTTCAGGATCATCCATCAAAATAACCCATCATTTACATGAAGCAATGTTGCATAGGATGGAAACAACAAACAAGAAGACTATGAGAGAGAGAGAGTCATATCATAAAGTGAAAGCTGTTGGTGATGGCCATGAGTCATGCCATAAAGACTGACAAAAACCAAGTAAAACAACAATGGATCAGATCCAGAAATAGAATCAGTAGGAGAAATCCACTACCTATCAGGCAAATGGCCCACATCAAGATTTTTGATAGCAATGTCATCTACACCTCTTTCCTTGAGAACCTGAGAGAACATGCAAACCAAGCCAAGTAATGCAAGGAAATCTAAAATGCATCCAAATGTAAAAAAGGATAAATAAACTAGCAAGGTTCGGAAAACCAAGCCAATAATGGAAACTCAAATCAATGAGAAATCATTAGATAGACAGGATCTACATCATTTGTTGACTAGGCCTATCATAGAGAGACATCTTAGCTACTTATGCTATTCCATGGGAACTGAAGAGGTTAACCTTCCCGTGTGGTGAGGTGGCACTCTCTGACTGGTCCATCTAGATGATGTGGTAGACTGAGTTCATTAAATAATTTCTAAAAAACAATTTTGCAAACAGCTCAAACCATCATAATAAGTCCCTGATCTAAGGTGAAATCAGAAACATATTTAATAATCTCTTCAATGAATATTTCAGAGATTCTAAAATGAGCATGATTGAGAACTGGGCATGAACGAGCGCCACCAAACAATGTGCTCCTGCATCAGTTACAGACGACATCAGTTATTAATCATAAATACTGAATATCCTACTCAACAGAAAAAAGGGAACAACCACGGGCTAGTGCAAGTTGCAAAAAGAAACAGTGCAATAATTCCCACCAAAAGCTTAGACAGAACAGCAACTTGATGGCATATAAACCCTTAAATTTAACAAAACAGAAAAATGTATTTGAGCACAGGATTCTAGGAACCATAAAATCTGACAGGAAAACTCAACAAGGTGAAGCAAATGCTGGGCAACAAGTTTCCATTAAGTTGATCACAAAAAGATCCATTAATCCGGTAGGAAAGGAATCTAACATTACAAGGGAATCTTGGCCCACCACCACCTACTCCCTCTTACAATAAAATGCACAGAAACACACTTAGACATGTGTGAGTAAGCACTTATTGAGAAACAGGACATAATTCTCAAAAAATTATAGTTTTCCAATGTAACTTTAGCACCTTTATATTTGTCAAGATTAGCAATTTCTCCATGCTCAGTTAAACACAATCACCAGATTGCCATCCACCAAGAAGTCATCTGCTTTGGTGCATCTACCCTTAAAAGGAAATCTACAACTAGTTATGAGCTTGCAAAACCTTATTTGCTATTGCAAGCATTGCTTCATAGATTGCAAAATAACTTGAAAATGTCCTTGGCATTATTTGCAAAGGAAAGTATGACCATAATATTAAAAACAACTTGAGAATGTCGTTATGCAAGTTGGAAACAAAGGCATGCCATAGAATTGAAAACAAACTTCCACACCTTTCTCTTTCCAAACTTCCATCAGTTTGATCAAGAAGCTGTGTTCGGGGCTTCAAATTTAATTTGGGACGTTCAACTGCTTTTTCAACAGGTCGACTATCAGTATTGGAACCACCTCTTCCCAGATTTTGCAGAAGTGAATTACTGTACAATTCCTGGGCAATTTCCATCTTTCCAGTATTCACAGCCTGTTGGTAGCCCTATATTTATTTAATCAGAGAATATCTGACATCACAATGAAAAAACAATAAAATTTGAAATGCCCATAACAACATGAAGGAAATAACATAATACCTGTCTTTTGCTGTTTTCTGCTGACTCCATATCCAATGATTCAGATGTAGGAAACAGCTTTGACTTATGGTGTTCTGATATTTCAGGGGGCACTATTGATGGATACTGAGACCTAATGCTACTAGTTACAGTCCTCACCTCTTCAGCATACCTTTGAGATTGTAAACTTTCAGAACTGAGTAATTCCCTTACCTGACCTCGATTTCCATCTTCAGCAACCCAAACAGATTCAGCTTGACTTTTGTGTGAGGCATTGTAGTCACTCCATTCACTACCAGCATCCACGGCATGAATGACAGTATTATCCTTCAAATATGTTAATGGTGGCAACAGGTAGCTAGGATTCTTTGACTGCCACATTCCAGAAGAGACCTTTTCAATTGCACTTGCTTGAGAGAACTTTGATACAGCACTAGCTCCTGAAGAGACTGATAAATATCCTGCCTCACGGCCTTCACCAGTACCCATCACTTCCTTCTGCAACCCCCAAGCATTAGGAGGATTATGACCATAATTACTACTTGGAGCTTTTGAATATCGGACAACCTGACCATTATTAGAGCTTGAAGTTTGTGAATCAACTGTAATAGAAGCTCCTCCCTGAAACCTTGCTGGAGATGGAATAGTACCCAATGTTGAGGATTGTGTTACAGAACTTGAAACTAGTTTATCTGGTATTCTCACAGAGGATGCATAGTCCATCTTGGATTCTTGACGAATTGGAGCTGAGCCATGAACACTTTCATCACTTATTGATCTGGAGGCTGAAACACCATCCAAGGGTTTACGTTCGTCCTCATCAAAGTTTCGGCCAATAGGAGCAGGGTGAGAGAGAAATGAAGCTTTCTCATCAAAGCTGTGGGCAGCCCCCGACGGATTGGGCCGTGGACGGAGATCTGACCGCATCAAGTTGTTTCCCCAATTAGCGGGCGTGCTATGGTCACAACCAGGCCTCACCATGCTAGGAGAACCAAAACCAACAAAACAGGCTAAAGCCAATCAGTTGACAATGCCAGAAATCCACGTTACTTAATCCTATTCAAGATAACAAATACAGAAACGCATCCAAGAGAAAATGAACAGGAGAACGCGCCGATTCAACTTCAAATTTCGAACCATAAAAGTTCGGGTAGATTCCGAGATCTGAATTAATTTTCTCAATTGATCAGACGAATACAAAACCAACGCCAGCGAATCAAGTGTAAAGCAGGAAATAACAACAAATATTTATTATACACGTAGCCAGACTTACACGGGTTACGAACTTAAATTTGCAGCCTCTTAATTCTAAATCCATTAATCATAAAGCCGCGAAAAAAAAAAAAAAAAACACGGAGAAGCTAAATCGAGTGCAATCCTCCAGCAGAGATATAGTTACAACAGAAAAAGTTACACGTAAAAATAAACGCAGAGCGAGAAGAACATACACTCCAGGAGCAGAAGGCAAGGGAAGATCGGAGGGAATAGAACCGCCATGGAAGTCCTTCAGAGACATGGTCGCCGCCGCTTTCTTCTTCGACATTTTCTCTCTCTAGAATTCTCTGTCCCTCCTTCTCTCTACCAGGAATGCCACTGGAACCCGACTGCGCTTGATAAAGGAGAGCAAAAAGGAGGGAGAGTCTGGCGTCCCTTCCTTGGCAATCAGGCCGGCGGAGAAACGACGCCGTAAGGTTCTGTAAGCAGAAATCCCGCACGCTCCGACAACTCGGTAGGGCGGCGATATCGTTAAGGATTGTGGGTCCTACCTCCAAGATTACCGTATTGCCCTTTTCCGTTATTATATTCCCTTTTTTTTTTTGTTGGTGGCGAGTTAAAAGAAAAGGAATGTCCATAAAAGAAATGACAAGTCATCATAAGAAAAGGGTAAAAAAGAGATCTACATGTAGTGGCGGCGGGTGTACGAAGCACAGCCTAATGGTGGAAGTACTTGGGCTAACAAAATGCATGTAAACGCCCAGTAAGTAAATAAAACAAAAGGTATTAATGGTTTTACATTTTTTTATATATAAAAAAAAGAATTTCACTTATTTGAATATGAATTGAAGTACTGGACTAATTTTTTAAAAATAAACAATATTCGATTGCAAGAATCAATTATCTGGTCGAGAATTCGCACGGTGTATATGCTCTATACGCGCGCGCGTGTGTGTGTTTTGTCAGCAGTGGATAGCCTAAACATGCTCTACATATGTTTCTATGTGGACATCATCTGTCCTTTTATCTTGTTTGAGTTATACAAAGATTTCTTAGCAATAATTAATGACATTCTATAAAATAAATTTTTTAATAAAAGATAATTTAATTAATCATATTTTTCAAAAAAGAAAAATGGGTACAAATGGCAATCTATTTTTTAAGAATTAAAATTCTCCTTATATAATAAAAATTCTCAAATCAATGGTATCCAAAATTAATGTTAGAAAAACTCTTATGTTTATTACATGATGTGGAAATTTAATAATTATATTATTTAATTTTCGTACATTTAATCTATTTTGATTAGATGTGCGGTGAGAGACTTATTAAGATTCATCACTACTTAATAGTATGTTTTCTTTAAAAAAAAAAAAATCGAAAAACCAATTAAAGGATAAACCAACTGTTAAAGTTACACAATACTGTTTACTTATCTGGACACCGGCCAGAACCAAAGACGCTTCCACGTGCGCATACCACACCTCAGGGCAATTCTGTAATTTGACTAATCCTTCGTCAACGGTTTTTTTTAAAACGCCGACGGGTTTTGTTTCAGGCCAAAGTGAGAAGAGCGCGCGCCCGACCAGGTAATAAAAAGAAGCGGTCTGCGTGTCTCTCTTTTCTTCATTAATATTTTTCCTTAAAGATTTCACAGCTGTTTTCCGAAAAGAAAATGGTCTCGTTACCGATCTATGGCGCCTAGCTCTTCAAATTTTCTCGGTAATTATCCCTTCTACTTTCTATCTCCATCTCTGCTTCTTCACCATTTCTTTCTGGAAAGAAACTCTAGAAGGTGTTCTCTGAATTGGTTTCTTGTACCCGCTTGTCTTTTTCTTTATATGCTTGTGCGGTCACCTTGCACGAAACCCTACATTGGTTTTAATGTTGATTTGTGTCTCTTATTATTATTTATTATTTTATTTTTTGCAGGAATTCGGGAGGGGTTGTCTTCAATTCGGCGCGCGCGAAGGAAGAAGGAGGAGAAAGTGGAAAGCGAAGTGGTGCGGTATGAGCATCGATAGCCCCGGGGAAGGGGAGAATTAGGGTTTCCACTGGTTTTGGATTCAAGAAAGGGAGGGATTTCCATGGGCGATGGAGTTGTCACATGTATTCTTTTGCAGCACAGTAGTATCATGGAGAGATTTCCTATTCAAGACAAGAAGACAATAACAACAACAACAACAACGGCGTCGTTTTGCAACGGAGGCAAGACTAATGGTAACAGCAATATTAACAACAGCAGCAGCAGCAGCAACAACAGCAAGAATGGTAACGGTACAAGCAATGGGTTCAATTTGAAGCCGCAGAGATTGGTGAAGAAGGTAATCAAAGTAAGGAGAGTGGTCACAGTAAAGAAGGCGGCGGCAGAAAAGAGAGAATTAGGATTTGAAGAATTGGCAAAGAGAAGAAAACAAGTGTTGGAAAAAGAAGCAAAGAGTAGCAAAGAAGGAAGCAAAGAGCAGCAAGGATGGATTGGAAATTGATGCAAAGGGAGGCAAGAATACTGAGAATGGTTTGACTTCTGTTGATGCTAAGGCGCAGAACAGTAGAGAGGAAGTTGAAGAGGGTGGACTGGGGAGCTCTGAAGTGGCCGCCAAAACCAGAAATTGAAAATGGTGAGTTTGTTCCATCAGAGAAGCCACGGAAAAGGGATATTGAGAAGGGAAAGATAGTACAGGTGTCGACATGATGCCGCAGCTGACTTGATACATGCTTATGCTTACACAAGGTACTTCTTTAGAGTTCTGTCACTGATCTCCTAAATTACCATCTGTCGGGAAATTCTTTTGATTAACTCAATAAAGTCTCTTATATGATCTTTTGACCAACTTCATTATTTTCCTTGCAGAAATACAAAACATTTACCTCTCCACCAGTGCACATCAGTCCTCTTGACTTGGGCCCAAAATATGCTGATAAATTGGGCCCTGGCATCCATGAGTATCAAAAAACCCATGGTGAGAACTATTGTGTTGGACAGTTGATTTTTTGGCATATCCAGACTATTCTCGAACCAGACTGTACTCTGGAGAAAGCCAGTGTGGGTGTGATACTGACTCGGTAAAGAATCCATCACAGCAATGTATATAATGTCCAAAGAATGATAAGCTTCATTCATTTTGTGTTTGTGTATAATGTTTTAGATATTTTCATCGTTATATATGATATGTGGTCCAAGTCACCCACACAAGGAATCTGTGTTTGAACATGTCTATGTTTAGATGATTGTGATAATTTGTGGCTTTAGCTAGATGCTTCTGGCAAATATTGGTCACCTGACTTTGATCACTAGCGTACATTTGGCACTGATATTCTGTAAATGGATAGTTGGTCTAAAATGATTTTGGCAGTGGGATGGTTGAGCATGTTCATGGAAAGTTAAAAAATGACCAGAGTTAAGAAAAAAAAAAAAAAAAAGTTTCCAAACCATTACTGATTATGAAATTGTCTAACCTGGAATGAACTAGAAGAAGTGGCTGTGTTAGAAAGTATGCAATATTTACACTGGTTACGTGGTTCCACAATCAGTGTCTTGTGAAGGTCGGTAATGCTAGATTTGTACTAATGGGCTTCCAGAGAAGTGCCTTTTGGGGTCAAAACGGTGATTGCTCGAACAAATTTTCATACTTCTACTGTGTCATCGGCGGCGCGGTTAACCGTTGTGGCCTGTTTTTTCAAGAGAAATTCCCACAGAAACTCTGGCCGAAGGTCAAATATGGTCATTCAAGAGTTCTCCAAAAGTTATTGGCATCCCAGTGTTTGATTCCGTCTTCAACAACACATCATTAGACAGGGAGATGGTGCACCTGTTGAAGCACAGACCTGCTGTATATCAGGATATTTGGGACCGATGATTTGGAACAAGCTTGTAAGGTTGGGGAAGTTGCAGCAGGAGTAGTAGTTGGCAACGACTCTTTCAAAGTGTTTCTGTAATGGTTTCTCAATTTAGTTCACAGCTGACACTTTTATTTTCGGGAGTTGGCAATCATTCCATAACACCATTCCTCTCCTCATTCTTTATACAGGTTTTTTTTTTCCCCTCCCAATCCCTCCTTTTTTGTAACTTGAAATGTGTAATTCGTTACTTCGTAGTAAAGCATTCTTTTCACCATGTAATTTGGCTAAGAAATAAGAAAAAAAAAAGTAATTTGCAATCTGTGATCGCGACTGTAATCATCCGATGTGTAAAAAATGCATGCGCGATCACCATATTATACTTAGAAAAAAAAAACATAACGAAAAGAAAACTGAAGAATAAATAAATAAATAAAAAAAGACTTGGCCAAATAAGCAGTAACGTGCGTTACTCCGCGCTCCAACATCATCACTTTTGATCACAGTAATTGTCTGCCCTTTGATAACTCCATCAATGGAACATGAAATTCAATCCCCTCCGTTCGATTTATCAAAGGAAAATAGAAAAGACATCTGAACTGTTCAAGCAAAGTGACAAAAAGGCCGAGAGGATTAACCTCCAGAGTGCTGTAAGCTGTGCACCTGTACGGGAGGCCTCTCAATCGTCCTCGATGCCCGTGTCGCCGCCTGTACGTTCCGCTGAATGCGCCCTATATCCAAATAACACGTGTCCTGTTTAATCCTTCCCCCGGCCTATTTGAACTCTTTATTCCCTCTCTTTCTCTCAGTGTCAAGAGCTGGCCCAAAAAGTAAAAAAGAGGCTAAACGGGAATAATGGAGGAAGATGGGAACTCGGCGTTGTCCGGAGGAGGAGTCGGCGACGACGGCGATAACAATGCCACTGTGTTCAATTTCAACACCGTCATCTCATCCTCCTCTGACGGGTCTCTCCAAAGCCTTATCCCATTCCCACCTTCCGACTTCTTGCCTGCTTCTTATTCTTCTTGTTACTTACCTACTAATTCCACTAACACTCTTCATCAGCATCCTACTGGCCTAAGCCCAAATCCAAGTTTCATTTCCTCCTCTTCCTCCTCCTCCGGCGAACGTCACTGCTTGACGGACTACTACTACAACTTCAAGTACGAAAACCAACTGGGTCACCCCCAATCTCATTGTCACTACTTCAACCGTTACGACTCTGTCCAAGGGCAGGGACAGGCCCAGTCATTCGACTTCTTCTCCTGCACAAGCCTTCCTGGTCTTCGTTCCCCAGAGTCACCTTCTGATCAGAAACGCCTCCGTCCTGACCTTTTTCTAACAAACCCCCCAATGTTTCTGCAGGAGCCTGCCTCTCAAAGCTTCAAATTTACCCCAAAAGAGCAACCCTCTGGGTTTGGTCCTGATCAGGCTCTCCTTAACAGCCAGTTGGCTAGGCAGCGCCGCCGGAAGATCAGCGACAAGACTCGCTGCATTCAGAAACTGATGCCATGGGACAAGAAAATGGACAGGGCTACGACGCTGGAGGAGGCGCATAAGTACGTCAGGTTCTTGCATGCCCAGATTAAGGCTCTCCAGACAATGCCTGCTGTCTCCAGCTCTAACGGCGATGCTTGCGGTGTTGGTGGCGGCGAGTTTGGGGTGCTGGGGATGTTAAACTCTCAGCAGCTGTTGGAGGTTCTATTGAACTCGCCTGCGGCTCAATCCAATCTTTACGCTCGAGGATTATGCGCGTATTCGATCGAGCAGCTGGTTCTGTTGAAAAGACTCACCGAGAGGGGGTCGCTCTAAAGCAGTTGATGTTCGGTGGTATGTAACGAGGCACAGTAACAGTGAGTTCATGCTTCATTGAAAGGGTTACAAATATATATATGGCCCAGCGACTTCATTGTGAATATGATTATCTGGTGCTCTTTTTCTTTTATGTCTTTTATGCTTGCGTAGTTGAATTAGTGAGGTGGGGCAGTCAGGTTTTGATGAAGTATGTTGAGGAACTTCAATATGAATGACAATGACGATGATTAAATTATTGTTAGTTGATCTTGAGCATGATTTGGATGGTCCCAAATCTTAATACCAGTTACGAGTGTTTTGCCTCTTTTGGGTGGCTAATGTCTGGAGACGCAGCAATTTTAACCATAAAAAACAAAGCAAAAGCTTGTGGATTCGGTAAAGGAACTGTCATATCTGCTAAGTCACTTATTGTCTACTGTTTAACACTTTGTTTCTCAGTTTTGTCAAGTCTTCTTGAATTTTAACTGAATGCATATATGGGGGTGTGGTGTGGGACTTGTTAATGCAGAACGTATGGCCCTCTATCTCAAAGGGGCAAATGCTCTATATGGGTTGTAGAAAATGTAATGTATAAGTTTGTGTTCATAGGAACTTCGGTTAAGATCACTGACTTCGTGTTTTTGATGGGGAAGGTTACAAAGTTCGTCACCTACAGAAGAGTTTCCACTTCTGGTAAACAATAAACAAGCGCCTATAAGTGGGGTATTGTTCTGACCGGAACAATGGGATAATTAAAAAGGAGAATGTTGTTGAAATACTGAAGCGAAACAGCTTTATTTGCTGTGATTCTGGCGGGGTCTGTGCTTCAGTTCTTGTCTGCGTGTCTGTGTGTGCGCGTTTGTCTTCACCTCTTAGGCTCCTGCTGACAAAAGGTGCTCTGGTAAAGGCAGACCAACCAGAAATCACACAGTATTTGCTGCTTATAAATTGCATCCATTTAATTGCAAATTTAAAGAAAAAAAAAAATTAAGCGTTCTGCCTTTCCATCTGCACCCTAAAAAATTTATTGCCCTGTTTGTTGTAGCCCTACACTACCATCAATTCAAAGGCGAAGATAGCTTCAATGAAGCCCATCGCCCCTAAGTTTGCCAACAATTGAACTGGGCTATTGCTTAGGCCTGGACCTTCCTCCTCAACCGCGCTTGGGCATACGAAGCCTAGAGGCCTCGGCCCGCTCCATAACGGCGCCGTTAATAGTGGAATATGGAGAATTAATTGCAAATCCGAGCACGAATTGAAATTTAAATTAATAATCACAGTTGCTTTATGAGCCAATAACCAATAGTATCCTTCTTCTTTTCTTTTTTTTTTTTAATCTGAAATTCAAGAAATTTCATGCGTCTTATGACTATACTATTTTTTTTTTTAACGAAAATTTTCGGAGAAAATAAAAGAAACGCTGAGCAATTGGATTGGGGCCTGCTGCAGGGAACAAAGTCGCACAAGAATTAAGACCCGCAGATGATAACTGAGACGCGATTTTTGGGTTCTTTTTGCCTTCCAATCATACATATTACTACCCATCTATGAGGGAATTTTTTGCTTTGTCTCCAAGCATTCCACTGTGTTGAACATATCCAACGGTAAAGTATAGAATGATTAAAATAGTGAACAAAGTCAGGCAGAATTCCATAAATCAAAATAAAATACTAGAATTGAAACATACCAACCAAACAGATACATAATATCGATACCAAATACTCTGTAATACTTAACAAAAATCATAACTAGACTGTGTTTGGTTGTCCAACATTGCCAGCCTTCCATAGTTTTAACTCCGACAAATACGGTGACCCAAAAGAAAAAGTCCAACGACAATAAAATTATTCTTCACCTTTTACAAGAGCAAAATTCCTCAGCCTTTAAAGAAATTGCATCGCCAACTTTGTTAGCTCATGAAACAACTCCAGTTCCTGTGCATACAGCGCCACCTGATTCATATGCAGCCTCTTCCACTTACGCTCCCAATTCCACCAATTTACTCTTCTCAAACTCCCTCAGTTTGTTCCTCATGACCCCCTTCATTACCCCAGGCATAGGATACGTCTCCAACGACTGACACAGATGTGGATACTTCTCGAACGGATCCTCCAACGACTCATCATCGTTGTCGTCGTCATCATTAGACTCCCCTTCACTTCTTACATCACTTTTGACCTCTCCACTCTTGACCGCTTCATTCTTCAGTTCCCCATTTGACAAACGCTTCTTTGGCGCCTTCACGCTCACTTCCTTGATGCTCGGCAGACCGATAGTCAAGCCACCCAGGCAGTTGCCGCAAACCTTGCCACTCTGGTTCGTATTGGAGGGCCATATCTTATGGGACAGCTCAAAGGACTTGGCGTCGTGGGACTTGAACAGAACCTGGTCTTCGCCATTAACTTGGCACTTTTTCTTCAGCCTCTTGATTTTTTTCTGTGGTCTGGTTATTGAAAACGTCGGCCTGGATTGATTTCTTGATGTATTCAAGGAAAGCAGCTGTATCGGGATCGGCTTCTTTCTCGGTCTGGTACCGAATCATGCCGTTAAGGATCGCCATCTCGTCGTCTTCACTCCACAGGCGCTGGGTACCTTACCCTTCTTTCAAACCGCCATCCTCACTGCTACCAGGGGTGGTGGCGACAGCAGCACGGCCCTTCTCGTTGCTTGGAGCTGCTGCCTTCTGGTCGGGGTTCGTGGATTTCTTAGGCCCGGAAACGATCGGCTGGATGGAGAAATAGTTGACGGATTCAGAAGCAGAGTCCGATTTGGAAGAGGTGTCAACAACTCCGGTGGACATACGAGCAGAGGATTTTTTTTCTCTTCTTCTTCGTCGTCATTGTCTTCACCGGTGCCATCTTCGTCTTCGTCCTCCTCTTCTTCATCGACGGTGCCGTTTTGATCGCCTTTTACGACTTCGTTTTCTGCTTCGTTGTTAACATCTTCTTCATCATCGGAAGATGAAGCAGAAAGCAGCTGGTTTTCCAGGGGACGCTTTGATGCCATTAAGTTTTCGAAACAGATAGGTGGAAGGCGAGGCACAGAAGGGGTTGTAGCTTTTCATTTCTTGGAGAGGTCTGTTATATAGAGGCAGAGAGGCTTGTAGGAGAAGCTCCTCTGTTCTCAATTAGGAAAATGTCGGTTGGTTGTGTACCCCCACATGTAAAACGCACGGTTTATTGTTTGCCCGTGTGTTCGTTTAAAAACATACGATGAGAATGTACAAAGTTATGTATTAATATTTATTTGAATATATATATATATATATATTTAAATAAATATTTAATGATATATATATATAATATTAAATTTAATTAACATTAAATATTTTTCATATATGACTTATAAATGTATTTTTTATCATCCACATATCATACTATAACAATGCTTTTAATTTTTTTTAAATTTAAAATTAACTCGATATAAATAAATAAATAAATATATATAAATAATACATTTTAAAAATAAAATAGATATAATTGAAGAAGTCTTTAAACGTGAATGAAATTATTTTTAAAAAAAAAAAAAAAAGAAAGAAAGAAAAAACACCCATGCAGCTTGCAGAACTCGCGCCACGTCTCTGACGTTACATGCTTATCTCTCTTGTCCGTTTCGTCCTGTTCATGCAGCAGGCCTTTTTTATTTATGTAGTTCTAATCAATCTGCACTAAACATAAGAAAAAAAATTTACCAGCTTCACCGATCAATGCAACAAAATTGAACATTCATTGAAAAATGTTAACCCCTCTGATTTCAATTTCAAAAGAAAGAATTAAGTTATGGGTTAGATACAAAAGATTCACAGCATAAACAAGAATTCATCAACTTCGACTATCTTGAAATACGGCTATCAGCTGGACACTACTCTGTACAAAAGAGGACTTAAATGCCTTCCAGGAAAATTCAAGGTCATCATCGACTCTATATCCAATCTTTTTTCTGGGTGCAAACATATTTTCCCAATTTACAGTATCTACTATCAAAATGTTAGATTAAAATCTCGGCCCATGTTTTTACTTCCGTTGACAGGGATATGGAGAGGGATGCTTCTGCAGATCATAATTTCCTAATGTGCCTCAATAGGAAGAAACTCAATAGTGGCAAGGGACATGCTTCTGCCTGCAAATGTTTTGCATACCTATTTGGTAAAAACTATGGAGATGGGCTGCCTTCATCTGAACTGGATGAATCGATCCGCCTTGCAGTGATTGGAAATATATGCTGACGAATATCAGATTGGCGACTTTCCGAGGAATCCGATCTCACTGGGGCCTCTTTTTTATGTGCTTTCATTGGCTTTTTGGCTCTATCCTCCCTGACTTCTTTACATACCTTGTCTAGTATTACCAGGAAATCTCGTACGATGATAAACAAACGCAAACCTTCATCCCTTCCTGCAGTCCCATGAAAGTAATCTGCCGTGCTCTTCACCAAAGCCATTATCTTCTTTTCTTCCTCGGCTAACCATGAGATGTCAGATTCTGCACGATCCACAAAACTAGACAGTGAATGGCTGAAGTCACTTTCTTCTTCCAGATTCTTGATGTCAGAATCTAGAAAAGCTTTGGTTTTTGTCAGTGATTGTCTCAGTTTGGAGACTGAAGATGTTAGGGCATCAGCATCTATGATTGCTGCCTTCTTTACATCTTCAAGTTCACCACTTAGTCCTGAAACCACCCGTAAGCCAAGATTGCAGTAATGTTCTGCAGATGCCTCGTTGGAATCAGCAATAAAATCTTCTGACTTCACACTGGAAAGACTCCGGCTTGCTCTTGCTGTTCGGACAGCCCGTATGCCTTCAGAACGGATGATCTCTTGAACAACAAAGTGCAAGAGGGTTGTTTTGCCATCAGTTCCCTTTACATCAGAAAGTTTCAAAAGTGTGTCTAGCTTAATTGCCTGTGCGCCCCCACGGTAAGTGCCATCATTCATGCGGTTACCAGTTTTGAGAACTGCTTCTAATAGCTTTAGGAATAGCCTGCTGTTTCGGAGCTTGCTGCAGGCCACCTGTCATTTGCATTGAAGCAAATTTTATAACCAAGAAGGTGGGAACAATATTTACAAGATTGCCAATCAATCTCCCCCAATAGTTGGAACAAGCATATACATGAAAGGTAAGAGAACTGATGGGATGTATATTAATCATAAAAAGACATAGATCTGATGCCTTACCTCAAGAGTTGCAAAGGATTCTCTGAGGCTTGAGACTTCTTCCTGAAGAGAACTCATGAATAGCAGCGACTCTATTCGTTTGAAAGCAAATGGGATTTCAACCAAGATTTTGAGGAAACGCTCTGCAGGGCCCAGTTGAGAATGATCACCTGTAAATAACCTAAGCTTCAATTCCTCTTCTGTTGATGGCGCCATCTTCAGCAAAGTTTGGAGGAGCTCCACTGGAAGCTCATTACCTGATTCAAATTTAAATTGGTTAAGAGATAAACCATCTACTTGAGGCTTAAAAACTACGAGCATCAACATGCAAATCCACAATTGTCAAACTAAACCAAGAGAAGATGCTGGTCTGCCTATTGACCAATATTAAAGGAGAGATCAAATTCTCAACAAACTTTCTAGAAAATGTAATTCCAATCCTTTATGTTTCGTAGTCATTTAACGTTTTGCTCACTTGGAGCAGAAAATTCAATACCATAATGGATGGCTACTGATTTTACCTCCCACAGATCAATAATATTCTGAACTTATCTTCTGGTAGAAACTTACTGAAGATGAAAAAGGAATATGGTCTCACCTTCTTGTAGGGAATCGATGACTTCTTCTGTAGTCACATTCAGTGCTCGTAGAAGAATCGATAAGTTCTGTGCTTTCCTGGTATCAATAATACGGATGTACTGAGTTGCAAATTCAGATGAATCTCTCTTGCGGTCGTTCTTTTTTGTATCAGCAGCATTATATCCAAATAATGTTTCTATCATTTTCTCGTTGAACCTGCGTAATTCCAATAATTAATGGACTGTTTGACATGTAATGGTGACAGGACAGCAAAATTGAATTCAAAGAAATTTTTTGTCTTACTGGAATGATCCAGAACTAATCTCATGCCAGACCATTGACTGATCAGGGCTGGCCATAACCTTGTCCCAGAAGAATGGCTTTAACTTCGCCTTTTGAAATTCACTGTCGGTGCCATTTCCATCACTGGAATTACCATGTCCACTAATACGTGTTCCAAGAGGTGAAGGTTTTAGTTTTCCCTTTGATGGAGGAACTGGTGTGGGTCGAGCAACTTTTGGAGGTGGTGGAGGTCGAGGACCAGGAGGCGGTGGTGGAGGACGTGGAGCAGGAGGAGGTGGTGGTGGTGGTTGAGGAGCTGGTCTTCCAGGAGGAGGTCTTAGAGGGGGAAGTGCATCGCCTGCCCTGGCTTCTGATAAATGTGCCTCAAATAATGAAGGGTCAGGAGCTCCATAGTTGGTAGATAGACCGCCTTTCAAGGAAGTAATCCTTCTGCTATTTAAATTGTACTCTCTGATACTAGACTTTCCTAAACTATGAGAATTCTGTGAAGAACCTGAATAATTAAAATTTCAAATGGAAAATTAATAATATGTTGCAAAAAGCAGACAGTATAACTGAATCAATTACAAGCAAATGTCAAATCATGCTTACTGGCAGATAAATCACTTAAGTGGAGAAGAGGCCTGTCATCTCTTTGTCCATATGTAGATTTGTACTTGCTACGCTTAAAACAGCACCAACAACAGAATAGCAATGCTACAAAACAAAAGGTTGCTATTCCAGTTGTAACAACAGCAACAAAAGTTTCTTTCTTCAGCTTATCATGTGCTTGTGATGGGTGCTGTCCAGAAGCCTTTGAGCCGGGTGGGGAGTATCTAGAAGCAGGTGATCTGGGTGGAGGTGGACTGGATGGAGAATGCCTACGAGCTGCATGTGGTGGGGGTGGGGGACGTAAATCACTCGTATCAGTCAGGTGATTTAGCTTTTTATGGAAAAGCGGAATGGTTAAAGGATCTGGAGATGGAGAATCGGCAGGTGCTAACTTGGACGGTCCTGGAGCATGACTTGTGGATGAAGAGCTGGCAGGTGCTGGAACATGATCAGAGGATGATGCTCTAGATGCTGAAGAAGGAGAAGGTGAAGGACTTGCTTCAATCTGCCTATGATACTTGCGTGCCAGGTATCTTCTAGGTGCGTTGTACAAATTCACAGAGTTAGCCCCTTCGGCAGAAACACTAAAGAGAAGATTTTGCTTTCTGGAACAAGCCAAAAGCTTTTGTTTCACTGGGGGCGGAAGAAGACTGATAGCTTTGAGTAAGTCTACTCTATTTAACAATGTCGATTTCACGTTCCTATGTTGCATGCAAAAGTCAGAATCTCCAAAAGAACCTTTTTCACTTATCAATGCTTTCCTGCAACGTTTCCATGTCTGCTCTGCCTGTAATTACAAGCCTTTCTTAAAGTATAGCAGTAGTAATCAAGCGTACAACAAAAGAAGCTTTCCTCGTATTGCATATTATACAGTAGCAAAATAAGCAGGAGAAAGAGAAAAGCGCAGGGACTTGTTTTTCTACATAAATTTGTCAAAAACGTTAGAATTGTATAGAGCATACATATATCAGATTTGTTTCTCAGGGACATTAAATATTAGACAACTCAATGGAAATGTATACATAATGAAACAAAATCAATATAAATGCACACACCATATGTCCAGCTATCTGGGAACAACGATTGCCGTGAACCGTTTCTGCTCTCCTTCTCTTGCCCTCTGTGATCCCCAGGGCCAAAGCGCAAAGCAGAATCACGAAAACCATTGCATAGCTGATTCTCCTCAATTCCATTGCCTCTCAGATCACCAACCCATTCGCGTTCTACCCTTCTCATATTTCATCGAATATCGTGTCGATCTATGACTTTTAAAACATTGAAAACCAGCCGAATCCAACCCAAATGTTGTTCCTCGGGCAAGAACGAAATGTCACCCTGAAGCACCTCTTACACACACATCTTCTAAAACTTTGAATTGTGACGCAGAAACTCTGCTGCCTCTGTCAATCCTGTTAACCTCTAAATAAAGATTGGAATATGAAGATAAATCATGCAAGGACCCCAAGACAACCACGTATGTTATCAAAATTGGATGTGTTAGTACAACATGTTTGACATGGCCAAAAGAATAACATCAATGCTCGAAAGATGGAGATTTGGATAAAGAATGTCTTGTTAGTTATGATAAAAAACAGAACAGCCAAAGAGGAAAAAAGATCAAAAATTTAGAGCATATGTTTATCAAATGATTCTATTGGTATTCTTGCTCATGGGAACGTCGAGTGTTTTTCGGAATGGCTCAAAGAGAGAGAAAGAGAGTTGACGCGTACAATGACGTGAGCAGAATAATGTGGGACACCCGTTGTTTTATATGTTTCTTCTTTCCATTTTTATTTTATTTTATTTTCACTCATATTAGTTTTTTTTCCCCAAATTTCTCTCTTCTCGAAGAACTGGAGATTTTTTATTTTTTCCATGAAATTTTAATTTTTTTTTAAAAAAAAAAGATAAATCAACTTTATTAATACGTCAATTTGTTTTACATACAAATTAAGAAAATTAAAAACTAGTTACAATACAAACCAATTATTTAAACACATTTAGGGAATTACAATAACAAAAAATAATGTATACGAGACTAAAATATTTGCTACCAAAATAGTTCAAATCTTTTTTCTACGTAATTAGATCCTGAATTTTAAGAATTGAAGCGTCGAATTTTTTTATTATTATTATATTTAAGGTTTCGTAATATGTTTTTTTTTTCCTTTCCTTTCCTTCTGTGCTTCGAAAATTAATTGAGAATATGCTATGGGGGCCATAGTGTAATTGATAAAATAGAACTCTTCTGTCACTCCACACCACCTTTCTCCCCGAACTTCGCTTGTCCCTCCAGATTGGCGGCGGCAGTTCCGGCCACGGAGAAGGCCATTAGGCCGGACACTGACTCCGACATTGAAGAAGGCAGAAAATTATTGGTGATTTGAGATGGATTTCTTTCTTGTGGTTATTATTGTGAGAGAGGTATTTTATCATAAAGACAATGGTACAATTAAACCAACTCCAACTACAAAATGCCGACAATTCAGATTCTTATATTCAAACAGAGCATCCTAAAACGAAGCCTCAAAAGGGGCATTTTATTATTATTAGTGCTCCGATGACATTTGAATGCTGAATTGACTCTTTGGTTTTGACCCGTCCTTCCCATTTGGTAGGGGTCTCATTTGAAGAACAGGGATTTGATCTTGTTTATTAAGTAAGAAATCAATCCAACGCCATCAACCCTCATATCTGTCTCTTTATCCCATGGGAATGGCTCCGTTGGCTCAGTTGCTTCTAAAAGATCTTCAATTGGAATTTTTGGATTCGACCTCTCCAGTGGACCTATTTCATGGTTGTACATTTGGGGTTCTGGACAGTAATCCTGAAATAAAACATATTAAGGTCAGAGCAAAGGAAAATTAAATTTGGGATTTTTTATTTTCTTCCATTTTATATAATTTTATTATAAGGAGCGATTTACCTGATCTGCATGCATTTTCTTCACAAAAATTTTGAATAGCTTAAAATTGTTTTCTTCGTATAGGGTATCTGAGGAACGAAGGTATGTCACCCCATACATCTTCAGTTTTGGTGGGCCCTCTTTGTTCACACCATTAGGCCTGGCATTTAAGATCATCTGGTTGTAAGCTGTAGCATCGTAAGTGCATTCTCACCTGCAACTTCAATTTTTTCTCTCCACCCACGGCTCAAAACCTGCACTTTATGGGCATTACATCAATTAGCCATGAACGATCCCTGTAAGCAACTGCATTGATTCATCTTTACGCTCACAGTCAGTCTGCATACGTTTGGACACAAGATCTAGAATCATCACCTGTTGAACAAGTTCTTGAGGTCCGCTTTTAGCATCAGCACTCTGCTCAGAGTCCCTCATCTCAAGACATGTGAAATTGAAAACAGCACGATGCCTCGTTAGCATCCTTGCAATGGGCCCATACCCGTCTCTGTCTTTCAAGTCGTAATATCCAGCGGTAAGCTCTGCAGCATGATTATCAACCTTATACCACCAGTGAATTCCAGAAACCTGCATTGAGACAAGGAAATGCGGTACAATTAATTGGCTTTTCTGATAGGGGAAAAAAAAACATTTTTAAGGGTCAGAGATGTACTTTGGCTGCTAATTTGACCTTGCAGCCCAGAAAAGCTTTATTTGCTTCGTCAAGGATCTCATCTCCGTGGATCAGTAACTTGTTGGAATACCATGTCAAGAAGAATTTTCCTTCCACAGTAAGGTATGTTCCGTTTGATTTAAAGAACCCCGTTGATTCAGGTTTGTCATTGTATTGCCCTGCATCATCGGGCAATTCCCATTCGGGATGGCCTGCTTTTGTTGCTGCCTCTTTGAAGTCTGCTTTGAGATATTCATCATAGCACTACAGGTGAAATAATGTGGGGTAATTTATGTTAGGTGATATGAATTTAAGCTCACAAAGGAAGTGTGTGGTTCATATGATTGCTAAAGGAGTTGGCACAACTCTCACCTGAAATTCTCCAATGCCAGGGAAGACCCATCCCTGAAGCTCCGGATAAGATGGGTATCTTAATTCCCCCGCAGGGCCAAGCCCTACTTCGATGTCGATTATCAGCCCAGCTTCAAGAAAATCTGACATGTTCTCCCTGAAGCTCTTCATGTAGTCACTGTATATCTGCATGAATGAGCCGGACATATGGTGTGACTATCATGTGAGCGATCGGTTTAACCTGTCCCAATTCTGTTGAGACTTTATTTAATTGATCATTCCCTAAACAAAATGACAGCTGATTGACATGAACTAACGTTATTCAATTTTAACTGGTTTTAATCATGACATTCTTTCCAAGATTATTAGGCTTATCTGCTACTCTTAGGCATGTCAATTCATTGGTTACCATTGTCAATCAGTTTTCCCATATTTAGGCGCCATATGCTTTTCAAGATTTTCCCGCTTGTCCACCATATCCTGTTCCATATGCTCCCTTCTCTCCTCTTTGCCTCACATGTATATTCAAAAACTTTTCACATCACAGTTTTTCTACCTGAATCAAACCTAAACATCTTTTTCTTTCCCATTCCAAGCACTGCTTTGATATTAAGGACAGGATTTCTACTAAGTTCAGTTGATTCCTAGCGGCAGTTCCAATAGGCTGATTACAACCTGTGAAACTTAATCATGCCTTCCCTTCTTCTGTTATGTCATTTTACTTGCGGATGTCCGGATGCAAGTATGGATCTTGTTCGATGGCCAAACTTATGAGTACCTCAAATTAACAGCAGGCATAATCTGCTAATAAATGCAGTAATTATCTAAGCTGATATGGACTATCTGCTGATGCTGCATGGCAGAACAAGTCCTGGACCGCAAAAACTGTGTTAGTTAACAAACTTACCTGGATGGCAGTGCGTCCAGCAAAAAGAGGCTGGTGATCCACACCAATTGATAGGTACTCTTTGTTTCTGTTACCAGTCCTGTTGGTATAAAATATATCAGGGTTTGTTTCTCCGACATCAAGTATCCACTGTGGAAGTGGAATGTTAACAACATCTCCTACATTCCCACCGCATTGGTGGAATGACATTATAGCTTGTACTTTTAGGTCACATTTTTGAATGACTTCAAGCAAGCTCCTGTAAGCACTCCAGTCATACTTCTTAGGGCCCTTCGCCTCTATAATCCCCAACCACACATCTACCGTGACCCCATCAACCCCAGCTTTTCTTAGCTCCATGAGCTGCTTCTCAAGCACGTCCTTGTCTTCAAAAACATTATCAACTGTAACGACTCCCAACTGTTACAGCAGGACAAGCAACAGAAAATGGTTAGTAGTATTACCAGGGTGCGCTCATTGTACATTAGTCTAGTGTGCATACATTAAGTTTTAATCAATAAATTGTCTCTGCCACTTACTGGGAGCATGACATAAAGTGGCACATAGTTTGCCAACATCTTCTGATCATACGTGGTAGGAACCTGCATCTTCTTCGCCAGAAAGGATACCTGGACTTCTGAAACAGAATGGGCTTCGAAATGCTTTTTGCTCCTTCCTTGCAGTTCGTTCCTGCCCATTTATAGAACAATGAAGCATGTTACTGGATTTTTTTACGGTGACCTTATCTCTGCTTGAAAAAGATTGCGTGCGTTGGTGTGATCCCACTGGGGCCTTCTGAATTCTGATAGATAAGCATTTCCGTTGCAGGATAATGTAAGTATCTTCTAAGCGGACCCCTTTGCCATGTGATTGTCAGCATTCACCTTGGCTTTGAGACGTGCATTTTGCAGTCGGAGACCTTAATTTTCATGAGAAGTGTCGGTCACTCCACTCATTCAGTTGAATCAAAATCGTAAATTTTTCTGTGGTCGATTCTCTTCGTTTCATCATTTTCACATTTGTTTTTTTTTCCCGGCCATCTGCTGGTTGATATTTTTGCCAGATAGGGAAAGAACAAATTACAAAGGTTTTTTTTTTTAAAATATATATATATATATATATCTTGCCTCTCCACGAGCAGGGCAACAGATGCGTTGCTCAACTTGTTTCTTCCCATGTCCTGCGAAACAAAACAAGGAGGGATCCATGTCGAAAAGCTATCAGAAACGACTCAAATAAAAGACAGTAATCAATTGGTGCCAACACAAAATTGGTTCTTTTTCAGACAAGCTGAAAAGGGAAACAAGAACTGCTATATTTAGTTTGCCAAAAGCAAGGGGTTTTTTTTTTGTGAAAATTTTTAATTATATTATTTTAAAAAATGAGTTAAGTTAACTTATATATATATATAATAAAAAATTAAAAAATTAAGTAAAATAGAAAAATGGTATAGTTTAAAATGACCAATTTATTATATTTAAAAAAAATGAATAAGTGTAATAATTATTAAATTTATTTTTTATTAAAAAAATGGTTTATCTTTGAATTATATGCAATAAATAAGATGACGGTGTGGGGACCGGGGGAAACATGTTGGAGACAGTGGGGGATGGGACAGGTACAATTGGAAATTGAGGCGAGAATTAAAAAACGTGCCATCCAGTCCCTTCCACAGTTTAGTAATGGATCTTGTTATGGGCTCTTGGCGACACATAATGGGTCAGTTCTGGTAAAGTTATATGGGCCTCAAGTCCAAGGCTGTGTTTATTGTTCGGCTAATATGGTGGGGACAGGATTAATGTCCTTTGGACGCGACGTTGATACACGGACGGGACGGGAAAGAGACGCAGAGTGACCGAGGGAGAGGCCTTCAGGGTGAGGATCCTGCGTAGGTGTTATATTAAACTCTCTCTCTTTTAATATATATTATATATAATGTAAAAATAATTAAATAAAATGTGTAAATTAATGATATATAATATATATCTAATATTTTTTAATAATTATTTATACATGACATATTTTTTAAAAATAAAAAACCTGTCCAACCCCCCCCCCAACTACACCCCCTCCCTCTCCTTCTATCATTTCCCATGTCGTTTATTTGTCACGAAAATATTAGACGCATTTTCTGATTACTTTCCTTATTTGAGCAGCTCAGGGCGTGATAAATGTTAAATTTGCAAAATGTGTCATTTTAGCCAGCGGAAATAACGCAGTCAATTTCGATATTTGAAAACAAATATTAAAAAAAAGGGTAAATTTCGATCTAAACAAGTCAATTTTATTTTATTTTTTTTCTCAAAATAAAATGATTGGACCCAAAGCAGAAAAATGCTAAGTTTTGAACCTTTCAAGTCTGTTTCCCTTTTTCGAAGGGGAGGGGATTATCAATTTTTAACATTGGTTATACTTGTCATGCAAAATTATACCATTATACATTTAGTATATATTTCTTTTTTTCTTTCTTTCTTTCTTTTTTCTGTCAGTTCGGCCGTTATTGGGTTGGACTTGGGTCTATGGGCTGGGAATGAATGGTTATAATTGCACACTTAATCGAAGCTTCGACTGCTTAAAATTAGTCTGGAAAATCAATGCCCAAAAAAGAACTTTTCAAACAAAAGAAATAAGGATCAAACCACCGCGACAGCAAACCAAAAAGAAAAAAGAAATATAAAATTGTGGGGCGATTGTGCGAATAAAAGGAATATCAGGTCATTTGCATAAAGAATTACTGGAAGATGCATCAGCCGCTCCATCCGACGGGCGACAGGGTGACATGGCAGACATTTTTAGGCTCGATACCCGATGTATGCTTTCATTGCCACAATAACCTTTTTGTATTTTTTTTTTTAATAATTAATTTGCATTGTTTTTTCTCTTTAAACTAAAATGGGAAAGTAAAGTGGTATTTATAATATTTACACAGGAGCAGTCCAGGGAGGGAGGATCATTGGCAAATCACCAACTCAACAAGTGTAAGTATATATTTAATTTCGGTTGGCTTCTTGTTTAAGTAAGAAGAGCAATCCAATCCAGTGTTGCTATTGCTTCTGTGAATAGAAAGAAATAAACCCATCGCCTAGGAACTTCTGCCAAAGTTACTCGTTATGGGTAAAAGAGGACCAATTTCGCACCTGAAGACTGGAAAACTGTGGATAGTAGAAGAGCAGCTAGGGGTCGGACCTTACTAGGCGAAAATGCATTTACTATTCTTAGACTGACCTTCACGTGCCCAAGAATTGGCCTTACGCAGGCTTTAAATAATACAGACAACTAAACCCAACGGGTCCAACACCAATGCGCCTCCACAATCACCATCCGTCGTCTTCGCTCAAAACACCATGAAAAAGAGACGAAAAAGAGCCAAAACCCAGACCTCATCTGTGCTAAACTAAGACGAAACAGGGCTATCTCATAACATCCCACATTTCAGTAGATCCGCTTCGGTTCAGCGTGTCCTGTCTGATAGAAAATCGGACCAAACCAGAGAGAGAGAGAGAGAGAGAGAGAGAAAATGTGTTATGTGGGGAAAGCAACAAAGATCTTTATTTTCATAGTGACGGTGCTGGTGGTTCTGGGTCTTGTAATAGGATTTAGGTTTCTGCGCCACGACCACCCAAAATCTCACGATTGCTCCGGCGATTCTTGCCGTTCTCCACCACAATTGACATTCCCTAACCCAAATCCCACTCCACCCAATTCAGCTTCCAACCAACCTAGCCCGTCTAACCCTAACGCAAACCCTTTTCCTGGGTCCACCCAACCAAGCCCACCTAGCCCTCCTGCCCCTGTCCAATTTAACCCACCTAGTTTCAATCCGACTCCACCTCCCCCTTTAACCGTTTCTACTACGCCTCCCCCATCGCCACCGCCGTCTCTGCCTCCTCCAGATTTGCCATCCGTACCCGGGGCGCCACCCCCGTCGAACAATCCGCCGAGTAGTACAATGTTGGTGACTCCAGGTCCTGTGCATGCTTAGCTGTCAAATAGAAGTTCATTTTTAGTTGCCTTTTTTTTTTTTCTTTTTTTTTTGGCTCAACGCCAGTTTTTTCCGTTTTGTTTTTTTGTTTTTTCTTTCTATTTCTATAAATCTATTTCCATTTTCCTTATAATTTAAGGACCAATTTCTTGATGGGCTTGTATACGAATGGGTTTGGCACTTGACAGTGGGCTTTAATGGTTATGGCTTGTAATGGTGGTAGTCGAGTTTATCTAACATTCTCCAATATGAGTTCAATTTACGAAACAGTCCCTGGCATGCTAAATGTTATTCCCATTACTTTCCACTAAGATTATATCCAAATTTGTCAAATTTTTAACCAAAATTGACCAGAAAGCTTTTAAGCAGATCTCGATTAAAGTTGGAATTAAAACCTTGTTATTGTTGTTGTACTTGTGTGGATTAAGATGACAATCAAAATTTTTCTTATTTGCTACGGTTTTAGGAGGGGATTGTTCCAATTTCACCAATTGCAAGGAACAAATGGAACGAATTAATTATTAGCGTAACGGCTAAACCCAGGTGAAACCGTAAAAGCATTCAAGTCAAATCGGTGTCCTGGAGTGTAGAATCTGTGACTGCGTCAAAAAGTTATAGTATCCAAGGCGGTTTTTGTCTTCGTGGGAGAAGGAAAGCTTCAGCATGACTTGGGGGCTCGTGCATGCCATGATCTTTTATGTTGCAAGGAATCTGCAAGGCTGGAGTGCGCAGTTGCAAGATATATAGTAAAGATACAAAATGGAAATGATTCTATTTGGAAAGATTAAAAGACAAGCAGAAAACACCAAATTGTCATTGATTGTTGTGGATTAATTTTTTAGTTTGCCAACCTGGGCATCTGCTTCGCTGGAGGGCGTAGTCACATTATTGTAGACCTTGGCAATCTGGACCGTAGAGCAGAGTTTTTAGAATTTGTTAAAGTGCAATTAGTTTTGGTATTATTAATAAATAATTTTAATTTTATTAATCTAAAAAAATATCATTCAATAATTAAGAAACATATAGAATAACATAAACATTATATTTTTATATAATAATAAATATTTAATTCATCTTAAAAAGTAAAATCCAATTAAATTGGACGTAAATAATTTAATTCATATTCAAATAATAACTAATAACTAATATGAATTAACTTTTGAATTAATCCAATTGTCTACGAAAGTGTTTATAGTTTGCGGTAGTGCAATGCAGGCGCTTGTCTAGGAAGCATCAATGTTTATGTAATGAAGTTCCATGATTGGGTAAGTTGAAAATGAATGCATGATTTTTGGGTCTCGTATTCTCAAAAGTGTCTCAAATTAATTTCGACGTTCAAAGAAAGTGCCTGAATGTTTACCATGTGAATTGTGAGCTGAATTTGAACTATTTTCGCTTCCTAGAACTATCTTTTTCAGCTATGGGCTGATGGATTGAAGTTTGAACTGCAACTTCCAGGACAATGCCAGAGAAGGATGAACTTCAGAGCGGTCGCAGTTTGCCTGATATAATTTTACGGTGCGGACAATCGCTCTAAAGTACCGACATTTTGCATGGTAGTCTTACCAAGAGTCGCGACCCCAATCACGTACATGGAGCCCATTTCCTCGGGTAGTGCGTTAATAATGGACTGGTAAATAAAAAGATAGTGTAGGCCCAGTTATTGCCATTTTATTGGCCCACTACCTAAGTATCTGTTCTTACAAAGCAGAAAACAGCATGTGGACTGTGAACCTCATTGAGGTCTGTAAAGAGCTGTTGGATAGGAGATGACAAGTGCAAGAATCCCATGTCCACCGTTAAAGAAATCTCTAGGCCGACTGGATCGCCAACAAGGGTTTCCACTTTGTGGCCGAGACGCCACTGGAGCCATTCCAATTCTACAGCAGGACCTTACAAAAAAAAAAAAACAAGAAAAGGCATGTGGATTCCAGTTTTTACTTCAAGTGAAAAACAGAGTAATAATACAGCGATGAACACATTTGTTACTAATAACTAAAATCAGGTGCATTATTAATTAGAATTATTGACCTATTACGCGTTTTAGTAACTTAGAGGGAATAAGGGCAAGCTAGGCTACCGAGCGGGGTGATCTTTGTTTTCACTCTTTGACAATTCCAAGGTTCCCGGAGTTGATTCTATTGAAAAGCCACTAAAAGTAGACAGGATGGCTATACCGAATGGTGCCACTCAAACGGTCAACCAGTTAAAGATCCATCGCTGAAGTCAAAAGGATTTGCAAGCAAAGGTTAGAGAATTAAAATGTGAAGGCTAGTTTCTTTACGCTATCCATCATCTTCTATGTGGAAGACAAATGTCGAATTGATGTTTGGCTTCGATAGTTAGGAATTTTTTCTGACGAATTCTGAAATCAGTAAAGATCGTGGTCTTACAGGACTTGGTTTCTATTGGGTAGGTTCTTCCTCATTGCAATACTAGCAGATGACATTTAGAGACATTTGTGCATAAAATTGGAAATTAAAATAATAACTATATCTGTTTTAAAAAAAATTTTGAATCAAAGCCAACAGATATCAGACTTAAACCAAAGGCAGACGATATGCTCACAAATCACGGTACAATTCGAAACATTTAAATTTTTAAAAGAATAATTGTTCTGATTGTTACACAATCAGAATTACAATCATGACTAAGATTATGGACATTCTGTAATTGTCTTTGTTAGCTAATGATGAGAGAAGCGGCGGCGAAAAACCCGTTGCAGAAGCGGAGGCGGTAGGAGATAACGTAGAGGCAGGACTGTCCAAGGGTGAGGTAGGAAGCAAGAGAGGGGACAATGCTGGAGTGAATTCTGGAGATTCTGCCAATGTGGGTTTAGAAGTTTCTGGAGGTAGGACGGAAACAGGAGGAATGACCGGGGAAGCAGGCGGTAACAGGCTTGCAGGAGATTCAGATGGTGATGGGTTTCCACTTGGAGCTGATTGCAGGGTAGAAGTTGCGAGCGTATCTATTTCAACCTTCATTCCCTGTCTGCAATGTCCTGGTGTTCCGCAGATGAAGTATCTCTTGCCAGGGGAAGAAAGAGGGATGATTGTGTTGCCACCATTATATGCTTGGAGTGGGGTACTGATCTGACAGGAGTCATAGTCTGCTTGTGAAACTTCAATCACGTCGTGGTTTGGTGCATACCGAAATACTGCAATCAGTAGTAAGTAAATACCAGTACAATTTCTTATGCATTTGATTTGAGATTTCGTGTAAAATTGGTTCCAAAGATCGTGTGTAAAGATGTTTGTCATTGCTTAGAAGTCAAAACATGTTGGAAACTTACTCAAGTTATCTCCAACTAAAAATCTCTGAGACGCTGTCCATGCTTGCAGGTCAGAGGTTGCATCCCAGCCACCATTTGGACCTCCAACCGTGTAATTTGCTGCCACGGCTAATTTGAGCAGCACGGTTGTGACGGCCAGCCTCAGGAATGATCTCAGTATTGCCATCGTGTGCAATGTGTTGTTATCAACCAGGGAGAAGTAGCTTCAGTTATATGGAGATCATAAACTGGGCCACGAAAAATGATCCTTAAAAAATGAAGATAACATGTTCTTTATGGTTGCTTTTGTTGGATTTGGTCTTTTAGTATTATTATTACAATGTTGGGGCATTTTGCCTGGTCGTTTCCTTGTTAAATGGCACTGTATCTAACCCTCTACCTTTAGGCGGTATATAATAGTCCCCAAAGTTTCCCTCTAGGAAGGGGGAAGGCGTTTATTCTGATTCAAAACCTCTAAATAATCGATGTGGAAGTTGATGCAATTAGAGTGGAAGCTCTCAGCAATTGGGTTTAGGTTCATGTTAGTTGATTGCGGTGCACTTGGAGATCTATTACATGATAATGCTATTACCAAAAAGGCAGCAATTATTTCATGGAGTGGTTCCTATTGCACCCATGTGAAGAAGGTATGCCTTCTCCTTTTGGAGTGCACCTAATCCAACCATGCACCACAAGGAGAATTAAAAAAATAAAATAACAAATTTAACTGTGCTTAAGACTTTTCATTAAAATTTTTAAATAGTAAAATATTACTAAATCAAACTTATTAAGAGGTCTCTTTATATCTTTCTTTTATCACAAGGTCTTTCTCTCCCTCTTCTTTCACTCTCTCTCCCCTCTCATCCCCACTTCTTTCTAACATTAGATTTTTTTTTTTTTCATGTGACCTGTTTTATTATGGAAATAAATCATGTTATTATCTTGAACATTTTTTTTTTATTAATGATTATAACGATAGATTAAATTTGAGAGAAAAAAAATATTTTTAGACCATAATTATATATTTTTAGAGCATAATTTATTAATTTTTAAAGATCAAATTAAATTTATTAAAACACAAAAAGACAAAAATAAATTTATATATTAATCCTCGTATACATATATGGGTCAGACCCAAGTCAAACGACTCTAGCGAGTATTCTCGTTCCTTAAATGGTGCCTAAATAGTAACCAAGAAGGCCCACCCAATTTAAGCCGTATCTTTTTATCAAGATTACAAGCTGGACGTAGATTTTAAGGAAGCCTCGTACTGCTTTACTTAGCATTAGATTTTATTGTTATTATTATTTACTTGGAAACGGCTGCAAAATCAAAATTGATCTAATTTTAATATTTTTTTTTATAAAACATCATTAAGTGAATCTAATTTAGAGATATATAAGTAAAAATAAATATTTTTAAATAAAATTTTAATTAATTATTTTATATTTTTCTTTTTTCTTTTTTCTTTTTACTCTTTAAACTTAAGTGAAATTGTTTTTTTTTTAATTAAAATATTAATAACTAGTACTATGGTTGTTGAAAGTCAAGACCATAAATTTAAACTCAGCGTAACCGCTAAAATAGGGATATTTATGACATTTTGGTAGCTATGGTGGTGCATGTTAGCTACGCCACCATTTGATGATCGTTTTAAGAAACAGTCAGAAAACCAGAGATACGTTGACAATATGAACAGGGTGCGAAATATTTGGTTAAAAATTTACTAGAGAAATTCAATGGGCATTTGAGGATGATTGGTTCGAGGCCATGGCTCTCATCGGAGATTGCGCAGAAACTTCAACATTTCGGAAGCGCATGGTTCCAGGTCGCTTGTGCGCGCTGGAACCATTGCATTGGGAATTAAAATTGCCTACACAGACTGCGTACTCATTAATCTGCCAGAGCGAGAGCGATTTTTAGAAGACCTGATGCCGTCGAACATGTCGCTGCTAACGAGACGGTGGAAGAATCCACCCATCTTGAACTAATGCGAAACATCGCCACTCATCATCTTTGAGGATTTTTTTTTTTTTTTTTTGAACAATTGATCTTTGAGGATGTCAACGTAAAAATTAGAGGACCTGGATACTTGACGGTGTGTTTTTAGTGGAACCTATGCAATTAGCTAGCTTTTAAAGTGAAAACTAAAAAAGCGGGAAAGCATGTCATATCCCAATATTCTGACTTTGACCAATTCTAAAAGTCAAATCCAGGCTTTCTAGATCCAAAAAGTTGAAAATTGCATGGTGTCACAATCTTGCGGGGTGAGATCGAGTTGACCAATTCTAAAAGTCAAATCCAGGCTTTCTGGATCCAGAATGTTGAAAATTGCATGGCGTCACAATGTTGTGAGTGAGAGAGCATGTTCGGATAAAAATAAGTGGACAGTCAGTAAACACAAATTTTCAAATAAACAAAAAAATCTATAAATATAGAATTATAATTATTAATTTATTATATATATATATATATATATAATATTTAAATAATATAAAATTATATCCACTCATGTCAATTTATTTGAGTTCTTTAGGAACTGAGAAAGAAAACTCTTTATTCAGGTGCATATATAGAAGCCACAAAGAGGATAAAATTAACTTCACTCGGCTCAGCAAGATGCTATAAGCCTCCTTGCTTGTACATTTCGCTGTAGGTTTTGTCAGCTAATGCTTGTGGACAAAGGGATATATCTCGTATCTAAAGTTGCAACTCCCACTAACAACTCTTCCACCTTCTTTCCCATTACAGCATCTCGGAAGTTCAGTTATTATACCATCGAGACACTTCCTGCAATCAATACTGGAAAGGTCCCTGGTGCACTGAACCAACCCATAAAGCTTCTGGGATTTGTCTAGGTTCATCTCCCCTGTTGCATACAGAGTGGGGCTTGCATAAGCTTGGATGGCCAATCGGCTCAAGATCTCCTTGGTCTTTTGATTGAATAGAGTTGGGTCGCTCACACTTTGCACGTTCCACATATAGAATTTGTTTCGGTTATCAATCTGGCCAAAGAAGTCATTGTCCGAGTACTTCAATAGGCAGTTATCGTACCAAATGATTGCTGCTTTGTTCAAAGGGCAGCGTTTGCGTATCTCGCCGCTTGCCTCAGCCACGCATGTCTGGCAATCCGTGGATTTGACATCGCCCCTACAAAGAGCAAGCCCGTACGCCTGGTTAGGGCTTCGGCCCGAGGAACCAAGGCCAAAACCTGTAGGCGGTGTCTGCTGGGAGAGATAGCCAGTAAGCTTGTTGAGGTTGGATTCATAAGGGCCACCGGCAGTGAAGTTTTCAGGGGTTGAACAAAAGTGGAAGAGCGGATCGGCTCCATTGACACTTTGAAGAATGAGAGCAAATGCGAATATAGTGACAAACTTAGAGAAAGACATTGTTTTAAGAATTTAAGGATAGTTTAACGATGCGCTTAAGCTTGGGACATTGTACGCTTATATAGATAGGCATACGGTTCACCCAATGACACAGCTCCTTTTGCTGACTTCACGCCAATTAGGCATCTAGAAAGGAGCTAGTTGACTTTCGGGGTTCCGTTTGCCCATTGATTGAAGCAGCTTTTGAATTTTTCCAGTTGTTCGAGATGCCTGAGAGGTCCTCAATTGTGGGCTGCGGCGCTTCATCCACTGTTTCTTTTAGTGCCACTTTTGATGACTTTTAAGCATGGTGTCTGGTAATACCACGATAATATTGATCTTTTAAACTTATTATTGTTTGCCAGGTTAATTTATTACAGATCGTGGGATTGTCCCAGCTCTCTTTGGAAGAGTTGAAAAAAGCGTTGTAAACTACAAAGTAACGACAAGGCTGAGGGGGAACTCCATTTGGCACAGGGATACACACAATGCCACTATGACATGTTCTATTTAGTGGATGTGGAGTGTGGTTGTGTATATGTATGGAAAAAGAATAGATATTGTTCATAGATAGAAAGCATATTTACTATTTTTTTTTTATAGTGTATAGATTTCATAACATAGTGGGCAGACATTTCACAAGCACATGTCTCATGGCTTAGACTTCAATTTTCTTTTACTAAACGATGCTATGTTCACTAATAAATTTTATCAAAATTATGCAAATATTTATTGCAGCCAAAATTTGTATCACATCAATGTTATATATGTTGGAGAACATTATGAAATGTAATCACGAACTAATACATGATATTGTTATTATTATTATTCAAGACATTAACATTGGAACCCACTTTTCATTTGGTACATTATAATACATTTTACCAAATGCCACTAAAATATACTTTCTTTTAGTTCTATGCATATTTAAAAATAAAATAAAATAAAATAATAATACTAATATGTTAATGTGTATTTTAGGGACAATTTAATGATTAAAAAATTTAATCTTAATTTTTGAGGTCTTGAATTTTAATTTTAAAAATAAGTATAATATTTATATAAAAATAATAAAAATTATTCTTAATGTGAGTCTAATAGACATCCTAATTTTTTTATAAAAATAATCCAACCATCCAAGAGATAAGATCTTACCTAATTTTTTAGTCAATTTTACTGTACAAACAGTCCCTCACTATATGCCTTCACAGTGAGACACCACCATATGCTAATGCTATGGGGACCACTCCTTGCATTTATAAAGTGCTCGGTTTTGGCAAACCCCGACGAAGAGAGACTTAATGCATATACCAGGATAATTCCATTTTTTGTTTGACCCGGAAGAAACGATAAATCCCAATTATGGAGTTTACGACTTAGTAGAAGAAGCACCAGGAACTGCTATTGGATAGGATTACCTATATATGCTTATAGGTTCACAAGCACTTTACGAAACGTATGATGGGGCTGTTGATGTTACTCTCGGGAGTCTTGTTCAATAGCCCGCACATGCACAACTCTAAACTCAGCCCAAGAAAACTAGGCCGTCTTAAATTCCACTAACGATGTTTTTCGGCTTAATCCGCCAAGGAATACACTTGTACTCCGGCTAATAAGGGAAAGGTTTTTTTTTTTTTTTCAAATCCAAGGTTGACAACAAGGCAACTACATTTCGGCTTTTCCCTGCATGAGATGAGCCCAGTGCATTGAACCGATGGATAAGAGAACTGAGCTGGCCCCAAAGCACAAGAGTAGACTTGCGACTATAGTATGGGAAAAGGCTTCTCTTTGATAGCGGTCATACGGGGTTCCGAAAGAAAGGATCTGATCGTAGATAGAGACTGAAACCTGTGCGGGTGGGGGGTAGGGGCGGATGTAGCCAAGTGGATCAAGGGCCCCAATTCCTCAATTGCTGCCAAGTACATCGTAAAGTGGATGTATCTTAAGGGGAACTTCTCATTACGTCCTTATTTTACCTCTTTTTCTGAGCTAGAGTTACATGCTTATGCTGATTGGGGCCCTTGTCTTTCTTGATAGTCGACGTTCTCTTTCTGGGTATGCTCTCTTTTTTCTTGCCTAATCTCCTTTCCTGCTATGTCCTGCCAGGGATCCATAGCAGAAAGAGCAATTAATTCAGTATCAGAACACGATAGGTATGGTTTATTAAACATAATACTATTACAAATTAACCCTGGATGTGGTTCCTTATGATATTTCAAATTGATCGCATTTTTCAAACGTATGAGAATAGGATTTAATATTGTCATTGTGTTATTATCTTTATTCTCTTCTTTAGTAGAATAGCACCTCAAAGAAATACGATTGATCAAATTTAGACTTAGCATATTTTATAGAAATGTAGGAAGCTTTATTTTAAATTTCGTGAGTGAGGATATATATATAAACCATCTCTGAACGACCGAACAAGGAAATTCTCTGATTCTCGGCCTGAGATTAATTTTGTCGACATAAGCTGAGCCCAATTGTAACCCAAAAAAAAAAAAAAAAGTAGTTTTTTTAATTGTAACTAAAAATTAAAAATAAAAAAATTGCAGTCATAGCGAGTAGCTAGGTACGTTTACGAGACAAGCTTCAGCGAGGCACTAACAATTAAGACCCATGGGATCGAGTAAAATTGGTTGAATTTGAGAAAGAAAAGAGAAAAAAAAAAAAAAAAAAGCACTTTCGATTTTCAGACTGCCCATTTTGTGCTTGATTGTAATTGTTTAGTTAGTTGTTTGGACAGTTCATATCTAATGATTTGCCCAACAAATTCTAAAAATAAAAATAAAAGCACTTTCGATAGATCTATTTCTTCCTCCTAGAGTTCACGAACTGCCATAAAATGGAAAATATTTGAAATAGGCAAATTACTTACAGCTGCTGATTGTTATATACGAAAAAATATATCAGTTATTATTGAAAATTATAATAAATTTATATATATTTACTTACATTTAACATATTTTTATAATAAAACTCAAAAGAAGATGCAAATATATATATATATATATATATATAACACAAATAGGACGTGACCTGAATTCCCCGTGGAAACTTCTTCGGTCTTTTCCTTTTCTCGTTGGGTCTTATGGCAGGGCCTTAATCCAACAAGAAAACTAGGATAAAGTACGTGGTGACTCTACGGGCCGGCATCTCATGTATATCATGCTCAAGGTCCAGCCCAAACCGCCAGGTTGGAGATGGGTTACTTAAAGCCCATTTATGTGATGGCTCCCCTTTGGGTAGTGAAGAAACGCAAAAAATGATATCAGAAAATCTATGTTTATATATATTTTTACAAACGTAAACTACCGTAGAGAATTAATCTCGCATATTTTCTGGGTAACCCAACAGTTTTTCTAAATGCTACAAATATTGACAAAGATCAAGCGTGTCGGATTCTAGTGAAGTATCTTTAAATAAATAAGCCCAGCCAGACTTTCTTTCCTTATCCCTGTCAAATTTGCATCTTTCTCAGTTGCTGAATTAGCTCTTCTGCATTGTAATGACTTGGGAATCTACGCAGCAACTCTAAATGATCAAACTGGTACTTGGTTTCTCCTCTGACTTGCACCTGGGACTGATCCTGCCATGAAAAAATGCGAGCCCTTTACATCGTAAATTTCTAATATTGTTCCAAGAACATTGCGAGTTATCTCACATGTACAAAGATTTGCCTTAGCTTTATGTGGGATACTGGGTTAAAGGGATACCTCCGGGGTGGCTATGTTCTGAATGAATTGTGGCTAAGGATGCATGTGAATCAGTTCCTCTCCTCCGCATTCTCTAATTCCAATTTCCATCACTTCGCCAGTTGAAGAAGGCAAAATATCACAACAATGCCTTCTAGGAGCTCGCAACTGCATATAAGTCAAGAAATGAGTTCTACTTCGGATTCACAATGTATCAATACTATGTTTATTAATTTTAATATATGACCAGAAACGGGTAAGTGATACCTGTTTGTCACTGAGGTCAAGCTTCTGTGAAAATACTTTAATCTCTGCTAGTTTTCTTGGGGAGGCCACGTCATGAGAGCAATTTGCGTAGCTTTTCTTGTAATGGCTCGTAATCAACTTCCCACTAGAAGCGATACGATACATAAAGAATACTGTAGGTCTTTGGCAAGGATCAGGGTGAGGTTTTCTGGTGTTAAAAGTATAGGCACCGGCCAAAATACTTCCCTTTCTCCACTGCCTGAATGTTGCTTGCACAGGGAGAACATCAGGCAAGAGCACACGATTACCATAAACCTCAACAGCATAACCCCATGACACCGAAATAGTCCACGAGAACCAACGATCATAGCAAACTGTTTTTTGCAGAACCCTTTGAGAATCAACTCTTGCAGCTTTGAAAAGATGTTCTAGGGAACTTATAGTTGTCATGTTGGGGAAGATTGGATCTAGGAGATCGAAGTGATGGAGAGATACCAATGGTGCCATTGGATGTGAAGTTAACAAACCAAACAAATCGCCGCGAACATCAATCTGCAAAATTTGGCATCCCTTAGCTGACATTAAAATCAAATCTTGTAACGACACTGAGAAAAGGAGTTATAATCAAAAAGATTAAAACCAATTGATACCTGATGGAAGCCGGGCTCCCGAGTCACTCCCACGCCAAGCTCTGCCAAGCAAGAATAGACCCTTGAATCACTTCCATAAAGATAAGGGTACCGCTCCATACAAGAATCAAAAACCTTCGCCAAGACTTTTGCAAGGGGATAGCTTATAGCAAATCCAGCCCCACCAAAAGCCATCTCAAAGCCAAAGATTCTGTTCTGTTCATAAATCTCGGAATTAGACCCTATGTAGTACCAAAGACCGTGATCATACTTGGAAAGAGTCTTCACCAAATTCTCGGTAAAAAATACTGTATCATCATCTCCAAAAACGTACCACCGCACATTAGAATGATTAAGTGCCACCGTCTCAGAAACTACACGTGCCACCCGAATTGCCGAACGGAGTCCATTCCGATGGGTATAACGAAATCTTGAAGTGTCACGGGAGATGCAAACAGGAGGCAGAGAAGTACTACCATTGTCAGAGCCTGAGTCCGGCGACGTGTCGTCGAGGAATACACATCCTCGCAGTTGTTCCTTTTTCCACCACAGCTTGATGTAGTCCTTCCGCTTCGGCCAGGACTTCTCGTTGGAAGCAATTCCGAAGACAACATGGTCAAGACTTGTCGGTACCTGGACATCTCCTGAAGATGAAGAATTTATATGTGAATTTATAGGTATGAACTTGGAGGTACCCACCAGGAAGAGTGATCCAAGAAGATAAATGATGCAAACCGAAGATGAAACTAGAATCAGATTTAACAAATGAGACGGTGACTGGGACTTCGCAGGTAACTTTAAAAACTGCATTCTCGCTCGGAAAAGGCAAATAAAGCTAGAGAAGGCAAATGGGTCAAGAGGAAAGTTCTTTATTCGAGTTCTTTATTCAGAGAACACACAGTCAAGATTGAATCATATACAGCCGACCATCAACTGGCGCAATCAGAGGCGCAAGCAAGCCAAACATTTTGACATTTTACGTCAGTTACTTTTCCACCTGTGGAAGGAGTACGGGGTTAGATTCCACGGAGACATGAATGAAGCCACTTTGTCTTGTCCAATCAAAGCGAATTGGTGGGTGGGTTTGTTGCATTTAAGTTCCTATCTCTCTCTCTCTCTTTTTTTTTTTGACTTTTGACTCCTCAATACCCGAAAAAGCAAGGCAACTTTTCTCCACTGAAACTTGCCTAACGTAACTACAGAACACAATCAACCGCACTCAGATTACCTTCTGTTAACAGGCCGGTAGATAATCGATAAAAAGAAATCGGTTTATAAGATAGGTTCGACTGGAACTTTCGAACTGCTACGTCCAGGACACTGTTTCGGAAAATTCGAGGCTCGAGCCACGTGTTTAAGCTTTGTGCTTTAAAGTTTAAAGCCACATAGAGTGGACAGGTGAGACATAATAAAGCCTAGCGCAACCTACCTCACTGACCAGGAAACCACTCCCAGAAGAAGCATTTCAGTTAACCGAACTTTTGAAATAAAGTAGGCTTTAATAAGAACTTGCCATTTAATAATCTGATTGTATATACTCTGATTAATCCTCCGTAGTTTGTCCATATGCCATGGTGCACTTCTGTTGTAACAAACCGTGTCGCCTATCCTGCACGCAAGTATATCCAGTTCTCAAACCAAAAACGTCTAATCTCCCAACATAGCTTACCAAAGGTTGAAAAATGATAGCCTTGATCAAATCTTGCAATCTTGGTATGGTCCTCCGCTACATCAAAAGGTTTTTCCAAGCAATTGATCAAATGGCGTATCAAAAATTGGAAAGGTGAAAGTGAACTGCAGAAGTATATATATTATATATATATTCACAATGAGAAGTAATAACACATCCCCAAGCATGCGGTGACTAGCAAGAAAAGGAAGCAGCAAGGGCCCTTGTTAGCGGCGCAAAAGATTAAAAGCACAAATGGACGCCGCCATAAACCCCTCACAAACAATCAATTTCTGAAGCAAATTAATCAGTGGCAAAATGTTGCCTTCGTTCTCCACTTTGGCTGTTCCAATATTCTCAAAGAGCATTTATAATGTTTCGCAGTCATATTGACTGAACAGAAAAAAGGTTTCAGTCACATTATACACAAGAAATTAATTTCATTAACTCTTTGCACTAATAATATTTCCAAGAGTTCTGTTTCTGCTGTGTTACCAGTGACAAGCCTAGCTGCCACGGCAACTAGATGGCTGGTAATAATGTTTCCAAGGGTTCAATATACATCAAAAGAACAATGTGGTGAAACATATGCAAAATGCATACAGCAGAAAATGTATGTCTTTGAGATTCAAGTTAGAAATGTTCCACTTATCCCTGTTCCAGCTGGAAACTTTGCATAAATAACTGAAACCTTAGCAGACAGGGAATCAATGAAAACCTAGCTGGTTTTCTTTAAATCAAGCATTCCAACATAAAAATAAGCTTGATTCCTTTGAACCTATGAATCTTCTACCATCTCCAATCTTGGATTACTCCCTACTGGAAAAACATGACAATAATAACAAAAAAATAAAGTGAGTCAAGCAAAGATGCAAGTAAAATTAAAGGCTATTAAATTTTATTGTACTGTTTAAGAGTCTTTGGTTGCCTTCTCTCTCTACCCCAGAAACTATGAAAACAAGCATATTCTCAAACAACAAAATCTTGTTTTGAAACCAGAAAGCAGAAAAACAAATTGAAGGAGATTGGAAATCTAGTATTCCATATATTTTCACGCTCTTGCAAACATTAAGCTCTTCCAAAGTCAACTCGAGACAACTCAAAGAATGAATTCCTGCATGGAAACATTCATCCATCTAATTTATCATGCCGATCAAGAGAAGCTTCAAACTAATTACAAGGACACGTCAGCCCACTTATTCATATTTCATTAGTCAGAGCATCGCAACATTTGACTAAAATCTTTACTTTTTCCCCTCAATATAAAGAAAGTGAACATGGTTAAAAATGCATGAGTCTTTTTACAATGCATTGGAAGATAACATCAATGAAATTGCTCCCAAATATTCTTGTCATAAGCAATGGTATTTATAGAATTTCCAGGTTCCACCAAAGTTCTCTTTCACTTTACCACGCAGTTAACTCTTGCAATGATCTCAAAGGAGGCAAATTTAGACAGCCCTTTGAACAAACAGGAAGCAGATATTGTTGTAACTGTCAGCAAAAATTACTCATCTTAACATGCAGAACAAAAATTCCTGTGGTTCAATCCGAATTTCCAAAAAGAAAATGAATATCCAAGCATGTCCTCTGGTGAAAATGAATTACCATGTAAGGGCCAAAGCTGATCGAACTCCAATAGATTTATGGATGCATTTCTTGAAGAGATGACCCAGGGGAGTTACTAAAAATGTATGGAAATTAGTTCATCAAAGCCACATTGCCTAATGCTAATGTCCATGGATTCCTCAAACAAGGAATAAACATCACAACGCTGTCAATGGGGAGCCATCATCTGAAATAAAAAGGCGAAAGAGAATTTATAAGGCAAAAGCATAATAATTAGAATATGAACACAGAATGTAGCATCTAACTTCAGAATCCAACTTAGTTTTTCTAAACCAATCAGTAATACCTGCTCTGCATCAGGTTCTAGTTTATGGGAGAATACTTCAATATGCTTCAGATTCTTTATAGCATTAGCTCCGGGGCAATTGTCAACATTGTGCCTGGTGTAGTTACTCAAAACACAATTTTCACCAGATATAACACTTTCCATAAAAATAACGGCTGGCCTTTTACAAGGATGTCTGTCATATTCCCTTATGTTAAACATATAAAGACTAAAGTCAATTACTGTGCTTCTCCTCCAGATAGAAAGGTTCGCTGAAGGGGTGATGAATGAGAGCAGTTCATTGCCTTCAAAGGGCCTGCATGGAACCCCATGCAACTGAAAAAATCAATGACTTTCAATGGTCATAGCAAACTGTTGCAAAATCCCCATAGGATGACTGTTCACAGCTGTGAAAAAATGTTACAAAGCCTGGGACTTGCTCATATTAAGAAACACTAAAGGTGTCAGTGGATGTGCAGACAGCAATCCAAACAAAATACCCCACATATCAGCCCGATAAAATTTGAATATAGTGAGAAAGTGCTCCAAATTCAGGCGCCAGTTTCATTTACAATTTTCAGAAGGTAGAAAAGAAATCTCAACACTGACAGTTGTAAGAGAAAGCAAGAATACTCAACTAAATGTACAAGGAAAAAAGACACGGCTTCAACAAGACCTATCCTCCGATGTGACACCAATCATGTAATTTATCTTCACGAGGCGCCAAAATAAGTTAGCTATTGAAGCAGGATGCAACCAAGGATTTACTAACAATGGCAACAAAACAACCTACTTGGGTAAATGAATACAAGGAACAAATTCTCATATAGGGCAAAATCACAGAGTCAACAAAAGAGCAGCTAGTCACATTCATTAGTGAACTGACACCTAATAGACCTTGCACTTCTTGATATAGTTCCAATCACATTGCCAACAATCAAGATCCAATGATCAATATTCTGAACATCAGCGAAGCATAAAAAAGAGCCTGCATTGTCTTCAGCGAATCCTAGAATTTAAAATTATTCAAATCATAGCCTAAAAACTGATCATAACAGTACTAAATCAAGAAAACTAATACCAATGTCTGCTATTATTCATTAACTAGCACATGGATAAAAGAAAAAGAAATTAATATAACAGGCCAAATCTACCTGATGGAACCCAAGTTCATGAGTCAAGCCAACGCCGAGCTCTGCTAAGCAAGAGAAAATCCAGGCATAACTGCCATACAAGTGCTCATACCGTGATAAACAAGAATCCGAATTGCTCCTTATGTAATACCACCAGTGGGGATCGTACCTGGACAGCGTCTTCACCAGATTTTCCACAAAGAACACCGTGTCATCATCGCCGAAGACGAACCACCGCACGTTCGTCTGGTTCAGGTCGAGGGCCTCCTTGACCACACGCGCCACTCGTATGGCCAACCGAAGCCCGCCCTTGAAAGTGTAAGGAAAGCGGGAAGTGTCCTCGGAGATGATTACCGGAGGTGACGTAGGATCCAATGTATATTCCGATGGCCCGCGGTCAAAGAAGGCGAAACCGGGCGTAGTGCCCGTACCAGAGCTTAATGTAGGGTTTCCGGTCAATGAAGGACGGTGAGAGGTAGGATAACGCGTGCTCGGCGTCGAGTAATCTTCTGAGCGTTGATTAGACTCTAGCTATGATCTTGTGGCCAGGAAAAACTAGAAATATCAAGGATGACATAAAAAATATTTAATTGTCATTTCAGATTTGTTCTGACACGTTGATTGAGATTCTAATGGGCCCCCCGTACCAGATTAGATTAGTGATTAAAATTTATCACCTCAATCACAATTCTAATAAATCTCTCCACATTCTCACTTTAAATCATCTACTAAAAATAATATTTAGTTGTCATTTCATACTTGTTTCGCCTCTCACCTCTTTCGCGTATCTTCTGCATAATAGGGCCTCTGAAATAGACCCCCCCCCCAAAAAAAAAAAAAAAAGAAATGTAAAACCGGACATGTTTGTCCAAGGCGATGCTTATGCCGAATACAATAATTGGTTTTACGTGTACGAAACGCAGTCTCCCAGATGCGACAATAAGATCGTCGGCTGAGAAATCCCATTTTGTCCGATTGTTAATTTTGTTTCCGAATGGATCAAAATCAAATGGTCACCAACTAACTCTGGATGGCAAGGCACGCAAGGTCGTGAAGCTTTCACGTTTAAACCATGCATGTGGAATTTAGAAACGACGCCAAATGAACTACTGGACAAGGACTTCTAATTCCATTACTGTCCCTCTATGAATGCTGCCGTTCCATTAACTGGGGACTAAATAAATATTTGTAACCAGAGCAATTTATGTAAAAAATAATAATAAAAAAAGAGTTTGACCAATCCCAAGCTGCTGGGTTGTCCTAATTGCGAAGAACTTTTGTGTAAGATGGTGTGTTCCACCTCATATAGAGCCTTAATTTTTGGCCATTGAATACCCTTTCTTCTTTATGAACACAAATTGACTTGGTAACCGTTAACCACTCACCAACTAAAAAAATGGTTCATAAATTTCCTTCGAGCATCTCGTTAAGCTTGTAGCTTCCTCATAGTGGGGTCAATCCTTTTCTGCTATTAATTTTCCCATTAGCCCCTCTGGTACATTTAATTGAGCCCCTTTACAAGGTCCTTGGTTCAATTTCATAGAACCACCGTTGTTAAAGTATATTGTACCACAACCACTGGTTCAAGTTCGTTGCTTTTATGTCATTAAAACCAGTAATAGTAAAAAGTACGGGAGATTAAGCAAAGGTAAAAAGTGACAACTTTGTCTGGTTGTGGCATTACGGACAAATGCTGAAATTCTAGGACAGAAGCCTTCACTTCACGTGAAAATTTATCTAGGTGGCCCATCTTTCTTCAATTTTCTGGCCATTCCATATTGCCCTTCCAACATGTGAAAAGGCATACGGGAGAGAAAACCAGGACAATTTCTGGAGTAAAGAGACGTTTTCCCCTAATACAACATGAAGTTTGTGACGCTGCGAGCCGTGTGGCTTTCGGGCATCATTATATTGCCAAGCAGATGAAGCGTCCTATGCCAAAAATAATGGGGGCATGGAGCAAGTTTCCTGGCTCAAGGGCACATTAGATGTATGCTATGCAACACATGCCGAAGTTGTCCTTCAAGGTCTCTCATCACTTTGCATTGAGATTATTATTACTCTGTTATCATGTAGATTAGTTTGGTATTTTGCTCTTTTTACTTGTCCCATTGCCAGCCTTTTAGACCAAAGAATTCTATTACATATATATGAAAATTTAATGCAGACTTTCGTCAATAAATTTTAACCATTAAATACAACTGATTGTCATTTATTAAAAAACGCACTGGATTTAACAGTGGTAGTTTTCTTTGCTCCTTTTGACTCCCGACAGTAGGTGGAACCATATTTCGGGTTCCACCATTTTTTTCAGCGCATGCCTAAATAAATAAAGGCCAATATTCAGCCAGAGAAAGAACATCAAATTTTGGTAAACAAAGATTCAGGTGGCAATAGTGCAATGTTTGGAAAAGCCATTCAATTTTCCACGAAAGTTCCAAATTCCACATGCATGTGAATTGATATAATTAGTGATGTAAAGGCATCACATCACCAGGAGACATGCTCAGTGAATGCTGTCTCTGCGTGAAAAGCCAAGCCAAATTTCATCGTAACATCATCTCATATTTATCAGACTCGGGTCCATAAGCGAACAGATCATTGCTGTCCACAATAATGTTGTAAATAACGGCTTCTGGAGAAAAGATAGGCTATAGTCACAGGGGAATAGTGTAGATGGTGCAGCTAAGTCCATGATGTTCAAACCATTTGCTTAAAAACAGAGTTCAGAAAGGCGATTATATTTCTGTTTGATTCACTAGTTAGTAATATGAATACGTAACCTGTATCCATATCAAGACTGTTTCATCCCACCTACACACTTGGCGTCCACGTTAATCAATCACACAATTACCTTCTTGGGTCATGGATCAGAGCATCAAGCCAACATGACATTAAGTGTGCCTTTTTTTTTTCTTATAGATTGCAGCCATCAATTTTCTTTTCTTTTTTTTTTTTCCGCTTGCTTTTGTTACCTTCTACAGAGATTTATCTTCTGCTTCTGATTCTTTTTGCCAATTGAAAATGATCAGGAGCCCTCGATGCCTTATCTCTAGAGTATGCCTCATGAACCATGGCAACCTAGGTTTGTTCTTGTACAGCTCATTAAGTGAAAGAAACAAATCCGACATAAACAGGTGAAAAGGGAAATTGACATTCCTTTCCCTGGTATATGAATCATAACAGAAAAACACAATAAATCCACGAGAAAACTTAACCAAATCTAACAGAAAACAAAATAAGTGCACAAAAATGTGACAAATGGGTCGAGCAACTTTTGAATAATCATTGTCTCACCAGCATTCTTATATTTGTTGCAGCTAGAGTAATGACATGGTAAGCACTTGTTACTACCTCTTTTACACTTTGAAAGCAGAAATCTTCATATTAGCGAAATTTTATTTGGAGCCTCGACCAATTTTCACATGCCATCAGATCAGACATTGTGTTTTATTCTTGGCCTATGGGAATCTATATTACTTCAAAATTTTAGGCTGTTCTGTAAGGTAATGTACAAAGGACTGAAATTCTGGCTCAGAAGTCCCTTGTAATCAGAGGGTTATGGTCATATGCTTCACCTGCTTTAACAAATCTACCTTTCACACATTTTCTATTATCTGCCCTGACTTTGCAGGAGGCATATCTTGTTTGCTTACCAAACCTACAAAACACCAAAAATGTGCAAAATATGTGAGAAATGTAAAGTAAGAAAAATTGCTAGAAGAAAACAACAATAGTTATTCTTCCTAACATTTGCTATATAATGGAAAAAGAGCAAATCACAGATATCTCTTGTTAGCACAATTTTGCACAATGAACATAGATGAGTAAGATGACTTCAAAATTTTTTTGAGATAATACGAAGCAAAGATGGTTGATGAAACACCAACTTAAAGTTAACATGCATACGTCCGTGTCTTCTTCTTTTCATTGTATCTCATTTTAGCCTTGTCCCTTGCCTGTGGACAGCTGGTCTCCAAGTTTGACTCACAAGTTACAAAAACTGGCGATAATCCACAATCTCGATAGTTGGCAGCACTACTTTCCCCAGTTATGTTGGACTGCAAAAGAGATAAACTTGAATGAACTTGTCCAGTACCAGTAGAAAACCCCAGGTTGATGTTTCTGCCGCAACTAGGATTCATATAAAAGCAATTAGTACTGCGTCTCACTGCTTGCATCACATTTGTAGATACAGCCACACTAGATGATTGAAAAGCAACAGAATCACGATGTCCTGATGACGATGCCTAAAATTTGTCAAGGAAGACCACAACATTACAATCTTATCGATGGTGATTTCTACTTGTAAGGGAGAAAAATCAGAAAGTACTTCAACTATATGACTAAAGATGACTTAAGAAGCAATTGATCAGAGAATCCAAATCAAGAGTGAACCTCATGAGCAGTCTCTATAGGGCCATTAGACTCTGTAACTGATAAATTTCTCTCCATTAAAATGCAATCATTTCCTACATCCCCCAACTGATTTTTGGTTTGAACATGTGAAGACCCAAAAATCTCATCACCGCTTTCAAGGCTCAACTGAACGCCATCAATGTTGAGACCTTCACAGTGATATTCATCGTCTTGAAGTCCAGGATGCTTAAGATTGGAAAATGCCTGAAGCACATGGAATTGAAAAGAGAAAACATGAGTTGGATTTCAACTGGATACTACCGGTTAAGCTATAAGAGACAACTTAAAAATCAGCTAATTTTTACAAGAAAAGAAGGCTTGAATTTTGACAAGAGTACCTTTGGCATATTTGATTCCTCTGGAAGGTAAGGAGCTTGCTCCCGACAATAAGCCATGCAATTCAGATTGGGTGGGGTCATGGCAGTTGGCAAAATCCAGGTTTCAAGCTTGGAACGTGCTTCTAGTTCGTTTAGCTTGGTATTAACCAAACCAAATGACTCCTCATTATTCTGCTGCTCCAAACAATTATTAACGCAATTCTCACTAAATGGCAGTCCACCATCACAAGTACTACTAGATAGTGGCTCAAGAACCCATGACCAAATCCTTGAAAACTCGGCAATGGTAGGGCAGCCAGAATAGCAAGTCAGCACCTGGAGCTTATGCCCTAAGCCTGAACACCCTTTTGGACTCCAATCACATCCTTGACAAATTGACAATTTCTCGTCCAAGCATCGGATCATTGCAGGCTGTGAATTGCATTTATCGCATAAGATGGAACGCAGATGCCTACGAGATAAGGAATTGGCAGAATGCACATGTCCATCGCACTGCAAACAGAGTCTCGCCGAGTCTGATTGACAATAGACCACTGCCCTTGTGGCTCCACAAAATTCACATACAGGTTCCATACTTTCCCTTCCCTCCTCTTAGTCAATCACGAATCTATTTTTCATACTACCTTTCCTACACTGGAAAACATGCAGCGGGAATTCGGCTTTATTGAACAAATCTTCAAACCCCGATTCCCTTCAATCCTTCACAAAAATGGGATAATGAGAAAGCAAGAACATAGCAGCATCGAAAGATCAGTATAACTATTCAATATAAAACAGAATCACTTGACTTCCAAAATTGACAATTACATGGCCATACTAACCGCAGGTTTCGAATGAAGTTTTAATGCTGCACTCATTTCATGAGACTAAAACGAATGGACAAAAGAACGTGAGCATAAAGTATGAAAGCCACTTACCATTAAAAACAATGCCGAATTCCCGCTGCAAATATAATCAAATGAGAATCAGCCAATATCAAGGAACCAAAAATCCATCAATGGAAAAGAAAAGAAGTATGTTTAACGAGAGAAGTGAAGATATAATCACTAAAACTTCTAAAAGGCTCGAGCTCTGTTGAAAGCGTTTGCGAGTTTGCCAAATTCTCCAAGACCAGCACCCTCTGTAAGGCGTATAGTTTATTGATTTAGGTTTTACCTAGGATCACTGGGTGATCACCACGTGGCAAAACTTGGGTCTAGTAAATGATACCCCGCGCTGACGTGGATGAGCTCTACGTTAGGAATTTTGGTATGGTTACCGGTCAGCCTTATTACTCGGTTCAAGTTTTGTAGCAATGGCATGATGGTAAACCAGACAGGAGGGAGGGCTGGGATGGGATGAGATGAGATGGTTTACGAAATTAATCACACCAGCGGGTCCCTTGGCGCCGAGATATTGGGGCCCATGCAGAGGAGTAGCTTCCGTAAATTTGACATCTCAGGTGGACACGTGGCTTGTTGGGCTATGTGCCCTTTGATTCTGTGGCGAGGGAGGCCGTTGACATGGCAATGGCCACGGCCCCATTGCAGTCAAAGAACTTACTCTTGTTTGTTTGACTTTCCTCCGTTTTATATTATTCTTGGACAACAATCTTCACGTGACCGAAAATTGTTCCTATGGTGTCTAGAGAATGTGTGTTAGGAAAAAAGAGAAAATCTGTAAAAGAAAAAATCGCCCTCCTTAACAAAATTAAACATTTAAGAAAAAAAAAGTACATAAAATTTTCTAATACTCCCTTTGTAGTGAAGAGTGGAGAGCTTAAATGAAAGAAATTCCATGATAATACAATGTCATTACACTGTTAATAACTACCTCGACGAATCAAAAGCAATGCCATTTATGTTCGACACTTTTCCTGGGCCCGTAGTTTTTGGATCTATTATTGGGAAGTGGGCCAAAGTTTGTGGCCCTCAACACCACCATTCTCTGGTCGTGATTGGGTCCCAGAACTGTTCATGGCCCTCAATTCTTGACATTGGAAGCTGTGGAACCGCCCAAGCCTTATGGCATGGATCATATCCAGATGAGGATGCCCACTGCCCAGGGAAGGGAACCATTTTCATATACTTGTAATTCACAATTGTACTCCGCAGACAAAGTTGCCACGATGGCCGCACAGTGCAACACAGTTTTGTCTTTATTTGCCTAATAAGAGGATTTGGTCGGGATTATTTTTTTGTTTAATTATAGACTTGACATGGTGAAATAGAATATAACGGTAAAAGAAAAAAAGTGGTACATTCAGTCAGACAAAAGAGAATATGTTTCCGTTAAATTAAAGCGAAGCGAATATGCAGTTGTTGATGGAATTAATTTTCCTTTGATTTAATGATATATATATATATACAGTACATTTAGTTTAACCAAAATATAAACTCAAAATTTTTAGTTGAATAATGAATTATTTCTAAATTTAGACGACGCGATGGGCGGTATCTAATGAATATGTTCACATTACAATGACGAGTTGATAAACAAAGTCCCCCAATTTCACGTGTCAGAACATTCTGCAAACAAGGCGAAAGAACGGGTTTCTGAAAAAAAGCGAAATACGAAGACGACCACGAGAATAAATAGATCCATTTTAAACCATTACGAATTTTGCAAATTGGTCCTCTCAAAATCGACATTTTGCACCATCCATCTATTGTTGGTATTGTCCTTCGCTCTCACTCAAACACAGTAAAAATAGCCCCCAATTTTTAGATATCCATATCGGTTTTGGGTGAGATCCAATCCAGGGAGAGCGAACGAGCAACCGAGCCCTGGCGATCCGGTTCGCTTTCCTATACTCCCACTCACACACACATTGAATCCATCAGAGTTGGTTTTAGGCCGTGTTTGGTATCTGCAAAATTACATCTCATGTTTGGAGGTCAAGTGATAGCCCCTAACAATAGCCCGCACTTGAGGAAGTCTGGTAGCCGACCTGTTATCTTTGATCTTGGTAGAACAACTATAGATGATTTTTATTCAGATTTTCTTGATATGCCTCTCTTAACTGGTTGCTCTTTCTTGTTTTTCTGGTTTTTATTTTTTTACGATTTTTTCAGAGTTTTGTTTTTGGTGTTGGTTGATGCGATGTTGTGATAGTAATGTAGGGTTTGCGAAACGTTTGGCAGGTGGTAGTGAGCAGGGAAATGGCGTAGAGGAAGGTCTCTCGCATTCGATGGAGTCAAATGACTTGAAGAGTGTGATTGCACCTATCACGACTGCCGCCATAATGCCATCACCCATATTGTTATGGAGATTCAAGGTGTTTTGGTTTTCTTTCTTCTTCTGTTACCGTTTCCTTCTTGATTTTCATGACATGCTCTATTGTTAAGTTTTGATTTGCTACTTTTCTTCATTTTTGTGGAAATAGAATGACCTGATTAGACACTGCTTATGTTCTATTAGTGTCAAGCATGTGTGCCATGAGAATGGAAAAATTGTCAGGCAGATCGGGTCTGTCCTGCCACGCTATAGATGAGATCAACTGATTGTTGACACTTCGATTTTGTGATTCATATTACATAGGATATTTAACTATTCTATCGAACAATTTCTCATGATAGTGCTGCTTTAGTATATGTGAGTTAATTCCAAAATTATGCTTTGCTCATATTCTGTTGCTTTTTTGAAAAGCTTTTTTCTCAGTGTCTTTTAAGTCCCTAATTGATATTTTATTTCCAGGTGCTGTTGTTCTTCCTTTGGGGTTTTATTTGCTGCAAGGTGAGTTTATATTGTTTGTTTCTTATTCCAAATTACCGAGGCATTATGGATATTGTGGATGTGATGGCCAACTGCACCTCTGAGGCATAAGATTTTGTCAGCTTTATTGCATCTCCTTACCGGGTGCTTGAAATTGCAGATTGGATGGGATTCTGTTATGAGAATGAGTGTGGATTTGCGGGACCTTTTTCTATATGAGGCTTTTTTGTATTACAATCCTCTTCTTCTCGTGGTTAGTCTTGATTCCCCGTTTCTGTGTTAATCTTATAATTTTTTTACACTCAGAATATTTCTTTTTGGCTGTGGTTTTGCAGACTACAATGATTTGGCTTTGGGGAATCAATTTATGGGTTTTTGCACAGTCTTCAATCAGCTATGCTAAGATTTTTGATCTTGACCAAAATCATCTTACACACAGGGAAATATGGAAGGTTTCTTGTTTCAAAAGTCACCCAGTGTTTTTGTAAATTTGTTGTCTGACTTGTGCTACTTACCATTGGTCTACCATTATCATCATTATTTTAACATTTTGCAGTGGTTATGTTATTTGCTTATAGGCTACTTTGCTGTGTTGTTTTGAATTTTATGATGAACCTATTTGAGTTCCACTTATGTTGTTTAGCATCATTTTTATGAGGTAGTTTTGTCATTGCCTCATGCATTTTGTTTGAGAAGAGAATGACCAAAACTTAATATTCTTGTGTTGTCAGTGATGCAAGATTAGTGTTGCAAATTTTCTTCCTCCTTTAGAATTTTTCATACAAAATGATTGCCAAAGACTTACAAAAATGCCTATGGTAACTGGATGAGAAACTATCATGTAGGAAAGCATGGAAAATTGTTTCTTGCTTCAGATTCCATATTTATCATTCTCTCTGACTGTTGGAAAGGAAAAGTCTAGATATTTAAAATGAAACTGTTAAGTAATCAGGCAAGATGGATGGATTCTTTTTTAAGCATGCAGTGATAATGTCATATTTAATTGACACATTTCTGCTATTAAGGAGCAGCAATTTAATTTTTGCTACAGAATATTTATCACTTTCTTTTCATGTCATATAGAAATTAGCATGTGACTATATGTGCCATTCAACAATTTGTGTTTTTCAGTCTTTTTATTTTGTCCTTATTGCTGCTTGATTCCTTTCCTTTGGTAATTCTGTGTTGTGTTTCATTTCAGGTTGCTACTTGGATGACTATCATTGTCCCAACTAGCATGACTGCATATCTTTACCTTTATTCTCATGGAGAAGTATCATTGGCCGCATCACAACCAGTGTAATAGACACTCTTATAAGTTGATATATTTTAGGGTCTCTCATGGACTATATCATTGATAATGGTTACATTTGCATCACAAGTTTTCTCAAAATAAATCATTTAAGTAATTTTTATATACATTTTGAGGATCTTTGATTTCTTCTATATGAAACCTAATTTTAGGGTGCTACGAGATGGTAGATTTTGTTTGTCTATTTGCCAAGGAAATGGTTTACTGAGGTCTATTATAATATATTCCTTTTGTCACTTTTCATTTTTCATAAAAGAAAAGCTTGAAATGATATTTTAAAGGATCTAAAGGAGAACATATGGGTATTCAATTTTTAGAAAAGAATACATGTGGATGGCATTAACTGAAATATTCTATCACTTAGTGTACTGCCTTAGTATCATATCATTACCTTTACCTTTTCTGCAGATAAAACAACCTTCTATCATTCAAGAATCAAGATTATTGTCAAGGTGTTGGGATTTCTCTGAATTAAAATATATTTCTTGCAGGTTCTATTATACTGTGCTGTTGCAATGGTTTTGATTTTTCCTTTTGATATTTTTCATCTGTCCTCCCGCTACTACATGTTGAGGACTTTTTGGCGGATAGTTCTCCCTCTGCAGGCAAGTTTAAACCAATTTTAGCACATGATGGTTTTTTCCTTTTCTGATTGTCACAATTCTTGTAATTCTTGGCTCTTTAATCGGTCAAGTAGATTTCTCAGTATGTTAACAAAGACCTAAAAGGTTTGGTTTTTAATCAGCAATTTAATAAGTCTTGCTATGTTTCTGAGTACCATAAATGCTAGTTTTCATTCCACAAAGAAAGTGATGTTGTGTTGGCCTGATGGCATTGAAAATCAGTGACATGTTTATATTGTTGTCACAGGCAATTACATTTTCAGACTTTTTTGTGGCTGATATTTTGACATCAATGGCAAAGGTATCAGACCCTCCCTTCTAGTGATTGTGGAATCCTTTTATTAACCTTTCAGTGATATGCTTTCCTTTTTACTTGGTCTCCAAATGCAGGAATTACTGTCTCCGAAATCCATGCATTTGTGTGAAATAATTTGCAGTCTGTAATCTCATTAATGCAAGTTTTTTTTTTCTATTACTACATTTCTTGTTGAAGACTGCTATTATTGATTCTGATTAGCGATAATGATCATTGCATTTAGAGTCAGAAACTAGAAAATTGTTTCTTGATGCATTTCAAGTGCCTGAAATCTACGAAGCTTTGTATTTTTCTTATATTTCTGTTTTTCTCCAGGTTTTTTCAGATCTGGAGCGTTCTGTCTGTCGGATGGTCCATCGGCAGGTCAGTGTTTTGTTATTAAGTCTGGCTTGCTCGTCAGTAAATTAGTTTGATAATTAACATTAGGTCCTTTTTGACAATTCTTTATAATCTCCTTTGAATTCACCCCTGCTTTAGTTGAAATGTGACGAGGCACTGTTTGGATCTTCAATAGAGCCGTAGGGAATCAAAAGCTTAACATTAACTGGCCCAGGTGGATTGGGATTAAAATTGCATCTATTGAGAGAAACTGTTTCTTACATTGTACAGTGGATTGGAAACCCATACTTAATCTGTCGTGCATAATCATCTTCTGCCTCAAGTCTGCCACTTACCAGGTTTCTTAAGCTAAAACATTGTCAATGCTGTTTTCCTTCACATTGAATTGGGAAGTAGAAATTGTGGAGGAAAATCCCATGAAAGTCATCTTGATTCTAGCAACATAGAGACTCTTCATTCAATAAGTTTTGCTGGAGATTGAAAGAAGAGGGATGGATACATTTACTTTTTCAAGTGTGATTTCTAATATCTGGTTTTCTATGAGGGGGGCCATCGTTTTAGAGCTTTTAGTGTAGCTTAAAGAGAACGGATATTTGCTTGTCATTTCATTGCTCTCTGGTCTTTAGCCCCTACCTGTAACACTCTCCTTCCTTCAATAGTGTCTTTTGCATGGATGGCATGGCACTTTTACTAATGTTGATTGCTACAAACATCAATCCAACACTTATCTCATATTTCTATAAATGTTTGAATGCATGCAGGTTGCAACAATTGCGTGGTTTGAAGCTGATTCTGTTTGTGGCAGTCACTCTGTTGTAATTCCTCTAGTTCTTGTTTTGCCATATGTTTTTCGGTTGTTCCAATGTCTTCGACAATACAAGGATACCAGGGAGAAAACGTCTCTTTTTAATGGTAATCTACTTTGATATTTGCTTTACTGCTTTATTTACCTATTATTTTTTAACACTGCTTCTTTGTTTGTGTCTGTGTATGAGTGATTTTGCCTTTCTATTGCTTCTATATATATTTTAAATTTCCATTAAGTTCTGTGGAACATTATGATTTAATTGTCCAATGACCATTGAGGAAAAATAAATGCGTTGTCTTTGGTGAATTACCTTCTAGTATGATCATTTTGGCTGAGATGCCTGCCATGATGCTGCTCAGGATGGAAATGGTGTGATTATGATGGTTGAAAGTGATTTTAATGCAGCTGTGGCTTGCTAAATTCAAGTTGTTTTTAGCAGTCTTCATTTATATTTGGTCAAATTTTGGATTATGTCTGCTGTTAAGGTCTATTTCCATAATATAACAAAGTCTAACAGTTTTGGTTCACTTGAGATTAATTTAAAGTAGAACTAAAGATTTATAAGTGTTTAATACAACCTTTCCGTGTTTTCACAAAATTTCAATTCTTGGTAAACTATTTCATTGGTTTGTTATCTTGTAGTCTGGCTACGCAGCACCATGTTGTTGTTCACTTGGTTTTTTGATAAGAGGTTTTTGTTGTCTGGTCACTGTAACAACTTTAATAACATCATTTTTTTATGGTTTCAGCTTTAAAATATTCGACAGCAGTGCCAGTGATTTTTCTTTCAGCCCTTAAATATCATGTCTTCCCTGATAGGTGGACAAACTTTTATAGACCTCTCTGGCTTCTCTCAAGTGTTTTGAACTCCCTGTATTCCTTCTACTGGGATGTGACCCGAGATTGGGACTTGAGGTATTGCTTGATTTTGTATTCTTTGCACAAAAATGACTCGCCAATTTAGTGCCTTCTTGGTTTTGGTGTCTCATCCAGTCCCTGGTTAAGCAATTCAAAACACCTTGAATATGCCTTCCTCTGGTACTTATTATCTTTAATTAATGTTCAAAAGAGCATTTATGAACTGTATGTTATGTACTTGCTCTCTTTTACATCTGGTAGTTGATAATGCTGTGACGCATATCACCTCACCTAACCTGAGACCTTGCCCTCTTGTTTTTTTTTTTTTTTTTTTCTCACTTGGAAGTTTTAGATTATTTTCCAAGCCATATAATTTTGAGTTAAGTATTCTTAAACAATAATTATGTGGTATGTTGCCTTTTTTGTGATGGACTAAAGATATATACTGTTCTTTGAACCATAATTGTAGGAAGTCTATTGATATGTGATGGATGTAATGTTTACCAGTTTCTCTCTTCTTTTGCCAGCTGCTTCACTCGAATTTTCAACTTTAACAAGCCAAGTCTGTGGTCTTACCTATTATATGGAAGGAAATGGGTAAGAAGACACATCCTCAAATGAATAAAATGCAAAATTAGATTTTCTTTGCAATTCATATCTTTTAAATTTAGAATTTCTAAGAAACATTTCTCAATTGTACCGTTAACTGGCATGCAGTGATCATATTTGTAAAATTTGCCCAACAGGCAATCATATTTGACCTAATAACCTTTTGGCTTCACTGAATTGTATAAATTTATTTCAAAGAGTTTTAAGTAGAACGCTGAGGGATAGATGGATCAACTCCTTCTTTGCTTTTAGGTCTTCTTTGGTTGGAGCTTGTCTTTTTAGTGGTTTCTCTCTTATAATTATACGGCTTGGAAATGCAGGTTTATTTTTGGGTGATAGGAAGCAATTTGATTTTACGATGCACATGGACTTATAAGCTGTCTGCTCATCTCCGCCACAATTACCTCACCGTTTTCACAATCGCAGCCTTGGAGATATTCCGCCGTTTCCAGTGGGTTTTCTTCCGTGTTGAAAATGAATGGAACAAAATGACTTCAAAGTCAAATATTCAGCTCCAAATGAGCGAAATCTCATCCGAGGAAGACAAATTACTAGCTCCAAGCGCCCATGATGTATAGGCAAGAATTGGTTGTCTTACCAGCGTCATCCGAGGTGCTGATGGTATCCTCTCTATTTTTTGCGGAAAGGGGCTTATCTCTGCCATTTTAAATATTTAGGTGATATTATCATTTTTTTTTTCATAAAAAGAATAAATTGTTCAATGATAATGAAAATTTAGGGAACATTCAGCCGTCCATATATTCTCTATTTCTATGAAAAAAGGGAAAATTGCGATCATTTAATTCTTTCTTAATATGAGTTTAGTATATTTATGTGTTGATACTTGCCCGACCTCAAAACTGAACCAACATCTGTGGTGTATACATGCGTCGAATGAATTAACATCAGATTGCATTCTTTGAAAATCTTGTGTTTCGGTTTCAAACGCGCAACTTTTCTTGAATTCTCGAATCAATCTGAGACGGTAGCTTCGATTTGTTGCCACCGTTTTAGTAAGGGTTGCACGCACTGCTAAGTTGGAAGAGCTCCTTGATCTCTTCCTTTGATCGACTGAAATTTCAAGAGGGCAAAATTGCTGGGTATTATAATTCGTGGGTCACTTAATTCTGGCCATATGAAACGTCTGGTAAGGATTAAAGTGCAAGTTGCTCACTTCTCCCGACAAGATACCCTTTCAACAAAGATGCTGCCGTATTAAGGCCCATTACCCATCATTCACGCTCCTGGGACCCACCGCCATCCCTTCTGAAACTGAAAGTCCTGCCCCATTGGAGCCACATATTTCGCCATCCAGATTTCAAGCACCTAGGCTCTGTTATAAATGAACATCCAAACTCATTCATAGCCTAGTTCCACCCTGCCACGGACAGATCAGTGAAGTGCACGTATGTAAGAATCTGGTTGCCATCCAAGAACAGAGCTCGCTAAGAATTCCCCTTTGAGCCCTCGTAATGGTCCCTTAAATGTTAGCCAACGGCGAGTTCACCACCAACCACTGCCGGCAGCTGGAACCAAGTCCATCTGAGTCAACTACACCGAGGGTTCTAACTATTTTATCTTTTGTTCTAGAAAAGCTAGTGGCTCGAAACGACGGGCTTGCGGATGGCTTGAGCCAGCAGATTGATGGGGCGAGCTGCCGCCGGGCGTGGTTTGGAAAGAGCTTGAAAGCATTTCATGGAGTGAGGGCGCCTAGTATAAGCATACAAAAGTACTTGGAGAGGCTTTATAAGTACACTAGTTGCAGCCCCTCTTGCTTTGTAGTTGGGTACGTGTATATAGACAGGCTGCTCCACAAGTACCCTGACTCGCTTGTAGTATCATTGAACGTACATAGGTTGCTGGTCACAAGTGTCATGGTTGCCTCGAAGATGCTGGATGATGTGTGGGTTTTCTGTCCCTTCTCTGTGAATATACTGGAGGAGGATTTGGTGTTTTTTTCTTCTTCTTGTTTTGTTTTTTGCTATTATATTCGTGTGTTTTTCGTTTTTGTTCTTATTGCTCTGTTGATTTATCTTATTAATTTTATGGCACTGATATGGGCTTGGGTTTCAGCTTTTTCCAAGATATTTTTTTTTTTTTGTTCTTCTTGGGTTTTAATTGAATTAGAAAATCTTCTCTTAGAAGCTCTGCTATTGCTCATCGAGATTCTAGGCTTGTCTAAATTTGCTTCACAACAATTTAATAACCTCTTTGCTCATTGTTTGTAAAATGGGCTATAACAAATTATGATCTCCTGGATTTCGTCCATATCGCAGGCATTACAATAATGCTATCTATGCTCGTGTTGGGGGAGTTAGCAATGCGGAACTAAACAGGCTCGAGATGGAATTCCTTTTACTTTTGGATTTTGGGGTTATGGTCAGTTCTCGAGTCTTTGAAAGCTACTGCTTGCACTTGGAGAAAGAGATGATGATGTTGAACAATTCAGTCCAGATAATTGAGAGGCCATTAATCTCTAATGGGGCGGATGATGCCGCTGGATTTTCAATGGAAGATCCTCAGAATTCTTCACCACCTCCAGTAGTGGACTGACCTTCTCACTTAATTCCTCTGCTCTGCATTTTTACCTCTTATTGGCTTTGAATTCCAGAGTAATTCTTAAAAAGAAAGGCACTGAGTTATAGAATCCCATCTCATTCGCTCCGCGTAGTAAAATTGTAACATGACAAAATGATGCTAGCTTCTAACTTTAGTTCGCCTTTCAAAACGTGTTTGATCTTTATACTTGTTATCTAATTTCCTATCTCCCAAGAATTAAGCCTCCAATTAGGGTGAAAAAAAAAAAAAGATAATATATTTAGTAGTATGTGATGGAAGGTGATGCAAAATATATTGGGTAATAAAAATTCTTTAAATTTTGTTAAGAATTGAAATAAATACTTCTCATTCGTTTTTAGATCAAATGTACGATGAGAAATCATATTTGTTTGGAAATAATGACCAAATTTTTGTTATTCATAGTTTCATAGTCATCAACATTATCAATAAATAAATAAATAAGCCCAATTAGGTCTTTCTCACTTGTTCTGAACGGGGGGGGCTTGCCTTGTAAATAATGAACTGCCTTTTTTTTTTTTTTTTTATCTTAATCTACTGATTCTTTTTTCTCAAGTTGTTTCCAAGCATGTTCTCCAAATCTCACATAAAAATGTTTGCGTTAATTGAGGTTAATTAATTTTATTGTTAATGAAGTATTTTTTTAATACATCTGAGTTAATTTACATGTAAAATTAATTGAATTATAATTAATTTACGATTTTATTTTATTGTAATGATATTATATATTCTAAACGTTAGGATTTTTTTTTTTAGGTTAAAAAAAAATCTTAAATTTCGTCCTATATTACCTGTAAATGTCGTTTGTAAAAGGAAAAAAAAAGAACAGTAAAAAAAACAAAAGAAGTTATTTATGGCGCATCGACTTTGTGTCTGTCGATCGCTCGGCGATTGTGGACGAAAAGCACAAAGCTTCCTTGTCAGAACCTAAACTTTAAGCGCTTCTCCGAGAGGCAAAGACCGCCGCTAGCGGTTCTGAATTTTGGCTTCCTGGAAAACGAACACGACGTTTTCGATTTTTTATGGTATTGGACACACGTGCAACGATTAGAAGTGTGATTTTGTAAGGCGAATGGCAGAGTCATCATCGAAGGACGAGCTGCTGCAGCTGATCAAACGGTTCGGGTATCTGATTCTCAAGATGTCCGATCTTCTCCCTATCTCTCTTCGCCATCTGGTCAGTGCTTTGCTCTCTCTTTCTCTCTATCTCTTCTCGTCGTCTTCTTTATTCATTTTTCGGTTTTTTTTTTTTTTTTGCTCGATCTGGGCTGTTTAGGGTTTTCCTCTCTCGGTTCATCGTGATTACTTTATAATTGGCTGGAAATAAGTGAAATGTATGTCTCTACTTGAGCTCAGGTTTAGCTCTCCATTTTGTGTGGTACAAGTGAAGTTGTTCCTTGCCCTGGTTTGCTTTTCTTTTTTGCTTAGTGCAAGTTAAACCTTAAAAGGGTCCTTTTGTTTTGTTTTTGGGTTTCCAATGTCGATGTTGGGTTCAGGATTCTAGGTCTGTTGGGGCTATAGCAGGTTTTGCTGTTGCAATTGTCTTTACATGGAGACTCTTGAGATCACCTGGTGAGCGTCAAAGAAGGCAACCAAAATGCCGAGGTCCAACAACTAGTAGTTCCATTGCCACAACTCAATCCAATGCAACAGCGATGCCTTCTGGAGTTTTCTCATCTTCAGAGGATTTGAGGGGACAAAATGTTGTGGATGAGTTCTCCCAGCCTGTCAAGGTAAGATTAAGAAGGTGTATTTTTGCAGCTCTAGAACTGCAGTTGTTATATAAATAGAGTTTTCTCATTCTTATTGGTACTTTTTTCGTTCTTTTCCAGCCAACTCTGGGGCAAATTGTTAGGCAAAAATTGAGTGAAGGAAGAAAGGTAAATGAGCTTCCAGGTTGTGATCAATAATTTATAGGCTTCTCAGCTTCGCTTTGCAGTGCATGTGTCCTAAGATAATTACATAACACATAGCCCTGCAAATGCAACTTGTTTCTAGTGCCTTAATGAACTTGTTTTATGTAGTTTACATGTCGTTTGCTTGGAATAGTCCTTGAAGAAAGTAGTCCAGAGGAGCTTCAGGTATTGAGATGCCTCATTTGATATTTTATAATCCAAAGAGCAATTGGTGATCAATTAACTTGTTATTGACTTTTGGTCAGAAACAAGCTACTGTGAGGTCCTCTGTACTGGAAGTGCTGTTGGAGATTGCAAAATTTTGTGATCTCTATCTCATGGAAAGAGTTATTGATGATGAGAGCGAAGTGAGTTCAAACTTCATGGTGTAAACCCTTATTCACCATACTTTAAGTTAGTTTTGCTAAGGTTATGCTGCATGCCATGCCTTTCATGGTGATAGTAAGCAAGCTTTTATGTGCATGCTTCTTATACAGGCATCTCTTGTTTGCAGCATGCCTTTCAACTAAACAATAATGGAACATAAATAACCTGGGTGTATGAGCAACTCTGTTGGTTTAACATTCCTTTCGATGCTTGGTTTTCAAGTATGAAATAGAAGGATTTGTAGAGATTTGCATCTCTATATTTAATAAGTATCATTCATAAAGTTAGCTCAAGCACAGGCAATTGATCACAGTAAAGTCTCTAGCATTTCCTGTTTGGTTCATGTTGACGTATGACACAGTACTACCACCATTCTGGGATAATTTCATGCAAGTTTATTACATCTGATGGATACTAAATAGGAACAATAACTATTGTCAATTTTGTCAGATGATATTTTGCTACCCTGAGAGGATAACATAGCTGTTTCTGATGTTTTTCGGTTCCAGTTTACCTATGACATCAGTTGTATCTGATTCTTATGCTTGCCTTGGCTGCCAATGTTGATGACCTTTTAATTCCTTAAAAGAGTAACTTTGAGAACGTGTTCTTGATAACTGGCTTAGATCACTTGGTCTTCAATAGAGTGTTGGTTTTGATTTTTGAATTAGTATTATGTAGTTTTTTCAACTGATGCATTAGTTTGTGCTTATTGGGTGACTTATCATTTTGCCTTATTCTCTGGTGATTACTTGTGTGATGACTGGTTTTGCTTCACTTCTTTCTGCAGCAAAAGGTTCTTACAGCTCTGGAGAATGCAGGTGTATTCACATCAGGTGGTTTAGTCAAAGACAAGGTAAAAAAAGATTTGCTTATGGACTGGTGTCGTCTGTTTTGGCATGAGAAATGAAAATTCTTCCTGTGGACTCTTATAGATGTTATTCACACCAACCTGAAAAGCAAGATCTATTTGTATGTTTGAAATGCAAGACTGGAATATAAGTTGGCTGTGAATTTGTATTCACACCATTCTCCTCACTTGCTTTTTGGCCCCCACTTTTGTTGTGAATCATGCCAAGTTTATGCTGCAGGTTCTCTTTTGTAGCACAGAGATCGGAAGGTCATCGTTTGTGCGGCAACTAGAACCGGACTGGCATATTGACACTAATCTAGAAGTTGTCTCTCAGTTGGCTGTATATTTCTGTCACTCGCTGCTTTTTTGGCAATTCATATTGCAACAGTATTTAGCACTTTATGCTATTTTGCTATTAGTACATTCACTCTTCCAGTGTGCATAACCTGGTTTTCATTTTTCTTTATTACAGAGATTTATCAAATTTCAGCTACACGTTTCTCCTGTCAAACCACCTGAACGTCCGGCCGCAAATGTCTTCAACTCCCCATCCTTAGAACAGTTCTTTGGATACATTTGACCAGTAAAACTCTGCAAATATAGATTTTTTTTATTTTATTTTTTTGTATTCTGAATAGATTGTTCGCTCAGTTCAAAGGATTACAGTGACTCAATGCCTTTGGCAGTCGTTTCGAGTTGGTATTCTGACAAATGGCCGTGCATTCCTCCTATCTAAAGGTTGAAGTTTTCATTTGTTTGAAACTTACGCATTAGGTTGTCTAACATTAGTGCTTTTAAATATATCGTTGTCTAACATTTGGGGATTAAAAAATGTAAAACCATTGACAAATTGACAATAATTTTATTCAATGGCATTGGGTATTTGCTATAGCTTCTGATGCCATGGGCATATACAGAAACTAAATTACACATGAAAATTGTCAAACCCTATTCTTTGAACAAAAGTTAAAACGAGGAGCAATTTATCCAAAGTATGTGCATATGCGTAAGCGTACATGAAGTTTGGCTTCATTCCTTAACGCAAGAAGTATGTTAAAAATGAATGCATAAGTCATGGTGCTGTCAAAGTGTGTCCACGTCTGCCATCTCCATTTCTTCTACATTCACATTCTCATCATCACCTTGATACTGGCGGCAAGTGAAAACATCTCAGTATTAGATGCTAGGTACATAAAAGGTGCAAAGCAGCAGTTAATCTTTAATTACAATGCTAGGAGACAACAATTTCTCGGACACAGGCAGCCCATACTCTCCTAATAAGTCATTTTGCACAAAATGCAACAAAACCAAAGTTGCGATAATCTACTTGAAGACAGATCAGTAAACTAACCCAACCTGTGAATATGTGTTTGCACAGAGTGGAGGAGGTGGGAGAGGCAAAAATGGTAACCTTCCAACCTCATTTGCAGCTATTCCACTATCAATTTCTGTGGCATAATTTTCAACCACCTCAACATTGTCCTCTTCAATTTCAACTAGTTCATCATTTGCACGGGCAGCCATGCTGGTTGATGGTACTGTTAATCCTGAAACTGAACCCTTCTGCTGTTCATACATGTGATAAAATCAGTCAAATAACTCCTCCCATTGGCTACAACATAGCAATGAGGATCATGCTCTTGAAACTGTGATGCCTCTAACCCCATCATGCCCAAAAAACAAAAAAATGTTCTTAACCCCTGGACAAGAATTCATGACGTTCAGAGACCTTTCATGCAAGTTTTTATAAAAAGGCTAAGCAGGAAACATGTGTGCCAACAAAGAGTAAAAGATAAGAGGAAAAAGGAAAAAGTGAAGTGAAGACACAATCGCTTGGGGCAAAGTAATTAAGAGAATTACTGGTTGTATTCCAGTAATAGCCAGCTCAGCATATGCTGGCATGAGCACCCTGGATAACTGCTTTTATCCTTGACAATCTGACTTGATATTTGACCAGCAGACTCATTTTACATTCACTTTCTCCAGGCAACATATTCAATTATTTAATTTACATCGTTCACACGTTACATAGTCAATGATCCATTTTCAACTAGAAAAAATCTTAGTTGATCCTCTTTCAAAAAGGTTGATATACAATTAGATTAAAAAGAAGTTTTAATCTGTTGCATGTGACAGTGAAAGTGCACAATTACCTAACAAACCAAAACACATGCACAATTCCCTCAGTAAAAGGCAAATGACACTGAAAGAAACAGATAACCTTATCTGCAGAGGGAATGCTTGTAGAAACACTCTTTCTTCTCTTCTGCTTTCCCTCATTTGGTATCAGCTGCAGACCAACACTTCTACCATCCATGACCTCAACTTCCTTGTTGATATTTGATTGAGCAACTAATCGTGAGAGCTTTCCCATTCTAGTAGTCTCAACATTGGCTGAATTCCAGAAAGACATCAGCACAAACATAAACTCCACAGGCCATTGTATGGCAGAGATTCAGTATTATCAGATATAATGTCAATATCAGATGAATCAATGACACACAAAATTCCAATTGCCAACCATCCTTATCATGATGACAATGATGCAGCTATGCAAGACTCAAAGTGAAGCAAGAGTATAGATCAATTTAGTCAACATTAAATGTCAACACTCAATGTGGCACACATTTAGCACCCTATGTAACAACTATAGAGATTTTCCCATTGTTTGCAGGGTACCTAGCCACCCATTTCTCAACATATTGGCAATATTACTTCCACTGCATTACCTTGTGGCAGATGACATTCAAAAATTCATAAAATTCCATGATACTTTGTAAGACAACTGCAAAATAGATGATCACCTTGGGCTGATTCTTCAGCACTGCCCAGCTTAAAATTCAAACTTCTCTTGGTAGGAGAGAGAGTACTAAGCACATCATTCTGTTGGTTTATTGCATGATAGGCTGCATTCTCTCCATCACTGACGATATTGATACTTGAGTCTTCTTCATTTCCACCAGTTGCTACAGCTCCAGAGCCAAGCCGATCTCCCAACTCCTGAAGTCGAACTTGTGACCTACACATTTTTTATAAGCAAATTGAACATCAAAACAACTAAGTTCCCATTAGGATTGACCTGACTAATAAAATAGCCAAGGACAAACAGAATAGGCTGAACAAAAGAAATGAGCTAAAATAAGAGCATGCCTTTTCAGTTCATCTTGAACCCTTATGTAACGTCTATGTGCTCTGACAAACTTCTTGATTTTTGAGTTAATCCTGTAATACAATAGCAAAGTTCATAAGGAACACATTCTTCCATCAGCAAAGGATATTAAAACACTGCTAATTGAAAGATAAAAATGTTAAAATAGCAGACTGCCCATTGAAAGATAAAAAGGTTAAAAATAAAAGATTGCATAAAATAACAAAATTCTCATTGAAAGAGAGGTTAAAAATTGTGTAGATGTATCCATAATACCTCTTACATTCATCTTTCTCTTTCAATAATTGACCTTCAAGCTCCTGAATTTTAGAAGTAAGGCCACCTGCTTGCTCATCTTCATGTTGCATCCAGTCCTTGAGAAAACCCACAAAAAGATGTCAATCTATGCTTCCACAACAGGGAAAAGGAAAATATAAAAATAAAAATAAAAAAAGAAATAAAACAAGATGGAAAGTTGGCAGTCCAGGATTGACTATTACAGTCATCAATAAAAGATAAATGACCAGTATCATCATAACCATAGGTGGGACATACCAAGAATTTTGCATGCACTGAGGTTCCATAACCATAAAGCAAAATTAACCATGTTGGTTTCAGAAGGCTCTACATTACAGAAAAAAGAAAAAAAAGAAAAAAGAACAGCATGAGAATGTAGAGGCCAGGTGGGTTATGAGGTTTTAGCTACTGGAAGAAAACCCTTAGACTTAGGCTACATGTGGCCAACAATACCATCTGACCATGTGTTGCAAGCCCCAATGACAGCAATTATCCCAACTGATCAAAGTTTTTAATAATTACCAATTGAGTTTACTTTTCTTTTAACAAGAAAATAAGATAATTCCTGATGCCAGGCTGCCATCAATGACCAACTGCAACTGCATGACCATGGTACTTAGTTCATCTTTATCTATTGTCAGGGCAAAAGTAAATAATCCCCAAATGCAGATACACACAAACACACAAGCAATCAGTTGGAACATCCATAAAAGACAATTACAAAACAACAATAGAAAAATAGTCTCTGCAGATAAACATTTACAATAAATGATAACATGAAAAATGCAAAAGATAATATGTGATTCATCAACTAACTCACCAGGCATTTAAAGGAAATATTACCTAATAAACAAATGCAAGAAATAAACACATCACAAAGTTGTAAACATAAGTATTTACTACATAGACAGAATCTATACTCACCCATAACTGAGATTTCTGTCGATCAAGCATGTCAATCTGAATCTCCACTTCTTTTAACTGCAAATATGAAAAGGAAAGTGGGGAAACGTTTAAGAAAATGCAGTGCAACTTATGAAACGTAAAGAATGAAGTCTCTTAACCTGATCCTCAAGAACAACTCTTGAAACAGATGATGTACTTTTTCTTTCTTTAGTTCGATCTTCTGCTTGGTCTGAGATTTTCAGACTTTCAGAAAATTCACTTTGGCCATCAAACTGATGTCTCTTCCTCCGTTTTCTGTCTCTGCAATAAATGTTCAATATAACAATAACAGCATTGAAAAGAAAAAACCAAGAAGTTTACCCACCATGAAGTTACATGAGGCTCAAGTGTATGCTTTCCAGGGAATGATGCTTCTTGAAAGTGAAATAATTTAATGAGAAGAGTTGTAAGCAAAATATGAAAGAGGGAAGTGTCTTTTCCTTTGAGGCGAATTGTCAAAACCAGTGCTTAAAAATAGATAAATAAATAACTGCACAAAGCATTCACAAATCATACTTTTGCTATCAGCAATGTAAAGAAAACAGAGAACATGCAGAAGAATGTATAGATCATTTGTTGCCTCATTGTAAGTGGGTTTAAACATTGAGGTGTTTGATGTTACTTGATTGCAATCGAAGGCAGTGTGAAATCCAACAGCTACCCAGTCCGCTTCCCTTGGAGATAATTTTAGAGAGAAAAACTTGAAATGGAATTAGTACATTCCTATTTTATTTACACAATAAAATCTCAATCCAAAATTTCCTGCAGATCTAGTTATGCCCTTCTGCAGTAAATATTGGATAATAAATGGGTTCCCAGAAAAAAAAAAAAAAAAGAGTTACAGATAAACCTATAATTACAAGAAGGAAAGCGCCTAAAATACTAAGTGACCAAAACATCAGCAAAAGCAATTAATTCAACTTGCCTGTTTGTGTCAAGAGACCTGGAAGGGCTAGATTCTGAAACACAAAGAAAGCAAAAAGGTCGTCAAAATTCAAGGGTTGGCTGCATATTGAAGAAACAGAAACCAACAATAGTCAATGTTGACTATAGATATCAGTTGATGCTGCACCTAATGCCATCCATAACATAAAAAGCTGAAAGGTCCGGATACCCAAGAAGCCCAAAAGCCAAAAAGGGATCACACATCACATAGAAAGACAGATAAAGAGAATAAAGTTTACATGATGGAAGAAATTGACAAATTAAATGAAGCCAATCACTGACCAGAAAATCGGCGCCAAGCTCTTGTATCTCTTCTTAATGAATACCTTTGCCTTGGAGAGAGCCTATTGTCAAGTTTGTTTCTCAAATCACCGCCTCGATAGTTAGGCCTACCTGAAGAAACAAAGGAAAAAGTATCCAGTTTACCGGATTCATTTGTATTCTTTCATTCTAAGCAACCAGAGAATTCATAACTGGTGACGAGGCTAACCTTACAATCAAATGGAACAAAATGAGTAACATAATAATGAATAGAAATAGAGCCTGCTTGCCAATTCCAAAGGGGGCATATAAAATATCTCATCATTTAATCAGTAGAAATAGATAGTTGCCCACATAGCACTTGGAGAACTTGATTTTGAAGTAGCTAATAAAAAAGAATGGTCAACAATTCCAACTGCTTGTTGAGAAATAGGATAAATGATAGGAGTTTGAACAATAAATATGTCGGCCGGGTGCCACAAGATGAAATGAGCACCACAGAGATTTCATAGGCAAAAGGATTAGATTCCTCAAGAAATAACTCCAATAATAAATCTGTATGTCCTCCATCAAAGAAATTCCTTTCCAAGACCACTCCAAGAGATGTAATGGATATGTGACAAAATATGCTTCATCAACAGCCGAATACACTGGTGGCAACATCTGAGATATGCTTGTGATGACAAGTCTCATACTCCAGCAGAACTAACACTGATACATTGTCAACTAATTTGGATTTTCATAGTCATGGTAAGATAAAATGAGAATTAGATCACTGCAAGAAATGCAAATAACCAGACTTAAGATTAACCACCCGCACTATCTGTTCCGAAGGGAAAAATATTGATCCTGTCAGCTGATGGTTCCATAAGCTAACAAGGAAACCTCACTTGTCATGCATATCTCCAGAAATCAATATTACCAAATAATCCACCACTAGGTCAATAGGTCCGTGAACCTCCGGACCCTTTTCCTTCTGTCTTGGAGACCATCATTGGGAAAAACAAGTATCTATCATTACACTGTGCTCCTAGCAATTAAGAAAAATAATTGAAGACAAGGCACAAAAATATATAAACGCATGAAAATACAGGGTAGATGAAGAAGTCGCCTGCATCAAAGTTTACCGTTAAAAGATCCGGAGAACCGGCGAAGCTCGGCGTTTCCATGGGCGAAGGAGCAATTCTGGCGGTGACATCGTCCTCGCCGATACAACACACACAGCTTCGTCTTGAATAGCTTCCGTTCAACCATTTCTCAACTCTCTCTCTCTCTCTCTCTGTTTTTTTTTTTTTTCTTATTATTACGTTTTAAAGAAAGAAAGAAAAGAAAGGATGCGAAACCCTAACGGTAAAACGACCTCCGAATAGGTAAAAAAAAAAAAAAAAAAGTAGAGCCGCGAAATTACAAAGAACACGAGAAACTGGTCCACATCCCGTAATAAGAATAACTTATGGCCTTGTTTGCAAAGTGCATAAAGTATAAACAAATAAAGATTTATTTTCCTGCAAGAAAACCACGTAAACAAAAGAAAGTGCAGAGATTCTAGAAGCTCTACTTAGGGATTGAAGATTTTATAACATGAACGAGTAGGAAAAAACGCAACGAGAGACAGAAAGATTGCACAGATGGCGGCCTGAGAAGCGACACTCCGAAATAGACCGTCGCGTCGAAGTAGCAGATATTTTAAAAGGGCATTAATTGACCAAGTTACCCTTGCTTCCTTGTCAAGCGATACTCTCTTCTTGTCGCTCATTGAAACGAAGGATAAAACAGTCAAATTACTAAACCATCATTATCCTTTTCAGTTTTTCATCTTTCTGACCGTTGTCTCTGAACAAAGCCTTAAGATGCGCCATTTTGTGGAGGCTCTGTGTTAGCCCTCTAAATTTCTAGGCATGGGCCCCGCGCGACTCTGCATCGTGGGGCAAATTGAAAAATGGTTTGTTGCATTAGATAAAAGCCCATTTTGCAAGTGAGATGGTTCGGTAAAGCCCCAACACAACTCACAATGCTTCTCTCTTTTCTGAGTTTCACCTGAAAGCTCCCAATTTTACTCTTTCCACAGTTGTGCATCACATAATAATTTATTATTTTTTTTATCGTTGTACAGTGTGAATTTAGTTTTTTTTTTTTCCTGAGAGTATCATTTATGTTTTTTTTATTTTATTTTATACAAAAAAATAATTTTAATTAATCCAATATAAAGTTTGTTGAATTCTTTTATTTCACACTTATAGTATCCTCAAGATATATATTTATATTATTGATAACTAAAATGTTTACACACTTATGCCTGTTTGAGATACAATGTTTCCCTTATTTACCTCTTTCGCCACCAAAGCCGGAAAATCTATCAAACCCGACCCCACCCGACCCGAACGATGGCTGTGGATCCGCACTCGACAGAACGATTTGACTCTCATTCTGGTGGAGAGTACTATGCTCACATTGAATATCTGAACACCAAGTCTTTAAGCGAGAGCGTTGCTGATGCTGCCGATGAGCTGATATACCATTAGGTGGACGCCATTTCCGTGCCTGGTGGTGGCGAGACCGAGAGCGAGGAGCTCCCTCCGGAGCTTTCAAGTAGCGTGGTGGTGCTATCATGGGAATCAATAGCCGAGAGTGGCATTTGCGATGTGTACTTGGTTGGCACTGCTCATGTTTCGCAGGTCAATAGCGATTTTGTTATATGTTTGGTTGTTGAGGAAGAGAAAATTGTATTTGAATATCCGAGTAATGTTACCTGAGACTTGAGAAAAGAAATGTTTTTAGCTTAGCCTGTTTGCCAACCCTAATATGCCTAGCTGTCTTAATTTGTAAGCCAAGCATTGGTACGAGACATTGGCTTAGAAGGAGAAATTCGAATTGACGGTGATTTGCGGAATTAACCACTTCACCATTGACATTAGCCTAATCTGAGTGTTAATTGTGCTGGTTAACGTCAGGTTTCATGCAGGGAAGTTCAAGCTGTTATCAATTTCTTAAAACCTGGGGTGCTTTTCTTTTGAAACTCGTTTAAGTTAGATTCTTATATCAGCCGGAAAATTGGCTGTTTTTTGTTTGTTGTTTTAATGATGTTGTTCGTCTATGGAATTTATAATCAGGTTGTTTTCTTAGAATTGTGCGCTAGTAGAGTGGCTATGCTTAGCCCTCAAAATATAGAGGTGCATTTTTCCAATTAATTATTTTTCGCACAGTGTTTGATGCTACTTGTCCCCCTTGATCAAGGGCTGCAAAACAGTCAATAGAGGAGGCTGTAAACAGGTGTCTTGTTGTGGGTATCTTGTTGCTGTGATTATTGCCATGAGAAAATGATGGATTGGATTTGCTCTTCTTGTCTTAGTAGCGTCCCTGTTTGACTTAGGCCTAGTATAGTTGTAATAAAATGATTAAATGTGTTTTAACATTTTTTTTTCTTTTATGATTAACACCTTTTTATGCTTTCCCTTAGGGTTTCTAATTTCTTTTTGAGTTATTTCTAGTTATTCAGGTACCAACTGTGGCAGAAATGACAGAAATGTGGAAGGAAAAGCATAACAGGTTTGTGGTACTTTATAGCTGGCTTCTTTCCAAGGTAATGTTATTTGAACTTTTTTTATCAAAGTTAGTGGTTTTGTTGACTAACAGGTGAGACTTGACTACTGGCAACATAATAGAAGTATGCAACATCTGCAGTGTTTGATTATGTTTAAGTTTAAACAATTTTAATTACTGTTGTTAGGCTGCTAATAAACTGGAGGTCTTTTCCGAGTCAGAATTTTTTGTGGCATTTGAGGAAGCAAGAAAATATGGTGCCATGGTCATACTTGGAGATCACCCTACACAGGTAAGACACTTTCACCGACTCGCGGTCAGAAGTAAGTGATGGATGCCTTTGGATACCGGTTAATCCCTATTCCCAAAGTGACTTGTGTTATTTTTCCCATTCACTGTGCTTGGTTTTTGGCTTAAGAAATGCCTTATTCCACAATAAGTTTGCATTTATTTCTCCCATGTGTTCAAATCACTCAATCCTGAGGTTGCTCTGGTTCTTATAATTCACCTACAATTGGGCTCCAAGCTTGATTTATCCAAGGGACTTGAATTGTTCATGCAGATGATAAATAATGAAATTTGAAGCTTGGATATAGCATTCTTGGCCCTCAATTTAAGGTAGTAGATACCCATGTGGGAGAAACAACCGATATCGAGCAGGATGTTGTGTCCCATGGAGAAGAGTCTCCCAACCATTCCTTGAGGATGTTGTCTCTTGTTGCATTTCCAGTGTCATAACCAGGATTTCCAACAAAATTATGTCACAAAATTCCCACGTGAAACCTCCCAAGCCATTGACCATCCATTAACAACTTGCAGTACCCATCAAGTAAAAAGGAACTTGTTAAAATAATAGCCATTAACTTTAACAATTTCATGCTTATTGTAGCCACTGCAGAATCTAATGGGGGTGCTAGGTACTTATGACTGGTTGTTTTCCCAGACTTAACCCAGTGCCTGTATCACAGCCTATTCTGTTGGCATTCCACTAAGAATGTATCCCATTACTCTGGCTCATTGGCCACCATATTTATTTGAGGCATAAGTTTAGCTAACATGCTGAACATTGATGGCAGCTGGCTTATTCCAGCATTGCCTTCATTAATGTGAACAGCTTAAATCTGAACCGAAACATCCATTTTAGGTTTTGCCTTTTGCGGCATTTCATTGACACTTTTCATCTAATAGTCTCCTACTTTCTGGTAAAACTTGTGCTTCCCCTTTCCTTTTCCTGATTTGTTTTAGCCCCCACTTCTCTTTGAAAAGGGCCATGTACCATCCACAGTTTGTCGTGCTGACTGAAACAGATTAATTTACAAAGGACATGGGAAAAGATGGCACTTTTTGACAAGGCAAAATTAGTGTGCTTTTTACTTTTTCAAGCAGTCCTTTTGCCAAGCCCAGAAGATCTTGACAAAATGGTGACAGTCTAGCTTTTTGTCTTGAAATTATTGTTTTGTGCCAATTGCCAATCACACATGATCACAGTTTATCCATTAAGATCTGGAAGAAAATTATGTTTTCATGTCAGGATTGTGCTGATGACAATTTCCTTATGCTTCTTTTCAGCTGTAGCAAATGGATGATGTTGACATGTTGACTCCTGTGATTCAAGAGCTGAGCAAGGAGTTCCTTACTCTAATGGAAACATATGTGCATGAATGAGATCAGTTAGTATTCAGTTCCTCCATTTGCTTTTGTATTCTGTTACTCTTTTGTTAGCTTTTCAATTCTTCTATTGTCATTTATGCTTCCGAAAAAGTGGAGGCTTAATAACTAATGAGAAGCTATGGGAAAATAGCTACCTCTTTCTTATTATATGTTATTAACATGCAGGTACATGTCGTCCATGTTCTTAACAGTTGCTGTTGAACATACATCAGTAGAGCATTTGCAAGGGATTAAGAAGCATTGGAAACAGCCTTTTGTGGAGGGTGAACTATCTTTTCTCTGTTAGAAAAACTTACTAAAATAACTGGATTGAGATTTGCTTCCCTGTGAATGGTTGCCGATTCTTCTATTTCAGGTATTTATTTTCCGTGCAAGAAATAGTTCAGCAAATTCTTAATTTTACTGACCGAGGAAATACATGAGAGGAAAAAAGAAATATTATTGCTCAGATCATCCCAGTTATGCAAGTTGCCAATCATTATGGAGAGAACAATTCTCTGTTTACAGCTTTAGTTGAAACAAAAATTAGTGAAAAATAATCACCCAGTAATTCTAGAGAACAAAATTCAAATCCTAAGGATCAATTACTGACATAATAATCAAGTACTGGACACCGATTATGTTGATCCATGTCCATCAAGTGGCACGCAACAGCGAGCGACACAAGGGACAGAAAGGGCTCTTAGCCAGCCACTTGACGATGCAACGGCAATGATACACATGCGAACAAGTGGTGCGAGCCGCTTGAGAGCCGGCCAAGAGCTCCTGCAAGCAAATTGCGCAACACAACTCCTCTCTGGCACCCAAACTCGGCTCGATCTTGATCTTCTTTAAGCAAGGAATGGGCGGCTTGCAAACTTGTAACGCCTCGTTGAAAGTTTCTAGTAGATCCCACGAGATTGCCTTGTCGGCGTCAACGTGAACTCCTGTTACCAAGTTGTAATTCAGGGTAACCTCTGCATCACCGTCGAGTCCGGTCGAACCTGATGCCCTAATGCACACAAAAATATGATCATTCTCCGGGGAGATGGAAGAAGCGCAGCGATTTATGGCTTCAAATAGGTCATCCATCTGTGGCGGAGACAATGGGATGCGGTTGCGGCGGAAAACGCGAGTTCTTGTCAATTCTCGATACCGAGGGTTTAACAGTATGTCGAGACTAGGCAGACAAACTTTAAAATTGAGTTTTCTTTCTAATATGTTTTGCGTTTCTTTAACAGCGATGAAGTTGATGAATAACTTTCTGCCATCGGTAAGCTGACGGCTCGACGGCTCCATAACCTTTGCCTCTGTTATGTTCCTGGAGAAGAGAAAATCGTTCGAAATAGAAGAAAGATAGAGCGTAGAGACGGAGACTGCGTTGTAACTGGTAACACACAGAGGAGCGCCGGTGTAACCCTATTTATAGTGGATGCCTTGATTAGGGCGGGGGTTTCCGGGGTTTCAAGGGAATTCCCCCCTTTGATGGGATCCAAATCCGTATCCACCGAGGGACAGTCGTCGAATGGTCACGACCGAACACAAAATAATAGAAAAAAATAAAATAAAATTTATTTTCTTCTTTATTACCGTTTTAACAATTCAATTTGTAAACAGAACAGAAAAGATATAAAAAAATCTTCTCAGAGATATTTTCTTGATGAGTAAGTGTTGTGTGCGCTTCTTTTGTCTTATTAAAAAAAAGAAAAAAAAAGAAAAAACCAAGATTGAAACACAGAATCTTTGTCTAAGGGAAAAATACTGCGTGTTTGCGTGGCTTTAGTCATTCTACTTATTATATTAAACACAGATTCTTGACAGCCGAGGTAGTTCTCATTAAAGTCACAGATTAGGATAATTGAACCGAGTTTAGATTGTTCGAGAATACTGGGCCTAGCAAGCCAGGCGTGGGCTTGCCCAACCATGTCCAGGAACAAACAACCAAGATCCAATTTCACCAAAGCGCAGATCCGCAAGATCTTTTTGAAGGCGGAAACCCTAATTTCCAAAGCCACCAAAAACTGAACTGTCTCCATTATATATACACACACACGCACACGAGACTAACCAATTAAAGCCAGAGCTCCATAGGGAATTCAAAGTCTCCATCTTCTCTGCCTCTTCTCTTTGTTATGGTCATTTACATCTATTGTCTCCCAAAAAATGGTTTTATTTTTCTTTGACTATGATTGTTTCTGCATGATTTTTTAGTGTTACTGTTGTGTTGTGTATCTTTATAAAGGGTGCAATGATGAGCAACTTTTCGTGGACTAGAGTTTCTGATCTGGGTTTCATTCCCAGAAGTTGAAGACTAACCCTTGGCTGTCTGAGCATCCTCTTTTGTTTTTCTTGTCAACTCCTTTATGCCCTATTTCTCTTGCTTCAATTTCTATAATGTTTTAATTGATATTCTTGGGCATTCTGGGAACGAGCTTTCTCCCTTCTTCAATCAAATTTCCATATTGGTGTTTCAAATTTCTTGTCATTGAGATTTGATCTGGAAGGAAGGAGGGAAAAGGGCTCTCCTTAACTACACGTTTTTTTTTTCTATTGATTCTGTTCCATATTTCTTTTATTGGGTTATTTATCGATTCTTGAAAAAATGCTGGGGCTTATGATGATAATTACAATTATCTTAGCGGATTTCAGTGAGATTATTTTGTCGATGATCTGATTGTTACACACACTGAAGCCCTTTTCTTTATTATTATTTTTTCCACAAATATTAGTTTTTTTTTTGTTTTTACTTTCTCTTATTTTCTTCATAATAAAGTTCACCTCCGGGCTGCTATGCATCTGATTTGACTGCTAATTTTAGTTTTTGTTGATTGTTGAATATTGTGTGTGTTATACATGTTGGGATAGCGTTTTCCCCGGTTCCGCTTGAAGTTGGGTGCTGGATTGTTGCTGGCATGGTCAATGGTGATAATTAGTCTACTCTCAAATAATCAGAAGAAAATAAAAATTCACAAAAAAAAATGAGAACATGCGGAAACGAAATGAAAATGAAGATGGTGAGAATTGAAAATATTTTTTATTTACTGGCTGCGAATCTTTTTTCAGTCCTGAAATTTAAACATTGGAAATTTGAGAATTGAATGAATTGAGTGAGATTCTAACCAAAAACAAGACATTTACATTTTTTCAGTTCAAAATTATTTTTAATGTTAGCACAGTGGGATTTATTTGCGTCCATATCGATTCTATTTTTCTCTTAGGGGTCCATTCAATATAAATTTGATGAACAGTGAAATTGATAGTTAAAACGGAAAATATATAGTGGCCTTTTAATTTTGTTTATATTTCGTTAAAAAGTCTTTTATGTATATATATAACTTTGAAGCTATCATTAGAATTAGAATATATTGTTTAAATAATATAAGAGCAATTGTTTCTCACAGACCTTTATTATTATTATTATTATTATTTTCTTGGTAGATCCAATTCTAAGAAGTTTAAAACACTGTCCTGTTCACTAATTGTCTATAAACTAAAAATTCAGAATTTGATAAAAAAAAAAAAAAGGGGACAAAGAAGAAATAACACAAATCAGAAAGGATTATATGGAATACAATGCATTAAGCTGGAGAGAACCCCGTTTGGGAGAGCTCCGGACCTTGATTCTTTCAATCTGCAGCTCATGACATAACTTCCAGCCCCAGACTCAGGATTCTGTGGCAGGAAGAGAGGGGATTCTTTCTCAATCGGATACTTTCTGTGGCAGAAAGTCTTTTATGCACATTGTACCGTTTTTTGACCAACTTAGTTGAGAACATGGTGAAATATGTTACTTTTGTATACCGACGAGGAAGCAGTCTATTGATCTAACACAAGAAAGGAGCTCAAAAGGTGCCGAATCTTTCTCTCGATTAATACTGCAGGGGTCCGATTGAAGACAATCATGAGTCTTCTCTTTAGATTATTGGCCATAACCCAAGACAATGCTACTCAGTCTCAGATACAACCACAAAAAAGAAGAGGTGCACAGTGCATGCTTACATAAGCTCACCCCCCATATGAATATGTTGTGCAAATTTTTGCAATGTTACAAATTGTACAGAACACATTAGTTTCTGTGTTGCTGTTTACCAGCCCTTGCCTTGAACATGGAGTGGTCTGAATTTGATGCAATTACAACTTACAAAGTAAAACACGCACTAAGTCCATCTTTATCCATAACATCCCAAAAAAAAAAAGAAAATAAATTTTTTAAAACTATGAGAACAAAATTGAGCCTATCTCAAGTAGTTGCCTTATCCTTTGAACTGCCACTCCCTACGGCACATGGGACAATGTGCTTGAGAAGTTTGTGAATTCACCCACTTCAAAATGCAATGAAGGTGGAACGCATGGTTGCATGCACCCCAAACTGCAGCAAAAGGTTGACCCATTCGGCTATTAGTTACTATTTCATAAGCTTGCAAATCACAATGTTTATCCTTGCCCAACTGAATAAGTTACAAAATGAGGAAAGTGTCATGATAAAAAGAGATCTAGAATGTGAGAAATGCACGAAAGAACCTGGCAAGTAGTAACAACTATGAGCTCAACATTAAATATGCCACTAGTGAAAAGTTATCAAACAAAAAACTCATGTTTGACAATCTTGCCAAAAGAAGTTACCAAAACAGTTTTCTGATTGATATCAGTTAGAAGCTATAAAAATTGTGAATTCATAGCATCCAATCTGAAAATCGATTGCAACTCAAAGAAAATAAGAAAAACTTCAAGCTATAATTACTAATTCGAAGGGCTCAAAAAAGAAAAAAAAAAAAACATCAAATGCAAACCACTAAGTAAATATCAGAAAAACAATCAAATAAACAGGAGCTTAAACCAGCTCAACATCTTCAAGAAATTTTAACTTTTCTCAACAGCAAATGTAAAATTCCCAAGACTTTAACCCCAAAGATACTTCAACGAAGAAAATGAAGGCTACGCAAGGGACTGGTTAGCAGCAGCTGGGTAGGACACAAATAGCGAAAGCAATTGAATCGGAGAAATTTAGATTTACGACTTACTAAGAGGGCAATCGTCGCCAGGGAATTTACAATCAGGACAACAACCATCAAAGGCCATCCTGCAAATCCCACATGTTTCATCCTGTGCGTCCCATGTCCATGAAGCGACAGCATGCCACCTAGCAACATTGACAAAATATGCAGTATTCAAGCATCGTAAAACCAGAAAAACTGCAAAAGAAGGCAGAAATTAAGAAAGATAGAGACATAAAACAAGGGCGTAAAGATTGCAGCTCATACTCTGATTGATTTCCCAACAAATTATTCAACGAGAGAATTAATTAGGTCAAGGGAAAGCCACTTCTTGAACTAATAATCACAAAACAATGAAAAATTAAAAATTAAAAAAAGGATACGGAGCAGCTTGACTTTCATCGTCCCTTCGCCTAGAATAAAAGTGCAAGAAAAAACCCATTTGAAAGTTCGTAATAATACAATCAAATTCGAAATACAATGCGCATTTACCTTTATTGGGTCATTCACTGTCAAGATTCAGAATGAACTAACCTGCGATTCGCCGAAACTGAGAGCCCCCTCAAGCAACTTGAATTGATACTGCGAGCCTCAACGAAGGTGAAGATGCCGAAGCGTATAATATTTTACTCTCCAAATGATTTTTCAGCCTTTATTATTTTATTTTTTTTATTTTTTCACTTTCTTGTTCTGCCAGACGTAAAACTGCGTCGTTGAGGCGGTTTGGCTTCGGTAATTCGTAGTAAATAGACTACGTCGTTTCAGCTTTGAACGCGTCTCTTAAGTTCAATGCCTCCCAGCAGACTCAAACGGCAGTTACAGTCTTCACGTGCACAACAAATCTAGATATTTTCCGTTCTCTCATTTTGCACCGTTAAATCGAATTTTATTATGTAGCGACGACTTATAAAAATAAATTCAAACTAAGGTATGTTTGGGCCAAAAGTATCAAAAGGAAAAAAGATTTAAAATACAAATTTGGATAGTAACTATACACTAACTCTCAATTTAGTCCAGAAAAGTTGGACCTAAAAAATTGCTTAGTCAAAATTGCCATCCTTTGTGAAAAATAGAAGAAAAATGGAAAATTCTGACCCTACAAAATTTTCATCATCTTTTTGCATCCGTAGAGGTTGCTCCATTTGAGCTCTTTTCGTTCTGATCCTGCTGGGAAGCACCAGAAATTGTCGTTGAGGCGTCGCCTGGTGCTCCTTCCACAGACCTTTTTTCACTAGGATGGTCTTTCTCTGAGGATTTGCTTGATTCTGATCTGCTGTCAGCGTTGCTCGGAGTAGTTTGTGCGAGGTGTTTCTTCTCACTACAGTCCTGATTTTCTGTCACTTTGCCACCTAATTGTTTCTTGGGTTCCACCACAATTTCCTTGACAGTCTCCTCCAGTTTATCCAGCCTTTCTTGTACCTCTAACAGGTCAGCAGACCGTGCTGTTTTTTCCTCCTGGGCTTTTAGTTCCATCTCTTTTGCTTTCTCCTCCAGTTCTTTCTTGTTTCTCTGCTCGAGCTCCTAATAATCCATATAGTAACAAATTTTCAAATTACAAGGCCTCAAAAAGGTGATTTCACAGGAAACTGACACCACAAATTTACAAGATAGTTGCATCATGAGGTTGCAAGCTTAATTAAAGATACTGTGGTTAGATGAAACTCTGAACAAAGTTCAATAACCACAACAAAATGGATAACTCTTCAGGTTAATTTGGACACTCTAGACCGACTATCAATGGCCTGATTACATGTGCACTATTTCAAGACCAAGATTCTTTCTCTCGCCCCCCCCCCTTTTTTTCCCATTTTTCTCTTCTCTTCCTTTTCTTTTTGGGGGAGGAGGGAACTGGAAGTAAAATTTTCTTTTTTCTCCAGAAAATGCAACAACCTTATACAAACCCAACATAAACAACTAAGACTACGTGAGGTGGAAGGATTGCTGGCTGGTAAGATCTTAGGATGACAACTTGTTTATGTCAATTGAGTGCTGATGTAAAACAATTAGGAGAGAACAAAAAACATTCATAGGAAGGGAATAAAGGAAAAACAATACAGGACAATGAGAAGAAATTGTTTAAAGCATAATTCAACATTAAACAGGCAAGATAGCTAAGTTACCGCATCCATCTTTCTCATTTCATGACGAGCATATTGAGCCACCAAGTATACAGCTGTCACAGAAAATGCATTCTTCTAGATTTAGCAACCAAGAAATTTTTGAAACAAGAAATAATTGCAATATGCTGAACTTAAGGATTAAAATACCCAATGAAGGCAAGCAGGCGAAGAAGAGTTGTACCAAATGGAAGTCAATCCTGAACAGAAAATTGATATATGTAAGTACACACAGATATTTCATAATTTGAGTAGCACACACTACACTTGGGAGATAGTGCCAAACAATCAACGAAATTATCATGCTAACATTTTCACATGCATGTTACTCAAGGTCATTAGAAACTGTCCAGTGTGAGTATATCCTGTAAATTGGGCTTCTAACAATGATGGTTTGCACCAGACCATGGACTCGGCATATCAATGTTTACTCTCAGAATGCAAATAGCTAGTAAATAACCAGAAGCTTTATTACATTACATAAATGTTGCATCCATAAAATTTCTTTATCCTTCCATCCATAACTAAACATTTTCTTGGAAAATGTGGAGGATTGCTCATAACTTCCAGGTATATTCAACAATTTCCTTATCCTTGACTTATCAATAGCTACAACAGCATTGAAGAAAATGAAAAAAGGTGATCATCAGAGCAAATGGGAGCAACTAAGATAAGTGAGAAATAAGATAGACAAATTGCCAAAGTATGTTCCACAAAATTTCCCAAGGAAACCAAACAACCGATCGGCTTTAGTTGCAACAATCAACTGATTACATTGTTTGATGTCAAGGTTGTCCAATTGTTGATGCAAAAAAGTCAACCCAAAAGAAATACCCATATAAAATCACTATAAGTAAAGCAAAAATAAAGTAGTACCCGAATTTCTTTTTCTTTGGGGGCTCAGAGAAGAGGATCTTGGCTGCAGTCATGAAGTCAAGCTTGTCCAGTTGTTGATACATCTCATTGTACTTGCTTACATTTGATTCAATCTTCTTACTCCTGCTTTTGTTTTTGTCAACGGATTTGGTGGTATCAGTACAAAACTGTCTACTTTGAGATGATTTGAGCTTGAATTGCGCCAAAATGTGTCTTGCTTGAAGCATTCTTCTCAATTTCAAGCTCATCCCCAATTTACCACAATTGTTCCCTGTCCCTCTTAACAAGGAAGACCACGTTATCCATATTGAAACCCATGCCCAATTACCCACAAAACAACATTTAAGGCCAACGTAAGTACCAATTACACCAAGAAATCATTTGAGTAAGCATTCATAGACCCCAATATACGTGTACAATTAAACAACCGAAAAACAAGGAAAACCAATGTCTTCTACACCTATTTTCCCCAATAAGCAATTAAGAAAGCAAATGGCACACACATTTTATGAAAGAAGAGGTAGAAATGCATACCGAAATTCCCCGTTTGCACTGTCAGAGCCGGAGTCCGCTTTCCAAAGCACACCAGTAAATCACAACAGAGCCAGCACTGTAAAGACCCTAAACTGCCAAAAGTCTTCTACGCCCATTTTCCCCCAATTAATTACAGGCTAAGATTTGGTTTTTTACTGGTAAAACACTACAGAATTAAAAAGAAATTAAAATCTGAAGGCCCTAATTACAAAACGGGACCCTAAAATGAAAATAAAAGGCAAAATCGCTAAAGCACTGGTGATGAGAGATGGGTGGTGCACGGCCATGGGATTCCGACTTGGAGGAAGTAAGAAAGGTGGTGATTTTTTTTCTTTTTTCTTTTTTTTTTTTAGCCAATGCTACAGGCTTGGGCTGGCGACGTCTCCCTCGAAGTTGGAAGTGGCTCGTTTAGCAGCAACGGAACCGAACCCGCCCTCGTTGGTGGATATAGCGACAATTCCCTAATGGCCTTTCGGGATGGGTGGCATTTGGTGGCGCGTGGTGGACGCTGGCGGCAGAGTGAGGCGCTTAGGGTGGTTCGATGAAGCTGGATTATTATGGGGGTTAAGGTTTGGTAGGTTAGAGCAAGCAAAATGGACGTACGTGGTCAATTGAATGACAGTCTCGTATGTAAGCTCATAGACTATACTCTTATAATAATTGTGAATTGCACGATTTAAATGTTTAGATGCATAATTACTGATGAAAATTACAAATATGGATGTAATGTTAATAGTAATTTTAAAAAAAAAATTGAAAAAAGAAAACACTTGTTTAACGAGCACTTTTTAAATAAATGAGGCATAACAATAGTCGCAAGTAAGATTTTTTTTTTTTTTTTTGTTAGGGAATTCACATGAGAAAATTGCATCCCACAAATTATTTAATTGTAATTGTAAAAAAACGTATTAGAAGATATCGATAGTAATGTATGGAGCTCTATTATAGAGCATTCGAACCACGATGGAAAAATCAACATTAATTAACAAACGCACAGCGTTTCCTGATTTCGCCTTGGTTGCCGGTGAGGACACTAATGGAACCCATTTTCACCGTCGATTCATCGCAGAAAAAGTGGCTCCATGAGTCACATATTGTTGTGTAAAATAGGCTCTTGTTTCGAAACGGCTGCATCAGATTGGAAAAGCCCTCTTCTTTTAGCAACGACGGTGTAGCAATCATCATTAAATGTCTTGAAACTCACAGGGTCCATTTCAACTGCGGCATTCAAGTCTCCAGGCTTGCATTTCATCTTCAACTGAGCTGCATATCTGGGGTCCAGTGAAGGGTCTGTGTCACCTTTACCTGTGAAATTGTACAACCGGTTTGATATCACGAAGCAATGTCCTCTTGCAATTGTGTGTCCTCCTGTAAAGAAGAAATGAGAATTGAGGTGACTGATCACGATAGTTTTGGTTTTAAGAGACTTCAATTATTATTTATATACCGGATAGAACAGCTAGGTCCTTTGCACTCAAGCCCTTCGCAGCAAAGTCTTGTTTTAGCTTCGTTATGTTAGCCAAAGGAGATGGTAGCTGTGCTAAAGCCTCTGCCATAATTGACACAGTTCCATCCCTGCGCCCGGTAGGCACGTCCCAAAATGGGCCACCAACCTGAAAGACAAAAGGATGATTAAACATATATAAGCATATATAAATCGATTAAAGATCGATTGAAATTTCTGTTAGTGAATTTTGGATGTCAAAATACCATCTGGACTACATCTCGTGCAGCTAAGGCCAAAACGTCAGCACAAGAAACAATTCCGGGGCAGTTCTTCTCTAGTGAATATTTCACGGCATCAATTACATTAAACCCTCTCAATAACGTGTTGGGAATTGCGTCTCTCTCGGCTTGATTGTTCTCTGCAGAATTTAGAAGCACAGAGGCATCACATCCCTGCAAGAATTAATTGTCAGCATAGAAAGTTCATTTAGAAATGCATGCGTGCGACTTTAGCATAAAAAGGTATTGTTTCATGTGTGCCCCCGTGTAACTAAAAATTGTAATCATGCACGATGTTCTGAGATTAGAGACGATATTGCAGGACACCGTAGGAATCTCTTTACTTTATCCTATGCAATTAATTGCTACTATTTAATAGCCAACTTGCATAAGACATTCCCACCTTGGCTGTGTCCCAACGTGATCGCGGATTACCACCCCAATTAGCAGGACTCTTAGCCATGTGTCAACTCGCAATGCAAAGGTTTGCACTCGACAACCTAACAGGACACCGTCAATCGAATGAAGATTGGGCCAGTCACATTGAAAATTGTAGAATATATGCTGCTGATTCGGCTCTCAGCCTTGAGTTGCCTCAGGTCCGATTTGAAGGTTCGTAATAATCTTCACGCAGCAAATTCGCAAATTTCTTAGTGTGATTTTCTGGCATTGAGTGTATTCGCCCAATTCAACAATTTTAGGATTTGACACCAAAGTTTGGTATATATAAGCTCGTCTCATTTCTCCAATGGCTTAAGCATTAAACAATGGGAAAATAGTACTGGTTAAATATATTATCCACATACTGTAGGTAATAATAATTAAAAAAAGGTAAAGGGCCCCAGGCCCGCTCCATAAGGGGGCCTTCTGACCCCCTTTATGACTAAAACAAGGGGTCCAAACCCCCACCTCCAACCCCACCCCACGATTATGGGAATCAGTTGCCGTAGTTGGACCCTTTCATTATTTACATATCATGGAAGTAGCGCTGTGGCCTTCCATTATTTACAAACCCATATCTACGTGAAATCTCAAGCCTCTCAGTTTTGAGGCCAGAGAGGTTAAAAAAAAAACGAAACAGATACAATCAACCAAAGTAAGTTGCAAATGCAGAGTTGAAAGGGTCCTCTTCGATGACTCAATATACATTCACAAGCTGGAAAAACATCCAAAATTTCGGGGGGAAGAAAAAAGTGATGAAACCAGTAAATTTATGAAAAGATAATGATGATGATATTAAGAATTTGACAAGGTTTTTACACCAAATAGAGTGGCAACAAGAACTAATTTTTAAGAGCAACATATTATGTCAATTTTTGCCTTCGATGGAGAGACCAACTTTTGTTGCATCACAAACCTTAGTAATCCTTTGGTGCATCTTCAAGAAACCATATGTGAAATCTAATGACAATTGAGAAATCCCATGAACTGAGATACTCACATAACATTAAAAAGAGCCCCAATAAGTAGGAAAAAAAAAAAAAAAACAGAATTGAAGGGGAAGATCACAAGATGCATGCTTCTTGTACTTTAAAAAAAGTTTGAAAGTAAATGTATAATTTATTGGTGAAAAATAAGTTGTAAAATGGCATAAATATTTGACAAAGTTTTCATTAGACACGGGTAAAATTCTACTTCAACATCAACCGAAAGGTTACAAATTATCAGTTGAAACGGGAAAACAAATTTTAGGAAGTAGAAAAAAAAAACTGGGTCCAGATATAGAAACTGCCTAATTTCCGCCTCTTCACATAAGTTTGCAGACCCCAAAAAAAAAAAAAAAACGAAAAAAATTAGATGACTGAAGAAGCAAATGGCAAAAAAAAAAAAAAGGCCCAAAAAATTTAAAAAAAAAAAAAAAAACGAAAGAAATTAGATGACTGAAGAAGCAAATGGCTAAATATAAAAGAAGGCCCAAAACATTTCAAGAAATATAAAGAAAGCCCAGAGCATTTGAGCTACCCTTTTAACTTTTAAGAAACCAGGTTTAATGTAAATATGTCATCACGATTGCCAGATCATGATTTGCGAGATCCCATATGAAAGAGATACTCTGATAAAAAATGCCCAAATCAATATCAAGAATGCCCCAAATGAATTCGAAAAGCATCTAAAAGGTAAGCAAGGGAAGAACTAGTTAGTTAGCTCATTGTACTAAAAAACAAAAAAATTCAAATAAAAAGCTATAATTTATTGGTCAAGAAAAAGTCTTAAATTATTGGTCGAAGCAAAAAATAAAACCTAAAAGGACCGTTGAGCAAATGCAATTTAAAAGGCAAACATTTGAGAAAAATATATATATGTCTGAAATTCTAAAAATAATATTTTAATTTTTTTTTTTAAAAAAAAAAAAACAGAGAGAAGGAAACGAACACCCTAATTTTGGATCTCAGTGTTTTGGTTTCGGAGGGAAAGCCTTTATATAAAAAAAGGGGCCGGGATGAATGGCTAAGATTAAGAAGTGAATGAGTCCACGGAGAGGAATGAAGAATGGATGAATAGTTAATTAAAAAAATAGGTAGAATTAAATGTACGAAATAAAAATTATTACAAAAAAATTTGAATAATAGGTTATGTACACCAAATTAAAGTTTTATTTTATTTTGTTTAATATTTTTTATTACCAAATAATTTATTTTAAAATAATTTTTATACTTATTATATCAATTTTTTCTGTTTATTAAATATTTTTTTAATTAAATGTGTAAGATTAACTAAAATACTAAAAAATTTGAATTTTTTTCTCCCTGTCTTGAGAACTCCAAACCATTGAGCAATTATACAAGAACTCAGTATGCACCGAGTAAATTTAAATTGATGCATGCAAGGTTTGACTTTTAACATAATTAATTTCATCCGGCGTACAAATCGAACTACAAAAACTATTGAAAGCTGCTATGTTAATGATCTTTTTTTGATGATCCTGCATCGATCAATTTTGGTTTCTCTTGGCAAGCCAATGATCTCAATGAATAAATGCATGCATCTTGCTCATTGAATCTCATTGCTGGTGCACATGGAAATAGTATGAAATTATTAAAACACAGATGTTAAGTATTGCAAAATTCACCCAAATTCAGAGAGCATTTTGAGGACGCACGTTAGAGAGTATGTGTATACAATGGAAACAGAATATTACACCAGGACAAGAGATCAAAGCACCAATCACAAATGTACAGGGGTTACAAAGTGGATTTGTGTTGATGCAGCACAAACGAGGACAGAGGTAAAGACAGTGCGAAAATGAGAAAGAGTTATATAGCTAAAGGCAAACATCTGAGACATACCAAAGAGCCTTTTGGGCATCTCGGCTAGACATACATTAGACCCCAACACAGGGAAAAGACAAACATGGATTCAGCCAACAGGCATCTTCACAGGGTTAAAAGGTGCCGACAAACCATTATGTTTCATCATACAGTGATACTTTTTTGGCACAATGCCACCAGCCTTTGCGCAAAGATCCACAATTGCTGGCGCATGTCCATAAAATTCCCGTCCTTCATCCAAGAGAATATCAGGATCTTGAGGCCTCCTTCGCCACACAATCTTGGGTGGCACCAGATCATCTACGCCCGCCTTCTGCCAGAAGTGAGTTCCGCGATAACTCTCAAACTTAAATATCCCACAAAGCCGAGCCTTGTGCCCAGATGGCCCAATGTGAACTTCCAAACAATACTTGCATACTTTTGCAGGATAAGCCAACAATAACTTTTGAACGCCCATTCTAAGTGTCTCCCATGCCTTCAATGTTCCATTGGCCATAAACCTCAGATCATCATCTGACAAAGAAGCAACATTACTAACACCACCATCCACATTGTCTGAATTTGTGCTCTTGTTCAAGTCCTCATCACTTGGATCAGCACCTGCCTGCCAACATAACTCAACAACTGCAGGAACACGATGGAAATCGAACCTTTGGTCATGCTTAATAACCTTTTGGAACATGTTATCCAGGTGAAATGCCTCCACTGGGACAAGCAGATCATTCAAACCACCAGTTATCCATTCATGAAATCGATTCTTGCCGATACGACGGTAACCATGGCAAGTCTGAATCAAATGACCTTTCTCACCAATATAGACCTCTGAACAGAACCTGCAATCCCATTTGAAAGAAATTAAAAACTATAAACGTGTCTTTATTTCAGGTGAGAAAATAGCAAGGAAATTTTGTAACTTTTTATATAACGTTACTTGCAAACGAGGACAGGAAAGACTTGGATGAGAGTAGAGACGCCTTGAATAAGAAGCAATCTGGCTTTAAGAACCTCAGTAGCAACGGGAACCATGGGTTTAATCGGATAGTCCTTGGCTCGATTCTCGATTCTCTTTAGTATCATTGGCCGTATCTTCTTGAAGTCCACTTTCGAACTGTAGAATCTGGAATGCCCAATGTAGCCACTCCAATCTTCTACGAGATTCTGCCACAGTTTCTTCCTCAAAGCCATCAGAAACCTGAAGCGGGAATGAGACAGACATTACATCAAACACCTGTGAGCAAAAGTAGTGACACTTAATGGAAGCCCACTCGCCCGTTCGGGGATTATATGAACAAGATTGCCAACACTTCACCTCCTCAGAATCAAATATAAAGAAATACAGAATCGGAACAAGAATAAGACAAATCCGGCAATTCGAAGGTCGAGATTGCTAGGAAGGAGGAACAAGTTCGATCCACCGCGCCGTTTGGACCCTGGGCGGGCTCTGACAAAAGCGACGTCGTTATACGCCTATGAGGGGGCGGACCAAAGGTTTTGGCGGCGACTATGCGTGGAGGGGTACCCACCGTATAAGATTATTTTCAAGAAAGTGTGTCTGTGTGGGGCATAATCCAAAAACACACACGTGACTCCGAAATATCAGCCATACAATCAGTCGGAATCCCGAAAATCTCAACCGTTGAAAAAGGCCGACCTAAAACCAGAAAAAAAAAAACACCAGCCACAAAACGTACGGTATTTGGAAACCTCCCTTGTATAAAAAAGATAGGAGCTTGATTGGTTAAGACGCGAGAGAAATTGTCTACCAATTTAAGAAAAAAATCGTCTGCGTCTCTTTTTCTGTCTCAGTCCAAATCTTCATCTTTACGTAGCTTTGATCCAGCTCTCATCAGGTATTGATAAAAAAAACTTTTCTTTCTTTGTTATGGATTTTGCCGATTGTTTTTAAGGGTTTCACAGCGTTTTGGTTTGGCTTTGTCTTTCTTTCTTGGTTATTTTTTTGCCTTTTTTTTTTCCTTTTTGTTCTTTTGCTCTTTTGCTCTTTTTTTTTTTTTCCAATATTTTCCCACCTTATCTATCTGAAGTTTATTAGTCTGTAATGATGGTTAATTTTATTCAAATATGTGGTTTCACATCAAGGGAGATCTGAAATTTATATGTGATGGGTGTCTTATTAGAAGGTCGAATTGAAGGGGATATTAGCAATTAGAATCGCAGTGAGTGAGGGGTTTTGAAGAACTAATAATTTTATGGTTGTTGAGGGAAAGGACGTGTACATCAGGGCAGTGGCTGCATGCTTCTTTCTTTCTTTCTTTTTTTTTTTTTTTCTTTTTTTGCTTAAATGATGGTTTTGATTAAGAGCACATCTTGGATTTGGCTAATTTTGGTGTCTCTATACTACATTTCAGCTCTGTTAAATTTGATAAAATATCAGAGGCGGTGTTTGCTGGGTTCTTGCATTTCTAGTTCCAAAGTCTATATTTCATGTCTGAATTTGAAACCGACCTTCCGGCTGCTTTTGGTACGTTCCATTTGCCACTGGATTAGTAAGTCTTGTGCGCTTCCCAGGTTAGAAATCTCATTTTAATTGCTCCTCGTTTGTTATATATTATTCGAAGATCCCTTTGCCGAGGCAAATGCTGAAGACTCTGGTGCTGGGACAAAAGAGTATGTCCATGTGCGCATACAACAGCGTAATGGGAGGAAAAGCCTGACCACTTTGCAAGGGTTGAAGAAAGAATTTAGCTACAATAAGATACTCAAGGACTTCAAGAAAGAGTTCTGCTGTAATGGTACTGTTGTCCAGGACCCTGAGTTAGGCCAGGTTTGTTTCCAATCTTTGTTACTTATTTCTTTTTCATCATTGAGCTGTCAATGGAAAACTAGCCGCAAACATTACTGAATTTTTTTCCAATACATGGTATTGCAGACAGAAGTTGATTTTGGTATGTTGCATTGAGCATTTTTTTTTTGTTTTTGGGTCCTATAATATCTTGAGAAAATGTTGGGTGTTCTATTTTTGGAAACCTCTGGAAATTAGAGCTTGTAAAATTTCCTAGAATCCTAGAGATCAGGTCATAAAGTCCTCATTGACATCCATCATTAGTTGTTTGAACTCTCCAGAGATCTATCTATTGTTAAGGATTCGTGTTATCTCTGCTGCAAGGATGTACTCTTGTTATAGGCATGAATTGCATCTTTGCATCTTTGCTTGTCAGCTTTAACTTGTGTTGTAATTGGTGGTTGATGGAGTGCAGGCTGGAAAATTGTTATATATTTGGTGATTTTGCATACAACAATGTTAATTTATCTGGTGTACTCATTGTTGAGCATTAGTGATATGTTATTATGGTTTGGACAAATATGAAATTTGATATCTTTTTTTTTATTGGTTACAGGTCATACAACTTCAGGGTGACCAAAGAAAGAATGTTGCGGCCTTCCTTGTGCAGGTAATAACTTGCTTACTGCTTGATTGTCAAGGTGTTAATTTTTGTGGTATTTTGGAGTGTTGATAAATTGTTATTTCACTTTTCACAGGCCGGCATCGTGAAGAAGGAGAATATCAAGATTCATGGTTTCTAAGTTGCAGCAGACCAGTGTGCCTTAGGATTGCTACATTGTGTTTGTTTTATCTTTTCTCCCTAGTGCTTGATACTTCAGTGTGTGTGTTTTAGAAGTTTATCTACTGCTTGCCTTGTAATGTGTGTGTTCGACATGGGTTATGACCAGACTGTTTGTTGCCAACGTCAATCGGTCGAGGATAAAGTTTCCTTCCCTTTATTCTATGCATCAACCTTTTTGTTCTCTTATATTTCTCTTGTGAGTCGTCTTTTGCATGAATTTTTTCGTTATGGTGGGATGTGTTAAACGCCTCATTGCTTTTTGGCTGGATTAATTGTTCCGAATATTTTTCTAGGCAAGAAAGTTGCTTCTTTTGCTTTTGACATTATTGTTCATTGTCCTGGGAGGCGAGACCCTGCATTAAGCAACCTGTTGTATAGACTATAGTTTAAAGAAATATGGTTTTTATGTGTTTTTTTTTTTTAAAAAAAAAAGGGAAAATGAAATGTGGAGTTTGGGGCTGCAAGCTGAGGCTCGAGACAAGCCTACGAAATTGCTTGATCCAAATCAGCCGGGAGGCAAATTTGCCCTACCGAAGCTGTAAAAATGGGACCCGGCCTCGCTGCCCGTTCGATTAGGGTGTGGGGCCCTGTCCCCGTTGGAGAATCCACATGAATCCGGTCTATCCAAGTAATTCATAACAATTGACCCGCCACCCAACCCGCTTCCCCTATTCCTTTAAACATCAATCCAAAAAAATGCTTTGTACTCTGCTTTAATAATTCAGAATGTAAACGCTTAAATTTGTCAAATGGAGATTACGGTTTGATCGAAAGAGAGAAAACGATGACACGAGTTTCGGAGAATAACGGAAGAAAAATGAAAATAACCATACACGGTCTCCTTGGATATGCGAGAGACACAGAACTCCTCGAAGTGCTGAACACCCTGCCCATCTAACACAGCAAGGATGTTCCAGACCGGCCATTCAATCGAGGATCGCATTTCAAAAGTTCGGTTACTTGCACATAATGGAGGTAGAAGGAAGATTCGAAGCCGAAGTAGCAGAGGTGCAAGCATGGTGGAACTCAGAGAGGTTCATTCTGACCCGGCGACCGTACTCGGCAAGAGATGTGGTGGCTCTGCGCGGCAACCTCAAGCAAAGCTATGGCTGGGACTAGATAGCAAAGAAGCTCTGGAGAACTCTCAAGACCCACCAAGCCACTGGGACTGCCTCCAGGACTTTTGGTGCACTTGAGACTGCCCAAGTGGCCATAATGGCTAAACACTTGGACACAATTTATGTCTCTGGTTGGCAGTGCTCCTCTACGCACGCTACCACCAATGAGCCTGGTCCTGATCTTGCTGGTTACCCCCTACAATACAATGCCTAACAAAGTAGAGCATCTGTTTTTCGCACAGCAGTGTCATGACAAGATGCAAAGAGAGGAGAGAATGAGCATGAGCCGAGAGGAGAGAGCTAGAACCCCTTATGCTGATTATTTGAAGCCAATAATTGCTGACGGAGATTCTGGGTTTTGGTGGAACTACAGCAACTTTTAAGTTGTGCAAGCTCTTCGTGGCACGGCTGGTTTCCATATTGAGGACCAGTCCTCTGTGACCAAAAAATGTGGCCATATGGCTTGCAAGGTACTTGTTGCGGTCAGTGAACATATTAACAGGCTAGTGGCTGCAAGGCTGCAATTCGATGTGATGGGGGTGGAGACAGTGTTGGTGTCTTGGACTGATGCAGTCTCGGCTAATTTGATCCAAACCAATATGGACACTAGGGACAATCCGTTCATTTTGGGAGCTACGAACCCGAATCTCAGAGGGAAAAGTTTGGCTGCTCTTATGGCAGAGGCCATGGCTGCTGGCAAAACCGGAGCTGAACTTCAAGCCCTGGAGGACAATTAGCTTGCAATGGCACAGCTGAAGATGTTTTCAGGATGTGTCATGGATGCAATCAAGAATATGAATATCGTAGAAAATGAGAAGAGGAGAAGATTGAATGAATGGATGAACCATTCTAGCTATGGTAAGTGCCTGTCCTATGAGCAGGCCAGAGAAATTGCCGACAGATTGGGGCTAAATAATTTGTTCTGGGACTGGGACTTGCCTAGAACCACAGAAAGATTCTATAGGTTCAAAGGGTCTGTAATGGCTGCTGTTGTACGTGGCGGGGCCTTTGCTCCACATGCTGATCTCGTCTGGATGGAGACAGCGAGCCTCGACTTGGTGAAATGCACCCAGTTGGCAGGAGTAAAATCGATGCACCCGGAGATCATGTTGGCTTATAATCTTTCACTTTTTTTCAATTGGGACGCATCTGGTATGACAGATGAACAGATGAGGGACTTCATTCCTAGAATTGCTACGCTGGGGTATTGCTGCCAATTCATAACGCTGGCCAGTTTCCACCCTGATGCGCTGGTGACTGATACCTTCGCAAAAGATTTTTCCAAGAGGGGAATGTTGACTTATGTGGAGAGGATCCAAAGAGAGTATAGGAACAATGGCGTTGACACTCTTCAGCACCAGAAATGGTCTGGAGCAAACTATTATGATCGGTATCTCAAAAACTTTCCAGCGAGGCATCGCTTCCACTGCTGCCATGGGCAAAGGTAAGTGATACCAGACAACTAACATTATATTTGTTTATATAATATAATTTCAACATTTCTGATAAATTTAAATCTCTATTTCTCTTTTGCAGGAGTGACCGAGGAGTCAATCAAAGAGACATGCACTAGGCCAGGAAGCACGGGGTTTGGTGGTGCTGGCACTGAGGTGGTTGCTAGGGTATGTATGTAGGAGAGCTGCTTCTGAGTATGGTTTAGGGTCATTTGGAACATTAACCGGTTCCAATATTATAGAACTTGGGTGAATAACTTGTGGCAATAATTCTACATAGGCCACCGTGAGCAAATATTTTTAGGACACATTGTGCTTGTTTTTAGCTCTTTAAATACTGTTCATCTCAATGGAACTCGATTCAGTTTACTGTACTGTAGTTTCAGTTATTCCATATGCTAGCTGCATTGTCATGACATGCTCGTTTTACTTGTACGCCTGCAAGCCATCGGTTACAATGGCCTGCAAGTGCAGAGCCCAAGCAACTATTTCCTGGCAGATTTGTTTAGCATCAGAGTTATTGAGTGAACTTGCTTGTAAAGTCAAAAAGTTCCTCCCTGAAACCGGAGCATCTGCTTCTGTTCATGAAGTTGCCTACAATAAACATGTCATTCAAAATGTGAACGTCCTACCGTCCTTGAAAATTCAGGAAGGAAAAACTCTTAATAATGCTGATAAGAGAATTGCACGGCATGCCACATGCTTGTCGCATTATTTCTTGATATTGTGTCTCAAAATCAGAGTACAAAGAGTAGAATAAATAAGAAGAGAACTTTCCTTGCCCGGTCACTTTTTCTTCCAAGGTTTCAAGACAGTAAGCACAATGAGAAGTGCAATGACCAATAGCAAGATGATAGCAATCATCATGCATTTCCTCGATTTCTTTTGCAAGCTCTTTGCAGTATGGAGAGCATCTGTGCCAGTTTGAATATGGTCCACTGCGTTCGCTACCTGTAGTAGTTGTATTGAAAGGGGAAACGATGTTATGGAAGGTCAAAGCAAAGAACAATGCTTCATACTTTGTCAGACAACGGCAAAAGAACAAATGAAAACCATGAAAAAGGACTTGTTCATGAAAACCATCACGTATGAGTGGTCCCTTCCCTCAGGGCAGTGGGTAGAAAACATAGTCCAACCGGAAACAGCAAACTCCATGCCTCTGAGCAAAGAAAATTTAATCGCGTTCACTAAGCCAAATGAGATTTAAGCAGAATGAACCTGATTTTCAATGTCATCCAGTATCTCTCCTTGGGCCCGAACTAGAACAGCCATGTCAAGGTAAATCTGAACAGAGAATCATATTACGATGCCTTACATTTGATAGCACATATCGAGCCTAGCTGCATATTAGTCATTAAGAGGGTCTACCTGGTGCAATTCAAGAAGCTTTTTCTCAATTTCCTTCACTGCATCATGTCTCTCCTGGATTTCTTCCAGTGTATTTAGCACCTGCAATAAGTAAAATTACACCTGTCAGTTTGGAAGTACCATCAAGTGAGAGCACTTATCAAATATTCAGCATTCCAATTCAAAAGTTGCAACAAAAATTCAACGAGAGTCTGAGGACGATGTTCGGTTTCCATAGGTCTTATTCTATTTTCATAAAGATAAAGAAGTTTTAAACATTGATCTTGTATACTAGAAGGGGAATACCTGTCCTCGTCCCATGTCTTGCATTGCCTTCTGAAAGATTTGCTCACTGTTACCAGTTTCGATCAGGTGGTCAATTGTCTGAACCATTGAGAAAAGTTTCTCCTGATTATAATTATATTCCTATCAATTAGATTATGATTTCAATTCCAATATCTGGGATCACCTCTTCGTCTGGTCTGGTTCCAGTAACTGCAGAATCAAAAGAATTTTCATTCAGGAGTTTCTTCCATGTTTAGCTTTGACATCCATGTTTGTTTCTTCCAGTTTAGCTTTGACATTGCGTGCAAGCTTACCCACTTCATCAACATCATTCTCCATGCGATTCCTAATTGCTGCATTTTTATTTTTATTTTTTTTTTTGAAAAAAACACTCAACTTAGCGATAAAACATAGAAGGAAAGCAACAAGATGAGGGACTTGATGCAATTGATCCAAGATGCCGATGTTTCAACTTTAGGCTCAACAAAGAACTTTGCACGGATAAAATGCTTAAAATACGACAGACTTGCAGCTTCTCTGATGCCAACTTTACATTCAAAGAAAGAAAGAGAGATGAAGACTTGTACCTTTCATGGCAGACGCTTTTGTTACAGACTTCGATTCCTCTTTAGCTTCCTGCACAGCAATTGACATAAAAAAGATTTGCAAAGTACATGTGGCTATGATTTTTGCATATTCTCTCTCTTTCACTCTGACAATTGCAAGCATATTCATCTTTATAATAGAGCCAGTGTGATTCGCCACTGCACCTTCCAGTAATACGCTCATACAGGCCTCACCTCAGTTTACAAAAGAAACATGGCCTCAGTGAGCGAATGAGCATACCTTCAGTCTCTTGAGTAGCTCAGCAACCTTGTCGACCTGATTCTCAATCTCTTGTATCTAATATACGAACAGCAAGGAAATCAACCAGAGGAAATGTTAACGAAATGGATAAGAGCAAACTTCACAGGATTAGCCCCTACACAGAATGTGCTCTTTCTATTCTACAACTTAACCTTCATTATGGAAAAGAAAACGAGAACAGAAAAGCACAATTCCTTTTACGAAACATTTTCCATTAACAATGGGTGACTACCAAATTACCTGCTTATGGAAAGATTCCATTCCCATTGTAGGGATCTGCAACCCCATCTCGATATCATCTCTGGCCTTTGCACAAAAGGACTCCTGCAATTGAAAATATGAAAAGAAGAGCACAACAAAAATTCTCAATTTATTAGGAACCGCAATAACAGTCAAATTAAGTTCCAAGAAATTGATCAACAAATCTGTGGAGAACAAACGTAGTCACCAAAAGCATGCTCAGGTTCTCTTGCTTGCAAAAGGGTAGGATACAAAATCAGAACGCTGGTCCTAAATTTTTTCTAATTTCAGACCAAGCATGACTGAGATAGGCAATCTCCACTGAACTCAACAGCTTGGATAACAAGTAATAAACTTGAACCAAAAACATGACTGAGATATCAAAAACAATTATTATTGCAGTTCATCTATCACATGCAAGCAAAGAATAGCAACGATAAAGGGAAATATGATACCGAGAGCAAGTCGTTCATCTTGATCTAGATCACAGAACGAAAGAGAAAGGAAAATTAATTTGTTAAATTTTTGACAAAAGGAAAAGAATGGGAAATCGTAGAATTCAACGTTGTGGTTGCCCACTGTCTCTTGCCGGCCAAACTGTTATCATGAAAATATTATTTACGACAATACCAAAGTCTGTTGGTATGGTGGGAAATCATTCCTTGTGCTACCGATTAATATACGTTGTATGTATGGCCTTGATGATCAACCTCGTAATCTCAATTCTCTGCTTTGTTTGAGTTCGTTAGGAGAGCGCCAATACTAAGTTGAGACATACAAATACAATAGCTGTAACTGGTAGCTTGTAAGCCTGTAATTGTCTAGTGTATTGGCTTTCATTTTCCTCAAAGCATCTTACTTTTGAATTCAGATTAATGTTTCGGTATTACTAGAGACAAGTTTAATTAGACATTTACGGATTAAAGAAGTGTTTTTGCATAAAAAAGAGAAAGAAACACGTTATTTTGAAATATAAAATAGATCAAGCTTCAAGAGTTAATTCTAATAAATATTTGAATAAAAAGTTCGATGTTGACCTCTTTTGTTGGGATTATGTATTCGTAGTCAAAAGACGTTCTCCAATTAAGTGTCAATTTTATATAAAGAAAAAAACAGCTTTTTGTTTTTTAGCCAAAAAAATAAACGAGTAGCCACTGGCTCGGCAAGTCCTGCCCAGAGGAGGGATCTGTTGTGAAGCCAAGCCCTTAAATGCAGACATCAAAACAAGTTCATGCTTAACGACCATCGAACATAATGATCTATCTTATTGATGAACAAGAAAATAGTTATGATACGTCCGGGGAACACAATTATAATGCACACAGTAGCTCAACTCAACTACACTCTCCCGATAACAAACTTGCGTCTCTTACACAGATCCTTTTCCCCGTTGTTTGCTAATAAATACTCTCTGAAACATCTATGAGTTCATGAGACAAAATCTTAAAAAACAGACCCCTGGATTGTGGAGCAGCTAGACAGCAACGAAACAGTTTCTTTTTGTACGGACAAATTGCCCATCATTGTAACAATCTTCTTCTATCTCCCTTTTTCCCATAGGTTTCATCTGAGATTGTACAGATGGTGGGGAACTTTATTGCTCTCGACTTTTCTTTTCCTCAATGCCTGACTGACTAAATCTAAGCCGCAGAACTTGCAGCACATCTTCTACTTTCACATTTTTCAGTGCCAGTAGAACCATCGCATGATAAATTACATCTCCCATCTCAGAAGCAGTGCGTGCCTTATCCTCGTTCTCTTCTAATGTTCGGCATAATTCATCTGCCTCTTCCCTATAAAGACGGAAGTAAGAAAACTGAAACCAAAATTTAAGAGAGAAAAATATAACTGAAAATTTTGAAGAGAACAAGAATATGAGCCAATGTGTGTAGTTTTATCAAACATGCTCTATTGTACTTGGGAGCATTTTAGGGCAGTTTGATAAGATCCGGTAATAAGTATAATTTTTTTTTTTGGTACATATAATTAGAATATTGAAAAGACAGAAGTACCGAATTTTTGAGCAGAGTAAGTTCTTATCAAGCAGTAACCGTCTAGTCCATGATGGCTTTCCAGTTTCTGGCACCATTGCTTCTGCTCTTCGCTGGGAAATTGTGGACTCTAATGAATACAATGTTGTCATTGCTAACTTGTTTTCCTCAACCTAACAAGAATGTTGCCTTTGCTGGTAAGTCCAATATTTACAACTTACATTGAGAATCCACATTAAAAAATAAATAAAATAACTTCCATAAAAATCATAGTAACAGATTACCTGCTTGTTTTCTAAAAGATCAAGAGCTGATGTATAGTAGCAAGTTTCAGACCCTGTGTGGCAGGTCGGTCCATCAGGCTTTCCAAGGTAAATTATCTGTGAGAGAATATAACAAATCAAGTTCCAAGCAGAAAAAGAATAATCTTTCACGAATTAGAACTCCATTGTTGCCGAGAACGTACAGAGTCACAATCACAATCAAGAAAAATATCATGAACATTGATGAAATTCTTCGAGGTCTCTCCCTTTGTCCACAATGCTGAGCGTGAACGACTGTAAAATGTGGCCTTTTGAGAGTTAATAGTCATAGCTAGTGCATCCCTGTTCACAAAGCCTTGCATTAATATGGCTCCTGTGTCAACATTTTGTGCGATAGCCACGGCCAAACCTTTATCATCCCATTTTACAGTGTCTAACAATGTCTCAATCTGAATTTTAGACTAAAATCAGTTCCCACCTTTGCAAATAGATAAAATAAATTTAAATGGACAATAATCAACACGAGATTACAAAAGAACAGCGATTAACATGGACTGAAGGATAAGGATTCATAAAAGTGCTATTTATTAAAAGTACCGTACCTTAGATTGAATACCGAGATCTTTATGAGTTTTGTTTGCGGAAGCAAGAACTAGACCAGAGCTTCTCTTCTTCGCAAAGCCTCTGCCGATATCGTCGTGAGAAAGAACGACACGACGTCTCGACGAAAACCATGGAGATTGCACGCAGTGAAAGGATGAAACCGCCATCCTTCCTCAACGTTCTCCACGCTGCTCTGTCTACCGACATTAAAGTACACATCACAAGAACATCAACATCTCGAGTAAATTAACGACAAACAAAACGATATGCACTTTTCTCCCCACCCACGAGTCACGATCACCTCTAAAACGATATCTTCTAAAATATTAATTAATTTATTAAATTATTTCATCCACAATCACCATTAAAAAAAAAAAAAAAAACAACTACAATTAAGCGGAAGTGCTCCGGAGTAATAGCGAGACCATCCACGAAATGCATAGATCGAACGAACGAAACCCTAAAGGCGATGCGTGACGAGCAATAAGAAGCTAGAGAGAGAGAGAGATGATAAAAAAAAATATAGAAAAGGAGCCTAGGGTTTACCTGAGACAATCCAAGAAAGACTCTGGAGCAGCATGCGCAGCCAGAGTGCCCCCGTTTAAATGAAAAGTCTCTGTCGTTTAATTTATCCAGATTTGCGTTTAGGAGGAGCCGAGGAGGGAGCGGGTCCACTGCCGCCAAACAACATTTGCCGCCGAAGCACTGTTGGCACTGCGATTCTGCCGCTAAGGGTATGGGCCGAGTCTGTTAAATGAAGATCATTGGACCAGCCATTGGTCTAGAGGGGCTTGCTGTATGTTTGCTTCCTACGTTTCTCGGCCTGGTCGAGGCTAGGTTTGGGCCCAATATGTTTTTGTCTAAGCTGAAGCCCCATCACAAACTTGCGTTTGAAACATATTTTAATGTATATGCTTTTTTTTATTATTATTTTTGGTTCAGTTTAAGACTGATGCGATCTACATTAATTTCTGAAACATATATTTAATATATTTGAGTTGGATTCTTTGGGTTGTAGAATAAACATCCCTACAGGTTATTCAAATTATCCATAAAAAATATGAGTAACGGATAAAATGAATTGTGAGGCAATATTATTGCGTGTATAATCTACTTAAATGATTGATTAACATAATAGAATATTTGACACGAGAAAATTTCTGTTATTGTTTAATTATCACGTAATGAAAATTGAAATTTTTATAAAGACTAATTGCGTAGCCCTTTTGAATTGTTTGTAGAAATCCTTAGAAAATCGCAAAACGCCAAGATTTTGCAAAATCCATCTTTCAAAATGTGCCAGCGGAATCCAATCAAACAATTAATGTTTTTGCAAATCTGGCAGAGACATAGATCTCCACAAATTTTAGCATCAATTTCATTCGGCTTAAAAAGCAATGTGGCACCGCCCATCAGTTCCAAGCAAAACCTGAGTTTCTGCTTTACCCAAACCTTCCAGTCTGCCAAAAATAGTCTGATTTCTCACAACCCCAGACGCAAGATGAAGCCCAATCCCAAAAAGATTAAAATATTCTGCGCCATGGCAGCAATCATCGTCATCACTCTCGTGATTATTGTCACCACCTTAGCGTTCACTGTTTTCAAGCCCAAGCAACCTATTGTTGCTGTCCACCTAGTCGGCCTCGACAAAATTCAATGGGGCTGGCATCTCAACGTCACGTTAGACATGGTCCTTTCCCTTCAAAACAGAAATTACGCCAAATTCAAGTTTGCAGACGGCACGGCTTTTGTTGATTACCACGGTCTCTTGGTATCAAAAGTTCCAATTCCAGGAGATACTGTTCCAGCGAGGTCTACGATTGACATTAACACTAAAGGAGATCTAATGATGAGCGAAATAGTACAAAGTCCTTATTTTACGACCGATGTTCTGTCCGGGAGCTTGAACTTGACTTCAACGTCTAAGTTACCAGGGAAAGCAATTTTGTTTAACATGTTCAATAAGCATGCTACGGTGTATACGACATGTAACATCTGTGTGTTTGTTCTTTCTCAAAAAGCCGACTCTAGTTGTCTCTCTCGACTCAAACTTTAAGTGTTTGCTGGTAGAATAAGCATTTTTAAGGGGAAAATAAGTGTATGTTCATCTTTTTAATTTTTTTCTGTTTTGGATTTTCACTGCGTATCTCAGCACTATATGCTTCTTGTCCAAGGAAAGGGGTAAAAAGCGGAAAAAATAAAACTTTATTACAAATGTTATTGTGGGAAAAGAAAGGAATAAATAAAACGAATCTTCTAGCAATTTGTTGTTTGCATATAGAAAGATTGCAACAGTTGTATACAGCTTTCCTTTTGCACAAATACGGATAATTTACCGCTGTAAAACAGCCGTCAATCAAGTCTCGAGGCGTGGACTGAATGTCCGAAAGAAATTTAAAATTCAACCTGGTTGGATGCCGAGTATCCCATTAGACACGCCGATTACCATCCAAAACAAAAACTATGGCGGCTTCAAGTTCGTAAGCAGCAAAGCATATATCGATTACCATGATGTCTTGGTGTCAGAAATTCCAATTCCAGAAGACAAAAGTCCCTGCACGGTCAAAGATTAACATCACCACTAGCGGAGATCCAATGACATATAAAGTGGCAAGGAGTCGTCATTTCATGGATGATATTGCTGCTGGGAGCTTGAGCTTGACATCGACCTCCCAGTTATCGAGCAAAGCAAATTTGTTTAACATCTTCAAGAGTCATGGGACGGTTATATTCTACCTGTAAAACCTTTATTCGAATCCAATTGTCTATCCAACCTCAAATCTGGATTGCTTGTTAGTATAAAAGGCATACGATTATCAAGTTATCTTTTAAGACGCTTGTTAGAATCAACTATCATATGTAGTTGAGGCCAATTGGACCTCTTCGAAAAAGAAAAAGTAAAAAGAAAATATCATTGTTCGTTTTCTTGATTTATATTCTCGAACTGCATTACAAATGTTATTACGGGAAAAAAAAAAAGAGAGAAAAAGGAAAAATGGAAAGAGAATCCTCCAGTTGTTTGGTGTCACTGCCTTCTTTTGTATTTCAATATCTCTACAGGAAATCTGCAACAGTCGTCTGCAGCTTTCTTTTTTTGCGTGTACAAAAATGTAAAGAATTAAGTAATTCAATTGTAAAGACAAGACAAATCGCAGCAAGCCTCTCTTTTTTTTTTTTAAGCTTTCCATTTTCCTTCCTAAAGGAACACAAAAAAATCGTATATTTAAATTAAATACTCTATGAGTGGACTTTAGAGAGACATTAAAAAAAAAAAAAAAAACCACTTCTTTTGTGGGCTTCAGACCCATGATTAATTGACCCGTACCCAGAAAGATTTAAGCCTGGTTCTGCCTTTTAGTCATTTAAATGTAGAAGAAGAACCGCGTACCAACAACCATTAAACAAGGCAACAATGACACTCTTGAGGTAGATAGTGTTTCCACGTGCCGTCTCAAAACAATCTTTTATTGTTCTGATAACAATTAATGAAAAAGTTGCTAACCATACTAGTGCATAATAGATACTGGCTTAATTGTCAAATCCTACTCAATGCCATCAACATGAAGGAATCGAGTTCTAGCCACACATTGCCCATCCTTTACCCAACTCTTTTTTATTTATTTATTTTCTTTTCTTTTCTTTTTTTTTTTTAAAAAAAAACCTGTGGCCTGTAGCTACTAATATTATTTACAGAAGATAACTTCAGTTCTTGAAAAAAGCTGTCTTTTACTAACCTGAAACTGAGACATCGAACAGAATTTCTCACTTTTCCTAACTAAGCTAAAATTTTCATTATAAAAACATTGTTTAATAATTCTGCAAGTGTCTGAATCACAACCGCACGTTCAATTCCAAATTCTTTAATCCACTATGATGCTCCTCCTCGCAACCTCAATAATCTAACAAAGTTCCCATATGGATATAAAAACAGAAAATATATAAGAACTCGAAATTAATTGTCTAATAATATTTATTTGTGCAGGTGGCACAGGAAGTTTGGGGAGGTGGAAATTGTATCTGAAAGACTGTCATTCCTATTTATAGTTGCGCTGAACTAGTGTCCTGGACTGCCAGCATTCTTTACTTCTTTCTTGGCCATTTTCCGTTGGCATAAATGGTTCATCTCACTCGTCGGACCTGAAAACTCTATTTTACGGATTTCAGAGTGACTAGGAAATAGTTATGAAATTTTATTTTATTTTTTTCAAATTTATGTATTGCATGACAACCAATCTAAGGATAAAAAATCCAAAGACTCGTACTCGGTCAAAGTTACTGTACTACTCTAGCTACATAGTGGGTACCAACTTGAGACTTTGCTTTTGTTTTTATTTGCTTTGGTTATAATCGACGGAAAAACATCCAATAACCTTGACCTTGACCTTACTCAAGAATTGCAGAGCCACTAACGTATCCATGTGACAGTAAACAATTTACCCACTACTTACTACTTTTATGGTTGGGGCTGACATCTCAAAGAAGTGCAAGTGAAGATACCCTTTAAAATTAAAGCGTAAATGAATTATATGATGCTCTTTCTATATTTACGCAATGAACAGCATTGCCTTAGTGGGTTTTCCTTGGTAAATGGAATCTGGTGCAACCGATGATGTTTCATAAGAAAGTGACTACCCTAATTTATTATTTGACTAAATAATGATTTTAGTAATGAGTATGAATGTGTGATCCAAATAATCTAAACGAGAAGAGTTAGTTGGCAAAAGAAAATTGACATATCCAGAAAGAAAACAATTATTTTTTTAGGCCAAGAATCATGGCTATGACTACCTGTGGACTTAGCACACTTCTCCTCGCATAACAAAACTATATATATATATATATATATATATTTTTTTTTTATGACACAAACAAGTATAATTATGCATATTTTGAAGATACGGATTTGAATATAAGATTTGATGCCCTTATGAGCTATTTCCCTTTTTTTTTTTTTTAATTTCTTGTTTAATATAGATTGGTTGTTAGGGGCAGGGAACTGTAAAGATCTTTCATGCAGTGTTTGCAAGTCAGGCAGTAACATCCAGAAGATGATTCCAAGTTCTTTCTCTTTTTTTTTTTCATCTCTTTTGGAACAACTTTACTTTCTTGTTAGCAAGAAAGAAAGAACGCGGCCGATTTTTATTTCTAAAAGTCACGAGACATAAATGACTCACCGTTTGTTTCTTTCTGTGTCATGGGATATTTGGAGCGTTTATTTGTGGCAAAAGTCAATACATTCGCCGTTCTGTCTGAGCCTGTTGAAATAATACCCACAACAACAAAACCCTAAATGATTAAATTGAAATTTTTTTTTTTTTAAAAAACGAGATGACTTTTGAAAAAGAAAATTTACTGCTCTCGCAGCCAAATAAAGAATAATGGGAACATTAAAATATTCATCATCTGGGTTTTTAATCATTCAATAATGCTAGTAAGGAAATCAGATTGTAGGCTTCTGACAGAAAAGGTCTAGAAGAATTTGAGAAAGAAAGAGTCAAACACTCGCCTTCAATGCTTATGCACATGGAGGGGTCATCTATTTCCAGCCGTTTCTGAATAATGTAAATGAATGGCTCGAAAGAGGTTGGACATGAATTGATAATTAAACCTATTAATCTAACTTCGCATTTCCTTTATAGTGATTTCTTTTATTAAAATCATTTTAAATTCTTCACTTCGAAGGTACAAAGAACTTACATCCGTATTCGGTTGTGATTCTCATTTCCCGCTTGAATAATAGACCTCTAGCCTCTGGGCTCTATCATATCTACTTGCAATTTTTATACCCACTTGCATATTATGTTCCGTTTCAAAAGAATAACGTCATACGCAAGTATGTACTTTAAGAAAAAAAAAAAGAAAAGAAAAAGAATAGCCTTGTAAGCATTTTTTTTTTTCAGTAGTGTGGGGTCAAAGGATAATTTCCCAGGATTCTACGGTGGCTTCCCACACAAAATAATGCCACAAAGTACTGTTTATTTAGCAGTTCTTTGTGGCCTTGCTAAACATTTATCTTGGAGATTCTAAATTTAAATCTTAAAAGAAAAAATGTCAGATTTATAAGAAATGATAAAGTTACTTCACAAATTATATATATATATATATATATATATAAAAGGAATGAGAGCTTTTTATTTTTTTTTTAATACTAGCTTCTTTTGCATGCCTCTGTTTGGCTACATTTCGATAGAAGCCCATAACTTAACACTCCAACGCCACCACGCCCCCACTGAAGTAAAATGGCGAACATATTGAAACCATATATAACAGCGAAGGTGCAAGAACGAGATCTCGCCCGGTTTTTACCAATCTTCGTAAGTGAATGTGGTGGCATCACAAGATTTTTATTTTAAATGAAGTATAACGAGTACAACAGGAAGTGTCATCTTTGGCTTCAGGCAATTATAGCCTCCTCATTGCGTTCATGATCTTTTTCTTCTTAGTTCCTGCAATGGCTGGTAGAATTACTTTCTACTGAAAAAGGTCGAGAGCCTTTCGTTGGTTGTAAATAGAAAATTTAAGGAGTGCAAGGTAACTCTTCAAAGAAAGATATTGATCGGATTGGATGCTGGTCTTTAAATTTCTCTCATCCCTTTCCCTGCAACCGAACAAACAAAATGTAAAATAAATAGAACACGACGGTTTACTCTACGAAAAAGAAACCATATTCAGTTTTCAGCTGCAGACCGAGCAAGATAGACAGAAAGAGAGAGGGCAGAAGGGGCCAAGGAGCATCGCGTCAAAATTAAATTAACTATCAACAGGAATTTACTTTAAAACAGCCTGATATGAGAATTATCCAAGATGATTAACTAACAAGGAAAAAAGGTACCTCTTTTCTTCAAGTCTGCATATTGATTCTTTCCATTAAAACTCACTTCACATCTTTCATCTCTCTCCATGAGTCCTCCATAATGATCCACAGTTACTCCTTTACCCTACAAAATTTAACTCTTAGAAATTAAAACCTGAATCCTCCGAAGAAATGGAAATATATTTTATATAGGAGATCACGAAGCTTACTAGAGAATTATTAAAATGGTCATTCGTCTTCCTGACATGATTCCGGTCGATGGGTCTCAAATCCCTAACCTAAATTTAGTTTTTTTGTATTTTTAAAAAATGATCGGTTCCAAACAAAAGACACAAACATGAGACACTGTAGTTAGAAAGGAAATAAAGAGAAAGAAATTAAAGATTGAGATTGGGAAGCTATCCAACCTTGTGACTTTTAACAGAAGAACTAGCAGTATCCTCCAAAGAGTTATCATGACAAATTTCCTCGGCTCTTGTTTTCTTGAAAATTAGATTTTTTGGCGCATTGGGCAAAACCCCATTTGGATAGCAAGCCGCGACACGGTTGTTGTGAGACAATTTCCAGGAAGGAAAAGAAGCAGCATCAGAAACCATGGAAGAGGTATCGGAACCAGAAGAGATACTATCCTCTCTAGTACTTTGGGTAAATAAATCTTCAAGATAAGCTGTCCAGCCGCTCTCCTCCTCAGGAAAGTCTGTTAGCGTTGCTTTAGAAGGAACCAAAGCATTGTTGATGGATGAATGATTAGTTGAATCCTCCATTAAAATCGATGGACAATAAATAAGGAGCAGTATTGCGAGGGAATTTGAGATGTTAAGAGGCCTTTTCTAAAGAGTGGAATTTCACGACAGGACAAAAGAAAAAAAAAAGGCAGATGATTGTGTAATGCAAGAAAAGAGAACCCATAATATAGAGAATCTTGGATTTCTATGTGGGCCCCAAGGAGTTGGGGTAGTTTAAATCAGCAGTTGCAACAGAAAAGCAAAGCGTACGGGGAGAGAGAGAGAGAGAGAGCAAGAGTGGAAAAGAAAATGATCTAGCCGAAGGGTTGACCTTTGTGGTTCATATGGGTTTTTGTAAAGGAAGATATTGGTACCCATTGTCTTTGGAAGGACTTACCCTTCAACGGAATGCAACTAATGTGCTAAAGAGTCAATTACAAGAAGAGTGGAAAATGTATTTAAGAAAAAAAAAAAAAAAAGAGGAAGAAGTAGATGAGAAGAGAAGAGACGTTAGCATGTTCCAGGAATTAAATTAAATTAAAAGAAACATTAGCATGTTGTTTATGACAAAATATGCACTTAATGTACAGTTTCAGTTCTAGTGTTCTTTTTGGTTGTTGTTTTTAAAGCTTCATGTGTATGCTTCACCGCAAGCCTCCTCTCTCTGCTTCCATCCGAAAACAAAGAAATCTCAGAAAATTACACAAGACAAGTAAAATATTTTTCAGCAGCTAGTAACCTCAGCTTCTTTCAGTGAGCAAGACCGCCCCCACCATTCATAAGTATTGACTTAAACAATTAGCGGCGACAATTTGATCATTGCAATTAGACAAGCCAATGCTGACTGATTTGAAAATTTCGGCTGAACAGAACTAATTAGCCAAGAAAGTGATCTTAAGTGCAGTTAAATAAAACCCTGACCAGTTTTAACATGAATAGATAACCCATATATCAGACTGGCGAGTTCTTTCCATTCAATGCTTTCACATGTGGTTCTGATTCAGGTTTTTATGTACTTTTGACACTATTAAATGATTTGATGGTTTGGAATCAAACACAAGGACTATTCGACATGATTCAGATATTGCCAAACTAGATGCGTTGCCAGCTATTCCCAATCCCCTTCATAATTTTGATGAGACGGGTTGTATCAATAAAATGCAGGATGGCCTTGGTTATGCAATCTGCACCATTCGTGAAAGAAGTTTCACATGACACATCTGACAGCCAATCTCTTCTGCTAAGTATATTGCAAGATAATCGAGTAAAATATAATACACGAAGCAATCAAAAGTAATTTCTTCACTCCCTTTATGATACATAGAGATTTCTGTTGGAACTTGAAACAATAACTTTATAATTATTGAAAGAATAAAATCCGTTAAGTGGATTATCCTGATACCAACTAAAGATGACTCGATTGTTGTTCAGTCAACCTGCCAGGCATTGTAGCTACTGGCTATCATAACTCGGCTCTCGGATTCCAAAGTTTGAAGACCAGAATTCCATTCAAAAAAATTTCTGTTCATATCCGGCAGTGGAGGACCAAAACCAGAACCAGAAGCAGAAGTCAGAATTCAAAGAAAAGAAGTCACGAACTGAAAGATCTAAGGGAGGCGCACGTGCATATGAATACAGAATATGATCCTTCTTTCCGCATAGTGCCAATGCTAACGTTATTCCATTCTGGGGCTTTTGTATCGGACCCTGGGAGATCTATCAATGTCTGCTGGGCAATATCCTCCCGTCCACGTGGCGAATTTGTTTGTAATTTTTCATCCTTGATTTACATGTAAATATGTAATGTAATTGCACGCACTGGCTTTACTAGATGCACTTTAAAAAAAACTCAAAAATTAATCTACCACTAGTTAACCATTTGTTAAAAAATTTTCAAAATTTTTAAGAAACAAGCAAAATGTGAACATCAGTGCACTCACGGGGTCGTCGAGACAAGGATGCGGCGAATTTTTCATTCTCTGGGTTATTACTGTTTGAATTGGAAAAAATGGAATAATCTCTGGGAAGAGAAATGGTGCGTTGGATCTCTCAGGGAATGCTTTACTGTTAAAATCTTAAACTTTTATATTGGGAATCTTTGTTGGAAAAAATGTATATAAGATTTGTGAAAATGGAAAGAAATATATAGTTTGTGGCAGAATCAGCCTCCTAACAGGGAAAAATAAAATGTCCGCTGAAACCTATAGATCCAAAGCAATTTTTGCAGCCGATAAAAGGATTGCTCTGGTGGATACAGAATAGTCTTGGCGAGCTTGTGGTTACGACTCAAGAAATCTGGTTTTGTTGGGCCAGTCGAAAACTTCTCAATGCCCAATTCGTTATTGGACCAATTGGGCTTGTCCTGGCATACCCCTCCCGGCGGTCACGACAGACGTGAGGTCTCAGTCCCGTAGAGCTCGCAGCATAGACTAAAGACAAACCACCCTGGTTTTCTTCCCCCTATAATCAGTATCCTTTCGCTACACCTTTGGTTTGATCGTCATTGTGCATTTATGCTGCACTAATTATAAAAAGAAAGAAAAGGTCCCTATGAATTTTTTATTTTAAAAAAGGTATTCATGAATTTAATATATATAACAGGAGGAGGGGAGTGGCTCGGCCTCATTATTAGATCTCAACTTTTAATGTATGAATAGCTGAACAATTCGCTTCCTTCATTAAAGATGCTACTCAGAGGGTTCAAAAAATGTAGCTTTCTTCTACCATTCGAATTAAAATTATGTATACGAGTTTCAAAGTCGTAATAAATCATCGAGCAAAAACGATGATCGTCGATGGAAAGACATTCAAGGAAGTCTTTTCAAATTAAAGATCATTGGGAATCCAAATAAATTTTTGTTATTACATTAATTATTCCAAAATGAGTAAAATGCTCAGTGTTTGCCAATGACCATAATTTGAAGTTTCTGCTTTTTCTGCTGGGTTCCATTCGCGAGTAACAAGACAATCGCTTTTTTCAAGCCCATTGTTAAACCCAAATTAAAAATGTTTTGGAAAAAAATTAACTAGCAATTTGACTAATTAGGCTTAGATGGCCATATTAAATTGCAGCATCTACAAATCTTCAATGATCATTAGAAGAGGATTAAAGAAAAATAACAAAAGGAAAAACAAATCTGCAACAGCACTGATGGATTGCCGCGGACAGAGAGGAACTTGACTTGGTATGGTACCCAACAGAACCTTCTTCATGAAGCTGGACTCGTAAGGAGTACACTTTTCGTGCAACGTCTATACCGAGAAACTTTCATCTGGGTCAATGGAACCATTGGGGGCCAACTTGCAAATGGCTTTTGAAAGTCCATGAAAGCAACAGGAGGGACCCCATGACAGGTATCTGCCTGGAATCCACGAGGACCCACTGGGCCTATTCGCAATCAATACATTGTTTCCACACAATTCCTCGATATTGACCAATGGTAACGTATTTCCGGGCATCCCAATTCTATCAAATCCTGTGACGTAATCGGAAAAGGGTGTGGAAATCATGTGAATGCAATTTCCTGATCGAGAAATTTTTTTATCTACCTAATCAAAAATATCTCCACGTCGATAGCGTTAACAACAACTATTTTACAGAGACATGGTTGTCAATGGACGCTGTTGGATTGAAATTTTAAAATCTATAATATTAATTTAGGACTAAGAGTCTATCGTGTGTTATGAACTAAGTTCTTGTATTTTCAATATAATTAAATCAATCTTAGGAAAAATTAAGTGATAAAAAATTTTAATAAGAAGATGGAAAGACATGATTGTTGTAGACTATTAAAATTTAATATACATTTTATATTTTAAATTTTATTAAATAATATAAAATTTTAAATTAAATAATTTTGTAATATTATATTAAAGTATTGTGAACTAATTTTATGTTTAAATTATGCTATTTTTATATTTGATTATAAATTTTTATAAAATAAGTTAAAAAAAGAGAATGTTGGAGTTACTGCTTTAGAACCGGGCAACCGAGTCGGACCATTTTGCTACCGGTGAGTGGTGTGCCCCTTGTACAAGTACACAACAACGTGAATCCAGCAGCGGAGTTGTGAGCAGGACCACTCCTGAACCGTCGGATTTACAAACGGGAATGGTAGGCCCTACGGTGTGAACGATCAGCTGTCATCTCATGGACTTGCGGTTTTCTTCCAACAGACAAACTCCAAATGGCAATTATGGTTACGGTTTAGAACTTCATTCTCGCTAAGAATTTTTAAGATATATGACAATGATAGGGCAAAACGAAATATATAAAAGTGAAAAACAGATGTCACCATTGAATTATATGACGAGAAAAACGTGGAACTTTCTGATATTTCACACGCAATCCATTGGTCGGGATCTCTCGTCTTTTAAAAGGAAAAACACTGAGACCAAGGTGAACTCGAAAGCATAAAATGACAGGAGAAATTGAAAAAAAAATTAAATTAAATTTTCTTTTGAAAATCGAAATCAACAAACAATAAAGAAAATTCCTTTAATATTTTGTACCAAAATTGGGTTGTTGATCTTGAAATCCATTTTCCTTACAGTGTGACACGAAATTGTTTCTACCCCACCATCGGATAATATGGATGAGCATTGAGCTATTGCGAATTGAATTCTAATTTTAACAATAATATTAAAATTATTATGCTGTAATGCCATATGTATGGCTTCTTTCTAATGGAGAAAAGAGGAAAGAATCATAAAATATTGTGCCTTTTGACTCGGACGCATTCGGTCGGACAATTCTCTGATGCTGATATTTTAACCCTTTATGTAAACAATCGTCTTACGCGCAATTTCAACCCCTTGCCACGGCTCCCCTCCAATGGGATTGTGACTAGCTGGTTGTCCTCCCTCAGTAGGTCCCACGCATCTTGTTGCCGTACGTAATTACCTGCAATGGGAGTGAATTTGCCTTACACGGGGAAATGAAACCTCCTATTCTGTGTTGCATTGAAAATTTTCATATTATTTTTCTTTAACATTCGGTGGGGAAATCAAAGTCGCAAATATCCATAAATGTGCAACCCAAATGGTGCGCATGTGCGCAAGAGAGTCATGAACGTAGTAAATGGCCAAACGGCCTTCGCAATGCAGAGCCTGGAAATGGTTCAGGCAAAATTCAGACTCATTTAATTAGCTCATTTTTTGAGCAAGCTGTATGTAAGGTCCATTGGAGAGAGGTGGTCATCGCCTGCTTGGGCTTAATATATATGTAGATGCTCGACAATATGTGGCCACCTAAAAATGTTATGCTGGTGAAGTTTAGAGGTGGTGCACAAAATTCTAGCCATGGAGGCAAGTCCACTACAGATAGTTTCCCCCCCCCTCCCCCAAATATTAATCATTTATTGATTTAAAGAAGTCTTAAGATAAGCACATGCTATGCCGACATCACTCCACTTCCGAGTCAACAGCACCGAGTATGGACACATGCAAACGGGCCGGGCAATTATATGCTATATGGCTCGAAGGGGTACCAAGAAAGTTTAGTGGCACGATATTTCCTCTCTTGCGGAATTCGTCTAGCTTCCTTGCTTTTTTTTTAATGTATATATATATATATATTAAAAAAAAGGCAAGGAAGCTAGACGAATTCCGCAAGAGAGGAAATATCGTGCCACTAAAATTTCTTGGTACCCCTTCGAGCCATATAGCATATAATCTGTCTCTTATACACATCTAGATGTGTATAAGAGACAGATATATATACTTATTTTCGCTGAATAGTTTAATCATTTTGGACATGCATGCATGGGTCTTTCTTATCGTCGTAGAAATGCCTACATGGAAGGTAACTGGTGCAAACAGAACTTTTTTGGACTACGGGTAGAAATCTTCGATCTTGGAGTAACAAATTCAAATAAGTCAAAAGTTTGATCTCTTACAAGGAATATTGATAAGTCCAATTCAAAAGTCAAAGTTCTCATTTTGTACTGTAGAGGTTCTAGTTTTGAGGCATATAAACTGTCGCTCTCAAGAATAAATGAAAAATAAAAGAAAACTTCCCATTTTGTACGTAGCTAGAGTATGTCCTCTCCATGCTTTAGTCGTTAAAGAACCGAGTCCTTTGCGCGTCTAAGGGAAAAAGAGCCCAACTCGTTTCGGTTTTCATTAGAACTGCATTGTATTCGAACATTTATTGAAATCGTTTTTCCTTCAATGTCGACTCCTCAATCTGAAAAGAAGAATGAAACTGCATAACAGTTTGCCGAAAGAAAGGTTTACGTGGGATCCCATGGCATCCTTGACGCGTACAGACAGTGAAGATGGTTACATTTGTATATAAACCGTGTATCAAAATTCAAAAAAAAAAAAAAAAAAGAGAGAGAGAGAGAGAGAGAAGCAAATTAAAGGGACGAAGGGTCGTTATTGGTATGTTAATATTATATTCACCTAGTCACGTCTATTAATGCCCTTTTATACGTTATTTTCTTATGTTAATAAATGAATTGCAATCGGAAGAATAATGATGGTTTATTCTGTTTACAAAACTTTTTGCACGAGGCAGCAAAATCCGTATCAATTTCAAGATTTAAAGGATAAAGATCATATTGTTCCTCGTGGAAAGGTAGAGTGAGGAAAGAGACGGAGAGGGAGAGAGAGAATCGTTTTGTTAATTAGGTTCATCAAATTCTCAAAAAGAAAAAAAAAAGTCCTGAGTTTAAAAAAAATTATGAAAACAATTTCTACAATAGACCGTCACCGAAATTAAATCGAAGATAAAACAAAGGAAATAAAAACGATAAAATTACAACATCTATCAAATAATGGCAAATGCATCAGCTTTTTATTATTTATTATTTTTTTTAATTATTATTTTATTACATATTTTATGTGTGTCTCCTTTTTGTTTTCATGTTCATGATTCATACATCCGTAAGTAACTTAGAGCAACAGGGATTTTTTGTTTTTTATTTTTTTGAGATATTATGAATTCTTCCAATCAAAGACTAATTTTCTCAAGATTTTTCTTCCCGTCTATCCATTTAGAATTCTACAGTTTTTTAACTGTTACCAAAAGAAAGCTTTTCCACTTCCCAGTTCATACTAAAAACCGCTGGACGAAAATCATTGGATCAACTAATTAATCCCGGAATATTACAACTTTTTTTTTTTTAAGGAAAAGCAACTAGATTCATTTATTAATTAATATATTAAAACTGGTTCCACAAGCACACACAATCGGAGAACCTTGAACCAGTTCAACAGCTTATAGGAAGATTGTAGTTGTAATGACACCAGTAATAGCATTAGCAAAATTTTCCCAACTCTTTGGGTTCATTAAAATTTTTTGTTAATTCATTTCATAAATTTGGGAGGTACAAGGAGAAATGTGCGTTTCTTGCATGTTGTTGTAAATTAAATTACATGCAATAATAATAATAATAATAATAATAATAATAATAATAATAATAATAATAATAATTATAATAGTAATAATAATAATAATAATAAAGATGTGTATAAGAGACAGCCTTTAAGACTCTTAGAAATTGCGGTTCCTGTTTCTTTCTTCTTGCATATTAATGGCGCACGTTGCTTTGCACGTTGCTTCTTCTTCTTCTTCTTCTTATTATTATTATTATTATTCTGTCTCTTATACACATCTGCGCCATTAATTTGCAAGAAGAAAGAAACAGGAATCGCAATTTCTAAGAGTCTTCAAGGAAAGGGAGGTCTACAGTCAAGAAGTTGAAGGAAGAAAGTGAAGATCTGTCTCTTATACACATCTGCGCCATTAATTTGCAAGAAGAAAGAAACAGGAATCGCAATTTCTAAGAGTCTTCAAGGAAAGGGAGGTCTACAGTCAAGAAGTTGAAGGAAGAAAGTGAAGATCTGTCTCTTATACACATCTTTATTATTATTATTATTATTCTGTCTCTTATACACATCTGCGCCATTAATTTGCAAGAAGAAAGAAACAGGAACCGCAATTTCTAAGAGTCTTCAAGGAAAGGGAGGTCTACAGTCAAGAAGTTGAAGGAAGAAAGTGAAGATCTGTCTCTTATACACATCTAGAAGAAGAAGCAACGTGCAAAGCAACGTGAGCCATTAATTTGCAAGAAGAAAGAAACAGGAATCGCAATTTCTAAGAGTCTTCAAGGAAAGGGAGGTCTACAGTCAAGAAGTTGAAGGAAGAAAGTGAAGATCTGTCTCTTATACACATCTGCGCCATTAATTTGCAAGAAGAAAGAAACAGGAACCGCAATTTCTAAGAGTCTTCAAGGAAAGGGAGGTCTACAGTCAAGAAGTTGAAGGAAGAAAGTGAAGATCTGTCTCTTATACACATCTGCGCCATTAATTTGCAAGAAGAAAGAAACAGGAACCGCAATTTCTAAGAGTCTTCAAGGAAAGGGAGGTCTACAGTCAAGAAGTTGAAGGAAGAAAGTGAAGATCTGTCTCTTATACACATCTGCGCCATTAATTTGCAAGAAGAAAGAAACAGGAATCGCAATTTCTAAGAGTCTTCAAGGAAAGGGAGGTCTACAGTCAAGAAGTTGAAGGAAGAAAGTGAAGATCTGTCTCTTATACACATCTTTATTATTATTATTATTATTGCATGTAATTTAATTTACAACAACATGCAAGAAACGCACATTTCTCCTTGTACCTCCCAAATTTATGAAATGAATTAACAAAAAATTTTAATGAACCCAAAGAGCTGTCTCTTATACACATCTGCGCCATTAATTTGCAAGAAGAAAGAAACAGGAACCGCAATTTCTAAGAGTCTTAAAGGCTGTCTCTTATACACATCTAGATGTGTATAAGAGACAGTCCTTCAACTTCTTGACTTTAATCCTCCCTTTCCTTTAAGACTCTTAGAAATTGCGATTCCTGTTTCTTTCTTCTTGCATATTAATGGCGCACGTTGCTTTGCACGTTGCTTCTTCTTCTTCTTATTATTATTATTATTATTACTATTATAATTATTATTATTATTATTACTATTATAATTATTATTATTATTATTATTCTTATTATTATTATTATTATTCTGTCTCTTATACACATCTAGATGTGTATAAGAGACAGGTATGGTACCCAACAGAACCTTCTTCCTGTCTCTTATACACATCTAGAAGAAGAAGCAACGTGCAAAGCAACGCGCGCCATTAATTTGCAAGAAGAAAGAAACAGGAATCGCAATTTCTAAGAGTCTTAAAGGAAAGGGAGGTTTAAAGTCAAGAAGTTGAAGGACTGTCTCTTATACACATCTTTATTATTATTATTATTATTATTCTTATTATTATTATTATTATTACTATTATAATTATTATTATTATTATTACTATTATAATTATTATTATTATTATTACTATTATAATTATTATTATTATTATTATTCTGTCTCTTATACACATCTAGAAGAAGAAGCAACGTGCAAAGCAACGTGCGCCATTAATTTGCAAGAAGAAAGAAACAGGAACCGCAATTTCTAAGAGTCTTAAAGGAAAGGGAGGTTTAAAGTCAAGAAGTTGAAGGAAGAAAGTGAAGATACGTAGTGTCATTCAAAAGAGTCAAAAATTGAGAAGGAATGGCCAAAAGAAAATTTGTTGAGAGTTTGGTTTGGTAGCCGTCATTCGATTCGTTGCACCCTATGCTCTCCTTGGGAAAACTATACACGTCTCTAGTCTCTCTCTTTCTCTCTCTAGATTGCAATTGCACCTTTCCGCCATTAAATGCTATTGCACCATCTCAACGCGCTCTGCAATAACTCCTTACTGCCACATTTTTCCCTCCATCTGATCCCACTCTTTCTCCTTTTTTCTTTTATTTTTTTTTGTGTTTCTCTCTTCTCTTTTCCTTTGCCTTCTTCCTCTGTCTCTTTCCTTTTGATTTTACATATTCCATATACCATAAAAGATTGTTACCAAAATCGCTGGAGAAACCACTTGAGGTGCCTCAAATGGTAGTGGATTTTCAACAAGGTAACCTCAAAACCAGATACAAATCCCAGCGCTTAATTCCCAAGGACTTTTCATTTTTCTGGGCTTGTTTTTTGTGTCAAGTCAAAAGTATTTTATAAGTATGTTTCTTGAGAGAGTCTCGCACTCTTCTCTCTATCTCCGGCACTCTCCAGGAAACACGGTGGTTTTCTTTTTTTGGGTAAAAAAAATCTCTACAGCATATTTTTCTCGTCCTTTGGATTCTCTCTCGCCTCTTCATCTGATTCTTGATTTCCTTTTGCCACCTGGGGTAGATTGAGCTATTATCTATTGAGAGAAAGGAGACAGGCTAAGGCAAAGTTAGATCCTTCGAGATCTTTGTTGGGCCTACTAATCGTCATTTGTTTGCATTTGGGAAATTCGCCATATTTTTGTCAGTCAAATTCCTTTCCAAATTTTCACCTCTAGCCTTACCGTATTATGCACTTCGTGGCTCTGTGCCTTTCAATGGGCGCGTAAAGCCTGAGAAATAGAGAGGGAGAGTGGGAGCCATTTGGCTATTTCAACGGCCAGTAAAAATCATAGTCAGCTTCGTCAGCTCTGCCCTTGTTTTATGCAGATTCTGTGAGATACCAACTTATATAAATTCCTTGTCCTTTATATTTTATAATTTCAAACAAATAAATGAGACTCCTGATCCAAAGACCAAGGTAGTGAGGAAGGGAGTGAGAGTTTGCCATAATCTTGGTGCAATATTAAGTTTTGACACAAAGATCAGGGCTTTGGGCGGTCCAAATATGCCAGCCGGAGTAATGATTCCAGAGAGAAATATGCCATTAACGATTGTGAGCTTTCTTTTGGTCTTTGTGTTTCCTTTTGCGCATCCTTGTCTCCTGGTTCTTTTGCTCATCTGCTTTTATATTTTTCAGCGATCTCTTATTCCTTCCATGAATAAATAATTTCTATAAAGCAGATATTTCCTCTTCTTCCCATTGATTTGGAGTCAAAAATAGTCTGTCGTGATTGACAACCGTTTTTAGTCAGATTAATTTACATTTCCAAAGCAAAATTCGTATCAATTCTTATTTCTTGCGAGGACCAACGCACAAACATAGAACACATAAACAGAGAAATAAATGAGTTTTTGTTCCTCAAATATTTTTTAAACATTGACCTTTTTCAGAGCAGAATCTGGTATTTAGCTTTTCGTAGTTTTGGCTTTTCTCTTCAGTCAAGATATGTTTTTCTAAGTTTGAAAAGCCATAAGCTTCCTCCAGGAATCTTAAAGATCTGTAGATAATGTTCCAGCCAAACGTGATGGAAGATCAGCTCCACTATCTGAACATCATCAGCACACCCGAAAGTGATGCTCCTCGAATCAGAGGCTATGAATTTGACAGTGCCAATACAATATCTGGCAGCGAGCACCATGAAGGTGCCTCTGAAGACGACCAAGATCAACAAAGCCGCAAAAAGAAGCGCTACCACCGCCATACTCAGTATCAGATTCAACAAATGGAAGCGTAGGCGTTAGCTGAACTAAACTCACTGAAATGCCCTTATTATTATTATTATTATTATTATTATTATTTTATATTGATTCTCTCTCACTCTCTCTCTGTTTTTTTTTTCTCCTTCTTCTTCTTTTTGGTTCTTTTCTCGTGTTACACTTGCAGCTTCTTCAATGAGTGTCCTCACCCGGATGACAAGCAAAGGAAAGAGCTGGGCCGTGAGTTGGGGCTCCAGCCATTGCAAGTCAAATTTTGGTTCCAAAACAAGCGGACCCAAATGAAGGTATAACGTATATGCATAACTCTTTTTAATTTTTTTGAACGTTTATGCATAACCTTTGATCCGTACTTTGCAAATATAGCCAGTAAATATCACATTTGCCTCGTGTGCTATTACTATCTCGCATCATGTTGGCGGTTATAAAATCTTGCTCTTTCCGTTTTTGAAAGTTTCCTTTAGGGGTTTTACTTTATTGAGAATTTTCTTGTCAAAATTGTTACTTCTTTGTCTTTTAGCTTGTTTTGGGTCCAAATTTTTGGGCTAACCCTGAATTCTTTCCTACAGACCCAACATGAAAGACACGAAAACTCGCATCTTCGAACCGAGAATGAAAAGCTTAGGGCTGAGAACTTTAGATGCAGAGAAGCTCTGAGCAATGCCTCTTGCCCTAATTGTGGAGGGCCAACTGCCCTTGGGGAGATGCCTTTTGACGAACATCAGTTGAGGCATGAAAATGCCAGACTAAGAGAAGAGGTACAAGTTTCAATATCTTGATTTCTGGATATCCGATGCCTTTAAAGAAGTTTCTGAAGTGTCGAATTTTTCAAAGTGATTCTTTCCCTCCTTTCCTTCGAAGATTGATCGCATTTCTGCCATTGCTGCAAAGTATGTTGGCAAGCCTGTGATGAGCTATCCTCTTTTATCCTCTCCAATCCCTCCACGTCCGCTAGAACTTGGTGTTGGTAATTTTGGGCCGCATCGGGGCATTGGCGAGGAAATCTTTGGAGCCGGAGACTTTCTTAGGTCAGTGACGGCATCTACCGAGGCAGATAAGCCGATGATAATTGAGCTTGCAGTTGCGGCCATGGAAGAACTAATTCGGATGGCTCAGATGGGGGAACCACTTTGGATGAACAGCCTTGATGGAACCGATGAACTTAACGAAGATGAGTACATCCGAACATTTCCGCGAGGAATTGGGCCAAGGCGAACCGATTTTAGATGTGAGGCTTCAAGGGAGACTGCTGTTGTTATCATGAATCACATCAGCCTCGTTGAGTACCTCATGGATGTGGTAAGGGTTCCTTCTATCAGCTAACTAGCATACATACAGACGTACCTTCCTACACACATACTTATATATATATTTGTTGGTCACACCTTATTCATATTTCCTAGTTTGTGACGGTTTACAGAATCAATGGTCTTCAATCTTTTGTGGCATTGTTTCAAGAGCAATGACTTTGGAAGTATTGTCGACAGGAGTGGCAGGGAACTACAATGGAGCCTTGCAAGTGGTAATTGCTTCAAGACATGAATTAATTATAACTAATTTTATTCTTTCCTCCGCACAATTTATTTGTTCGTCTACTTCACATGGAAACAAAGCCGGATTTGTTTTTTTCTAACATAAAAACTAGATATGTAGATTACAGCATAATAATGCAAGAAGATCAGAAATATTTCATTCCTGATTAATGGTACGTTAATAAACTAGCATTTTAATCTTCCAGATGTCAGCTGAATTTCAGCTCCCTACTCCACTTGTTCCCACTCGAGAGAGTTATTTTGTTAGATACTGTAAACAGCACGCTGATGGCACGTGGGCAGTGGTTGATGTTTCCTTGGATAGTTTACGCGTTAGTCCAGTGGCCAGATGCAGAAGAGGGCCATCCGGGTGTTTAATCCAAGAAATGCCTAACGGATACTCAAAGGTAAAATGAAAAAAATATATATACGGAAGTTGTTAATTACTTGTAACTTTAAAAATGCACAGCTAGATTTATTTCAAAATAAGTATTACTTTTTTTTATTAACAAAATCTAATGCATCAGGTAACCTGGATTGAAAATATAGAAGTGGATGATAGAGGCGTTCATAATCTGTACAAGCAGCTTGTCACCTCTGGTCATGCGTTCGGGGCCAAACGGTGGGTGGCTACTCTGGATCGTCAGTGCGAACGGCTTGCAAGTGCCATGGCAACGAGCATTCCCGCTGGCGACCTGGGCGGTAATGAAACCTCAATATGTAATAATTACTAATAAATTATTGTCTTTGTTCTGCGTCTGTTAGAACTGAAATATCCATTCTGGCCTTCAATTATTGATTCCTGTGCAGTGATAACGAACCAAGCAGGGAGAAAGAGTCTGTTAAAGCTAGCCGAGAGAATGGTGACAAGCTTCTGTGCTGGGGTGAGTGCCTCTACTGCTCACACGTGGACCACATTGTCTGGAACTGGGGCTGACGATGTGAGGGTCATGACCCGGAAGAGTGTCGACGATCCAGGGAGGCCTCCAGGGATTGTGCTCAGCGCTGCAACTTCCTTCTGGCTTCCTGTTCCGCCACAAAGTGTTTTTGATTTTCTCCGTGACAAGAGCTCTCGAAGTGAGGTAGATGAATGTTAATAATCATATTTACAATTGGAGAAAAATTTTACTTTGCATGTGCAACTTTATATTAACTTGAACTTTGATTTTTACCCCCAACGTAGGGATATTATTAACAGATTAATTTCATTGAATAAAATAAAAAAAAATTGCAGTGGGATATCCTGTCAAATGGCGGAGTTATCCAAGAAATGATACATATTGCTAATGGGCGTGCTACAGGAAATTGTGCTTCGCTACTCCGAGTTAATGTAAGTAACTAAGTCCACAGTCCACTTTAGCACCCATTTATAATGTGATTATTTTTCTGTGATTAATTTCTGCCTTTGTTGAATAATATCAATTGGCCTTACAATTTCAGAGTGCAAATTCAAGCCAGAGCAACATGCTAATTTTACAAGAGAGTTGCACTGATCCAACGGCCTCTTTTGTAATCTATGCGCCGGTAGATATTGTGGCGATGAATGTAGTACTTAACGGCGGAGACCCAGATTACGTGGCCCTTCTTCCATCAGGATTTGCTATTCTTCCTGATGGAACTCCGGTGGCTCACGGGGCATGTATTGATGAACCCGTGTCTCCAGGTGGATCCCTTCTAACTGTTGCTTTTCAGATTTTGGTTGATTCGGTTCCAACCGCAAAATTGTCTCTTGGATCGGTTGCCACTGTTAACAATTTGATTGCGTGCACCGTCGAAAGGATTAAGGCTGCCTTATCTTGTCAGAATGCGTGACCACTTTATAGTGAAATCCACAAAGGTACGTCTAATTGCAATTTAAAATGCTTCAGGAGATTGCCACTCTCTACATGTGTTTACTAATTGTTCCTCTTTGATGTTGTTGCAGTTAATTAACCTAAAGAGGAGAAAAGAAACAACATTTGAGAAGAAAAGGTTCGTAGTTTTGGGCTGGTAGAAGGAAAAGGGGAGAAGTCAAGAGCGCACCTTTTTTTTTTTTTTTTTTTTCATTCCTTTGTTGAAGATCAACTCTAGGATTAAAGAGGTTCGGGAATTGACTTTCCCAAAGGAAATGCATAAACAAGGAACTTATATAAACCTTATTATTACATAAGGTTGAACCTTCTTAGCTATTCTTTTTTTGTTCTTAACCTTTTAGTTAGGGTCCTGTCAAATTTGAAATTGTTAGTGATTAATGTACGCCTTTTTTTTTTTCTTCTTTTGTTTTTTTTTTGGCAACTACAGTGGATGGAAAAGCTCGTAACAACCACTTGCAGACTTCGGCTTTTCTTTCCACATCCTAATTTTGAGCTTTTATAAATTGGGTTGTTCCTAATAATCCATTGTTCTCTTGGGGTTTATATTATATGCAAGGCTTTGCTGGGATTTTATATTTTCATCCTAATTTCGAAATGCTATCTCTTACATCTAAAGTTTTAAACTCATTTTCTATTTACAAATGGGTTTCATTAGGAAGGCTAAACTCTAATTGAAGGGTTCCTTTTATTGGAGGCCTCACCCAATACGGAGTTTTGCCAAAGGGTGCCCTACAAGGTGGACCATGGAGTCATGATCCTTTTGTATTAAAGAAAAAAGGTAAAAGAAAGAAAAAAAACGGAAAAATGTATATAAAAGGGTAATTTGGTAATAATAATAGTCTCAGCTGCACGATTTTGTAACCGAAATGTATCCTAATATTTTAAAATAATAATAATATTAATAAAATCTTTACCATCTTTGACTGTCACTAAGCGCAATTTAAAGGAATCTTTCGGGATTCTTTAATAATTAACCTAACTATAACTTCCACTTATGTCAATCTCAAACAACTCTCTCTCTCACCAGCATTCTCTCTGTAGATGGATGTTCTTCGGTTTTTCAGTTATTTTGGGCTCTCACCGTGTTTGAGTGATTATTTAAAGTTCTCTCCGATTCATTGCCGCAGTGTTGATTTGTTGCTCGGTTAGGCACCTTGTAAAAAAGATGTAGACAAATGTATGTATATCTCTAGCCCATATCAGAAGTTTGTGTCACCTTGTTGGGTCCGGGGCCTTCCAGCAATTTAGTAATCGTGTGGGTAGATTGTGGTTAGTAATCCAAACTTGATCTTGATGTTGAGATGGGCTTTGAAGGTCCGGACAATCCAGTTGCCCGCCCCTTTGTATCTTCATTTCTAGATCCATGAGAATCCTTAAGTTGAATCAGGAATGTCGCAGTCTTAAGAATCCTGCTGGAGTGTTGTTTATCTTGAGTAGCTATCTCTAGTCACGGTTGAAATCTCCGAGAGTCCCTCGGAGAATGGATATCTACTGCATGCCCATCGCGAAAAAAGTTTACTCTTACTGGTATTGAGTCGAGGGGCTTCAAAAACTCACTATCATTGGCTCATGTCTCGAAGAATTAACAGCTTTAGGTTCCCCACTAACCTCTGCGAAACTGACATCTCAACTCAAAGGCTGCAACTTTTGTCTTTGGACTCGAATACCATTTTCCCTGGATACTGTTACGAAATCAAAATCAATGCCCCTAATCTTTGAGACTTAAGCTGGAAAGTAATCAGTGCAAATAATGCGTACTTGAGCGACTTCCAGTTTCCCAAGAATGCTACTGTTAATCTCGGTGTGTATGATGACTATGTCGAAGAGAGAACTATTGACAGGCGCTTAGCTGAAACTTTACCCAAAGTTGAGTCATGCAAAAGCATTATAAATAAATATTGATATTCTTGAGGTAAGGGCGTTGTGTTTTAAATTAGAAAATGTATCCCCGTCTAACATAATTGGTTTCACAAAACTTTCAATTATAAGGTCGAAATGTCATTGTGAGGCATCATAACTAGCAATCTTTTAAGCTGTTACATTTGAAAATCCACACCACGACATTTGATGCGTTTCCTGTTGTGTTCTAACATGTTAATGGCCAATCTTTGCGTTTCAATACAGCAGTTATCTCGAATCCTTCAAAGGCTAGCGTCATATGAAGCTAAAGCTTTCTTAGAAGCTGGGCTTGAGTTAAAATATAATGACATTCAATGCTTGCGAACCCAATTGACGAACTGTATTTGGTCAACTAAGCTAGTGTGCCATCAAGCAGAAAATAAACCACTGGTAAATTGTCTTTACGACAAGAAATTTTGACAAGACCGTACAATCCAAAACAGATTATCCTCCGCCAATCGGTCAGAAACTGAAACTAACTCATTTGACAGTCGAAATGCTCTAATGTGAGAAAGGATGATTAACAAAACTTAGCTCTTTGCGACACCTTCAAGCCCTCTTTTTCCTGGCGAGTGCAGGTCGCTTGCCTGAAATACTCTTGCCACCGTGTGGCATCAAGCCACGCAAAATGGCCAATGCAGCAAAACCCAATACAGGGTAGTACAACATCATCAGCTTATCAGATGCCTTGCCAGAACCCGCCAGCTCCGCTAATATTGCAACCTGTGAAGTTTTAAGCAAATCCAACTGGGCATAAGGTGGAGAAAAGAATTGAAAAATTGGCACCACCAACAGGGATTCAACTACAACAGATCCCATGTTCTTGCAACTTTTGGCAGATTAAGTCATTAACAATCTCGCAAATTCAACACCACGTTTCAATTAAAATCGTTAAAACATTAAAATTTATGATATTTTTCATTTAAAAGTTATTTTTTAACGTACAATTCATATTTTTAAAAAACACCTAACAATACCATAAATAAAAACCGTGCCAAACCGTAAATTAGACTTTAAATACAACAATAACAATACCATAATCCTAAATGTAATTGGGGTCGGCGTTCTATTAAAATTAAATGAAGAAAAATAAAAACGTAAATTAGAGACTGAACAAAATAGATAATTACCATGGAAGTGAAGGTAGAGACACCATAGATTAAGCAAGTGGTGTTGAACCAGGGCTTGGTAGCCAGTATCCCGTAGAGATTAAGGAGAGAGAGGGGCCACTGTAAGAGGAGTTCCATCCAAACGAGGCCGACAAAGAAATTGGGCTTCTCGGCGATCAGATAATCGCCGTACTCGCTGCTATACCACTGCTTCAGATCAACAAGGATGTCCGGGAAGATGCTGTGCGGGAGGCACGTTTGGGCATCCATCAGCGGCGCCACTACCGCGATTAAGAGAAAGAACACGAACAGCACAAGGTCCGTTAGCTTCAAGAATGCACCCATCTCGACCGTTGACCGTTTCAATTTCCGCCCCTCTACCGGAGCTCTAACAGCTTTCTTCTTCTCTGAACCAATGTAGGCACTTCTGGATGCGGGATCCGCGAAATGATTAAAAAATTAAACTCTTTCAGAAGAACCATAAACCGTCGTCGTTTTTATCATGGGCCAGGCCCAAATCATATAATTTGGTGAAGCCTTTAGACGGCGTGCCGTATTAGAGCGAGTAGTCAACAGAATCACAGTCTGTGTGTGAGAGAGAGAGAGAGAGAGAGAGAAAGAGGAAATGAGCGAGACAAGGCCGGTGCCGAGGAGGGAGAGTCCATGGGGAATATCAGGAACAGGGCATCCTGAACCAAAGGCACACAGATGCAATGATCGAGCCGAGGACGTTATCCAAGTATGTACTTGTCACTTCCTCTTTTTACAATTTTTTTTCCATTTTTTCAATAATTAACCAGTTACATTTTTATCAGCACCTTATAAAATCGAAGATAGTGCCTCGTTCTTGATTTTCAGCTTCTGATTTCGGTGTTACAGAATAAATGCTTCAATTTTATTTTATTTTTTTCTTATTTGAATTTGCTACCGCCGTCGGATGCGAGAACGAGATTTCTCGGATTGCCAACTGCTCGACGGACCGATATCCGAGAAATCGCGGCTAACCGACTTGTTGGGAAAATTGAAGCGAATTGGATAGTTTAATTAGGGAAATTCTGGGGAATGTGAAAAATCCTTTACTTCCTTTGAAGGGCATAGTTATTGATTGGAGTTACTTTGTTGTAAATGGTCGGGACTGGCTAAATTGCCAGGTCTACTCATATGTTGTGTGTTCATATTTGCTTTTGAAACATTGTGGAGGTGCAGCTGGTTGTTTTGCCTTTTGGGAACAATCACTGTCTAGAATTGACACTGTGATAGATAAGATCATCCAGAGAGATGGGGCGGTCTCTTGTTAGAACTCTTTAACTCCTGAACTGAGTATTAATGTATCTAGTGCATGTTTACTCTCAATCAATCATTTTCAAACATTTTAAATTGTTGCATGTTGAAATGAGAAGCTGATAAGAAGTTCTCCTTCTGCTTTTGAATTGAAGGACTTGTGGATTCATATTTTGTTTGGGATTTTGGAGGCTGTACTTCCAGTGCTTAATAGATAGAACTAGGAAATTCTGACTCTGAAATCTACGGATTGATTGCCAATTATGGGATGCTGGTGGAGAAGAGTTTACCCTCATTAGATTGTTGAAGGTAAACTGTACTTGTAATGAACCAGAGAATGGATACAGGGTGACAAGATGAAAAGAAACGGGAAAGTTTCTTCAATTCTGGCATTGGGGAGGACTTGAGTGAATTCCTAATCTAGCTGGTTGGTACTGTCAAATAGACACGGTTATGTGCTCTTTTAGTCACATTCCAGTTTTCTTTGATGTAGGCTTGTTTTGAGGGAAACCCATTCAAGACAGTTCCAGGGCCTTTCAAGCTCTTCTGGCAATGCATGCGTTCAAAACCTGGGTATGTCAAAATATACATTTTTTATTCTTTTCTCTATTAGCTTTTGATTGGAAATTCCAACTACACACAAGATATTGTATTACTCACTCTTTCCTGAGGCCAGGCATGATATATCCTTTGCATGTTTTGCAAAGCTGCGGCTGCATTATTAGCATTGTTTGAAGCTGAATCAGCATGGGTTTATTTTTGTTGTGCAGGGAGGAACCAACAGAGCCGTACACCTATTTGCAGATAGATCCCCCAAAGAAAGAAGTGAAACTTGAGTGAAACCATTCCTTGCAATGTTTTATAAGTTTCCCTTTGAGGTGCTTGGCCGTTGGATACCGAACCATCGGGAAGCTGTTTTATTACACCATCATCTATTTATAAGTTTCCCTTATAGACTTCAATCTATTTGTGGCTCCAGTAGTATGGAGAAAAACAATCAGTTTTCATGCCCCATTCTGCATTTTGTTGTTAAATAAGGGAACAAAGTTAAAGTTGTTCCAAGTGTATGCCAATTTTGTTCGGTTTCTGCTAGCCTCAATAATGGTACAATCTCGATCATTAAGACGTAGGCTAATCGAGGATCCAAATAGAGAAAGTTCAATTCTCCTTGTTGCCCTTTGAACTTATTATAGGTAGAGTTGCTGAAATGCGCAAAAAATCTTATTGATCCATGGAGATTGAGATTATTGGCCTTTTTCTGGCCATCTCCAGTGTGTTCCAAAGTATACAACTCGAGTAATCACTGGAAGACAATGAAATGGACAAATTTCCAGCGACTGGTTGCAATGATGCGTTAATCTTACGACAAAGATATACTGATGTGATATCAGAAGTCGATGATAGGCTCTCCAACGGTGAGATTACGCTCCACGGTCCACGGTAAATCGAACAGCTTGGCCGTGATGAATTTGAAAATCTTATTTACGTTAATGTTGTAGGTGGCACTTGAAAAGAAGAGGGTGGCGTTCAAGGCCTTGGCATATGCTCTTGCCTGTCACAGTAAATAAATTTAAGGTCAGAGATTCAATCAGAGTAATTAAATAAATTCATAATTTTTATATTTAATTATAAGCGTCCCATTTAATTTACCCGTTTGAAATTATGTACCGACATCCAAATGGAGATGGTAAGTAATACCTGGCTTGCAATTGCCCACTGCACATCTATGGGGAGCTGGATGAAATCGTCAAACTTGGCTCCTATCAAGACTGGAATTGCAGTCTGCCACGAGAGAGAGAGAGGAACATGAGGGAGTGAGAGCGCACATTAAATACAGAGGACTCAAGTGAGAATCAGCAAACCCTGATCAACGATCATGCAAGACAAAAGGGTCCTACTGGCCATTCTTCCAAGTGCTTGAACACATCCCAAATGTTCAAAACAGAAACAGGGTGGATTCCAATTTACAAAACGATGCATCTTTGAAAAAAAAAAAAAAAGGAAGAAAGAAATAGACCCGAAAAAGGAAAAAATGAAATGAAGAGACAAAACTTCTTGCAAAACACGGTATGATCTTTCAGAAAAGGAATGTGCCTTGTGCAACTAAGGAAGGTAAAAAAAAACAGGGGAGCTACCTGATTCCACTTCCTTGCTTCTTGGTACCACCGTATTACACTGCAAATCACATGCAAAAAATAATAAAGGAGAGAGAAATAATAGCCAGAACGACGTTTAGAAAAAAGGGTTGGATATTAGAGATAACAACATACCCATTTAATGTGACCCGGCTTGTTAGATCAAACATGATCAAAATCGCCACGGAGTCCTTACAAGCCACAGGAATTTGCTGCTGAGATCCGTCGGCCCCTACACCATGTATTAGATTAATAGCGTATTTATCTCGTAAAACTGTTTGTCTAAGAAAAGATCTCAGACATTCGGTTCTGTGAAACCAACAAAATGAATCAGACAGTGACGGTAATTTCTTACCATTCACTTCCCAGAGACTATAAGAAATACGAGCACCTTCAACCATTAGCGTTTTGTCCATCAAATTCAATCCCTTTTTCCTGATGCTCTCGTTTTCTTTCTCATTCCCTACGTACTTCGCCTTCAATGATAAGAGGAACCAAATGTTATCACCAAAAAAACAAAAAAAATCCTTTTTTTTTGGGTGCTTCAGGCAAAAAAAAAGAAGAAGAAAAAAAAACACCCCATTTTTTGCAATAAAGATATCGTAGAACAACGTGTGGTGGAAATCTGTAAAAATATACTTTACCAGGAAGCTAGTCTTTCCAATCTGGCAATCACCCAATAGGCTAATCTTCAAAGGGACCACATCGGAATCCTTGTCGTCGTGGGTGTCATAAATCATTTGTGTAATGTTCTCCATCTCCGACAGAGACATGCTTTCTTTAGCCGCCGTAGACGACAGTGGCGATGGCGAAACTGCGGAGATCAGATGTTGCGGCAACATACGATACTGAATTGGCTTATTCCCTAGTGAACACAAGAGGATTTGGTCCCAAAATCGGAGAATGCAGCGGCTGAGCATGAAGAATGGACGTCGAATTTTGCGCCGGAGATCGGATTGAACCATGTTTCGGCCAAGTCCCATTTTTTATCAGGCGGCGGGGAGCGATGACCTCAAGAAAGTGTTTGTTTCTATTTTAGCCATACAAGAAGCAAAATAGAAGGTGGCTTCTGTGGTCGAGTGACTAGGGGTGTATTTGTAATTTCCTAATTTTCTGAATTTTCAGTTACCACCAATGACTTTTTTCTATCAACGCGAGTTCTTTAACGGGAGCATTTGACTTGACAACACATGCACATAATTTCGATTGGGTCCAAATTGCCGGCTTTCTCTCTCTCCTTTAGGTTGCATTCCTCGGCCCTAATTGCTGCTTTTGTATTTTTAAATTTAAAATTTTCTTTTTTTTTTTTTAGAAATCTCAGCCTTAACTTTCTTTTTAGAACAAAGAACGTTGTCCCTTTGATCCTTAGGTTCTGTTAATGTTCGAGGGTATATATATAGCAAATTTATGCATGGAGTCTTAGGTTATAATTGTAAGACGAGCTGGTCACTCACTCAAGACATTAAAATCCAAGTCTCATTCAAAATATAATATAATGTAATTTGAATTGAAATTCAATTCTGCTAGGACTATCTTGCATTTAATGAAAACGACAACATACGGAACTGATAGCCACCCAACCGAACTGATACATGTGACAAGGTGGAATCCAAGTTGGCACATGGCGACGTGTAGAACACACAGAAACACCGATGAAAGCAACGCCTAGATATTTTTAGGCCAACGCAAGAGAAACAGTCACAATTAAGGAGTCATAGATTAATACACCATGTACCAGAAAAAATTGTTTGTTCACCAGAGCACGAAAATGGGGGGGGGGGGGGGGGGGGTTTCAACGTCTAGAAAATTTCAGACATGTTTTCAAATTGTTGATCATAATGATTGACAAACACTTGTCCCCTTCACTTTAATTCCGGAGGTACCAACTCCTGACGTTTCATATCAATTTTAACACGTGTCTCTTGACGAAGATATGAGATATTGGCTACTGTTGCTACGATGGACTCTTGTGTAAAGTGTCCTCAGCAAACTGATTTAAAAATTGCGGATATCATAGGAGAAAAAAAAAAAGATCTACCGAAATTATTTCAGCGATGTGGACACTTCAGCTGCAAAGTATAGTGTACCGGTTCTCAGGTTGGCTGCCATTTGTCCCACTAACTTTTGACAACCAAAAAAACGAAAAACATGCTTGCTTGCTGCAAAGTATATAATTTTTTAAGGTGAATTGAAACAAGTAATTGTCCTAATTGAATACGGAGATGCGAGTGAGCACTTCCAATTGTATTTCTTAACTGTAAGGCTGCCTTTCTGACGAAGGACTATTATGCTCCATTTGGCATCGAAATGCAGAAAAGGCAATACCTAGTTCTATTCAAATTTACAGTCTTGAGGGAATTGCATGTACAAGTAGCAGTACAAATCAGCTTTGTATTCTACAAAAAGGACTATTGACCAGCCAGTATCATCTTTCCAGATTAATATCATATTCACTGTAACTTTTTTTTTTTTTTTTTTGGGTGGGGCTCTTAAAGAAAGCAGATACTGCAAACATGCATGAATATGCAACTCACCAAAGTATAACAATGTATTCCCTAAGCAGGTGAATGAGCCCGCCCATCAGTGCTTGGGCTGGCTTGTCCCTTATTATCGCTACTCTTGCGCTTGAGAATTTCCTTGATCTCTGCCTCTTTCCTGTCTACAAAATCAATCAAATCCTTGAAGCTGGGTGTGCGCATTGATCGCCTGGACCTAGCAGGCTCAATCTCTTCCACCTCTGCCTCCTCGCTGCCATCCGGAGTAAATCTACGGTATTGACAAATGACCCTACAGAAGAAAAAAACGAGGGCAATGAAGCATGCAGTGCCACAAATGAGGAACAGGCCCCAGAAGCTTTTCAGAGATAACCGGTTTTCATCAACTTGGCTGATCCCCATAGTGCACTCATTATGTGTCAGCCATTTGTTATGAATCTTTTGGAGTTCGCCATTTTCTGATAGTTGGAGAATGGCAGTTGACAAGTCAACTGCTAGGGGAGAATCTCTCTGAAACGCCTGCAACAAAGAAATCCAAATAAGCAGAAGGAAGCTACAAAGGCTAAGAGGCAAGTTATAGAGAGAAAATACCACCATTGCACCAAATAACAGTGGCAACCGTAAAGTAACCCTTTTAACTGTGGTCAACACTGATTTCTAATAAAACCACCGGAAAACAGGCAGACAAACTAATTGCTGATACTCACGAATCCCCATCCGCTTTTTGTGAACTCCTGACCCACGGTCCTGAACTTACAGTTGGTGCTCGATAAGAAGATCTCAATGTAAGGAAGTTCATCAACAATGGCAGCTACCCCACCACCTCTTGGTCCTCGTAGGAGGGCATTAGCATATTCCTCCTGGTTTTTCAGCTTTACAATCCTAGATTCTGCAATGTTGAGCTCATCAATCAGGTAGTTCCGCGCAAATGAGCCTTCTTGAATTCCAATGGGCTCAGTGCTTGAGATTAGGCTATCAATCCCTTCAATCCGTGAAGTTAACTGTTGCACTGTGAGGATTGACGTCAAACTTGCTGTATAGCTGGAGTTGATAATCAGCACAACAAATAGCCATATGATCAGCACCAAACGTCCTAAGGTGCTCACAGTATTCTCTCCTACATGGTATCCAAGGAGCATAGAATATTAGGATGTATCTGCAACGATTGCTAATTACAGAAAATAGACAGATTAGGCATAGTTCACTTACTGTGTGAAAAAAACATCGTCGAGAAGCTAAACCTGCAAGATTGGAAGTATTATCAGTTAGAAGATTCTAACATTGTAAAGCTGAGCACCTAAGTTCCAAATCACTCAGCTGGAAAGTGCTTGGAATATAACAAATGCTTCAAAATGGTTAAACAGTGTTCTTAAGAATACGCACTCTAACTGCACTTTGTTTGAATGTGTTTGTAGGAAGTTCAGCACTGATATGCCAACCAATATTTGTTGTCATGATGATCCCAGCTATATAATTGAAATGTGCATTTGTTATTACAATGGTCTTCTGTTCATGCACTTTTAGGCCTCATGTGTCACCTAGATATTTTGAAGCCCCAATGTGCAACATGTAGCATATAGTCTGCTGCCTTGAAAAAAAAAAGGCTCCAGTGGGACGTATGGTAGGCCTACAAGCTGAAATGGCTTCACAATGCATTGACCTTTCAATAAGTGGTGCATACTAACCAGAATATCGTTATAAGTTGTTGCCTTGGAGGACCACGGAATTCATGATTGATCCGATGTTCAAGAATCCACACCACAGCTCCAACAAAAAGAAAGAAAGCGCCGGTGACGCACCACATTTGCACGGTAAATGGCTTGAGGAAAGCCCAAGGGCTAGACTTTTGCTCCTTAACAGGAGCAACTACAACCAATCCTGATTCCATAAATGGCTGCGTAAAATCCACAATTTTTGTCCTATTTGTGGTAATCGTGACATCCCCAACAGCTGCATCATAATTCTGAAAGGCAAAAGAACAGTCAAGGCAAGATACCACAAGATGAACACCAGAGCAGGCTTACAAACACCATAGAACAAAGTGAGACACCACAGAATTAGTTTCCAATTGGAGCCAGAAACTCACATTTAAAGTAACTGAATTGACTAGATCATTGTAGCTTGGATTTCGCTCACCATCTCCAAATAACATATATGTATGTGGGACAGCATATGGCAGCAATTTTATTGCAGCTTCAAACACATCAATGCAGTATCCTCTAACCCCTGGAGGATTCTTGTCTTTGGCCACATATTCTAGGTAACTTACACGGTCTGGCACTGCAATCCGAAGAGGCTTTCCATTGTCAGGGAATACCCATCCTCGAGGAACGCTTGAAACTTCACCTGGCCATATTACAGGGTAAAGATGTTGGATACTGGTAGAACTATTGGGAGGCCTTGTATATAATATCTCTGGAGCAACAGTTGAAAGACCAGATGAATTTGACCAATAACCAATCCTGCGGGCTCCCGTCCCACCAATGTTAAGAACATCGTATGCTGGGTGGACCAAATTCCTATCTGGGTCAAAATGAAATTGACCACTAACACCTGTGAAGTTTGTCCTACTGATTATTTGGAGAAGTTGTTGACCTCCACTAAAAACGTGGAGTGATTGCAAGTTCAGCACACTTCCATTTGTGTGTCTCAAATTTGGATCCTGGGAATAAGATATATTTCCACCTTCACTGAGAAAAACATCAAGGGCTCGGGCAGCTAACCATACAGAATCATAAGCATAAAGTGCATAGGAGTTGAATCTATCAGGCCCTGTATTCTTATATTTTATGCTGTTCCACCTAGACTTGAATTTCTTTTTAAGTTCAGTATCCTGGGTGTGGTGGCGAAGTGCTACAACCCCTTGCAACAAATTCATTGTGGTTGCATCATTTTGTTCTGTAGAATCTAAACGAGAAGGAAGCCAATCTGTTGCAATCCAAACATAGCCTTTGGTCATCATCCCAAGACTATTAGCAACTGAAAAAATTGACAGCCCAGTGTCAGGGTTTACATGTACAACATACACCCGGCATTCCATCAGGTTTATTTCAATTAACAAGTCACTAATTTCGGTATTGGGTGCCCCAGGTTTAAAAGCAGCCTTATAAGCTATCTTGGAACGCTTCTTTGCTAGTGCATCTCCCAATACAGATATCCCATTTCTGCCATAGTCATCATCTACAAAAATGGCAATTACCTCCCTCCATCTAAAATATGTAACCAGGTCAGCAATTGCACACATTTGGAAATAGTCATTTTGTGTAGTGCGCACGAAATATGGGTATTGCAGTGAAGAAAGTGTGGGGTCTGTTCCTCCAAATGATAGAAGTGGTACATGCAGTTCGTTAACAATATGTGAGATGACATGGGCTATCCCAGAAGATTGAGGACCAATTGCAGCAAACACTTCATCTTCTATTAGCTGCATAGCTACAGGGCAAGGACACATCCATTAAAACCTTCACAAAAGTCATACATCAATTGAAATCTTGATTATGCAAACAATTCTCCTACATTCATTTGTTGTTTAGTCTATATTTATGAAGGTGCCAATAACCCTAGAACGGTTTTGCTCTACAGATAGCTACTCTTAGGAGCCGTCTAGCATTACGCATTAACTTACTTCTTGAATTTTACAAAAGTTCTAGTTATAGTTCACTCAAGACTACCGCATACAAGTAAATCTATACAACTTCAAATATAGGACGCAAAGGTAATAGAGACCATGAGGAAAAATGAGAATGAAAAAGTAAAACTAAGGAGAGTTTTTTCTCATGTCGTTTTGCAAACTTTATCCTTGATGGCAATTTTCATTTCCAACAACTACACAAATGCGTTCAAATCAGAAGCTTAAGAACAAGGCAACTCCTAATTCACTTAAATGCTTGGGCTTCAGAAGATTACCTTCCATTGTTCCAAGGAATCCACTGCAATTTGTATCATGGAAAATAACATTCAGTTTGGTACCAGGAAGAATTCTGGAATCAGAATTTACATCGTCTATTGCAGCTGCAATTGCAGGCCTAGCTGCTCTTCCAATTACCGAATCAGAAGTAAACAGAGCACCAATATTCACAACATTTGGCGCAGAAGAAGAAGAAGAAGAACTGGCATTTCCAGTCCCACCCATGACTTCCATGGGCACACAAATACCAATGATGAACAAAAGTAGCGTTCTTGGCACAGATGCCCCACTTCCAGGCCCAGCAATTAAGAGCACACCCATGTCTGGAAAAGCTTCCAATCAAGCAATTGTTTCCTCACCTCAAACATCTACCTATTCATTATGATAAGCAACCCGCCAACCATTTCAGTATCCGAAAGAACATCACATAGACTTTATAAATAAGAAATCCACAAAGATTCTCACTCGTTCCACATTTCTCGGTATCTAAGTAGTACTCCGAGCGTAACAATAACCACCAAAACAAGTCATATGGATAGATCTGGAGTCTGACATGTCAATAAAAACTAAATACCATGATAGATACTGAACTAGAAACGAGGCAAAAGATAAAACAATATTCAACATGGGCTACGTTCAACAGCAACCAAAAATATTTTATTTTGCGTAACTTCTAGCAAAGCGAGGATGTACTCTGATGCAACAGAATTATTAAATTATGTGAACAAGTGCCAGAACACCAACACTTGTGTACATAAAGAATACCCACATTCAAGCATGGAAATATAGACCAAGAAACACAGCACGCACGCGCACACGCGCGCGCACACACACACATACATGTGGGATCTTGCCTCGTGGAGGTGAGTACCTTCCATATTCAAGCAACCTTCAGGACCCGAATTCTTGGATTGTTGGGTCCATCGTCCATGATAACACATAAGGCATTGCCGCGCTGTGTTTTAACAACGGTTTAGACGAAACCAAAATCTTTCACATGCCAGGAGATGGTTTCTAACAGCAAAAGTTCAAGACTGTATGGAAAGCGGAAGCAAGGAATGATTCTGTCTATCCCATCTCTGTTTTAGCAACTTACCACAAACAAAATACAGATGGGTGTCGCACGTCTAGTAATTTTTTTATTTTATTATTTATTTATTTTAACTTTTTATTGCATGATATGATATTTCGTGATGTGACTTGGGCGTGCATGACATTTTTGGTTTTTTTTTTTTTTTTAAATAAGAGATAGAATGGTGTGTGAGATACGTCCGAAACCAAACAACGAGAAAAAAAGGAGTGCCGATTAGCGCTTCGAAATGTGTCTTCTGGGGGGCCACGAAACTAGCTTCTGAAACACGTGGTGTGGGCATAGTTGTTTGGGCGTAACTGTAACGCAATGAATAATTTAATTAGTCAGACGTAACAGTAATATAAATAATTTCAATATTATTTGATCACATGGATAAAAGGAAAGCAAATTGCTTGACAGGCTGGCCTTCGTATAGCTTAAGCATAGAAAATTCACTCATGTGTTTGTGTGATTGTCGACGTCCCAATGATCAAGGTATATACCTTTCTTTTGAAAGTTTATTAAAAATAAATGTGTATTATTGTTTTATATACGGCTATGATTGTTTAGCTTGCATCTCATCTTTTTTTGGTATATTTCAAATTCCATTTTGATAAGATGTGATTTAATCTTCGCATTTAAATACTTCTCGGTTTCAGTTCATGGGTTTCAGTGATTGTTTAGATGCTCGTTGTAGACTCGTGGCAATCAATTAATGGGAGAAATTGAACTAATAAAATAATCATTAATTTCACTATTTTTTTTTTCTTTCTTTCTTTTCTGTTTTTATGGTCACATTCCAAGTCTTGATGCACTGAACTGCTCTTTCCACAAATGGGCCTCACAAATGAGACTAATTTTTTTGAGAAAAAAAAAAACCAAAATGGGGTTTCATTTTTCTGGAAAATAATCCCCAACCCCAATCTATAGACTTTGACCGTCTCATGCTCACAGTCACAGGCAGGTTACTGCATCATAGTTGTGAGATTTTTTGCTGAGTGAATAAAGAGAAAACGTTATAACCATCTTGGCTAAAGCTGAGATGGCCTCCTAAGGCGATCACAGGTTTCCTTGCCTATCACATGCTACAATTCTAATGTTATTTTCAGATTTATGTAAATAGTTAAGGGTCACAATCGAGGATTAATTGCTAGTCACCAGAAGATGGATGTGGTCTAACTGTAAAAAAAAAAAAAAAAAACTTTTGTTTAATATGAGATTAAAAATTAAAAATTTAAATTTTTATCAAGATATTTAATGTTACTAAATATTTATTTGTAAAGTTTACTGTGATAAAACATTATGTTCGGTAATATGATTATAAAGTACTACAATTAGTTTTCCTTTTAAACATTATATATATATATATATATATATATAGTACAATGAGTCCTTTCAATTTATTACAAAGCAAGGCAATTTCTTGTCCTTTGGGGCCGGCGACTGCGCCCACTTGATAAAATGAAACATGTTGTGTGGCTCAGTCAACATATAGGCCAAAAGAAAAGAAATCAAAAGGTAATATAATAATTTTTATTTATTTATAAGATTAAATTAAATTAATTTAATTTATAATAATTGTTATATTATTATTATTAATTTAAGTATTATTATCTTTTTTCTATGAAAGAAAAGCATTGTTTCCGCGATTGGAGACCGTGCGGGAAAGGCCAATTTAATAAGAAAAGTCAGTCGACGGTAAGTTTTTGTCCTGGTTCATATAGATAGTTTTCTTTATTTGAAAAGCTTTTTTTTTTTCTCTCTCTCTCCCTCTCTCTGTTTTTTTTTTTTACTTTTTCTCTTATCAGTTTTAAAAGCAGATTCTCAAGGATTTAAAGACATTCCTGGTCCCCCATTCAAAAAAAGACTGCTTAAAGGACTTTTATTTCATTGAAGTTGTCAGCCAAATCACCTACTAGGGACCTCTGCCCATCAACGGCTCGGCAGGCAATGGAAGGCTGTCAAGTGAACATCAAAACAGATACGCATTGGATATTTCTTAGCACCCTTGTCAAGCACCTTCTTGCTTTCGAGCTAAATGGGACACCGGTACTGGACCAGCTAATTCAATAGAAAAACTGACAGCGACACAGCAGCAGCAATAAGATCAAAGGGTGGCAGCACAAATTAGCTTTTAGAAATCCGCTTATGTCAAGGAGTGAAATGTTCAGGATACGATGGATATAAATTTCAGGTCCGACATGTTAAAAAGCCAAAATGCAAAATAATGCTGAATAGATATATCAGATTCTACGATGAAGCAATGAATATATAAAATGTGAAATTCATTATGAAAAAGCTGTGAAGAAGCTCAACTCATTGTCACATTAATATGCAGAGAGTAATATTTAAAGGTTCCCTTTATACAAATAGCAGAATTCCCTTAATTTTAATGCACCGTATACAAGAGCTGGATTATATTCTAAACTACATTATCCGTGTCAAATCAATTCAAGGAATCTCTGGTTTCTTTGAGAGAATTCACTTTCCCAAGCTTGCCTGAGGGTCAGAATTCTCACATTGTTTAAACAGGTTCTTTATAGCTTCTTCTTTCTCATCAATGAAGTCAAAAAAGTTGAAGACAACCTGAGAACAGGGAGTACTTGGTGAAACGGAAGATGTGGATGACTGCTGCATCTGTCTGCATTTGTAGCGGATAAATTGGCGAACCATTGTTAGCAGAAACACTAGAACAACAGTGAGAGAAACACCACCACACAGAAGATATAGACCCCAGAAGCTGATTAAATGGAGTTTTTTTGGCTCATTCTTGTCTACTTTGTCCCCAGGACAGCTCGTCTTGCAGAACCACCTTTCATGGATTTTCTGAAGCTGCCCTTTCTCAGAAAGTCTCAAAATGGCAGAAGAGATGTCCACAGCAAGTGGAGATTCTCGCTGAAATGCCTGATTAATGTAGTGAACAATAATTAGGAGATATTATCATTCAACATATATAACTAGAATGGTAAGTCATACAGTTTCCAAGGATAAGAATCAAGCAGTCCAAATGTTGCAGAAGTTAGTATGAGATGATGATACACAACATGTTCTTAGCATTTACATGGCACAACACAAAACTGAGTGTCAACTGTGAAATGCCAAAAGAATAGAAGGCAAAAACGCTTCTTCCAAACAGATTAATTTGCTATCTTCTGTACAAGATTAGTATCAAGATTGTTGCTTAAAACTGCCTACTGATTAATGTAGTTTCATCTCATCTCATCTCTAGCATTTTTCCATTTTTCCCTCCTGGTAAGGGATGGTTTTCTGAGAGAAAGATTAATTACAGTTTTAACAAACAGTCTATCACAGCATTGACATTCATGTTAGGAATGCTGCCAATGTCATTATATGCATGTATGCATGCACATGATTAAGGAGCGAAGTACTTACAAATCCCCATCCACCCCAGGTAAACTGTTGCCCAATAATCCCAAAGTCATCTTGGTTTTTGAGAAACAACTGTATATATGGAAGTTCATCTACAATTGCTGCCACTCCTCCATTACCTGGCCCTTGTCTCAATGCTCTTTCATACTCTTCTGGGGATCCAAGGGCTTTGAGCCTGGATCGAGATATGTGAAGATTTCCTGATAAGTAAGCATATGCAAATGACCCCACCTGATACCCAATAGGCCAGTTATTTTTAACTAAGCTATCGACTCCAGTTATGGGTGATGAAAGCTGCTGAACTGTCAGGATTGAAGTCAAGTTTGCCGTATAGCTTGCTGTTACCACCATCAACAGGAAAAGCCATACAACCATCACCATCCGTCCAAGTGGGCTGATGGTAGTTTCTCCTGCAATTAAATTATAAACGCATAAACTTGGCATATTTGGCAGTCAACAACATACACCCTGCCTTTTTTGTGGTTCTTTTGAAGGAATAAATAACAACAAATTTTCGTTCATATATAATACAAATTGCTGATCATAAGCAGATGGCAATTCTAAAGCATGCAAATTTTAATAAACTAATTCATATTAGCTTTAACCAAAATTTCTAAATCAGGTTTCTCATTAAAGGAATTTATAAAACTGACTGCCTGGTGCCTACTAGCTGTTACAAATTAAATAATGCTATTCTCCCATTAGTCCCACATCAGACTCCACAAAAGGTAAAGACCTATGAGAAAGCATCCAGAATTCCTTCCATCCAGATTGTCGTGTTTATAAGAAAAGAATGATTATTGTACAGTTCTAGTTATGGAACTTTAGATAGTGTCATGCTCTAGAAGCTTACCTATCATACGCCTGTTTTATCCAAGAATATTCAGCCTTCAACAATAGATTCATGGCTTAAATCCACAAAGAAGAAAAGGAACAATGTAAGGCATTAAAGCAAAAGTATTCCTTACGATTTGCCTTGAACAATGTTGAGAAGCTAAACCTGTAACAGGTAGAGGTTGAATAAGGTTAGAGGTTATGACCTTGGATATGTTTTCATATATTTCAATACCAAAATTGAGGAAGGAAAGGAGCAAAAGAAGAAAAAAGAATTCCAGACATGAAACAAAGATTTATGGAAAAACTGTTAGATAGATGGCATGCCAATAGTGGCAAAGCTTACATGAATACCATGACAAGCTGCCTCTTGAGAGGACCTCTAAAATCATCATTGACTCGACGTTCTAGAATCCAGATAACCACTCCAATCATAACGAATGAAGCTCCTGTGACACACCACATCTCCACTGTAAATGGTTTAAGAAATACCCAAGCACTTGGTTTTGACTTGTTGATCGGAGCCACAATAGCAAGACCAGTAGCAGCAAAAGGCTGAGAAAAATCCACTAATTTTGTCCGGTTTGTTACAATTGTTATGTCTCCAACGGCTGCATCAAACATCTGATAACAAGGTAGTTTAAAAAATAAACTATTTACCTATTTTTATCTGCTAATGAAGATGCATGCAGTTAACAAACTCCGGGTTCAAAGTGGAGATCCACCATTTTGTGGATCTCATCCAGACCAATGTCTAGCAATAAAAGGATCATATCCAAATTTTTGTATCAGTTTTCTTCAACAATAATTAGAGGGGAAAAGTGATAACTTACATCTTCTGCCACCATATTTATAAGCCCATCATAATTAGGATTGGACTGGCCATTCCCAAAAGGCTTGAAACTGAAAGGTACTTGGTATGGGACTAATTTCCTTGCCTCAAGGAACACGTCTATACAATATCCTTGGATTTTATTGGTATTCTGCACCTTAGTAACAAAATCAGCAAAACTGACTCTGTTTGGTACTCCAATTCTCAATGGTCTTTCATTATCAGAGATAACCCAACCCCGAGGCCTTTCAGTCTTTCCACCAGGCCAGGTAATGCTCTCAAGATTCTGATTAGCACGGGAGTAACTATTTTGTTCCCCCTTGTGAGTTTCTGGGATAACAAGTGAAAAGCCTGAATTGTTAGACCAATAGCCAACTGTATGCATAGACTTATTGTCAATGTTAATGACGTCATAATAACCACCCATGATGTTTCGATCTTGATTAAATTCAATGTGACCGGATAAACCAGTGAAATTTGTCTTCACTATTTTTTTAAGTAGATCAGTTCCACCACTGAAGACCTTGAGATTCCCCAACTGTAATCTGGATGCATTTACATCAACTAGCTTATCACTGGATGAAAATGTTACGTTCTTGAATTCTTTGATGAAGCTATCAATTGCATATGCAACTACCCAGACAGTATCATAGGCTTGCTGTCCATAAGTATTCAGTCCAGTAGCCGCTGACCCATTCTTCTGCATTTTCTTCCATCTAGACGCAAAACTGCTTTTATGGGTGGACACTGGAGTGTGTTGACGGAGCGCGACTACACCACGAGCAACACTAAGTAAAGATTGTTCCAACGGAGAAATTGAGTCTAAGGTAGCAGAAAGCCAATCTGTTGCAAGCCACACATAACCGTAGGTCATCATTTGAAGCTTTTGTGCCATTTTGAATATTCTCAACCTGGGGTCCAGATTGACATGAACAACATAAACACGAGAACCAAGGGACTTTGTTTTGTTGAGCAAATCCACAATCTTACTTTCTTGGAACTCAACAGGCAAAGGCAACTTGTAAGAAAGTTTTGCCATTCTCTTTTCAAGCTCATCGGCCAAAGCAATTATTCCATTCCTCCCATAATCATCATCCAGAAAAATTGCAATAACCTTATTCCAGCCGTAAAAGTCAACTAAGTCGGCTATGGCAGCCATCTGATAAGAGTCACTTTGTGTAGTTCGCATGAAGAAGGGGAATTGGAGGGCAGATAGAGTGGGATCAGTGGCAGCATATGAAACAAGGGGCACTTGGAGACCATTTGCAATGGTAGAAACCATGTGAGCTATCCCAGAAGATTGTGGCCCAATTATTGCCACTACCTCTTTCTCCATCACCTGAAAAGCTGATAGAAGTGACAGAGGTACTTTCAACGTAAAGTGGCAAGTACCTCAGTTCTCGACTTGGGATTTAAATTCACATCAAATTAATCAACAAAGCAAACAAATAGATATTCCGATATAGCCTCCTAAAAGAAAACCAATGGTTGACTAGCAAGCAAAGCAGAGTTCATGCCACGTACATTTGGAACACCACCTTTCCGTCTAGATAACATTATACTTTTGCGGAAATATATACTCCAAAATCGGAAAAAGAAGGGGCTTTACTGAATCTCGACCGGACCCTAACGAAACAGCCCAAAAGGGAGGTAAAAAAAAACAGGTAATAAAAGGAGAGAGAGATGCTCGGCAAGATCAATTAGACTCGCGACGCATCACTGTTCTTGTGACCAGTTATACCAAGGAAATGATAATTCTGTCATAACAAACTACAAAATGCAATACGAAGGAAATAGAGCTGACCTTCAACAGATCCCAAGAGAACACTGCAACTTATGTCCTCCATGATCAATCTCAATTCTGTCCCACTGAGAATTGTTGGGTCCTTATTAACATCATAAACTGCCGCCTCTATCGCAGGCTTTGCAGCTCTGCCAATGACCGAATCAAATGTCAGGATTGCTCCAATATTCACAACAGCGGGCCTTTGGCAGCATACAAAGCCATTAAGAAGTACCCATATGGAAATAACTAGTGGCGGAGCCACAGGCCGCTTCATTCTTTTTGAGAAATAGCAAACCCCAACAACCTCAAATTCCTCAAGAATTACACTCTGCCCTTTGCCTAAAAGATAAGCTTTGTAACGAATGGCTAAAACCGGAATCAAGAATTCATTTTAAAGATTAAGGCAGTAGTTTTGACTGGAGAAAAGTGGTAGATGTGCGGTTATCAGGAACTGTACGGTAAAGCATGGAAGCGATGCACGTTTTTCTTGATTAACCACAGTCAACGGTGGGAATGCATAAACAAAAGGGCTAGAATACTATTCTTGGTCTTGGAAGAAGTCAGGTTGGCAATAGATTCGTTTATATTAACACCAACCTTACATCAACATTGGAAACAAGCAAAGGCGAACTTTGGTGAGAGGAATCCAGCGGGTGAGTCAGAGCATGGGTATCATTAGCTCGTAAGTGTGAAAGTTGTATCCAACACGTGGGAAGGAGTACGAAAATTAAATTCAGGTTTCAGGCAATTAGAGACAGAGACGTGAGAAACAAAAAGAGGGAGCATCTAGGAAACATCTTTCTTTCTTTTTTTTCTTTAAGACATTAATTAAACTAATTGAGAAACGAAAAATTAATTAAAAGTGATGTATGTGGTTTGGTTTGAGGAAGCAGCCAGCAGCTTCTCTTTCCCCAAGAATCAGAGACATGCAGTCTCCGCACGTGCCTCCAATCTTTAAGGTTTTAAGAACTAAATTAACAATTAAATTGCTCAAAATTTAACTAGTTTAATTTATTTAACTGAAATTAAATAAGTAAACTCAATACCATACCATATATATATATATAAAGATTGAAAAATTAATTGATGTAATTTATTAGTAAGTGTAAGTGATTTAAGTTAAATCAATTTAGTATAAAATATATTATAATTTTATATATTTATTTTAAAATAAGAATATATTTTCTTCAAAAAATAACTTTTACTATAATATAATATAATCTTATATATTTTTATTGAAATATAAATAAATATTCAACGTAAATATATTTTTAAAATTTTTATGATTCATGATTTTAAAAAATTATGAAAAAGTATGAATTTTATTTTTATTAAAATAAAAAAAAATTTCTATAATCACTTTTAACTTAATAACTACTTAATCTTTTATCATTTTTAAAAACAATCGAATTAAATTTCAAAGCCAATGATTTTTAAAGATAAATTAGTCTGAACTAAAAATTCAGTTTTTGAGGTCCCACTTATTGATTTGGGCCGATTTTAAAAACTTTACTCTAATTACGGCCACTCCTATTTCTACGGACTCGGATTCTGTTTTAAAATCTTTTCAAAATGATGCGAAAAGAATTTCTATCCGTTAAATTCATCGGGGCCCGCAAAATCACATGCTATGAAATTAACATCAAATTTAAGGACGTGCGATGAGTGAAACTGCTTTACTAATATTCAGGATAGACAAGTTTTTCAATAAAGTTTTCTAACTTCAATCAAGAAAATTGTTCAGAATATCGGAAGTGCATTATGAGAGGTGAGTAGTCATTTTTTGTTGAACTTTAATGGGACAGTATGGGGGGTGTCTAGACTCTATAATTGTGTGGGCTATAAAAAGCTTTGCATGAATCAATCAAACGCAACTTTTAAGAGGAGAGAAGTTGAGTAAATGGTCCAATGGCTAAGGAATCACTTAAATTCTAATGTTTTCTCTACCAGTTACCACTTTCTTTCACCTTTCTATTTTTCTTGACTTTTCATTTCATTCTTTGAGAGAATAAGCTCGTCTCATCATTCTATTGTCATCATCAATATTTTGGTCCCAAGAAGAGGGCGAAGAAAAACACTTACAAACCACTAAAATTCTGTTATTGGACAAACTAACACACCGATATATCTAACTGAAATTGATAAATGAATGAAAAAGATAAAAAGAGCCCATGAGTAATTAGATTCCATATTCTCAAAATAATATACGCATATTTGGCTTTCGATTGCAATGATATCTGAAAAGAAAATGCTTGTTACTGAATCTTGATGCACAGTCAATCAAAAAGGGGTTCAAGAGAGACGGAAATAAAAATACTTCGATTTGGTTTGCAAGAACGTGCAAGGCACAAGCGTGAAAGAGTAACGAATCCTAACTCAATGCATCTGATCCCATTTATCTATCTAACTGGGGGAATATCCTCACACCATGTCCACTGGAATAAGGTTCGGTCAATTTTGGTGACAATTTAAGACTTTAGATGATAGAGAGTTGTTTCCACGTAGGGAGTTTCTCAAGTACAGTGGTCAGTCAGCGACAGGAGGTGCGCTAAAGCATTTCTTATTTTACTAGACCCATTAATGGTCTCGGAATCTGATCTGAGCGAACTTAAGTGACAGTGACTTGACTCGACCCTCGCTATCAGGTTATGGGCCAGACAATATTCCTTGTCAAGGCACTGAGATTTCCTGTTCATTCACCCTCCACCCCCCCCCACTCCGAACAAGTCTCTACTGAACTTTTTGTATATTCTCCTATTAAATTTGGACTGAGAGACTTAGCCTTGCAGTGCACAACGGTCACCTCTCATCCCAGACCATTACGGTTCTAGACATTCATATTCATCCCCAATAGCCAACACCGCTTCTTATGGTCAGTGCCGTTAAGACATGCAGAAGAGACCAACATCCATGCTGAATTACAACAGTTATAAACAATAACATGATTCTGTTAGTAAATATAGCCCATCACATGTTTGATAAACACCAGAACGTAGGCACTCACCCAAGAGCTGGATGCTTCCGCTGGTGACTCACTGCTGGGCTCAGAAGTGGAATTAGAAGAATCCTCTGACTTCTCGTTGTCATCAATCTAACAAAAGGAAAATTCCAAAAGTAAGGAACAGAAACAGGAAAGAAATAACATCGCCACAATTCGGCTGAACATGGAAATAAAGGAAAAGAACAAAAAGAAAACCTTATAACCTTCTCCTTGTACTCATCAACAAGCTTCTTCGTGGCAGCCTTGTCAACATGAGGCGCCTTCTCCTATGTTATAAAATAAAATTGTGAGCAATAGAGAAGTAGGAGTTTTTAAGCGTATCAGTTTGAAACACAGTTATAAGCAATCCATTCCGTTTCTTAGATCAAGGAAGCATGACACACATCTAACTGAAAGTTTAAACGCAGAAATATGATCATTCATCGTGTTCTTTTAAATATTGATACAGCATAAGCAACTTGATTATCTTGTCTTACAGAATCAGTCATTGATCTCCTTTGTTCACCCCCGGCCTTTCAAACCTGCACATTCACAGATCTCCGTCAATATATTTCTCTCACGAAGCAGATAGTTTCTACATTGGTGAGCAAGTAGACTCAGCAGAGATACAAAGAAAATTCAAGCATGAATTAAGTGCATTCAGTTTCTTATATATCCTTAACAGCCTAGTGAATGATAAAATAAAATATGAAATCTTAACGAGAGAAAGCAAATTAAAACAATTTCCGAACCTCACACTACGAGAAGACTTGTCATAGGGAAAGTTCTCTTTGAATGACTTCCTGAAGTCATATTTGCCATTAACCTGAAAAAATAAAAATAATAAAAAAAAAACACACGCACACACGCACGCACGCACACAGTACATACACAATCACAAAGCAACTGAAAATATTAAACATTAAACAAATATAAACGTGGAATCTGCTCATGGCAAGAAACTAAATCTTTGGAAGGAGGAGCTCACATGGACAGTAGGAAAGCAGAGGGAGGACGCTTTGGAGCGTTTCTTCTTTGCTATTTTGGTCTTGGCCTTGTATTTCCTCGGAATTCTTCAGCAATCCCAACTGCCAAACAGAAAGAAAAATCATGGAGATATCGTTCACAAAACCAAAGAAAAACGACAAAAAATAAAAAATCAGAGTAAATAGAAAGTGAAAGTAGAGAAGTCGAATCTGAACAAAGGTAGAAAATCAAAACAAAATCATGATGTGATCGACTAGATTAACTCGTAATCGTATAACAAAAGTTATGACAAGCAACAACGCAAGGGTTGAAGCGCCAAACGGAGTTATGAACATGAAAACTTATGCTTTACCATATTTGCGAAGCCAAAAACGCAATCGTCTATAAGAAAAAAAATTGAGAAAAAGAGAAACAAAAATATCTAAAAAAAAGAAGAAGAAGCAGCTTCCGAGGGACGAAATTGAATCAAACCAGATGTTAGCGAAGCAGAAATGAACGACAGTAACTAGGCAGCAAACCGCAGGACAGCAAATAAAAAACAGAGAATATAGCAATCAACACTCAACGTTAAGCAGAAGTAAAAAGCTAAAGGAGAAGCGAAAACCAAGGTTAAAAACATAGACAGAGGGAGAGATTTTACTGAGAGTCGAGCTTCTCGGACTCAACCGAAACATTTCTCTTTCTCGTCATGGCGTCGGAGTCTCTTTAGTGCCAGAGATTTTAAGAGAGTACAATAACAAAGGTAAACCAGATTTGAAGAGAGATGAACAGAGAAATGATGAAGGCCTTGGCGTTCAAGTTTCTCTCTGCGCATCCCAATTCGAGTGTTCGTTTTGGCGGGAACCGGAGATGCAAAGCGCGTGCTTGTTAGCTAGCGAGTGGAGAAACGGTAGCCGCCACCAGATGAAGAATTGACGCGTGTAATACAAGTTGACTGAAAACTCCTAGTTAGCGCGCGTTACATCTGTCCGCGAGTATGGAATGTTCTACGATTTTGTGATAGGCAGTTGTATTTCTCCGTACAAAAATTTAAAAAATGGTCACAGATTCAGGTCGATGCGAGGGGCAAGGCAGCGTGTTGTGCCGGAGCCGGTGACGCCCTGCAATTGGGCGAATTGAGTGACCTGTGAAGGAAAAGGCAGTTTAAATTCATTCGGCATACGATGAGTTTTGATTTTTATTAAAATATTTAATAAAATTAAAAATATATTTAATTTTATGCAATAAATTAATTAACTATTTATATTAAATATTATCAAATGTATTATTTAATAAATTAAATGTAACAATTTAATTTATTGTAAAATATAAATTTAGTGTATTTTTTTTGACAGGATTGTGAGTATTATTCTCACTTCTCGCTATTTTTTTTATTAAAAAAAACCATTTGTACAACTTATTAATCTTTTATTATTATTATTATCTTTATGATTATTTTTTAAGACAAAAGATTATTCGGCGAGGAATTGCAAATATTAAAGAATATCTATTATCTTTTCCTCTCGAAAGTTGCAAATTATAATCGAATATCGAATTGTCTATAAACCCGTTATGCGTGACCGAGTTTAATTTGTTTAAGCACGAAGGCCAAGCGTAATTAACCTTACCAGACTTGCGGGTTCTCTAAACTCAAGTCATCCCGCGTGTACTTGTACTTGTCGGTCTTGAATATGTACAGAACCAACCTCTTGATTTGCAAGCTTTCTTCTTGAGTTCGTGGCTTGCTCGAGCCAATCGGCCCATTAAGGGTACTTTATTAGTCGGCCCTTAGGTAACCGAAGACCCTTTCTATATTCAGGAGAGCCATCTATTCTCGATTTTAACAGATTTTCTAATCAAAAAATAATAATATATTTAAGTTTAACCCAGGATAACAGGTGAAGATAGCTTAGAATTAAGCTTTTTTATTTCTCCTAATTACAATTCTTAAAAAATTGTTTTATTACAAAGATATGTAGAAAAAATATAAAATTAGTAATGAAATAGTTAGTTAAAAAAATCATAATTGATAATTTATTCTGTTAATTCCAAAAATTCATCCTTTTTTTTTTTTGAAGATCTAACTCAGTACCAGCCAACTTGTACCTCATATGAGAAGAAATTACGTCGAAGAACAAAAATTATTAAACAAAAGAAAACACCTGATATGCTAATTGAATTAGTAATCTATTATATTTTTTATATTAATTTTAATTTTAATTTATTTATTCAACTTATAATATTCAAGTAATAATTAGTATTAAATTTTAAATTTATTAATATCAAAATCGATCATAAAAAATCACTCAAATTTAATAATATTTAGGTGTTAAATTTTTTATAAAGAATATTAAATAAAAATATTAATAAATGATTATTAACCTTAATTATAAGAATAATGATTAATATATTTTAGATATATATTTTTTAATATATATATATATATATATATATATATAAGAAAAGAGAAAACTCGAAAAAAATCCAATCATAAACATACCATGTCGAGGACCACGAAATTATGTGGGAAAGAAGTCGTTCGGCTTATAGCCAGAAAAATTGCTTTCTTAGTGATTACCAGCCCAACAAAGCAATGAGGACCTGTCTTTCAAACATCAGCGGTACAATGAGTTGCACAATCGAAAAGGCGTTCCATTATCACGAGAAGGAATTTATTAGACATGTCTACTCATTCGATCCTTTAGTTCTATGGTGGAACCCGTCATCCCACTTACGCAACCTTTTCATAGCCTCTTGGACCTGCATGTTCAGATAGAGACATGAATACAAGAAGTTATGAAATAAATATGAGAGAAACTCCAGCCAAGCGCCCGATCTGAAAATTATTTTCTGTGGTCAGTCCCATTAAAATCACAATCCTGAAAACTCTCTTGTCAAATTTGTGCACATGGCAAGGCATCTAGCCGATGCATTTGTAACTTTCTCAAGGTTAGATTTTAGACAGCAACGTCCTATATATTCAATACAGACAATGTAAAAATTACCAGTTGAGCCTAAAAAGACACAAAATTCACGCAACCTACAGTTACGTGGACCGAGCTGATAGATTTAGATATACGGTCCCTGAAAAATCGCGTTGGCGATGCCATCGTCCAGCGGAAAGCAAATGAACTTTTAGAGGACTCGTCATTTCATTTCTCCAAAAACAACTATTGTTTTAATGAAAAAGATAAAATAAACTTACCTCTTTATTCCAATCCGTCCGAAACGTGACCCAAATCAGAATTATGGTTTGCATTGCGGTGCCGCCAATCATTCCTCCCCATATGCCCTGCGTGCAAAACGAGCCCATAAACAATTACTGCCAGTTCTCCAGTTCACACATAACCAGCCAATATTTGAGTATTAGAAGAAGATTAGGACTCAAGCTGGAAGCCCAAATATGCTTGCCAAATGAATTAATTGTTAAGTTCTAATACTCAATGCACAATCATTCCTTTCCTATAGATAAATTTCTTTAATATATATATATATATATGCACCTTAGCACGCATGTTGAAGTAGAAACCAAGCAGCACTCTTTCTTCCACCCCAACCACGCAGTAACAGCCCCCGACCGCGTATGCAGCGAAAGCTTGCCAACCACCTCCAACGGCCACACCTATATCCACCAGCTTTGTGTAACAAGATTTGGAAGCAATTAAGTTCAGTAGAATAGCAACATAAGCTTACGTAAATAAAGTTTTTCTATTTTCATCTGTAGGCTGCAACTTTTATAGTTAGATAAGGTTAATTACCAGACAAAACGGGTTGAATCTGTCTCTTATACACATCTAGATGTGTATAAGAGACAGTTGTTGGGCTGGTAATCACTAAGAAAGCAATTTTTCTGGCTATAAGCCGAACGACTTCTTTCCCACATAATTTCGTGGTCCTCGACATGGTATCTGTCTCTTATACACATCTAGATGTGTATAAGAGACAGATATATATATATATATGCACCTTAGCACCCATGTTGAAGTAGAAACCAAGCAGCACACCCACGGGCACTCCAACCACGTAGTAACAGCCCACGTTAACATATGCAACGAAAGCTTGCCAACCACATCCAACGGCCACACCTATATCCACCATTTTTGTGTAACAAGATTTGGAAGCAATTAAGTTCAGTAGAATAGCAACATAAGCTGACGTAAATAAAGTTTTTCTATTTTGATATATAGGCTGCAACTTTTATAGTTAGATAAGGTTAATTACCAGACAAAACGGGTTGAATTCCATTAAGGATTAGTGTGACGGCAAGGAGGGGGCTAAGATCTGCAACAGCATTGGCCACTGCTTCTCCTTCTGTGAACATATAACTGATAACATCGCGCAATGCAAGCACAACTACTGCCAGAATTACGGAGATGATAGAAGACACCAATGTCACTGCCACTACAGAAAATGCGGCTGATTTTGGGTTTCCGGCTCCAAGTTCATTGCTCACTCTAACGCTGTTTGTCAAAATAGCAAAATTATTATCTCTACCTAACTTGTACACGCCAGAATGTATAAAATAAATATTAGACATTTATTATCTATATGTCAAAAATTAAAAATCCAACTGACCTGGCTGCTGCATTGAACCCAACTGCGATCATGAACACCCATCCGGATATTGTCATGCTGCAACATCGGGACATCGAAACTTAAATATGTATTTTTCATGAAGCCACCATGACCAGTGCGGTGACTTGAGTAAGTGTGATTTATTTCTGTAGAAATGAGATGTAATTTAATTCTGCCAAAACTCTGTTATTCTGCACAACAGAGTATGAGAAATTGCATAGCAAATTTTTAAGTTACGAAAAATTAACTCATTAATGAAAGGAAAAATTTTCTTTCAATTTTTGCTGTTTTTAAGATTGATTAGTTAAAAACTATACGAGAAAAAAGAAAAGAAAAAGTTGGTTTCTAATGGTTGGTCCGTGTGTGAGTCTCATCACGAGATTGACATGTACACAAGTGTGAGCTACCTATTAAGAATTTTAAAATTATAAACTGTTCAACGCAACGGACAGAGATTAAAAAGACCAAAAAAAAAAAAAAAAAGCAATCAACTTTACCAAATGGAAAGGGAGTCCAAAGCCAACTCAGGGTTTTCCAGCAAGCCGGTCAACAGAACGAGAACTTGGAAGTACCACGTCTCCAGGCACAGCATCACCGCCGATGCAGCCGACAGCTTGAAGAAGTCCCACAATCCAGAAAAGGCTTGCAAACTGAAGCCATCCCATGTATCCTTGCACTTCTCGCTCTTCAATATGTAAATAAATTGAGCCACCACCACGATCCACCACGACATACTCAACATTAGAGACGCACCCAGCAATCCTAGGCCAATCTTGTAAACTGCCAGCCAACTTATCACCACGTGTATGACTAGCGTGCCCGCGGATATGTATGCGCTTGGGGCCACTATGCTTTGGGCTTGCAAGAATTTTTGTATCGGGAAATTCACGGCGTATGCAAAAATCTGGGGAATGAGGCCGTAAACAAAGAGCGCAGCAGCCGATGCTATTTCGGGTGATTCACCCAGTAAAATCAATAAGGGTTCGGAGAATATGTACATGATGGTGACTAGAATCCCAGTAAGGCAAAGGAGAATCGTCGATCTCTGAAGATATATTCCTAGCATATTGAACTTTTGCGCACCAAACGCTTGACCACACAGAGTCTCCACGGCACTACCCATTCCCAACTGTTCAATGCAAAAGATTTTGATGGAGATTGATTCATAAACAGTAAAAACATCTAAAAGAGTATGCACGTCGAATATTCGCATGATATTGACTTGAAAAACTTCACTTTGATTCAGTTTTATGGGTCAAAAAGATCAATTGCCATTAATTGTACGTACCATAAGGCCGTAGGCGAACACTTGAATGCCAGTGTTACCGAGAGAGGCAGCGGCGAGCTCAAGATTTCCAAGGTGACCAGAGAAGATCTGGGTGGACATGGACATGAGATAGTTGATCAGGTAAACCACAACAGCAGGAGCTGCCAAATGAAAGAGTAGCTTCGATTCGAGCCATGTAGCTGAGCATATGCGTTTCAAGTATGGGACTTGGGTGTCAGAGAGTATGCTTTCAAGCTCGCCGGTCGATCCATGTCCGCTGTTTGGCTCTGTCTGGCACGATGGTGGGTAGGATTCCAACAAGGGCTCTTGGAGCTTTCCTTTTGGAGTTGCCATCACGTATGCCAGAGATATGGCCCGCGGACGAGTTTCAAAGGCGCTTGCTTTTTCGAGTTGAGGCTGCAGAGAACAACTCTGTGGAAACAGGTTATGCGTGAGATAAGTTGGGGCTTATAAGGAAAATTCCTTTCTTGAACCAATTTCAAATCGTAACCGACCCACCATCTGAGAATCATTAATGTCATATATAGATATATATATATATATATATATATATATATATATCATCTAGATTTGTTTATATATATTATAATATATGTGTAGTATAAAATATTTTATATATAATATAAAAATTATTTCAATTCACTTATGCCAACAAATTTTGCGTCTATTCAAATTTTTTCTTTTATTAAAAGTTTACCAAAAAAGTTATCAAAACAGTAGGTCAATAAATTAAAAAACCAAATCTTCCTTAGATGCTAATAAATTAAACCTTTCCTAACTATAATTACAATTTCAGTAATTATTACTCAAAACCTTTTTGTCATTTTGTTGCCCCCTATGTGACATTATAATTGTTTATGCCACTAACCTATGATATTAATTACATATATCTACCTATTCAGTTGCATTAGCGTTATAGGTACATCACATGAGTTTCAAAGTTTCCTTCTGCTTTTTTTTTTTGTCGAGAAAAAAAAAAAAGAAAGAAAGGTGGATTTAGAGGTCAAACTTAGAGTAGATTTGTTTAGAATATTCTTTTAACATTATTAGCAAATTTTTAAAAACAAAAGTTGGATGCTGTGAGAATAATACTACCAATAGTTAACTACTAACTATTTCAAACTAAAAAGAAAAAGAAAAGAGAATCAATTTTTTACGAGAGTAGAGGCATTTCCGTGATAGGAAAATGTACCTTTTCGTATTTCTTAATTTTTGCTCTTTCTCACGAATTTCCCATGCTCCCACACCAACGGCGCAAGGATTAATCCTGCCAATTGTAAGTTCCTTTTGGTGCCAGCTCATGCCCAAGATTCGATCATTGACATTGTAGGGCCACATTTTATCGAAGTACCCGACACAGTGTTTCGTTTCTGCTCAATTCCGATGTCAATTTAATTTTTCTTAAGAAAATAATCTTATTGTCAGCTTGATTATGCCGACACTTGATACGATTTGTTAATCATAAAACACTGTAATAGAGTATGTGTTGTCTAACTAATCTTTTGACTCATCACAATGAGACCATTCTCTATTTGACCGACCTAACAATACGGTTCCGTGAGGAATGAGTTTTTATCAAATTGTACAATTTCAAATAGATCACTTTATCTATTTACTTAAATTTTTAATTTTAATTTTAGAGCTTGATTCTTAATTTTTTAATATATATATATATTATATTTTGGATTTCAATTTTGTAAAAAATTGTTGTGATTAAGGATGTTATGAAGGTAATCTCTCTTTGCATTACCTAGTCTCAATGCCAATGACCATCATTTGATTAAACAATAAACGTATATTTAAAAACAAGATTACAATAAGAATATATAAACCTAATAATATATTAAAGACAATGCTTTATGTGCCATGTAGAGATGAGAATTGTGACGATGGCGGTATCAAAGTCTCATAAACCTACTTCTCTGGTCAAAAGATGTACTTTGTCATTCTGTCATTATTGTCCCGTCAAAAGCGATGGCTAATTTGAAGTATTACAGTTCATAAGACCCTCAATTTCAATTGGACCTATTGTAAATTTAATTGGAAAATTCCAAATATATTCATTCGCATCCAGGTTCTTCTTTTGGTCCAAAAAATACAATCCTGTGAATGTCATGTGATTGGCTAGCAATTCTCTGCTTTTATTGCTTGGTCGTCCATTGGCTAGCAAAACTGCCAATCGTAAAGTTAAAAGTCTGCCACGTATGGGACCAAATGAATAAAGTCACGTGCAGAACGATCTTATGCACAAAGAAATTTATCTTTTCAAAGCTGGTCACTTTCTCACTGCATGATTGATTGTTAGGCTTCTGACCACATGATGTAAGTTTCGTCGTAATGACGATAATAATTATGGACTCTCATGTGGCTCAGCCACTGACTAATGGCACACCCGCTGTCCACATTAATTGAACCGCACCAGTCATGTCCATAAGCATTTTGCCTTTTTTCTTTTTCAGGTTTAAAAAAAAAAAAAAAACAATAAGGATTATTTCGATGTAAATGTTGGTGAAGTAAATAAATAAAAATTATGAAATATGAACTATGTATATCATTTATCACGTCAGCATATTTTTATTTCATCATTTATCACACATACTAATCAAAACTTAATCAGCCAAGCTTGTCTTATATTCTTGATGACGAGCTTGCCTGGTGATAATGACTCGTAAGAACGTTTCCAATGAAATATTATTTGGGTCATACTGTTCCAACAGGTGAACTATTTTATTTTATTTTATTTATCAGTAAAATTGAATTTTATTTTATTTTTTTGCGTCTTGACTGAACAATTTTATTGTTATCCTTAATTCTTTCCCTAGGTGACAGGGTCCCTCGGCAAGCTGTTGCCATTCATCCGTTGCTGTTACATAAACATTTAGCCAGAGACAAACAAGTAGAAATTTTTTAGGACAACCAACCAACTACTCCTACTCCTTGGTCGTGTATGTTCAATTCACACACACATATACTAAACTCAAAAGCGTGACCAAAAACAACTCAACGCCCATATATGAAAGCCTAGAATAAGAAGGAATTTTGGGAACGGACAAATCTGTATCTTAAATTTAAGGTCAACTTGCCAGTAATTTTCGACATGCCAACATTTCTCGGGCCACAAAATTGGACCACTTGCGTTTCCTTGACAAAGTTGCACCAGCAGCATTAATTGAAATTTCCATGCGGACATGTTTGCCTGTCTTGTCTCTCGAGAAAGTTTTTCAATTAGACCCTTCTTGTACATAAAAGCAGATCAACGGAATCTATGTATTTGCAACTTTACAACAACAAATTACTCCAAATTGGACTAATTATATCGATGTCCAATTGTAATTAGTTACGAGTAGTCCATCGATCTCTAATTTCAATTAGTTATAGATAGTAATAAAATCTGTCCAACAAATACTCCAATTTGAGATGGAAATAACAAGTAGGAAACTTTCAGTGATGAACTATCCCATATGGTAATTTGGTCGTATTTCAGTGTGTTTTCCTTTGCATTGATTCGACTCTTCTTAACGTAACTTGTTCTCAAATATTAAGGATATATATCAAAGATATGATAGTAAGTTGAATATTTATTAATACTAAAAAATATATGTGAAAATTTTTAATTAAGTATAACAATATTTGGATAATATATATCTTCTTCACATATATAGATACTTAAATTTTTAATTTTAGATAAATAAATATGATTCAATCTTTGATTCCTACGAACTAAGCATGAAATTGGGTTACCAAGGTTCAATTATTGGCAATCATCACCTCCAGTACTGGTTATATGGCACACTTGTCCTCATAAAGACTCTTTCTCCACCGCCTTGTCCCAAATACACACACAAAAGGGGGGGGGGTTGAAAAAACAAAAAACAAAGGAGAAAAAGAAGCTAGGATAATCCATGTCTATGTTTTGAGCTACTTGAAACATTCATAGTTATACGAACTCACAAAGCAATCGGCTTTCTGGCTAAATGAAGTGCTGATTTTCAGGCTCAGTGAAGTTTTATTAGGTTCCCATCAAAATTATAATGTTGAAATGGAAAAACTAGTACAAATGTGCCAAATTTACCAGCTTTGCACCCATGCTCCTATAGCCAACAAATATTAACTGCTCTTCGATTCTTGAAGAAATAGCCAATAGAAAGATAACAATCACGCAGTCCACGCCCCAAAACATGGTTTTCCTGTGTATGGGCCCATCCAAATATTAGTCGGCCTTAGTTGCTAGGTTTTGCTTGGGGAAGTTGGGTTTACCGAGATTCAATTATTGGTAACCAGGCCGAATTTCATACTTGGTCCACCCTTCATCTTAAGACATGTAATAACATAAAAGAAGGGGCCGAATGTTTAAATAGATCCCAAATGTTTACGTGAATGTTCAATTAATTCCTATTATATTTATTTATTTATTTTGCACAATTACTTCCTAACAGCAAAACTGGCTGATATTTAAAATTTTTTGTTGACTCCAATGATTTGGCACCTTAGGTTCTGCACGTTGACGCGGCAGCCGGGGGGGGGTTGTTTCCATGAGACACAGTTAATGTGGCAATTAGACATAAAGAATTAAGAGGGGGAGGAGCAGAATTAAAGGGTTAGATTCCTGCATGATCATCCATTGGTGGACTAATTTATGTTCAAGCTCTTACTAATCCACGAGCAAAAGATGCTCCGATATTTTGCAGGAAAGTTGGGGGAAGAACTGACCTAACCCCATGTGCAAGATATAACATAATAAATCTAACACAGCAAATCTTAATAACGTGACCATTCGACGTGCAGAGCCTGAGCCCCGAAGTTTCAACGGTCCTTTTATTTGACGTCACCATCACCACTGTTTATCGTCACGCCGATGTCAAGCACAGGCCCCCCAAATAAGTATCTCATTGGACATCCATTTCGATGGCTATAGATCTTCTTCAATCAAGTTAAAATAATATTAACCAATACATATTGTTTATGGTTCTTGGTTGAGATTCATGTGTTAGGTATTATTAGTACGTACAACGGATTATGGTTAAAGAAAAATCTATTAATTTCAATTGTCCCTTTGGTGCATGCGGCCCGATTTTTCTAAAATCAAATGTTGACATGATATATTGATGATTCCAACAGGATCCTGAGATTTCAGAAACCGACAATAATGTCATGACAATTTGAGGGGTATGCAATTGTTTTAGATGTTCCGATGTTATGGTGCTAACTGCAACAACTATGAGAATAATAGTGCAATTGTCTGCAGCTAAATCTAGGCACAATTTGATATTGATTCAAGAAATTGGAGCACAATTTCATGGACAAGCTCCTCTGTTTGTTGGAAAACCGACTTATGATACTGTTCTAAATCCAAACCTTGAAGTTATTTGATATATAATTGGCTGTCGAGCATCCCTAATCGGTGAGCTTTATTCCACCGGATGGTAATTGTTCCGTTTCTCACGCGGGTTAATGTACTCAAAACTCGTCGCGATGCTAAAAATCGTCGTTAAAGGATCACGCGGAACCTTACAAAATACAATAGTATCACTAAACGATAATGAACGCAATTTACGTTGCAACTTGACGCTAGAAACCAAAGTTTGTCTGTTATTATAAACTCCAAAGATGGATGGAGCACCGAAAATTTGGAAGACATAATATATATATAATGATCATAAGGTAGGCCCTTTTCATTAGATTGTCTCTTTACGTGGACAAGCTTTAGAATCACGTTATTGTCCTTAACGAGAAAATAATAATTAGAAAGTTATTTAATTTAACAAAATTAATATTTTATAATATTTAATATTATTCAAATATAAAGTGGCACTTATTTCCAGCTAAAGAATCGCATTACTTTCTTCCGGCGCAAAAACCGGTTTTTTCATGTGCCCTCTCTCTCTCTTTCCTTCTATATATATCTTGTGCTCCATCATGCGTTTCCTCTGTCTCCATTGGATGATCTTTTTTGATTAATATAGACTGCTGAACATGGGAAATTGCCTGGCAAGCAACAAGGTCGAATTGCAAGAAGAGAAGTACGGAAAAGAAACCATCCAAAGGAGATCATCGCTTGTACGGTCCACTTCCAATTTATCATGGCCTGATCAAGAAGGTAAGCTTGAGCGTGTAATAAATGAACATGGGGTTCAGTCGTCCTCCAAAGTTGGCGTTGCGAGGATTAAAGTTGTAATTACCAAGAAAGAGCTACAGAAAATGTTGAGCAACGGGAAGGATAGCTACCACTCCTTGGAGCAACTGGTTAGTGCTGCAATGAGGTTAGGAGATAAAGGGAATGATTCTCGAGAAGTTGTAGCAATTGATGGAGGCATCAATGATGGTTGGAAGCCAGCTCTGGAGAGCATTCCAGAGGATCATTCATTGATGGCGAGCTAATTGAATGTAAATTTAATCTGATACTAAATGTCACCGTCTTAAAGCTGACATATATACATCCTTTTGGATTTGGCTAGTTTAATTGAGGCTTACATGAATCCTCTTATATCGCGTAAATCTTAGCTAGCTGTTTTTTCCCAGAATTTGGATCCAAATGGTAGAACAATTCAATTTTGCTATATGACTGTAAAAAATAAAAAATAAAAAAAAACATAATGGATTTTTTTGCACCTTTAATGAGATTCATCTCGGCTGATGGGGCTTCCCGTGCGCAGTGCCATTTGATTTCTCTTCCATCAGTTCCTTGTTGCAATTTGATTCTCAAGTTTGTTCTTGCAGTTCCGACAGAACAAAACAATCAACCGACCCGTCAGTTTTCCCGCTCTAGCGATCCCTCCCCACATTCACGGCGTCCGGGCGGGGCCAGCCACCCATCTCTTTTTCCGGCGAACACTGGCAATCAAGACCATATCAGTACTCTTTAATCCACAAGCAAGCCGAAAACCCAGCAGCCGTTCCACATTTTGCTCCGATCCGGCAACTATGTTCCAGCCGGCGACAACCACACTATCTACGTGATCCACCACAAGTCTTTCCTTCTACTCTGGAGTCCCACCTCCCCAGTTTCTTTCTTAGCCTATAAATCCTTGTCCAAGTCTCCAAGATTCAAGTCCAAAAACCCAACTTCCAGACACCGCACAGTTAAGAAGCAGCCACCTATTCCGTCCCAGATCCCTCCACGCGGGCTACCATTGCCATTGGTACGCGTCCGTCAGCCGCCCAAAGTCTCCGACGTCCTTTATCCACATCTCTGGGATATTGGTTTCTCCGAATCGAAGTGAAATTTCAGACAAAAGACCTCACCGTGACGCCTTCTTGGCCGAATCTTATACTCGCAAAGCTCAGCGACTCCTCCTTCCTCCACCAGCCCACGGGAGGATTATCCTCTTTCCCATTTCTCTCATTCCTCATCAAGTAGATTAATTAACAATTAATTAGCTAATTATGAATTAATTTTAAAAAGAAAATTTATCAAAAAATTTTAATTAACTAATAAGAGAATATTTTGAAACGCATTAGGAGAAAAAACACAGAGAAAATTGAAAAATAAAAATAAAAAAAAAATTAGTAGCAACAGTTCACACTCCGTACTCCTTAGTTCTTACCGGTTATCTAGATTCGCATCGTATCAAACGCATGTTCTCTACTAGATCAGTTCTTTTTATTTTTTCGCTCCCATGGGTAAATATCTTCAGATTATAAAAAAATAGAACGAACGAACGCATCCAGCCACATGTAAAACGACAGAATGGTAATTATGCATTACAAAAGGTTATTGGCGGTGTAATGTTAAATATCGAAATTACACTTTTCGATCTCTCGTTTAACAATCAAATTTAACATTGGGCAAAAATACGGGAAATGTGGCAATACAGAGCATCCATGATCATGCACTTGAAATGAGATTCAAGATCAATAAAAATAGACAGACAATTACACCATAATTGTCCACGGTAGTTCCTTCCTCACAGATCGCTCGTGTCCGCCTGGAAAAGCAGGAAAAATGCCGGTATCCCGTTGAAGGGTTTTCCATCCTATTATTCAAAATTTTGTTATCTCCTGACTTATTAAACAAAACAAAAAAAATTCCTTCTCACGCTTTACATTGAAATGTATCCCCAGATGAAGTTTGGGGCCGGAGGTTCATTCATTCCTTCCTTAAGTTACGGATCACGTACGGAAGAATGCCTCCATTGTTGAAGTAAGCCAATTCCACCTGCAATTGCAATTAAAAATTTTTTTAAACGGATTAGAGACAGAGAGTATGTACCTCCCGTGGCAGGTTATACACCACAAATATGAGCATTAGTAGTAAGTATAACTGGATAAACAAAGCAGACTTTCTCTGCTGTAATACCCTGCTGAATTTACTACGGCACAAGGCCTAGGTATATGCTTCGAAAGCCACACTATCCACACCTCTGTCATCACATGGGTGATTCTCAGCGGTTTCAAATCTTACTAATTTGATTTATTATTGGTAGCACTCATCAATAACATACTCTGATCTCTAGTCTAACAAAGACCACGTGATTAGATTCAGATGCACAACAGGAAAAAGGCTTTGGTAGAATCCAATAGGTAATATAATGATCCTAAATTCAGCAAGTATCCCCAACAACAACAAAGCCTTAATCTCAGATTAATATAAATAAGCTGCAGGATCATATACTGTCCTTAGGTATCAGAATTTCATTTCAATTCCTTAATTTACAGGGAATAGAGGGCACCATGCTTAAATTTGGACAAACCAATCTCAATTTCAATCATGGGCTAGAGAAAGGCTGGTGAGTACCTCAGTGTCAAACCGCACAGTGCAAGTGAAAGATTTTCCGGTGTTAGTTGTCACGGTAACATCTTGGCCAGGCCTAATCTCCTTGATATTGCTTGGGAGATCAATGGTAAACCGCTCCTGACCAGTCAACCCTAGTGTGTCTGCATCCTGACCAGGCTTGAAACAAAGTGGAATAATTCCCATTCCAACCAAGTTACTACGATGAATTCTCTCAAAACTTTTGGCAATCACTGCTTTGACTCCCTGTAATTAATCAACTTAGTGAGAAGATCATACAGCGCAACCAGAATACAAAGCTAATTGAATCCAGGAAAGTGGCAATTTGATAAAGAAATCCAACAAAAATACTCACCAATAACATTGGACCCTTGGCAGCCCAATCCCTAGAGCTTCCACTTCCATACTCAGCACCAGCCAAAACAATGGTATCCTGTCCGGCAGCCTTGTACATCTGAAATTGTATGTCAAACACAAGACTTAATTAGCCATAACAAATCTTTGCTGGTGATTTTTTCTGCCTAGAAAATACAATTTCATAGCATCATAAATTACAGCTAACAATTTCAGATTGACAAAGCCATATGACATTGTTGCAGTTGATTGATAATCCAATTCAGGATATGACCACAACTCACAATAACTACACCGTCAGCATACAGTACAAATGAACAATAAAATTGACTTTTTGAAATATTCGTTTCATGATACATGAAAACAGAAGCATTCTAATAAACAGGAATCATATTTTAAACATTTGAACATAGGAATGACTTACCATTGCTGCATCATACACAGACAGTTTCTCTCCCGAAGGAACATGGATTGTCTTTGGGCCCACTTCTCCATTCAAAAGTTTGTTTACAAGTCTAATGTTAGCAAAAGTACCCCTAGCCATCACTTCATCATTCCCACGACGACTTCCATAAGAGTTAAAATCTTTGCGTTCTACCCCTCGCTCAAGGAGGAATTTTGCAGCGGGACTATCCTTGTGAATGCTTCCAGCTGGTGAAATATGATCTGTCGTAATACTATCGCCAAAGTTCAGCAAACAGTAGGCATCTTTCACTCCATGGGCACCAGGAGGATCTAGGGTCATGTTCTTGAAGTATGGAGGCTCATGAATGTAAGTTGAGTTAGGGTCCCATGAGTAAGAGCTGTTGGCTGGAACTGTCAGTTGATTCCACATGGGATTGCCCTTGGTTATAGCCTCGTAAGTACTTTTGAACATTTCAGGAAGCACACTAGATTGAACAACCTAAACAGGTATAAAATCCACAGTAAATCCTCTTGTATCAATAACTCTACATATAATCACCAAACTAAAGCATATGATATACATGTTTGACATTGTATACCTCTGCTATTTCTTCTGTTGAAGGCCAGATATCCTTAAAATAGACACTCTTACCATCTTTGCCTGTTCCAATTGGCTCCTTATCAAAGTCAATGTCAACCTGTAAAAGGATTTCATTCATATTACATACATGAAATTAATGAACAAAAAAGAGTTTGATGCAAATACTTATAGTTATATGGCTAATAAGTCATATTAGCCATATAGTGTTTCTAATGTAGAATTAAGATGATACAGAAATAAAAGAAATGCATACATACCGTGCCAGCAAGGGCATATGCAACTACTAAAGGAGGTGAAGCAAGGTAGTTGGCTCTTGTTAAGGCGTGAACCCTTCCTTCAAAGTTCCGGTTACCAGAAAGCACAGCTGCTGCAACAATATCTGGAAAAAGACAACAAAAATGGTTGGCAAAAGAATGCATCAGCCAAATAGAGGAACAAAGCACCTGATAAAGAGCAATTTGTTCTATGAATGAACCCATTGATATACAAACTTATACATCAACTTCCTTTTTCTAACACATCAACAAAATTTTAAGATTACCATTTTCAGAAATGGCAGAAGCAACTGATTCATCCAATTCTCCAGAGTTGCCAATACATGTTGTGCAGCCATATCCAACAATGTGGAAGCCCTGCTCATTTAAATAGTTTTGCAGGCCACTGCACCAAGAAAAATCACAGTTGAATTTCTTGTTCATGGCCATAGAGAACCCGAAAAGTAATAATCTATCATATCACCACAATTCAAGCACAAAATTACAAGAAATACCTCTGGAGTAAATATTTGGTGACAACTCCAGAACCTGGGGCAAGACTAGTCTTTATCCATGGCTTAACCTGATCAACCAATTTTAAATCAATTGTTAGAAATAGTAGATGCCTCAAATAGTGGAAATATTCTTACAGATGAAAATAAGGGCCTATAACATGCACAAATATGAACATGCCCTAACCTGCAAACCAAGTTCACAAGCCTTCTTTGCAACAAGAGCAGACCCAAGCATGACACTGGGATTTGATGTATTGGTGCAGCTGGTGATTGCAGCGATCACAACACTACCATGCTTCAGCTCAGCTGGCTGTCCATGGAATGAGAACTTTGCCACTTTCTTTTGTTCCTCTTTTGGTATTGCAAAGCCCTGCATTGTCATAAAACATTATAGTTTAGATACAAGCAGGAATAAATAATCATGTCACTAGCTTTTCAAACAGCACATATACAACTTTCAATATCATAAATCATTGGAAAAGGGCGAATTCAACCAAATCCCAGGCTTGCCACATTCAATGCATGGTAAATGTGATCAAAATGTGCTTAATTAAATTTATCAAATGAGATTTGGAGGCTGGAAGGACAGAGGGCTGAGTGAAGGAAATTAAATAAGAACCTCAAATCATTGATTTACCTGTGATTCAAATATAGGTTAGACTGATATCTTAAAAGAAATTTGAGGGTAAACCTACAACTAACCTTGAATCCGACTTTATTGTCAAGACAAGATTGCCAATCAGCCTTCATTTCTCTCAAAGGAACCCGATCATGGGGTCTGCGAAAGAATAACAGTAATATATTCAAGATTACATGAATACCAGAAAAGACATTAAATGGCTATTGAGAAGCCACTTAACTACACGAGTGCTTAATAAAGAATTGATCAATGGGAATGATAGTAGAAAATCCACACCTCTTGGGTCCAGAGATACAGGGTTCAACATCCGCAAGGTCCAATTGCAGGTATGATGAGTATACTCTTTCTTGCTGAGGCTGAATTTATCAGCAAGCAGATGAGTTAACGTGCCTACAGTTTTGCACACTGTAATGAATATTTAAAAGAAAAACATGACATACCAAGTAAATTACCTCATTATAGTCAACAAACATTTTATTTGCACGCAGATATGCTTCTATCCTTGCAACCTAAAAGGAGCAAGAAATTATTCAGCATTTTAGATCTCATAATGTATACAAACATGATAGTAGGAAAAAGAGTATTTTTACTCACAGTTTCATCACTCCTTCCAGTCAATTTAAGATATTGTAAAGTAACATGATCCACAGGGAAGAATCCCATGGTTGCCCCATACTCAGGTGACATGTTAGCAATGGTTGCCCTGTCAGCTAATGATAGCTCACCCATACCATCCCCTACAGGTACATAAAAACATAAGAACTTTCCCCAACCAGTATAGAAGCACAGAATTTGATATTTGAGAACCAAATTACCATAGAACTCAACAAATTTCCCTACAACACCATGCTTCCTCAGCATTTGAGTTACAGTCAAAACCAAGTCAGTTGCTGTGACGCCGTTGCATAATTTTCCAGACAACTTGAATCCAACAACACCAGGCAACACCATGCTCATGGGCTGTTAAGAAAAAGGAAGTCAATTTTTGAATCAAAATTATGCCAGAAACAGAATCAAAACAAACAAGCGGTGTTGGACAGAAAAGAAATGGCACACACTTACCTGGCCAAGCATTGCAGCCTCAGCTTCAATACCTCCAACTCCCCAGCCAGCAACCCCTAGGCCATCAATCATGGTCGTGTGGGAATCAGTCCCAACAACACTATCAGGGTAAAGCATGCCATCATTGTTGAAGACAACACGTCCAAGATACTCAAGGTTCACCTAAAATTTGCAATCCAACCATATAAGATTAATCCACTCAAGTTGACTTTGCGTCTAGCGGACACAATAAGTTAAGACATACTCATAAGCATATTATACCTGATGCACAATACCAGAACCTGGAGGAACCACAAGCGTATTACGGAAAGCCGTAGATCCCCACTTAAGAAAAGCAAATCTCTCCTTGTTCCTCTGAAATTCAAGCTCCATATTAGCCTGAACAGCACTGTCTGATCTAGCCACATCAACTTGGACTGAATGATCAATGACAAGATCTACAGGAACCTGCACACAAATTAATTTGCAATCTGTGGTCAGAAGATCATAAATGCAAAAAAAGTAGTAAAAATATCAAAGGGTGGTGCATCAAAGTAATTTGACCAAATTGTTCAAATCCATGAATACTGTCCAGGTTAATCGTGCCGATGATACAGTTGACTGTTAAAGTAATAGTCCACATGTACTACTCAATAACATCTATCACCATCTAGTCAAGAAAGATATTAACTGACATGTGGAAGCAGAAAATAAAGACTTCACAGTGGATATAAGATAGAAAAAGATGCAATGGTAGATGGACTAGTATAAGACCATCACACAGTAATTAAATGCTAAATTTTAAAGACAGCAATGCCTAACCACATGACAAAGATGAGACGCACCAATGGGTTGATCTTGCTGGGATCACTGCCAAGGCTACTCATGGCATCACGCATGGAAGCAAGGTCGACAACAGCCGGTACTCCAGTAAAATCCTGGAAACAAATGTCAAAAGGCAGACTCACTAAAATGTGAAGACATGCACAAGATGGCAAATAGTAGTTAATAATCATCAGGCTTGTAACATACCTGCAATAGGACACGAGCGGGCTTGAAGGGAATTTCAACTTGTTTTGGTGATGTATTTTCCCAATCAATGATCTTCTCAACATCTTCCTTTGTGACCTGGAAGTTGTCACAATTACGAATTGCAGACTCAAGTAGGATTCTGATGGAATACGGCAGCTTATCTGTCATAGGGACAGGAAATGCATAACGTTAATCCTGTGAATAAACAAGAAGTATCTGACACAAAGAACCATGTCGACTAAAACATTAAGCACTGTGCATATAAAGTAAACTGTTGTCACTTGTGGAGATTTACCTATCCTTGGGTCATTAAGAGCAGGCAGGCTATAGAACTTCCCAAACTCGCCACCACCTGGCTTGGGGAGACTGGTGAATATTTCCTTGAAAGGATGTTCGGGAGCTGAAATCAAACAGATTAATGTACTCAGTATTATTCGGAAATCGAACCTCTGCGGACATATTCACTCCCATATAAAGAAAGTAGCGATTAAAAACAACTGAATATTGAAGTCAGTCCTTCCCACCTACGGCACACATCAATCCTTACGAAGCCTTTTATAAATTAAATCAGATTTGAAAATGAAATGAGATCTAGCAATATCAAAATAGATTGGAATATGAGGAAAACCCAAATAATTGAATAATATAAGTGATTAAATCTCGAATTTCTAGCTAAACGGAACTCGAGGAAGTTGAGATGTTGACTGATCCAGAGTCAAGCATCCGGCAATAATGAAAATAGTTAATCATTTTCCACACACCATACACAAATCCACTATTGGATTTCAGCTCATTAGAGTCAAATTTGCGCTGCAACAAAAGAAAAAAAAGGAAAAAACTCCAAAATCTTAGGAAAGCTCGATCACGTACCCATGGTGGCGATCTTCCTCTGGAGCCGTTCGATCACAGGAGCACCGGCTCTAGCCTGTGCGCGGAGACTAATTGGAGACCGCCAATCGACACCGTGGCTCCACCGAGGGAGGGAGCACCGTAGAGATCGGGCGGCGGCGAAGCTGATGGATCGCTGCTGATTGGCAGCCGCCAAAAATGGAGCAGAGGAAGAGAATTTAGGAGGAGGCGAAGGAGAGAGAGCGAACGTTCTAGAGAGAGACGATGATAATCTAGCCCTGGAGGCTCGGCCGAGAAGCGACGAAGCTGACGTATAGGCCGTTCTATACATGACTGACTTCACATAAAAACAAGCTCAAAATGGCGTAAGCGATAATGGTGAGAGAAAGAGTTATAGATGGTGCAGAGATAAGAGCGAGACAGAGACAGAGACAGAGAGTGAGAGAGCTGGCAATAATGAATGGCCGATTCTGTTTCCGCTCTATTTTAAAGAGACAGAGAGCCGTGTGGCGAGCAACGGAGACCTAGGCTGCGCGCCGCGTCCTTCTAGAAAATTGAATACTGGTTAGCGTCTCTGAAATGGACGGTAGTGATTCATCTGTAATGAGGTGTAGCTATTGTGATGGTCTGCCCGATGACTGTCATCCGCATACCCTAATGGAATGCCTATTTTAGGCAAGGACATTATGTTTTGTGGAAAACTGCGTGAAGCCGATAGCAGAAGATTGCAACCGTCATTTTATGGAAGTTTTGCAGGTGGCATCCTCCAAAGTTGCTGGAGGAATAATCCAATCCGATTTGTAGCATTGTTCTCATGGTGGCAGCCAATATAAACTAGCCACGTAATATTACCGTTGTATTGGAAATTTTTCTATTGGTAAACTCCTTTAATTAAGAAAATAATAATCGCTACCCACGGGAGAGGCTTGAAAGGGAAAAGGTAGGCAACATTTGGCAGTATCGAAATTAGAAACATAAAAGAAAAGTCTTTTGGGCGGAGTTTCGCAATTGGCAATTCTTTTATTCCCGACTTTTGTCATATATGTGTGTGTGTGTGTGTGTTTTTTTGTGTGTGAATTAGGTTTAAAAGACCTTTCAAACGTTGAATGGCTGGCCGCAGATTGGAGAATGCCACTTGAACTTTTCTACGGTTCATAATAGGGTGGAAGAGGCATCAGTGTGTTTCTGAGTTTTGTTTTTTGTTTTTGGTCTAATTCAACGTGCATTGTGCTGCAACTCCAATCATGTATGGGTTTTCATATAATTTATATCAACTTATACTAATTAATCATATTCTTAATATTGAGTCATATTGCTTTTTGCCACAAGCAATTCAAGCATAGGTAATTGATAATAAAATTAATGTCTTTTTGAGATATTATTTGAAAGATATTGTTATAAAATTATGAAAAGCTGAATTGAAAATAATAAATAAATTATATTAAAATTAAAATTTATACTAAATGTCATATAATTTAATAATAATAATAATATTATTATTATTATTATTATTATTTGGTGTTATTAATTTTTAAACCGTGATCTTTTAATTTTGACGTAATAAATAAATAAATAAAGTGTTATTAAAAGTCTTCAATAGACATCTAATAACACCTCAAAAACATAAATATGGCCAGACCACCGTCTATTTGGAAACAAAATAAAAGTAGATATATCAAAAGACACGTGCTGGCAAAAGCCAACCAAACGACAGTATTGTCTCGTCTCTCTCTCGGATTGGGCCAAACTGTCTCTGAGAAAGAGGAAAGATCTATGCCCACGCGTCACATCCTCGCAGAAAGAATTTTTTTTTTTAAAAAACCAAGGGGTATAATGTGCTTTAGGCAATTACCGCCCGCGCGGCCGCGCCTCTCTTTTCACTTTCAAAAGCCCTAACGCCTCTCCCTCGACCATACGTTTCCCGCCTCTCCTCTCCTCCTTTAAAATTCTCCTCCCATGTCCTTCTTTCTCTCTCTCTCTCCACCTCTTCACGAACTGTAATCTCTCGTTCTCTTTCTAAATCTCTCTCAGAATGAAGCAGAGAATCCGGACCGGCTACAGGCAATCCCTGACCCGGACGGAGCCCTATCTAAGGTTTCTCAAACCGGGCGCGTTGGCCCAACTCAGAAACTCGCGAATCAGTGCTAGATCTCACCACCGTGCTAACTCCCTCCGTCAGATCTCGCCTCGCCGCTCCTCCCCTCCCTCATCTCCCTCCCCCAGTGCCGGTCCGCCGCAGACCAACACCTTCGATGGCATCCCTTGCTTCGTGGCGGGGATCTATGGTCCGGGATGTCCTCAGAGGAAGAAGCTCGTGGCTGCTAAAGCGGTTATGTTTCTGAGCTCGAGGCCTTCGAGTCCGGTATCCGATTCGTTGGATGCCATTATCAACCCGTTAAACAATGATAGTGTTGTTGTTGCTCATTGAATAAAGTTAGGGATTTCCCTGTTGTAGATTGTATTCTCTTTGTAGTCAATAGTACTTGTCCATGGTTTATGTGGAAAATGATGCTAGATAGAACTGAAATCAATGACGGAAAATCATAAATTTTCCTATTCAGATCTGCACTTATGAACTGATTTTTTATTTTTTTATTTTTTTGTGTCCTGTTCCATGACATTACAACTAAAATTTAATCATCCTGAACTTCGATCTTTAATGGTTAAACTAATGATTCTCGTTTGCTTTTATAGTGTTCGATAATTGTCTTGCCATTTACTTCATACCGTGTCTTAAGTGGACTTCATGAAGACTCATAATTGTGAATGATCCATACTTGCATAACTAGAGAAATTCCTTTACTTTTGCTTCACTTGGTCAAATCTTGATGCTAATTGTGCTAATTCATCGATATGAAGTCTGCTCATTATATAAGTTAATAAATCTTTGTTAAAATGGGAAAAGCATTTGTCAGCATGATTTCATTAGCACATATAGATTTTCCGATGAAGAAAGCTTGATTGGAAGGATTTCAAATGTTCATTAATGACTTGTAACTGCAATCCTTTCCACATGTTTTGAAGGATGACATTGAGTACATCTCAAACAAAGGCAGGTCGGTAACCCAATTTTTTGTTAAATGAAGCCTGCTCGAGCTTCTTGTCTTTCTCTGTTTGGTTTGGTTAAATGGTATATTTTCATAAATTGTTTACTTGGTGCAACTGGTCCTGTTTTTAGAATTCAGGGGTTGTTCATAGTGAGCTTGTAAAAGATTTCTAGCCTACAAATTGTTGGTCTTAGTTGTGTGCTACTCTGATATTGCCTTTTTCAGTATCCTGTTAGCCGTAGCTTGAAAGTTGCTTGAAAGCAAAAGACAAACAGCAAGTATGTTTATTATTTGATGTAGCATGATTTTTTAACAGTTTACCTTATAATGTTGGAGTTGCCAAAATCCACACGTAGATTATGTCTTCAGTCACATCATGTCACCTTGGCTTACCTATTTCCTTCAGATTTCCTTCCAATATCGACTAGGCTCGGCTGCTTGGGGTGAGAAAGCCACACTGTGTTGCATTATCCCTGACAAGTCTCTTTGACGATAGACTCAGGCACTCAGACAAACAAAATGCAATGAGGGGCCCTTGTGGACAGCACACTTGTTGGGTTTGAGTATTTGATGAGAGTCTCAGGGAAACATCCTGTTCAATCTGCCGTGGATGGGCGGTTGACGTGACCATCACTGTTTTAACCAGTTCACCTAATTTTAGGATAATTTTTTCGAAAAAGATTATTGGACCTTAACCTTGTTGAGAGAAGACTCAACGTTGGCCACACAGCTTTAAAGAACTTTTGATGAGCCGAAGTTGATTTAGAAAAGAGCATGCGGAGAGATATTCGATTCCATTTCTTTTGTCATGGAAACAATCAATTCCACATCGAACTGTCACAAGTCATAGAGTGGTCTCGTAAGACATGACACCTCCACAACAGTTGGACACAATTTGCCACTGCACAGAAATGTAAATGCATTTGGACAAATGGCCAAAATTTTAGGCTAGTAAACAAACAGGAAAAGTAGATAAAAGTTGCGTTTAACTCCGTTCATGTCGTTTCTTTGATGTTTTTGTTTTTAAACGTCTAGCCCAGTATATAATAGACCTTCGTGCGTAGCAATAGAGCGGTTAGCCTGGTTCTATGCTGTAGGTTTATATCGCCTAGTCCAAGTCGGTCAAGAATGAAACTGCGTGGCAACAACTCCAAGTAGTCGTCAGAGGAAGCAGAATGAAACGTCAGCATTTAGCAACTTTAGTTCAACGATGTCGTTTTATTATTATTTTTTATGTGGGAGTTGGTTTTCACTTGCCTAGCTTAGTCAAGAATCAGACCCCGCGCAAGGTAAACTGAGAGATGGGGAGGGGGAGGAAACACAGCAAGCAACGGTGGCGCTGAAAACCAAATACGATCGCCAACTCGGGTTTTGTTTATCCCCTCTGTTCTCTTTTGTCTTGTAAATCAATATTCCTTTTTATCTCTCCTCTTTTCTTGCAAGATTTTCTTTTGACTTTGTCTCTTTTCTACTTTTCTTGCAAGATTTTCTTTTAACTTTGTCCCTTTTCCACTTTTCCTGCAAGATTTTCTTTTAACTTTGTCCCTTTTCCACTTTTCTTGCAAGATTTTCTTTTAACTTTGTCTCTTTTCTACTTTTCTTGCAAGATTTTCTTTTAACTTTGTCTCTTTTCTACTTTTCTTGCAAGATTTTCTTTTATCTCTGCCCTAATACCGTCCGATCTAATCATTCAAAAGTTTTGTGGAACTGGAAATCGATTTGTTACTCTTTCTCTGAAGTTCCATTTTCGGAAAATAAAATTTTTCCGGAAAACACTTCTTGAAGTATATGGAGAGTAATGGTAGGGATTGCTTTATCGATTATTTATTTATTTAAAAAATATATATTTAAATATCATAAACCAAAAATAACATCTAGCATCTCGCCCCCAGGTTTTTTTTTTTTTTCCAAATAAGACAAAAAAAAAAGAGTTTAAAAGTTACAAACAAAAATATCAGGCCGTCTATTTCCATTCATTTTTCATCCAACAAAGCAAATGGAAAATGTATGCAAAAATAAATTTGGAGAAACAAATCAATTTACAACATGGGAGAATTTAGATTTTTTCCACTCCAAGTCGCATGATCCTTTAATCCATACCAGTGACTGAATCTGAATGACTTAACTCGATCTTGGCATCGAAAGTTCTCTTGGCAGGATTATAGACACTGAATTCACCGAATTCCCTTCTGCCGCTGGCAAAAACAGTGGTCACAGTCAAATCCTTGGACACATAAACAATATTTCAGTCGCAGATTGTGGTAATTGTAGTTTAAGCAGCAGGGTGCAACAGTAAAATCGATGAGGATGTGACAGATACATCATACGCTAATCCAACGGAAGTTACTTCAAGAATAATTGCCTAAAATTACGACTAAGGATCTCATCGGAAACAATGATACAGGGCTTCCAGGCAATGTTTTATATGCGGTCAATGTTAAAAATGCGACTTTGCACTTAACATTATGCACATGTGAGAAAACCTTGATAGGCCTACTAATGAAAGAGTGTGTTACCAGTGCAGGCATCAAGTTGGTGGTTGCGGTCTCGACAACGGAAGATGGTGAGTCAAAATGCAGGCCAACTCTCTCAGGGGAGCGAAGTGAAGCGAGGAAGAGTTGGGAGTTGACCACTGAGAGAGAGAGAGAGAGAGAGAGAGAGAGAAAGATTGAGAAATTTGGTTTTTCTTTGGGCAAGGTTTTTTTGTGTTGGGTGGGGGGAGGGCTTAGAAGGGATAAGAAGTTTTGTGGCGGCGCTGAACGTTGTTGACAAAGGGTGAACTTTGTTCAGTGAAATGCAAATCTATCCTGTAAGAACCTTGGTTACTCGTAAAGCATAACGTGGCAATATACCTGTGCATCACATTCCAACCAGCAGGTAAGAAATGAGGATGAATTGCTTCAACAAAGACTTGTCTCCATCTCTGACAAAATTGAAGGATGCCATCCTCCCCGTATTCCTTCAATATAAGAGCCACAACTTGCTTTCCATGTGGTCCATGTCCTAACAAGGACAACTTTGATTTGGAGGCAATGCTTCCTTCGTGTCTAGCACAAGATAAATCGGGTGATCCATTTTGGGGACTTTTTTCACACTTATCATCAGTCTTTCCAGCATGAAGATCTTGTGTGTCAGAACCTCCAAATGCATCTGATTTGGGCTTGCATGCAGTGGCACAGATTACTCCCTCTACCTGTATATCCAAACATGGGTTACTTGGACCAGAATCTGTTACCATAAAATAGCCTTGATCTTCTTTTCTGCCATTTGCTATTGCCATGGTAGTGTTTAAGCTATTTAGATCATCAACTGCTGATGCATTTTCTGCACCAGATTTGGTGGGGGTGTCAGCAACACTCGCCTGCTTGCTGTCCAGAAAAATACTTCTCCCAGTAGCATGCTTGAAAGCCAACCCTTTCTTCTTCTGATGACGCCTCCTCTCATGAGAACTCATACCAACCAGCACAACTCTTTCCAAATCTTCCTCAGATATCTCCCTTCCTCCGTAGTATTGCATGACAATCTTTGACTCAACCAAATAAAATGCCATGAGAAAGTTAACATTCACATATATGCCATGGGTAAAGAAGAACCCTAAATGGCAAATAAGACCATTTCTATGAGACTCTAGTTTCAAAATCTAGAGTTCATCAGCAGCAAAGGGGGATATTTACTCACCTGTTTTAGCTCATCTTGGCGCTGGGGTGGCATCCTCTGTCCATGGCGCAGAAGGGCCATAGCAGCTGTACGCAACTGTAAAGGAGAGACCCCTGACTCCTCTGCATTTGGTACAGAAGAAGATGGCTCGGTTATAACCAGGGATTCATTGGAATCAACCACTTTGCGAACAAACAAAGGAACTCCAAAATCTGCAGCAATTTGTCTTTTGTATTTTTCAGCAGCAGCATGTGCAATCTCATGACAATCCACACAGAGCAGGACAATATCGTGAGAACGATGACTTTTCAAATGCTCAGGGAAGTGTATTCTGTAGCATGATGGAATTATTCGATAACGTAAGTAATGACTTCCTTCACCACAGCCAACACATATATTTTTCTTGCTTTGGATGTAAAAGTCATTGTCCTCATCTTCTGGACGGCCTTTCAGTTCAAAAAGAAGCATTATAGCAGGAGGGTTGTCGTCAACAAGTTTGGCCAAACTGCGACGAAGATACCTATTTAATAGTAAAAGATCTAATTAAGTGCACACGTTTAGAACTAAAAAAAGGATGAAAAGGATAATTGAGTCCACTGACCATTCAAGCTTTCTACGGTCACAGTAGCAAAGCAGCCGTCCATCATTTGCATAGATCCTGCAGTTATGATATACTGGAGCTTTGCAGGAGAACTTTTGAACAAATAATTCTCTTGATGCCTTCCGAGCAATCTGCTTTTGATTTTGATTTTGCTTGGAAATAAGTTTATTTGTTATTCTCAGGTCACTGTTAACCAACAATGCATAGTTGTAAACAGACGGCAGACAGCTCCCGTTTGGACCCAGGCATTTCTGAAGAAGCCCCGAGAAAATGTCATTGAGGTTGTTTTCTTTGTCCGTGATCAAGTGATAGAGATTATCCAAATGACTGCAAACTACAGGGGATGGAGAAGAAAGCAAAGGAATACAATTCAGAGGATCCACATTCAAATCAGCTTGTGCCACAATGTCATATGTTTCCACTGGACTTGTTGGAATTTTGACCGCAAGTCTAGTGATTGCCTGATCTGATAGTACATATCTTAAGCTCTCATCATGCACACGAGCCTGAAAAGAAGTTGAAACTTGCATGATAACATTATACCATAAAGAAGGTACCGTCCAATGTGTCACATGACTAACAGGTGTGAAATGAAATGATAAAGTGCAAATTTTATGAAAATAGGCAGATGAAATGTTCTATCAAAGAATCAAGATGTTCCCTGATTGAGACTGCAGCAGGAGGCAACACCAGATGATAAAGCACAAATTTTAGATACATGGGTGGATGACATTTTTTGTTAAAAGGAACATGCACAAGAATTATATATCAATATCACTCATAGTAATCAATAGAAGCGAACGAGAAAATAAAATTATGAGTACCAATGATTATTGGGAAAGCTGCTTAGAGATGATCACAGATATCACTATAACAGATTTAAATGTAGAAACCATGTTAAACCTGATATATAAATTAATCAAATTCTGGCTTAAATAGCACAGGCCCGTAGGTAATTACTGTTCTCAGAAGGTCCACAATATAAAATTATCATCCTCAAAATGGCAATTGCATCATTTCATCCTGCATGCAAACTTTGGTCAAGCTGCGATTATGCGGATGCACTTCCAAATACTATTTTAAGGAACAGAGTTCCTTAATCCAACTCTGAGCAAAGCAGTGGAGGCGATTGTCTTTCATTTTCTTTTGCAATCCCAAAACTAGAATACAAAGTTAATGTTGCCCTGCATCTAACAGCAAAACTACTGGAACTAACCATTAACTCTCTCCACATGCAAAATCGCCGTACAAGATCCTGTAAATAGTTGACATTTTAACATCAGCAACACATATGAGGCTACTTTGAATGGCCTGTTCTACAAGAAATTTGTATGCTGGTGCACCTGTGAGACAGATAAAAAGGATGATCCTCCTTGACCGTTCAAGTGACGGGAAATAATTGATGATGCCACAGACTCACCAGGAAAAACTTCAATCTCTTTAGCATAGAGTTGCAAGCAGGTCATGTGTGAACGACGACTAGCCTCAGGAACAAAACGGAATTTGTCATCAGGACAAGAAGAGTTATCTGATACAAAAATCTTTCAGAATCTTGTTCCATGAGAAACAGTTCACATAAGTTCAATGGTCATCCACATAAAATGTCAGTGTAAATGTGTTTTTTTCCACAGCATTTTGATAATTTTAGAGCATTGACATTTCAATACCCAATGATCTGACCTTTTCGTTTATTATTTAGCATCCACAACAACAGAAAAAGCTAAACCAAAGGTTTGAGAAAACACAATCATCTTGTAAAAACTTACCATTATCTTGTTGTTTGAGCTCAGCAATTAAACATCCTGCAATATACAATAGATAGTGCGCATCTGTTCTGGCATATTGCAACATCTCTGCTGATAGCGGGCGTTGCCTCCAGTCTTCACGCTATAATTCAATAGCATAGTATATCAATTATGTACCCTAAAAAGTCACATTATTCTCCCAAAAGACAACCAACAAGCTTCAAACAAACATAAATGGTCTCAAGCTCAAACCTGTAGTGATTTGTTTGTTGCTATACCACAGTAAGTTTCAAGCAAGTATGCTAGCGATTTTTGTGGCTTTGATAATACCTCACATGCCTGTAATATTAGAATAGGAGCTCACATGAGGAAGTAAGAATATAAGAGAAAATAAAATATTTCTTATTTACTAAATGACCATGCTCCCAATAAATATGCAAACATCATACACAACAACTAACATACGTAGGTGGTATTTAAGACACAATCCATGATAGAATACAAGGTAAAAACAGCACCTTTGCGGTATCAAACAAGTTGACAACATATATATGGAAGTCTCTTTGTAGCCAAAGAACATCATTATCTGCCCCATGGAACACCTAAACACAAAATTTCCAATGGTCATGAGAAGCACAAGCCACATTAACGACAACTTGTACCAAACTTTCTTGGGTGCATATATACTTAGCCGCTCAATTACTTCACCTTGCAAATACTTGGATTAGCAAAAACTGGGCCAAGAATACTCATTATATCATGCAATGAAATCGTATCCACCAAATAATCTTTTGTATCAGTCGAAATCTGCTTATATTAATCCAAAAAAAGAAAGGTAAGAAACTTTATAAAGTACACCATGAAAGCAGTAAAATGATATTCAAATTTGAAACCTGAATTAGAGCAGTGAAACCTTGAAACGACCGTAGGCTATGCTGCTCAGTATCAACTGCAAAAACACTCTCTTTATTTAAAGAATCGGCTAAGTCCCTTAGCTGAGACTCGGTCTCCACCCAAACATAAGAACCACTCATTTCAAAGTCCATGCTGCTACTCGTATGGAATTCAACTCCAGGATTCTCTATCAGCGCCATGATTTCGGATTCATAAGGATGCGAATTCAAAGAGCTATCTGCCAATAACTTCAAGAATATAAATCAATGCTTTTTTAATGTTATGCTCTGTTTGATGACTATCTCCAAGTTATGCTCAACTTTAATGTTTAATTTACATGATTCACAACATTTAACCAAAAGAAGGAGGGAAAAAAAAAAAACTGATAAAAGGTACCGTTGCCGCTGTCGCCGACGCCAAGCTTTAGGTGCTTAAACTGAGAGAAGGAGTTATCGGCCAAAACGTGCTTGAAAGAGAGTTGTGGCTTCGAGTGGTCCGATTGTAAATAGCACGAAATCGGAGGGCATTTTAGTTTCCGACGTCTACGGCACTGCGCAGTCAAAAGCAAGGAGATCGCCGCAAGAGAAACAACGGCGAGGGCAAATCTGATCTTGTCCTTATATTCCATTCTTCTCCGTTATTTTTCTTTTCGCTTTTCTCACCTTCAGTTAGCGGTTATGGTTTTGCTGCTCTTTGGTGGTGGAGAATGGAAAGGCCTCGCCGCCGGCCGTATGGATCTAAGGAGGAAGCGCAGAGGAGGGTGACGGTGGTTTTAGGTCCTTGCGGCGGTTGGGCTCGGGCTGGATGGATCGTTAGTAGGTTTATATCTTATGGGTTATAAAGGTCCATTTGTTGTGTATCCAACGGTTGGGCCCAAGCCCATTTCCCTGTACCTCTGTTTCACGAAAATAAAGGAATCCCAAATGAAACACAGCTCTTGGGAGTCTTTTGGCCGCAAGAATTCGCTGATGCACCAATCGACGTAGAAAGGTCAAATCTTCTTGTCCATTTGAATCATTAGGACGTACACTAAGTCTTGGCATAGCTTTTTAAGAAATGGCGTGTTGAAGATGTAAGAAAATGTTTGCATATAAAATTTTGTCAAACTAATTATGTTATGAAGTAGGATAGTACTAAAACTGGGCCCACATTTCGTCAGTGATACATTCAGGGCTTTGTAATCTTGGGTAGCGGGGCAGAAATTATTTATCTCCATTGAATTAAAATAGGGTCGACCCGTACCCGGTGTGGTCGTTTGCCTATAAAACATTTTAAGCTGCACACAGTGACAGATAGCATGGAAGGGACCCTGCGAAGTAGGATGGAAAGCCAATTGAGATCCAATTACAATGTATGTAGTGCGAAGGACCACATGGAGAATGGGGCTCTTGTGGCCAGATTGTGGTCTTGAGGAGCAGCCGATTCAGGTGGGCACCAATGCCGGTGGTCGCAATAATAATTATTATTGGTCTGTCACCTTAATGAAAATGAGAATGGAGAATCTAGTTGAAGCGAGAAGAAAGTTGCCAGGGCCTGAATATGGGACATCAGTGGCATGAAACGTTGGTTTCACATTTTCTTGTTGAAATTGATGTTACACGTGAAAATGGTTCAGACATTATTATTCTATGAGTAGACCTCACTAGTATCATTTTTGAAAAGTTTGCAGTATTCGGTTCTGTTTATTAATTAAGAGAAAAGGGAGGGACTTTTAGTTGCTACATTGAATTCCAATTTTCTGACCTACTTTGACAAGCTCGTAAAATTCAACAGTTGTCAAACTATGAATTGCTATATATCTGAACATTTTTTTGGATATGTCGTATTAAAAATTAGTAATAAACCCGTGCCAAATACTGATCCATGTACAGAGGAAACAAGTTAAAAAATAGGGCGCGGAAATTGGTTAATTGGGCGATGTATGAATTCTTTATCCTGGCAATCGTCCCTTTGCAATCACAAAACTTTTTGGAAAAGAAGCGTGTGATTTTTATTTTTATTTTGTATTATTATGTCACTAATCATATTTGAGTTAACTGAAATTATAATAACTAAAAATATCAACTCCCCAAAGTAAAATGATTCTTAGTTAATTACATATGATAGTATGAGTCTAACACTTATTTTTCTCTATATAGAAAGTTTTAAGTTTAGGTGATCCAGGGGGAAAAAATTGTTGTGGCCCATTGGCGCGGGCAAAGATCAATGCGGACTTTGTAACTGTAAACTGTAAAAAGATATCTTCAACAAGGACTCACGGATTACTCGTTTTGGCCCCTTCAGATTCGGCAAATCTTGAAAAAAGTTAACCAACATTAATTTAGGTGGGACCTTCATGCACTGGCTTTAATTTAATTTTTTTTTTTTTGTATGGTACTTATGTTTTTTCTGTAATGGCGGTTTTATTATGTGTAAGGATTCATAGCTTGCCCTTCCGATGCTTGTCTGCCCCAACATTAGCCTTGTCCGAACATGGACCCTCGGATGCCCCATACTTTTGGGGGTTGCAAGCATAATCTGACTCCCTTAATATGGTGCAAAAAAAAGTGCAAATCAATCAAAACAATGTAATCATTTTTTTATCATTAGCGAATTTAGTAAAGGATACAAAAAAATTAAAAAAAAAAAAAAGAGCGAGGATTATGATAGGAACTATGGATATGACAACATTTGGAAGAGGCTTCAATGGCCTAAAAGTTGCTAATTGGCACATCTGCAGAGATTCCTTTTGTTTTTAGAGTTCAGTTTAAAATACCCTTTAACTTCCCCTGCAAGATTCAAGAGCACCCGCTGGCTGTGCCGTGCAACTTGACAAAGCACTTGCACCAAACTACAGAAGGTCTCGTGCAAATGGCAGCTTTGGGATTGCTTGAGCAGGGCAACAAGTGCTGTTGTAAAGCAACGGGGACTACTTTTGCAAGCAAGGCACCTAACCATGACAAAATTGCCATCGCAACCCCCTCAACACCTAGAATTTTCCATCCTTCTATTACAAAAGCTGAAACCTTGGAAATGATGCATCATGTCGCAAAGACTTGTACTGAGTCAGGACAGATGTAATAATAGGCTTGCCTATATTTCGGTTGGATCTGAATTTTCTAGCTAATTCATTTTCAATCACTCACATTGCTTTTTCCCACTTACCACGTGGTTTAATTCTCGCCATGAAGGAACCTAGATAGAACGATGACCTTGGGTGCTATTTGAGATATAGATAATAACTGAAAGGCAAATGAGGAGGGCAAAGCTAAAACACAAAAACAATTTGGGAGGTAAATGGCCAGAATTATTTATGTTTTTGTGAAATGAAGATTCTTTTTTTTTTCTCCAAAGAGTGAAATCCTAATTTCTACAAGTGGTGTTTTTTTTTTTTCGAGGAGGAAAATTTGATAACGAGTTCTTTTAAGGCCGTAGATAGAAAAAGAGAAATGCATTCACGCTTTTCTGCTGCAAACATTAATTAGATTTTTTTTTTTTGATAGTTACAAATTTAAATTTTTATTTTAAAATTTTTAAAATATAAAATTACAAAAGAAAAACTATTCTTAATATAACCCAAATTTAATAAAACTTTTAATAAATTAATTAAAAAAAAAAAAGTCGCTCTGTCGCGATCAGTGGCAGACATGTTATGTCTACCAGTCAGGCGCAACGAGAAACAGGCAACCAATTAGCAAATGTACGTCATAAGACCCACCGCCCCTGGAAGCACCAATGTGTAAATTACTGCGAGATTATCCTGGCAACAACTCTTGACTAGTAAGCTGACTTATCAGCAAATTAATGAGAGGAGTGAGACTTAATTAATTTCCTCAATCCCCCATAATATTATTTACTTGAAATAGATGATGAGCTGCGCGTACTACTAAGAAAGCAGCGTGTTCTTGCACTGGCTATCTTTAAGGCCATTTGAAGACACCAAATTTAGTTAAGTCCAAACAACTGTATGCTAATAGGCAGATTGCTAATTATAGGAGCTGGCTTATGTTCTGTGAATCCTCTGATATAGGGTTAGGTAATGGAATTTTTGGAAATTCGCGCCTCGTCTAAGCCATTTTGATGCGAATCACCATTGATCGTAAGAAAATTTTATTTTAATTAGTTTCAAAATAAAATATCTTGCCATTAAGATAAAAAGGAAAAGCACAGAGGATAGAAATTTTAAAACACGTTATCCTCCGTCACTTTGGTGAACAGCTGAATTGGTATCAAAAAAATAATTGGTGGTACGCTGTTTTATCGGTGGAGATAATGGAAGTCCAAGTTGCATGTTTGCAAGATAATGTGAATTACTCATATTCCTTACGTCTACTCAACCGCAAAAGGAAGATTCTGTTTTACACAAAAACAATAAAGAAAGGATAAAAAAAAAAAATCAAAGCTGAAATATTTTATGACGAGATTTTCCTCCTCCGACAAAAAGGGTGTCTTGGGCATGCCCCTTTTCTTTTTTTTAAAGTGGACTGAAGTAACATGAAATTTAGTGCATGTCAACCATATGATGACGTGTCAGGTTTCAGTCGTGATGTGGGCCCCGCTCCATGCAAAGGCTTACCGGTTCCACGTGAGCCAAAGTGCGATACGGACATGATTAATCAAACAGCTGATCTGGCATTTTCAAATTATAACTTAACACGTATCAAGCTGTTAGAAGCCTAGGCCTACTCTCCTATTATTCCCAACTCACCAGCCTAACTTGCTTCCTTTTCGCCGATATTTTTTTTTTGTGACAATTAAAAAAAAAAAGGCCTGAATCTTCAAATTTTCCCATCAGTTATACTCAGATTTAAATTAGTCACTGAAAGTAACAATGCTGTCTGTATTTCTACCATTTCAGGCATGCTATATTGTTTTTGGCCGACTTGTAATTAATTTCTTTAGGACACCAATAAAAGAAGAGAGACTTATTGTTTTTTTTTTAAAAAAAATAAAAAACACAACTTCACCCATAATGTTTCGAGGACTCTTAACTTTTTGTCTACCACGTTTTTTTTTTGTCTTTTGCTTTGTTTTTCTATTTTTTAATTTTTCCGTTCATTCAATGTTAAATTTGTCACCTAGAACAGTCAAATTTAATACACTCAAATACTCCGTGACATTAATTTTTTTTTTCAAAAAAAAATCCTGAAAACTATAAGTCAATTTTGAAAAAACATAAAAAAAATTATTAAAAATGAAAAATTTTTCTGAAAATTAGAAAAAAAAAAATCTAAAAACAGAGAACAGCAAGCATGTCTGAATTGCCCGCCTGGGAGCGAGCACCGCCCGAGGGAACAGCAAGCAATGTTCTGAATCGCTCAATGCCGATCTGTCTGTCTCCAGGGATCAGGTGCCGGAAGGAGGTGAGGATGGCAGCGAAAATGAAGAAAGATGTGGACTGCTCCACCGCCCATCCTGAAGCCACACACCGCAGTCCGGCAGACAGCATCCACCAAGACGCCCACCATTCGACTTCTCTCATTCATCGATTCGTCCATTTCCATTGTTCACTCGCGGGAAAACGGCCCGAAACCTGTGGGATCGTCCTCGAGCCGTCGTTCGCCGGCGTGTGGTCGGATTTTAATCGCCTTAAAAGTAATTAAAATATATTATTAAGAAAATTTCGAAAATAATATTGCTACGTCACCACAAATTGATGACGTAACCATATGATTGTGAAAGGATTGATCTACGTGACTAATGATTGTCTACCATGAGATAAAAATAAAGGGTGATCTAGTAAATAAATAAATAAATAAAAATGTAAAGAATAAAATTAAATAAAAAATATTGGGAATAAAACTAAAAAGGCCCTCAGAAAATGTGGGTAAATTTGTGTTTTTTTTTATTTTTTTTGTCTTTTATATATATATATATATATACAAAAATCATAATAATAACCATTGATTAACTGTTAGAAGTTAATAAAGAAGAGAAACTGTTAGAAGTTAGTGAAAAAAGAAGACGGACCAAAACATGTTATGTCCAATAATTTGCTATTTATATCAACAAAATAAATGAACTATTGATTAGCCCTACTAATTGTATAGAAAGGGAACTTTACAGGAGACTTGATAGCGAAGATGATAATGTTAGGTGCCTTTGTTATTTGTAAGTTCATGTGCTTCTCATCTAACTAAAGGACCATTGAGTAACCAAGTCGTTGAATGCTACTCCTCTGGCTTAAAATGGAGACAACAAATTTATTTATTTTTTTGTTTAATTAATTTGAACTAAGATTCGAGTTGGATGTCTTCAATTTTAGAGATAAAATATCTTGAATGACGCAAATGTAGGGTTCAATGTTCATAACCACAAATATAGAAAAGGACTAGGAAATAAAAGCTTAAATTAGAAATAGTAAAATGGGCAAAGAAAACAAGTACCATTTGGTATTTGGATTATGAAATATATTATATAATATAACATTTTTACGGCAATACATGTCTGAATTTATATTCGATAACAAAAAAAAAAAAAAAAGGATTTCTTCGTACAGATTGAACCATAAAGAATTTATTTAAAACAAAATTTTAAAAAATAAGTAAATATAATTAATTTAATATTAATATTTATATATAATAAAAACAAAATCTACTTGGGTTCTAAAATAAAAACAAACCAATGGCATTTATGTCACTGCGGCGGACAGTTGCTTCTGTAAGCAATGAGACAGGGGATGGTCCAAGTCTGACAATTTGGTTATAAGCGAACAGTGCGATTAGTTATTGAGTCTCTCTCTCTTCACTTCACTTCTGTTCAATTTCTCTTTGCCTGCCCTGTAAGGCAGAGACTTGGGGATGAGAGAAGACTCTTTCTTTCTAGAAAGAGAGAGAGAGAGAGAGAGAGAGAGAGCGAACGAATCTCGGAGGACGAAAGAGAGAGAAAACAAAACTCCGAAGCCAAAAGATGAGGAAACGAATAAATTAATAATAAGTTTAAACAAAAAACCAGAGCAACCCTCAACTGTGTTATCTTGTTTTCTCCCAGTTTTTTTCTGACCCTGACCCCCCAAATCTTGGACAGAAGCTCGCTTGTTACAAGTGAACTGTGTTCTCCGTAAAAGGAAGGTCACTAAAGTACTTGGATGGGCGGCTTTGGCTCTGTCTCTGTCAGAGTCTTTTCGATTTGATTCATGTTCTCTGTTTTTCATGTGGGTAGGTTGGGATAGCAATTCCCCTTTTGGGTTTGTTAATCGGAAGAGAAGAATTAGAAACCCCGTAAAACGAATTTAATGTCTTTCAACAGCAGAGGAGAGCAGCCTCCTCGTAGGACTGTTGTGTCACATAAATGGACCCTTTGGCTTTGCTTGGCCAGTTTCTGTGCCGGAATGGTCTTCACCAATAGGTAATGTTTCAATTCTTCTTCTAAAGTCCCCTCCTGGTTTGTTCATGTGAATATGCAGTTATTGCAATCTTCTGAAAGGCCTTAACATCTAAATTTTCGTTCATTTTGGTCTCTATTTTCTTCTGATGAGATGGGTGAAAACAATTTTGATGAAATTTCTTCTATGGAGCGTTCGATTTTCGTTTGAGATCTATCACTGGCCGATTCTTAATTGCAAAGATTTTATATGTATACTACACGGCTTTTTTTATGTAAGCAATTAGTCTGGGCATACTTTTTGAATTGTCCTCGACAATTAACTTTTCTTTGCGGCCTTTTGGCCTACTAATTGTAAAATGATATAGATTATTAATCTTGCAGATAATAGTTACGTTCTTGTGGGTTTATTCAAACACTTACAATGCGATTTGAATGCTAATGTCCAAAAAAATGATGACAGAATGTGGACGGTGCCTGAGTCTAAAGATATAACACGGACAACAGCAATGGAAGCTGAAAAGCTTAAGCTAGTTTCAGAGGGTTGTGGTAGTAAATCTGTGGGTATCTCTGCTATTGAATTCATTCTTTTATCTTAAACATCCAAATTAGTTGATTGTCGCCTGTTTTTATTTTCCGGGTTCTATCAGAAAGAAGTGAAGCGTGACTCTGTAGAGACTATTGGAGAAGTTTATAGGACTAACAATGCAATACAGTAAGCATGGCTCAAGCCTATAACAGTTCTACAGTTTGCATAAATGCTATGCTTGACTTATAAGGTATCCTGAACGCCAGGCATTCTATTGTATGTCTAACGCAGGACATTAGATAAGACTATTTCGAATTTAGAGATGGAATTAGCCGCGGCAAGGGCTGCTCAGGGATCTATACTTGGTGGCTCCCCTTTATCAGAGGACTTGAGAAAAGCTGAATCTTCTGGAAGAAGAAGATACTTAATGGTTATCGGAATTAATACTGCCTTTAGCAGCCGGAAAAGAAGAGATTCAGTTCGTGCTACGTGGATGCCCCAAGGTTCTTGAATTGGTTCCTTGCTTCTCTACCCATTTTTTCTACATCATTGCTATGTTTCTATCATTCCTGGATTATATTTCCCCTCTCATGACTGACTGAATTATGTAAACTAGGTGAAAAAAGGAGGAAACTGGAAGAAGAAAAGGGTATTGTCATTCGCTTCACTATTGGTCATGGGTGGGTGAATTTCTGTTCTTTTCTACAGTATCAGAAAATTTGGCATGCATCTTGTTCTTGGGCTTATGTTTCTTAGTGGTGAGGCGATGATCCTTTGGGTTAAAGCCTATGTGACCAAAATTTAGCACGGTCGATATATTTCATCCATGTTTCCGTTGCAAGTTATGCACCTTTGTTTTACAAGCAGGATATTCTATGTTACATACAGCAGAATTTGTTTGCCCATGGGTATTGAAACTTACCCTTTGAGCCAGCAGTATGGGGAATTGTTCAGAAGTACTTTTATAATCTAAAATGTAGTACTAGTCATCAAACTTTTTATTGAACCTCGAGGTCCTATTCCATTCAACTTCTCTCTTACACTCAGAAAGATTGTTAGTTTCCTCCGCCAATGCTAAGAATCTAACGGCGCCACAATATCTCATTTTTTGCTACAGTGTTACATTAGGAGGGATTCTGGACAGAGCAATTGAAGCAGAGGACAGAAAACATGGAGACATTTTGAGGCTGGTAAGTCCGTTATGTCCCCCCCCTCCCTTTTTTCTGTTGTACGATCCTATTGCATGATTTGTATGCTCACTTCAATATAAGTTTGTATATTTCAAGTGTTAGTTGTCTAAAATATATAAATCAGTTCGCTGCTATGAGCAGGACCATGTTGAAGGATACCTTGAATTATCTGCGAAGACAAAGACATATTTTGCTACTGCCATTTCTTTGTGGGATGCAGATTTTTATGTCAAAGTTGATGATGATGTCCATGTAAATATAGGTAGGTCAACACATTATATACACGACTCAATATTTTAGTATAAGTTGAAGATGTTTGATTTCATTCAATGAATAGTTCAGTCTTCATGGACTTAAACAATGGCATGTTAACTCCAACTTTTCTTACTCTATGCAGCAACACTTGGAGAGACTCTATTGAGACACAGAAAGAAACGGGGAGTTTACATTGGATGCATGAAATCTGGTCCTGTCCTTAATCAAAAGTAAGACAATTTTCTGGAACTAATTTTTGTGAGAAAGGCATGAGCTTCTAGACTCATCTCGGTGCATTATATTGACCAGGGGAGTTAGATACCACGAGCCTGAGTATTGGAAATTTGGGGAGGCAGGAAACAAGTACTTCCGTCATGCTACTGGACAGTTATATGCCATATCAAAAGATTTGGCCTCGTATATATCCTTAAACCAGTAAGTTCTTGTTCAGTTGAAATGTAAGATCGAAGTCTAAGGATTCACCTCAAGGGGTGCCACCTGGGTGTTTTCTTGTGTTTCTGATGGTTAGCTTCCACTAATTTTCATAGGCATGTTTTGCACAAATATGCCAATGAGGACGTCTCATTGGGATCATGGTTCATTGGAATAGATGTGCAGCACATTGATGATCGAAGACTCTGTTGCGGTACCCCACCTGGTAAAGCCAATGGTTTATTTCGATACATGATCTACTTAAAGTTTGTAATCAGTCCACTGGTGAATGACACCTGTTGGCATGTCGTACACTAGCAGTGTTGAGCATTCATTGCATCAGTTTAATTAGTCCCTGAAGAAACATAGTGCAAGCCTCAGTTACATCACATTGCCCTTTTGTTTAGCGCAAATTCTGGAAAAGTTCGTAAGATTGCTGAATTTTTCCGCAAACTATTGGTGCAGATTGTGAATGGAAGGCCCAAGCTGGCAACGTCTGCGTTGCTTCATTTGATTGGAGCTGCAGTGGGATTTGCAGATCTGCTGATAGGATTAAGGATGTCCATCGGCGGTGTGGGGAAGGTGAAAATGCTTTGTGGGGTGCCTCATTTTAACAGGTAGCTGAACGTCTGCGAGCTCTTCCGAACTCAGGAATTGTAGCTGAAATTAAAGAATCAGCTGTGCAAGTACTTTTATGTAATTTTGCAAGTATAGAACACGCCAAATAGCTCCAAGAGCGAGAGAGATAGACAGGGAGAGAGGCCTTGCATGTGGATTCTTCCAATTGAGAAACCACAATAGCGGCCAGGACACATAAAAAAAAAAAAAAAAAAGAGTCCGTCCCCAGTCAACCATTTTTTGATGCTTGGGGGGCAATTTGTAACAATTACACGACTACCAAGCTAGCAATATACATAAAATCCTTGTTGCTTTCTATGGTCGTTTCTGAGTTCTGATTTCCAATTTTCAGCTTAGCTGTTCAATTGTGGACTTCTATATCCTCAAGCCTCCAATTCAGAAACTCCAGCAATATATCATCCGGATACCATTGTTAAACAGCAAGCATTAAACCAGGGTTAGACTTGTTATAAGGGACAATTTTTGCAGGGTCAATTGATTTCTCTTATGAGGTTTTGGCCCAGTCACCGATATAAATACTGATTATTTGACCGAGCACTGAATTCCGGAGGGATAATCTATTAACACAGATCAGCTTCAAATTGAAGTCCATGGACGATAACTGAAATTAATCAGGAAAGTTGGCGTTCTAATGCATCAACTAGAAGGCCCAAACGACACTACCACATTGTTTGAACCGCCGCGTTCATATCATTGGTACTTCTTTTTTCTGAGGCTATTGAGGTAGATTATAATCATGCAAGCTCTTCATAATTTCATTTTTAAAACGCGTTTGAGCCCAAACTAGTTAATATGTAGGCTAAGTAAAAAGGAACCCTCGAAATCATAGGAACATAACAATGACAATGCCAATGATCGACTTGTCCGAGATATCTCGGTATCCGACTTGTCAGACCACCTAAACGTCTTGGATAATTGTCATTCTTCAGATATATATACTTTTGTTATTTTTAGTTCCCAGCCATCTCGACTGTTACGATCCCAAATCATCACATCTACCGTCTCTCTGTCCCTGCGTTTGACCAAATTCAAGATGGAATAGAGAGAAGCAGAAGCCTTTGTAGTTAATAGAGAAAAACCCAGTTCAGTTTCGCGGTCCCTTGTAGCAAGCAACCGTTCCAACCTTAAATTTCCTCTCCCTTCCTGAAAAAAAGAAAAGCACTGAAATTCGGAACACATGAATAAAACAAAGAAAGGAGTCATAATTTTAGTTACAAAATAAAAGTCCAAAGACCGGCCGTGCTAAAGAGCTTTTGTATGCGTCCTGTTGTTCCTGCAAAGAATCTGCCACGATAGAAGAAGAATGGTTCCAGTCAACGAAAAATAATCAATGCGAGGTCTCAAAGGCACAAAATGGTTTATATCATAGTCTACACCTACCTTCTAGCTACTGAAGATAGAAATACGTTGGAAATATCTTTGATGGAATGAACAGATACGGTGATTTTGCAAGCAGTATCGTCACGTGATATTGGCACGGCTCAATCAAAAAGCAGAGCCCAAAACATTACTGAGCACCGTTTTCTTATTGAACCGCACCAATATCCCGTTATACTGTTCTGCTTGCATTTGGTTTCAGTGCTTAACTGTTACTTTCCTTCAAGTAAGTACAACATAAACTTAAACGGAAAAATAAAACAACATAGATCGCTAATACCAAACATACGGTCACACAAAGATCCTAAATTAGAAGGTAGTATAAATGTATCATGTATGCACAGAGATCGTGTCCAAAGAGTTAGTGGCTGATGAAGCTGGCCTAAAATAGGCTGACAGGAATGTTAGAGAGCAATTGGATGAGAAGAGGGGGAAATATGGGCGTAGAGATCGTGTGTAAAAAACCAAGACTCCGATGTCTTTAAAGAAGCCATATCCCAGAGAAACAAAGGGTGATGGCAGATGGGTAGAAGCATTGAAGAAGTCGCATTAAAATCTCCAACTACCCACCATGAAAGGAAGTTGGAATATTAATTTAAGAAGGCACAGGAATCGTGAAAAAGCTCATGGAGACAAATCTGGAGCTTTTAATGTAGACAGGGAAGGACGGATGTTTGCTACTGTTCAATCAGACATCTACACATGGCAATATATGCAGTACAGAACCTTTTGTTTTTGGACCCTCGATACATGACTTGCCATGAGCATTTCGTAGGTTCAGTGCCACAATCATTTTAGCAACTAATTAATGACCAAATCTATAGTTTCTTCTGGTGCCTGTGTGCCTGCAATTATTTGGGAAAGATTCATGTCTTATAGTCACTTAGATGTGAACTATATCCTCCGTGAACTGCAATACCATGGCAAGGTTTTGCATTTTCTGATGGTGGTTCTTCTATAAACTACTACCCTGTCCGTTGTGCAATGGGGTTTGGTTGAATCGGCCTTTTTCCTTTTTCCCAAATAGCTCGTTCAATCAACGAGGAACTCAGAAGACCTTAGTGGTCATTGAATAAAGGGGGGTGATGGTGATAATTCGAGCTTGTTCAGTCAATTCCGGCCGTTTGGAATTTACAGCTTGATAACAAAGTAGCCTGCCACCGCTAGGGGATTAACCTTCGCTATTTTGTGAATTTTTAATGGCAATGGCACTTTGTGTGTTCAAGTGCACGAATTCTTATTTTGTATTTCTTGGTACTGACCCTTCAAAAATCGTGCTAAAATTAAAGAAAAATCAAAATTTATAATTTTTTTTTCTTTGATATTTGCACCATTAAATGTTAGCTTTAAACAAGACAAATGATGCCAATTGACGTGTGATTTCTTTTGTTTTTTTTTTCCTCGTTCAGGTTTCGTTTAATAATTTAGCAGGTAACTCAAATATGTTATTAGGACTAATATAAGAAAACAGGAAATTCTGAGGGCAAAAAAAAAAAAAAAAAACAGAGAGAGAGAGGAAAAAAAGAACACGAAAAGAATCCAAGAAAATATACTCAATGAAAACGACAGCGTAGGAAGATCAAAGCAATATCTACTTGATCTCATCCCGCAATATTAATCTGGGTTGAACACTAGCCGCGTTCAACAACCGCGTGATCTTCATCTGATGAATTATTATATAATAAATAATAAATAATAATATATTAAACCGACAAATAGAGTGATCGAGTGAGTTTCCTTTGCTTACCGGCCAATTCATTCCTCTCAATCGAACTCGGTAACCCATTTAGTTTCCTTTCTTTTCATTTTTTTAATTTTATTATTATTTTAAAATTTTTTCTCTTGTTTTGGAGAAAGGATTTTTGTGCATATTTACGATCGATCTATCATAGAACCGATCTTGAACCCTAGCTCATCGACATCTAATTAACTGCGTAATTAAACATTAATTGTCGTTTTTCTTTCAAGAGTTGCAGAACGTGTCGCCATGGCCAAAAGTTCCTTCAAGTTGGAGCACCCTCTCGGTTCGTGTTCCCCGTTTTCGCCTTCATTTCCTTTAGTTTTGATGATTTATGGGGTTCATTGTTTTCGATCACGAGAAACCCTAATTAGGATCCGTTCCGTCTTGTTCAATTGAATGTTGTCTCATAGCCTACAGGAACCGTGTGATCTCGTGAGTCTTACAGAAATCAACGTTTCCTTTTTTTTATAAAAAAAATAAAAATAAAATTAGCTACGGTTGCATTGAATTTAACCATGTTAAAAATCCCCTGTAGTCAGCTAATTTATCAGTGTAGTGCACGAATATTATCGGGATTCTTTTTTATTATCCATTTTTCCGCACTAAGGCTTGTATTCTTCCTAATGACAGAAAGGCGGCAAGCTGAAGCTTCTCGCATTAGGGAAAAATATCCGGATAGAATTCCTGTATGATTATATAATGCTCTTCTTTATGCTAAATTAATGTCTTTACCAATTTCGTTTGTCCTGTAATTTCTTATTTCATTCTAATGTGCAATATGTGTACAGGTGATTGTGGAAAGGGCTGAAAAGAGCGACGTGCCTAACATTGATAAGAAAAAGTTAGTTGCTGTATATTCAACAATCTTTTATCTTGCATGCATGTTATTTCTATCATAAAAAAAAATAAATCGCATGGGTTCCTGAGTGTGGATTTTTCCTGCAACCATTTGGTTTAATCCAAGGGCTGCGTGGTTGCAGCTTTTTTATTTTGTGCTTTGAAGTCCTTTGATAGTTTAGTTTATTGCTATCATGCTATGATTGCATTCTATGTGACCATGAATTCTAAGTGCACTGTAAGTTTGATTATTATTTACCTCGTTTCCAATTTTGTTGTCAAAGAAATTTGTGCATTCAAAGGAAACTACTGGAATCTTGAGTTATTTCAGTCTGTTGCAGCTCAAGTGAAACTTGAAACCTTGTTTTCCTTTTCTCTGCTTGGATGGCTAATTTCACCTTTGGGATTGATGCAGATATTTGGTTCCAGTTGATCTGACTGTTGGCCAATTTGTGTATGTGGTCCGAAAGAGGATCAAGCTCAGTCCAGAGAAGGCTATTTTTGTATTTGTGAAGAATATTCTTCCCCCAACTGGTGAGATAGAAGTTATTTTATTTATGCGCAAAATTATAATTACTGGCACTGTTTTGTGAAAATTTAATGTGACGAATCATTTGCATTGCTGCAGCGGCCATGATGTCTGCAATTTATGAGGAAAACAAGGACGAAGATGGATTCCTCTACATGACCTATAGTGGGGAGAACACCTTTGGGGCCTTCTGAGACACAATGAGGCTACATGCTTGTGTCTATGTGAATAAGATTTGCAACTTGACAAGGAAAACAAAAGAAAATTAATGGAAGAATTTAGTTTAATTGTATATTCTTGACTGACTACTTGAATGTTATTTTCTATCCACATTGGTCTCTTACTTTCCGTTAAATGTGGATTATTTTATCATTTGCATTATGTCTGCACTATCTCTTCCGCCATTCTGTTTTATGGATTATTTTGAGTTTATATGTTCATTGTACTTGGCTGTATGCATGTGGTTGATGCGTGGTTCGTTCTTGTTTTGGTTTTTCTAGTCACCAGTTTGATAATATCTTGGACATAATCTAATAGGCATTCGTATGTAATTTTCTAAATTTTTGGAAAACAACTCTTAGTTGTATTTGTCTTGCCTTTGTGTTCCGAAAGGATAGCCTCGTATTGTTCTTGCGTGATATTTGGGCTCAAAAAATGTGCAACAGGACGTGTGCTGCGCAGTACTGATTATATGTAGAACAAGGTCTCATATGGCCTCTGGAACTTGCTTCCACAAGTACAATCGATTCTGTGCCATGTTCTGGCACGCACTTTTGGCGAAGTATGGAACTGTTTATGTGGAAGAAAAAAGTTGTTCTGATGCTGCCTTTTGACCCATTTGATTCCTGATGAGGTTCCGCTCTTCATCTTTTGAGGACCGCTTGCGGCCGCTGTTTTGGACTTTTCAAACCCCTCTGCTGCTGCCACAGCTTTGGCTTTGCCGAGTCCTGATGTGGGGGCTACGTCTTCTTGCTACGCCCACTCACAGTCACGAATTTGTCATTTTCTTCAATACCCCATTGATCAACCCTGCTTGGAGCCCTACTTTTTCAAGCTTCCTCGTGCTTTAATTCAGTAACACAGCCACAAACAGATGGAATGAGCTAAAAAAAGAAGACGATATTTACGCTAAAAGCAATATAGGTGGTGAGTGACACCACCACAATGAATTCTTGGCGGTACCACTGCTCCCAGTGAAATCATTGCCATGCTGCTAATCAAGTCAAGAAAATATGATTTGATTTAAGATTAGATAAGTATTGCCATGCCGCTAATTGTGAGTTTTAGAATCACTCACAATTAGGCTGTGCAGTTTGCTTTTGCTGCCTTTTATTAAGGCTCCATAAAGAAGCTGCATTAAAGTTCACTGTAAGATTGATATAATGACTCACTAAAAAAGTTCGTTCAATTATAACTCGTTTAAAATTCAATTTAATGATATAAAACTCAAAATTTTTAGGTTACATTTTCTTTTTTGGCTACATAAGTACTTGCTGCTAGTTTACTTTTAATTTGTGCTTTTGGACTATCTACCTGTATTTATTCAAAATATTGTTATTTATATCATATATTTTTTTCAATATTAGATTTTATTAATACTTTATTCTTGTCTGTTAAATTTATAATTTTTAATAAAATTTTAATTTAATTTGAGTCTAATATCAAGTTGAGATTAATACCAAACTCAGATAAGTTTTAATTTGATAAAAATAAATAAAAAATAAAACAAACAAAATTTAGATTAAATTTAAATTTAATAAAATTTTATCGAATTGAATTCAAGTTCAAATATTTAAATTCAAATTGAGTTTGAACACTGTATAAATGAACTAAGAGTAAATATCTTTAAACTTAACTCGATTTATTTACACATATAATTGTTAATTTTATTATGAAAATATAGATATTAACTTAAAAATTAATCAATAATTAAATATTAATTGTAAAGTGTTAAATGAAAATAGGAGATTAAAATATTTTATCGTCTAGTTAATATTTTTTGTTGATATTATAAAAAGATATATTGCAGTAATTTTTATCTGTGAATACTTGAAAAGCAACTAATAAATTTATAAATTAAAATAATTATTTTAACTTGGTATAATTTATTTATAATTTTATATTATATAATAAATAGAATTTACTTGAAATAAAAAAATTCATAAATTTAAGATATGGTCATCGCATTATTGATTGTTTAATTTGTTTTGGTTGCATTTTGATCGAGTGGTATTGATCTTGCTCGTTGCAATTTAGGTGCGTTGATGGATACAACGTCAACAAGTCAATTTGCTCGTTGTATTTTTGATAAGTAACAATTTTGTTTAAAAAAAGGAAGAGTCCTTTGGCTGGTAAAGCATAGATAATAATTCATGATTCAAGTCGCTTTATAAATGGTCCTCTCGGTATTTGACAAAAAAAAGGTTATGATACGCTGGGTTTAATTTAACAAGTCTGCTCGAAATTTGATTTAAAAAAAAAAAAAAAAAAAGAAGGTTATTGCTGTAACTTGGGCTGGGCCATCATCAGATCTGTTTATTTACTGACGACCTTGGAGTTCCCAATTCTCTTGAGTCCTTTACTTTCCTTTCCTTTATTGGAAGAGAGTCGTGGCGTGCCGGGTACCTTTTGTGCCCAATTGGCTGCTTCGAGTAGGCGTAGAGAATAATGGCTGGCTCCACAGGAATAGTAATAATTTCCGGTAGTTCAATTCGTTGAATCATTTTCCATTTTCCCTGTTAAATACACAGGAAAAAGGTTCGAAAACAGAAAGAAAAGGAAGTTGGAAGGAGAGAATGGAGTAGAAAATTGGTGGTTGGTCAATAAAAACACTTAAAAACACGCCGCCCCCAATCCTCCTTCGCAAGGCAGAAGACCCGAAAAAGAAAAATCACTTACAATTATAGGTGTTATTGGTCTCACTCTTTGGATGGGTTACCTAATGGTCTCATTTACAATTTGTTTCTTTCGTTTTAGGTGCTTTTCTTTGTGGGCGTTTCAAACGAAAACGTGAACTCGTCTGGCCCAGTTCATTCTTACATTGGTCCCCACTAACAGAGTATAAATTGAAAATGAAAATAACTAACTCGATTGCGTAAGTAACAGTCCTATAGACCTCAAACAAAAGAAAGAGAATTCAATGGACAAAAAAGCGACTGAGGAGACAAATAATAAAAATGGAGAGAAACATAATCCAAAATCAAGAGAAGTAAAGACACACAATGTTAGAAGGGAGAGGAATCCATGCGACAAATGCCTTCGATATATAATGTCTCAAACTAACGGAAAACGCTTTTCACTCATGCAACAACCTCAATGGCTCCTCAAAATTGACTCAAACAAACCAACAATCAAGGAGTATGAAATCTTACATTAATTTTCTAGGTGGTCTCCTCTATGTTTATGCCTCTCATTATGTTTACTTAATTAAGCACAGCCAACATGTTATATAGGGCAGTGATGAATTTGAACAGTATAAAATCTCCAAATTAATTGCGGCTAAAATGATGCGGATTTAGATGTTTGGTGGGAGCAGGAAAGAAATTCAATGTTGAAGTGGGGGGACAAGAAAATGCAAAACGTGCTCAGTTGCATCCCTTTAGTTCTTCTTCTTCTTCTTCTTAAAAGTCCTGTCCATATTTGAATTGAGACATTCAAAAGAAGCACAAAATTGGGCCAACAAAGACATACGAAAAGCACAAATTAGTTCGACAAGGACATACGGAAAACCTTTCTTAAGAATAAGCATATGTAGTACACATTTCTTCTTCAACATGGAATGGTTGCCATTTGTGAACTATTCCATTTAATTTCTCCTATATTCAAGTTTTCGGAAATTAACTGTTGAAAATTAAGTTCAACCCTAAAATGGTCCCGCCAAAGACTTGTGTGAGGAAACTCGCCTAGTCTTTCAACTAGTGAAAATTGCCTTTTGCTATTCAATCAAAACAAAATGAAAAAGAGAAGTCCATCCTGAATAATCTCTTGCATGCGTTATAAGAAAAGGAGATGGGATGGCAGATCAAGCTAATGCATGGGACAAGTGGAATGCGTGACAAAGATGGAATTTTTGGCATAAAAGCAAGAGAATGATAAAAAGTCACCCATATATATAAATATCAAAATAATAATAATAATAATAATAATAATAATAAGGCACACGGCATGAAACATGTTTGAGGTCTAAACGCAGTTTTTATGGTTTCCTCCCTGCCTCAGAAAGCAACAAATATTCCATTGGCATTGTTGATTAAGAAGGAAATGAAAGGATGATTGGGAAAAGATGGTATGCATGAACCCCCCCCCTTTTTTTTTCATGTCCTTCCCTAAAAATAAACGTGTCACGAAGGAAAGAATTGAAGAAGCCAACTCATAGTACTCGGCACATTCCGTATCTTAGCAGCTATCTACAATATCATGATTACGTATATTCATCGTTTTCCAGGTTTCCAATTTCCCTTTCCCATTTCGGTGGCTATAGATAAGACAGCGAAATTTCAGTATAAAAATGGCACACGGGGTTATATCATGCATGTCCAGAGTCCAGATCCAATTTGGCATTGATTGGCTGGAGCTTGGAAGGGCAAAAGGGTGGAAACTTTATTTTTATGGTTCTACGAGTGGAAGGATAGCTTTCAACCTTGTCACTACACTATTTCGGAGCGCTCTTTCAAAAAATAAATGGTTTGAAATCTATTCAATCCATGCCTATCTAGTAATACTAATTAAAAAAAAAAGGAACTAAATTTACAATCCATGCATGGATAATATGTACAAAATACATCGGCACAAGCCTTCTTTTTTGCCCTTCCGCAGGTCTGCAAAGATGCGTAAAGCATTTCCCAAACAAGGATTGACTACAACAACAAAACAAGGAAAGTCAAAATAAATTAAAAAAAAAAAAAACCCTACCAAGCCTAACTTTCTAGGCAGTTCAAAGATTAACGCGATTGAATGACTGATCAAGCAACACCTTGATTCTCTATAATGCATTGCTTTTCGTCAAAAACAGTGGTCCCTCTGGCCTGTAGTGTTTCCCCAAAGCAATGTAAAGGTAGGTATTCTTATTTCTTAGAAAATCCCTGGCATGTTGTTCCAGCGGCGAGGACCTAAAGCCCGCTCAAGATTTGGGCTGGAAATGGTCGCAGGTGCTTGAGTCACTGAAGTATCTTGGCCCTGCCGCTGAGGATATAGTCCTTTCACGTCCCCTGCGATGGCCGATGATGACCCATTTGATTCTTCTCTGCTTTGGCGGTACCATTCTGGAAGTGGCATCGACGACCGAAAGTTGTTAAGCAGGGTCGACAGGTCATCATCCATGGAGTTTATCTCCTCCATTGGTTCCTGATCCATTGATTTCATTCCTGCGTAACCCCAAAATCATTATCTAAAATAGAGAATTGACAACGGCACTAATTATAATATACTTCGAAAATGACAGCATGTCGCATAATGGCGCAGCAGGGAAACCAAGCTGTCCACAAAGGGCAGTCCTTAATAGTCTAAATATGATGAAGTGCTAACTTACCGATTGATGACTGAAAAGAGCACAAATCATCACATTGGTTTTCGCCAGAGGTCTCGCTGCTATCTCTCAATGACAATCGGACGCGCTTAGCAGCTTCTGCTTCATACATCTCCTCCTCCTCTTCCTCTTCCTCTTCGGTGGACTCATCGGCCACCGCATTCTTTACTTTGTTAGATCCCACGGATGAACTAGATTTCCTTTTGCAATTCAGAGTCTTGGCTTCGTGCAACAAAGCATCCAACAAACCACTGTTGATGTCACCTCGTGTCACTGGGGTTGTGTTTTCTTTATCATCATCAAATTTTCCGCTTGTTGCCTCCATAACACAAGCACTGCCGATAGTACTAGACGAGAATGGATTGGATGCATGCGATGGTGTTTGGATTGAAGGGGGCTCTAATTCCGGACCAGCAACAAGTCCAGATGGTTCAACTTGGGATCCCATGATTAGTGACCTGAAACTTATATTGGTTCCAAAATCCACAGAATTGTAGTGAAGTGTTGGCGATGCAGATGGGATTGCTTGAGCTGTAGTGTTTCGATGAAATAGAGGTGCAGATGAAGGCGTGTGCTCATAGGGTGAAACTGAAGATAGAGGGAAAGCGAAACTACCAATGTTAGTGCAGCTATCACCCAAATTCTTGAATGGGTGATTGGGGTTAGAGTATGAGGAAGAATTCACGTGATTTTGTGAATTGTCTAAATTAGCAGACAAATGTGTCGGATCATACAATGAGATAGATTGATAGCAAGGAGCCTTTTGAGATGAGCAGAGAAGTGGGGAAAGTGAAAGGGAGGAAGAGTTGGGGTATTTTGTTTGCTCTCGTTGTTGTTTGAAGTGAAAGGCATCTGCTTCTTTTTGGAAGTCTTTTGGGTATATGGGCAAACCAGCTCTGTGCCGTCTCTTCGTTCTTGTGTTCCAGTAGTTCTTGATTTCGTTATCAGTTCTTCCGGGTAACTGTTAAAGGGCAAGCAAACAAATGGATGAAAGAACAGAGAATGAGACTTTGCCAATTAGGAAAGGGCCAAAAAAGACAATTCAATTAATTAAAAAAAAAAACGATTGACTTGAATACAAAAATGAAAGAATATAATAAGTCAGTACTATGCCTATTACGAATAAGAACCATATTAGGGGTCATAATTACGCAATCAAAGCCGTGGGTCATTAAAAAAAGAGAGAGAGATGACCATTAAAAACATAGAAAAACTCAGAGTTAAAAGCCCAATGAAGCAGAAATCTAAGGTAAAGCACATAAGATAGCCACCAGTGATCAAGGGACAAGTCGAAATCCACATCCGAAGGATATCAACCAGCCGAAGAGGAAGATGAAATCATCATCATCATCATCATAGACAAAAGATGAAAATAACATTGAAATAAATATCTGGGCCGCATTAAGGGATGTACATGAACATGTTCATCGATGTTAAGTATTTATTACCTGAGAGGCCAAGCGAGCCCATTTGTTACCAAGCTTGGCGTGAAGCTCGATGATGATCCTCTCCTCCTCGGGAGTAAAAGACCCCTTCTTGAGGTTGGGCCTTAAATGGTTTGCCCACCTGAGCCTACAACTTTTACCACATCTCATCAACCCAGTATTCTTTTGCACAGAATTCCAGTTCCCTTCTCCGTGTTTCTTCACGTACTCTATCAAGATGGCGTCCTCTGCTGCCGTCCAGGGCCCCTTCTTAAGGCCTTGGCCTTTCAGTCCTGCTGCCCATGGCTCGGTCTCCGCCATTACTCCTCCGTTATCATTGGCCGTGTTCCTGATCATTTTGATGTATTACGGAAGAAAAATATCTTTCAGCGTCACCACACCCCTGCACCAGCACTACCAATACCAATCCTGAATCTCTCTTGTTTTGCTATTGGTTTTGAGGGGTTGTTTTGAGATTTAAATAGAACCAAAAAGATGAATGTCCGCGTTTCTTATTACGTAATGACTTTGTTGTCTTTATGTACCTTCTCAACGTGTTGCTGTCGCTCTTATTTGTACTCAATTAATATGACACCCTGTAGGGCTTGCTTCTATTTTCTTTAATGCTTTTTTTTTTTTTTTTTTTGAGAATTATCTCCTCTCTTAAGGGGGCTGAAAAAAACAAATGGAAAAGAGAGGAGAGAAGAATTTACATAGAAGAAATCAAAGGAAGGCAGAAACAGAGCAATAGAGAGAGAAAGACAATATCTTTCCCTCTTTGTGCTTCGTTCTCTTATTTATTCGATGTCCTCTGATGGAAGTGTATAGATTGAAAGAAAGAGAGAGATTCTTTTGGACAATAAATATAAACGGGAAAAAAAAAAGAAACAATTAATTAGAGAGATAAAAGGAAAAAACATTTTCTTTGTGTTTTTCTTAAAAAAAAAAAAAAGAGTCGTGGTCTTTTGGTGTTTGCAGTTTGAGAATGGCGAGGGGGTAATAAAGTAAACAAAAGTAAAGGTGCGAGCTGCCATTTCGCTCCGGTTTGCATGGTAAGTGGTACATCCAATTGGTTTTCTTGACGCGTTTTCCAATTCCAATCCCGTCGTTACACACTATACTGGCGATTTATAGTAAGCACAATTCTTATGTTGTCATTATCCTCAGCTCTCGTCACTCTCACTCTTATTACGGCAGAAACTTAATTATGACTGCTCTGCTTATATACAAATTTGATGAACAGTTTTTTTTTATTTAATGAATGAATTCTAGATTCTGGTTATTGAAGTCTTTAGAAAAAGGAGAATAATCCATTGTAATAAATTCCAGTTGTCAAAAATTGAGTACCGCTGACATTAGAAAATTACACCTTGGGATAAATTTTTTCGAGAAAATTATTGTATTGTAAGCTATAAATAGATGGCAGATTAGCTTAATTCAAATAATAAAGGTACTTACAACAACGCATACGTGATTTTCGACGCCTACGTTTTTATTTTACATGGATGCGACTCCAATGGGTATCCTATGGCATTTTGTGATTGGCAAATCGCAGATTGTAAGGCGACTCATCCATGAGCAATTCATTAAACGGTAAACTTCAAAAACAAATCAACCATGTTTTGAAATAAATTGGAACTCTCAGTGGTTGGATGGCGACCTATCGACACTTTATTTGTTCAATTGTACGTGGTCAAAGCCATTTTTCAGTCTGTTACAAGTTTTCTTTCGTGATAATGGGGTCTTGATGAAGAGGGATAAGTTTCCAGGGTAAAAGCTTCGCCCTCGTCACCTTTCTGGTTGAACAGCGTGGCATGTCTTACAGGATAATCATAAAAGATCCATACAGGACCAGAATTTATCTGCGAACAAGATTCCATATGTACCTATTGTCTTAACTGCTTCGCATGGGAGCCTATCTTTTCAAGCCGTATTTTCTGTGAGACATCGTTAGTGAACAGGGAGACAAGAAGCCGGCTTCGCATCAACACAACTAATTGTTGATCTAGAACAAAATTACAAGTAATCACAACATATCTTTGATGAATTCAAGGTTCAGGGTGTCCCGAACAATGAGGAATAAGCCAAGGAGTATAACAAGCATGATTCCTGATGACATAATTCGCTGCTCTATTTCCAAGGGAAGCTTTCTCCCACCTCTAGCCGCCTCTAGGAGAATCAAGGCCAATGTGCCTCCATCCAAAGCGGGCAACGGAAGTAGATTTATCACTGCAAGATTAATATTGAGCACTGCTGCAAATTGATAAAGCCCGTCAATATTAGACCTCGCAACTTCAGCACCAACAGCTATGATGGCGACAGGACCAGAAACCTTGCTAGCAGATTGCGAGAAGTTAAAAAAAGTTTGTTTCAAGCTATCCAAAACATTTGCTGAAAGACCCCAAAATTCAGTTCCAGCAAAATTAAATGCCTCCAATAAGTTCTTCGCAATGACTCTTGTAACCTTCACGTTTGGTGACAATTGCACTCCAATTTTACCAGTTCCATCAAAATTCTCATCCGGGGTAACCGCGATTTCCAAATCCTGCTTCCCCCTCTCAACCTTGAGCAACACATTTCTTTTGGGATTTTTCTTAATGACACCAACAATCTCAGAAACTGCATTAGGCCCTGTTTTGGGTAATTCATTTCCATTAATAGAAAGAATTACATCACCAGAAAGCAACCCATCCCTGGAAGCAGGTGAAAAGGCCCGAACCTCAGGCACAAGCACCCCGGGAAAGGCTTCTTGCACAGGCAAACCAACTGATAACACTTGAACGAAGATTATAACGTAAGCAAATATTATATTGGCAATAACACCAGCCGATACCACAATCACCCTATCCAATATTGGTCTATTCTTGAGCAAATTCTCATCATCAACGGGAATGTCACTCTCAGGATCATTATCAGGAAACCCAACAAACCCACCCATAGGAAAAGCTCTAAGAGAATACTCTACATTATTTGAGTTGAATTTAGCTAAAATTGGACCAAACCCAATAGCAAATTTACTCACATGAATACCCTGAAGATAAGCAGCAAGGAAGTGACCACTCTCATGAACAATAATAATAGCTGTCAAAACCCCGGCTGCCTCCAAAACAGAATCTAGATTCCCAAAATCAAACCCAGAAACAGCCCATGACCTGAAATCAAGCTTCCCACCAAGTGGGCATGGTCTGAAAAGTTCGTTCTTGCCAGAAAAATCGAGTCTTTGGGACGACTGTGAGCAGAAAAGAGACGGGGAAACATGCCTTAAAAACTGGGTTTTGGGTCTCAATGAGGATTCAAAGATGTGTGACTTTAAGTCGGTGTATCTGTGAATATAAGGGGACAGAGGAGATGGAGAGAAGTTAATTAACATGGCTAGATTGCTTGCAGCTTAAAAAATGGAGGGGTTTAGAATGACGAGAGAAGGTGATAAGGGAAACAGATAGGTGATGTTTTGGATAATTCGTGACTTTGGGTCTGTGGCGGGGAAGTGAGATGGAGGTGATGCGATCTCTTTCCCTCTCTTGCTTTCCACAACAAAAGTGGTGGTGTCAGTGTGCATCGACGTGCCCCTTTTCTCTTGGGTTTGGAATTTGTGGTTTGTAATTCGAAAGCCCAATTCATTATATATATATTTATTTATTTATTCATTTTCTTTTAGGAAGGAAAGCCCAACTGGTTACAAGACGAGAAATTGGAAAATCAAAACCCTAAAAATTGACAAAAAGGGTGGATTTGAAGAAAATTTTTGGGTATCCCTTTTTTTGTTTTCTTGTTTGGAAAAAAAAGCAATGGACGAAGATGTAGAATAGCTCAGTCTATTTCGTGTTCTACTTCAGATCATTCAATCTTGTGCCGTTCGTATTACTCTAATCTTCTTTACATTATTAGTTTATGACTAATAAACCATGAATGAAAATGTTCCCGTCTAAAAAAAACTCTATGAATGAAAATTGAAAATATTCTCAGCCTCAGCTAAAACAGACACTGAAGTGACGCCCCAGGAAGCATGCAGAAATGAAGGATGGGGTTGGAAGGAAGGGCAAAACGTAAAAAAGAACTTGTAAAATACAAGATGAAGAGCAAACGCTTTTCTTTTTTTTTTTTCAGTCTTTGGATGTACCCAAAAAAAGGGACCATTTAAATATATTGGGTGCCAGTATTAATTTTTTTGTTAACAAATTAACCTGAGTGAAAAACCAAACGCCAGCACACAAATAAAGAGAAACGACAGCGTAGAACTGAAGCGTGCGCACCGCCCAACAGATAAAAACACGCCATCGTCAATCGTCTATAAATTAGGATAAAACCTTCCTTCTTTTTTCAAAACACGTGCTACCAGAAACCGATACCCAAAGCCCAAAAAGATTTTAAGACGATGGCCGTCTTCTTTCAATTCAATTCCATTCCTTGTGTTTATGTTTCGATTCTTTTCTTTCTGCGATTTTGGATCTTCTTCAAGACTCAAGAAACTTCAATTAGGGTTTTCTTTTTATGGTTTTAGGGTTTCTGATCTGTTCAATTTCATTTAGTTTCTTGGACGTATGTTTTATATATATATATTTATTTATTTATTTATTTATTTATTTATATTTGCTCTACGTTTTCCTTCCAAAAAAAAAAAAAAAATCTTTTTCTCCTGTCTCATTGAATAATTTATAGTCCTTCAATTTCTGCTTTGTTCTTGAATATCGCTATTTTGCAATTCATGTTATTAGGTATTCTGTTTTCGATTCTTTTAATCTTTCAACTCTAAAATACTTTTATAGGTATTTCTGATGATATTTTTTAATGGTTAATATATGGTACCGCAAATAAAAACTAAGAAAGAGTATACGAACATTACTTAATATATTTTTTTCAGTTTAAAAGAATTGAGGATGGAATCTAAATATAAAATTAAGATTTTATGTAAATTTACACCTCGTTTGCATCTAAAGAACTTGGGAGTAAATCCATAGAGATGAAAGAAACATATTGGGAAAGTAGCATTTTTCTTGTTTGGCTGAGGAAAGAAAAGCAAGGGAAAGCAAAGGAAAATATGTTACTGTACTATGTGAGAAGAGACGTGGAAAACTTACCTTTTAGCATTAACAGACTTATTCGCCCCTCCCTATTCTGTTATGGAAAATTAAAATAAAGGGATAATCAGGACAATTAAAATATATGTATTTTCTTTTCCCTCCAGTCGACCACACTCTTTAACACAAGGAGATGTGGTTTCATTTGTTTTCAATTACATTTCCACTGAGCCAAACAACCACAAAAATATGAATCCAATAGAAACTGAAATATAGTCTAGTCAAGTGCAGCATTAAATTTATATGATATTACCCATAAATTCAATAGTAACGCATACTTCCATAGACTAATTTTTTAAAAGGATAATAATAATAATAATAATAATAATAATAATAATAATAATAATAAACAACCTTTTGCCGATTATCTACGAATACTATCGTTGGTTCAAACTCAACAGAAGTAGGTGGTAGGTAGAGTTCTTGATACAGTTAAAATTGACTGATACCTGATTACCTATGTTTAGAGTCTTACCAGCGTCACTATGGCTAAAATAAATGCCACAACTAGCTTATCCGTATAGCCTACTTACACAGAGTTGTAGAAGAATTCACAAGAATAGTTTAAATTCATTGTCTTTTTCAAACATGAAAATTCAATGATCGTTCTTATAAACTCAAATAATGTTTATCGATATATCTTGATTTAACATGACATTTTAATTTAATATTTTACATAAAATACCAATCATCTGAGTATTAATAAATAATTTTTGTCGCATCTAAACGGCCCGGCCCGAGTTGCAAAATCAAACACCACCATATTTTTCTCCGGCTAACGCGTACAGAGATTCCAATCTTAGCCAGGTGTACTGCCAACTCGATTGTCCTGGTTGTTCGTAGGCACTAGATAGGGGAATCGAAGCTAATGCAAACCTAATTGAAAGCGAAGTATAGTAGGACCTACTCAATTTGTGATTCTGGTTGCTGCTACATCAGCTAAGTTACCTTCTCAGCTCTCCGGTCTAGACATTGGACATCGACGATTCCTTCATCTTAATTTCTCTTCGCTTTGTCTTTGAAGTTTCCGTCGTCATTAATTATATTTTTTTTATCCTTAATTTTTAGTTCCCAAATTTATTTTCTCTTAAACTTTATATAAACTAGCTTAATCACTCATACTTTGCATAAAATTATTTGAAATATTTAATTATTTTTCTAAAAATTTTGAAAATATTAATATGCAATGTAAAAACTTAAAAAATATTTTATAATCCTAAAATTTAAGGACAACTCTATATTTGAGCTATATATTGCTTTGTGGGTACTTTGATATGCAATTTGTGAGTTTAGAAATAAACACATAGAATTAAATAAGTGAATTAATTTAATGGATGTGTATAATAATTTTATTTTAGGACACATAGAGTTTTAAAGTTCATTACAACTCTTAAGTGAATTGATAAAAATGACATAATAATTATAATATATATTTTTTAAAACTAATTAAAACTCTTGATAACTTTTGAGAAGAGAAAAAATTGTATTAAAATATATTAAGAATTTTTAAATGAATTAAAATGAATGATGTATAATTTAAGAAATATCTATAATATGAAGAGTTTTTAAAGTAATTTTGAAAGTTGAAAAAAAAAATAATTTAAGATAGGATTATAAAATTATATCGTAAGATAAATAAATAATTTTTTAAAAAAAATTAAAAAACTTTTGAACCTTTATCCAACCTATTCTTTCAAATTTATTCTCTTTATATATTCAATAATATTGAGAAATATTATTTTTATTAATTTTTCCTAAATACAACAATCAATGTGAACCACATAATTAAATGGTTTTTAAATTTATCAAAGAAAATTTATTTTAACAATAAATTGAAAAATCATAAAAATAAAATAATGAGAAGAAAAAAAATAAAAATAAAAAATTTTATTAACAATAATAAGAAATATTTACAAGAAACTATACCACTATAACTATTATAACTATTACCCGAAAAAACTTTTGTAAAACAACCTACTAAAATTTTCATGCAGATGGTTACTCAAACATGTGAAATAACATTATATTATCATGTATCTTGGTCAGTAGGATTCCTTTCGCTAAAGTCAATTAAATGTTGAATAATTATATAAGTAACATTATAAGTAGAAGTGTGAAGAGGAAGCACCATATGTAGCACACAATGCAACCGAAATAAAAGCTGATAACGTGGTAACTAGAGAAGTGAATTTTATCGTATCTAAATTAGATTCTAAGATGGTAGTTTTAACTTTTTCGCAAATGGCAAGAGTGACAATAATCAAGATGACTATGACTTTAGTAAATATGACAATAAGTAAGGATAATTTGGATCACCTGAATATAACCGCCTAATTATAATCCATGTTAGTAAACCAATCTTGAAAGATGCATTGCATGTTGCAGCTAATAATGCTAACTGTATCAATTTAATTGAATAAGAATTTGAAAAAGCTGCTGCATCTAATGAACATTATGTAGTGAAATGAGAATTGAGAATCAGTAATCACTATTGAATGTATGGTAGAAGTTTTCATTTCAAACAACTATCTGATTTAACTGCTAAATGGATTCTTGACATTAGCATTCCTTTTCAAGAATACCAAATAAACGCACAGGATGATAGTTATAGTGTTGTTACAATTCAAGAATAAATAGAGAGAAATTATAGAATTCTTTTTTTTTTTTTTTTTTTTTTTTGAATTTGTCAGTTACATGCTTTAGATGGGAATACAAAGAATGATCTGTATAAAATCTCTAAATGAAAATCCTATGCACGTGGATTACGTAATTATATGGAGATGGAACTACAAAGAATTATACCTATAAATGAACTTGACAAGTACGTGTCAGAAAAATTATATATATATAATTATATGCTTGTTCCTGAATATCCAGGGATCAATAAACATAAGGAAAGCGTAATTGGTTAAACAAACGGTGGACAATTGATTTCGACTTGTCATTCATTGTAGGTACATACCCAAACACACATTAAAGTTTGATTACTGAGATCAAAAAACAAAATATAATCTGGACCATAATCGATCAACGTCGGGTCTTCTTATTTTTGGGTTTTATATGAAGAAAGACTTATCAAAGAAAATATAAAGTAAAAGTCTCAAAACAAAAAAAGATTCGGATATTGATAAAATAGAGCGTATTATCTTAATCTTATGCATTCCCCTTTTGTATTTGTTCCAGAATAACTAGAACAATTATAGTCCAATAGAAAGCTAATGGCCGGCCTGCTGATGCCCCCATTTTACCTAATCTCTGCTTATGCCCTATTTCACCCTTTTGATTGATAAAAGCGTTGAATTTCTCGATCTCTGCCTCTCTTGCTAATTACGCACAAACTTTCTGCACGCACAACGGCACAAGAAGAAGAGGATCTAAAGGACTGAAACCCCAAGAGGAGGAGTTAATGTAGACCATCACCAGATGTATATTTTTTCGGCCCTCCAAACTCTACAGTGTTAATATGGAAGGAAACTTGTAATTAATTTCTGTTTGATTTCTCAAACTAATCTCTTGAGAAGGGCCGCATGGATATTTGCAATTGTCGCATTTCACTAAAAACTCCATGTTAGACCGTCAATGGATATGTGCAGTTGTACATGGATGTACAGATGCATGTAGATGCAGATCTATACTATATGCATATAAATCAATTGGTGAATACTTTAAGAGCAAAAATATTTTATTTCCATCTAGTTGTGCATCTCAAAAGAGATGAAATATATATATATATAAAACCTGCAGGAAGAGCTGAAAAGAATAATGATCATATGCATATAAGAGAGCTTGAATTACATACCAAAGAATTGCTGAGGTGGGGAAGAGAAAATTAAAGGAGAGAGAGGTGAACAAGGAGATATTGACGCGGCTCAATCAAATTACAGGGCTAATATGCATAATCTAATCCTGTATTTAAATTGAGCCGCGCCAATACCTTCACCTGCCATAAATATGTACCTTTCTCTCCCCGTCCCTGGATGTACTTGATTTTCTTCGTCTACCCATGAGAGAACGTGACCTGAGACGTTTCGAGTTTTTTCTTTTCTTTAAGCTCTGATCCACAGTGGGTTTGCAGAATTTTGAGAGATGTGACCAGTTTTGCGATCTCCCGAAAGTTATAAGATACAAGGGACCCTTTTTTCGGTTTAAAGTCTGCTTTTCCTTTCAATGAGCCAGGTTGTGTACTGATGGCTTTTTGCCATCCTCTAACGTCATTTGGGACTTGGAGAGAAGCAAAGCAGACAAGACCACAAGAAAGCTGCTTTTATTATTATTATTATTATTATATTATTTTGTGCGTATATATGCTTAAGCAAATTTGACCGCCCATTCCCCCCATAACGCCAAAAGGCCACCAACCAGCTCCACACAGACCCCTTTACTGCGATCTGATGTTATGCCGCGTAATTGTTCGTTGGACTTCCCTTTTGGGATAAATGTCCTCTATGCTCTCACTAAGATTTTGAAGAATGGGTTCTGGGCTTCTTATTTAGTGTGCGCCATTAACTCATTCTCCTAGTCCTTTCTCATTCCTATGAGTGAGTGATCATCCTGTATGATCAATCGCTTGACCTTTGTCGTAGATTAAACTAGTTATTTAAGTTGTTCGTAGCTTCATATTAATACTGCCAGATTTCTAACACTAAACATAGTCAATCAGATGCTCTTGATCATGTTTAAAAATATACATAGTCTGCATATATTTTGATTTTCAATTTCATTTTTTTTTCCCTGTAGAAGCTGTTAAGGCTTACTCCAATTAGAAGAACGTGATAACATTTTCAAGTGTATGATTGAGCCATAGCCTTACTAATAACCCTGCCTGGTTTTTTCCCCAAAGAGAATAGTCTGTAGCTTGCACGGACCTGAAATTAAGATTGCAAGTAGTGTGCTGCTCTCTATATTATTGCATCAGCATGATATTGGTGTGATGATCTTTCTTTTCAGCTGGACAGTACATAGCGCTAGAAACACTATTAACATACGCAGCCGTTGCATTCTTCAAATTTTGGACTAAAATGTGGACAAGTTGCAACTCTTTTTTGGTGTCTTCTCATGTCCTACCGGCATTGGTGGAGTTTTACAAGAGGTATCTTTTTGTGTGTCTTCTCATGTCCTCTGGACTCGTAGGATTTCAATGTAGCAGAAGTTCTGACAATTAGAAAGGCATTGAAATTAACTGTATCTAATCAAGTTTTCAATAACTATAATTTAATTATTGAATCGGACTCTTCTGATTGTATATTGAATGATAATGAGGATTTACAATTATAAAAACCAAGAGATACATTTTTTATAATTAAGAAACTTTTATATTTAACTAAAGGTTGTACTTTTGTACAAACTAATAGAGCAATAAATTTTGTTATTTACACTTTAGCTAAAATTCCTAGAAGTTTTGATTTTATATTTTGAATATAATATTTGAGAAATTTTATAGTTTTATTAATGATTGTTGTTCGTATTTTTAATAAAATTATTCTAGTTGACTAATAATAATAATAATAAAGTTTCGAATCTTATCATATGTCTGTCTGTAACTGATGAAGTTGGATTGTCCATGAAAATATCCAAGAGCTCTTTTTGGTTGATGCACAAAATGGAAGACCATTGTACTTATATTGATTGAGCATGAAGGACACTGCTGCACGGCCCCCTGGAAACCCCACTTTTTGCTTGTATGACTGGGTTGGCTCACCCATAGCCACGCTGGACACGGTAAGAGTTTCCAGGTTAGGTAGATTAGGTGAAACACCAGTTTTTTCGTGAGGAAGTCACGTCACAGTGACCCTATATGTCCCCATGATTATCTGATATTTTAAAAATACAATTAAATTGTCCTAAGAAGTATTTGAACGATTAAAAATTTTAATTTTTTTTATTAAAGCGTTAGATTTTAATCCTAAAAAAAATAATGTGAAATTTATTTATGAGAATAAAAAACATTTAATTGTGTAATCTATGATTTAATAAACTGTTAAATGATTAAAAAATAAAATAAAATTTTTTATTAAAAAGAAAAATACCATGAAGCGTTCTTCTCTTTTGTTCGTAGTGAATTTAAAAATAAAATTATGTTTACCATATATGCAATCCGCAGCGTCTCGACTGGAGGGACGATTGTTCGTGGCTCATAAAGGCAACTTGGTCTTGGACTTGGACGAATAGCAGGTGCAATGGACATTGTTGATGGGCTTCGATGTGCAAGTGCAAGTGAGAAGGTTCGGTCGAAGATGAGTGGACCCCAAGTGGTACTCCCAATCAGAGCCCAATTAGTGCTTCCCAGAAATTGAACTTCAACTTTTATACTCCTCGTTTGCGGGATAATTCAAAAATTAATATATAAATAAATTTTAAATTTAATTTCTAATATTTGATATAAATTTTTATATTATATATATATATATATATTAATAATCATTATTTAATTATATTCGAATCGGTCTATTCAAATTCTTATAAATTTTTATCATCTTGGATTGGCAAGTAAGGGACGTATAAAAAAAGGAGTTGGTGATATTTAATACTAACATTGGTGATCGAAGTCTCAACGTCTCTTGTCGGTAACTATTACATTCCCTTTATTTATTTAGAACAAATATATCCTTTATTTCTCACTTTATATGTACATATTTCAGCATATAAGAAAAAGAAATTTAATTCCAGTCTTTATAAGTTTAGCCCACAAAGGTACTTAAACGTAACAAGAAAAATAAAGAGGCAGAAAGTCTCCTCGTTCACGACTCTTTTGAAACGGTTTGGGCTTCATCCGTTCGTGAAAGTTCCCGAACCAAACACCCCAACACAAAACCGAAACAAAGAAAACAAAAAAAAAAAAATTGTCGTTCTTACGTTTTGGTAATGATTCGTGTCTAGCGAAAGCGAATGTTATGGCCTTAGATTGTATTGCCCGTCCTCCTTCTATGCTGGGATGTGATGTTTTCCATTTAAGTTGGTGGGGCAAATCCGGGTTGAGACCATTTAATCGGGTCAGCAGTTTGGGTACAACTCGTAAAGGATTGGTGCTTTTTGGTGCCGAATTGAGGCGGCTTATCGGTCAAAGACATAGAGTGATCAGCAGTGTTTCTGGGCTTTCCCAAAAGGATTTCAGCTGTTTCCCAAGTTAGTTTGCTAACGTAATTGAATCTTGATTATTAATTGGAGAACTCGCGAAAGAAATTCTATGTTTGTTGAATCTAGATTGATATTTGTCTTTTTTTTTTTTTTTTGTTTAATATATGCGCTCTTCGCTTCTGGGTCAAGGTGAATTTTTAAGTTCACCGTGCTCATGTCGTGTCGTCTTCTTTATGGGCAAGAAACTGTAGGCTTACACGTGGGCATGTGGTTGTAAGATGTTTTTATGGAACAGGATGTGATAAAATAGAGCGCTCACACGGAGAAGGAAAAAAAAAAAAACGGATTGTGGGAATTTGAGAGAAACGATGATTGAAGCCCAATCTGTCGAAGAGCTTTCTAGCTTTTAGTCAGTAAAATGCAACCAAATGTACAATATCCGATGCAATTACTTGTTTATGTTTTGCTTTTTCTTGTTCTTTTTTACTCAAAATCGGAGTCTTTAATTTCCCGTGTCAGCCATCTTTCGTGGAGTATTTGGAAAATGCACCGTATTTTGAAAACTTGAATTCTTAAACTTCAATGTCTATCCAATTGCAGGACCATTGTCAGTGGCCGATTTTTCTGCTGCGCTAGAAGATGGTGAAAAAGTGCGGATATCATTCAAGGTATCATCTTTATTCAATTATTGCCAGTTTCTATTATCGACAACAGAGAGAAATCAAAGGGAGTCACTTCATTGTGATTGCCTATCATTCTGGCTTTGGTTCAATTGTTACTGCAGGGGCTACCGGGTTCGTACAGCGAGGATGCTGCGCTCAAAGCCTACCCAAAGTGTGAGACTGTTCCTTGTGATGATTTTGAGGATGCATTTAAGGTTTAATGAACTCTTTCTTTTTTCTTTCTAGCTGCTCTAATCACAATTAAAACTGTAATCTCTAGGCAGAGTGCAGTTTCCTGTTCACACCGCACTGCTGAACTGTTCCCACTCTCCTTTAATTATTGAATGCTTCTGCATAGCACCTCTTTTTCAGAGCTAAACGGGGATTATGATTTCAAAGAAAATGTTCTTAGGTCCCCATCTTCCTCTTTGAATTATATATTATTTATCGCCATTTCTTCCCCTCGTTTTTTTAACAGGCTGTAGAACTCTGGTTGGCAGACAAAGCAGTTCTTCCAATTGAGAATTCCTCTGGTGGAAGCATACATCGTAATTATGATTTGCTCCTTCGCCATAGGCTTCACATTGTGGGTGAAGTACAGTTATCCGTTAACCTCTGTCTTCTAGCTATGCCAGGTGTTCGAGCAGAGCAGTTAACTCGTGTTCTAAGCCACTCCCAGGTTCATCTTTTATGGACTTCCTACATTTTTCTACACCATTGAGTGTTTCATCTTAGCGTTGCTTGTTTCTGAAAGATGGGTGGGCATCAGATTCTAAGTTTCATTGGCATTTTCCCTGTGTTTGGCCATTATGCATAGCTTCGATTAGACATCAGGATAGTGGCATTGACAGCTCCTGGATTTAATTTGCATAAAACTGGAATTTCTGTTTGGGTTAAATCCTTTTATTGTAAAGAGGGATCTGTGGACCTTAAATTCTGAAGAATGCCTTCTAATTGGAGTGACAAAACTAAAATAGTTTTCAGAAAAATAATTCAACAAAAGCTGAATGTGATAGAATTTTTGTCCATAAACCTGTATTCGCTTCACCTGATAATATAGAGTAGTATATGATAGAATCTCTTATCGTGTACTCATATATTGGTATAATTTTGTCAATGTAATAGGAGCTTTTGCAACCTTTAAACATGTGCATTTTTACAGGCACTTGCCTTGAGTGATACTTTCCTGAGTAAGTTACCAGTCACAAGAGAAAACGTTGATGATGCAGTTGTCGGTGTAAAGGTGATCCAGAGAAGTCTCTTCAGCACCTCAATTTTCATTTTAACTTAATCTTTATTATACTGCTTGATACTATGAACTCACTTAGTGTTCATTTTAGTTTGTAGCAACAAATGAGCTGAGGGATGCTGGTGCTATAGCAAGTGCTCGAGCTGCAGAAATATATGGACTTAATGTACTGGCTGATAAAATTCAGGTTCAAAATGTGGATATGCAAGCAGTTGTTGCATTTGCAACAAGAATATTGAAGCCCTACTAGTGATTTTACTGGTGATTGTGGTGATAAAGTGATCTGCTTATGGTCATGTGTAGGATGTTGGTAGGAAATGTGGTTGGGATCTTCTGGTCATGAGCAAAGACAAATTAGTGTCATGATTACTGATTATGACTGCTGCTCAATGCTGCTTACTTTGCTTGGTTTACATGTCTTACACAGGATGATTTGGATAATGTTACTCGTTTTCTGGTTCTTGCAAGGGATCCAATAATTCCAAGAACAGATAAGCCCTTCAAAGTAAGATTCTCACACAGCCAATTTAAATGTAAACTGCATTGTTTTATTCTTTTGACACAAAATTCAACCGTCCTTAATTCCAGACAAGCATTGTTTTCACTCTGGATGAAGGCCCTGGAGTCCTGTTTAAGGCCCTGGCAGTGTTTGCATTGAGGGAAATAAACTTGACAAAGGTATCTAAAGTAGGATCAAATACGATTGGTTCCTTTTGTGTCAAGACTTGGCCATAAACATTTTACTTCTCTGCAAAAACGCAGATAGAAAGCCGGCCACAGAGAAAACGGCCATTAAGAGTGGTCGACGACTCCAACACTGGCAGTGCCAAGTGAGAATTTATTATTATGTGTTTTTCAAGTTTTATTATTTCAACAATAGTGTATTTTTATCCTTTTCTAATTTATAGAAGAGAATATCTTTAAAATTCTTGGGCTCATTGTTTTACGCATGGATGCAGGTACTTTGATTACCTTTTCTATATTGACTTTGAGGCTTCTATGGCAGAGCCTCGCGCGCAAAATGCCTTAGGACATCTGCAGGTTGGTTTGCTATGCCTCTCTCGATTTCCTTCGTTACCGTCCTTCTATCGGCTGCTCTTCCTTTTCTATTTTTTGCATTTTTTCAAAAATGTTATTACTATTAGAATTATCCTGTATAGATAGTATTTGAACAAAAATTAAATTAATTGAATTTGATTTAATGTAATTTTATTATTTAAATAAATTTATATAATTGTTATTATAATATCATCGTGATGCATAGGTTATTGTTTATATTTCACAAGTATTGTGTTGTATTTTTAGTTAAGACTCTATTATCAAGTTTTGCTTTACGGTGGTAATATGCGTACGTATTTGCAGGAATTTGCAACATTTCTTCGAGTACTTGGCTGCTATCCCATGGAAACAACTAGCCCATAATTTTCCCTTCTCGCTCATCAATCGAATGACCTCTTAATTAACTGAGAGTTTACATTATTATTTTGATGACGTGTCTTCCTTTTGATTTTGGTTCATTACCAAATATCACGTGTTTTTGAAGAGAAATTGCAGGACCATTAAATGTATCCCGTGACATTAGTATCTGTTCCCATTGGTGGAGAGTCTTTTGTACTTTGATTTTTGTTTTTTTTTTTTTTTTTTTCCCGAAGGGCGGACATATAGAGACTGCCAGAGTGGTAAAAGGAAGCTCTGCGGTGATGTTCGGGAAAATTTTCGTTCCCAGTAATAAACTCGACGGATTGCATTACATATTAGCTATTTATTGGGTAATTGCCAATAACTTAACAAGACATATGTCCATCCAGTTTGAAACTTTGTTTGTTTTTTAATCCTTGTAATAAGAAAAAAAAAATTATTCTGGGAATTCCTAAGAGATGGAAAAAATGATAATAGCTACGGATGCATTAGTTGCCTTCCTCAAATGGCTTGCTGCAACGTTGAAAGTGGAGAAGACTGAACGATAAAGCGTTATCAATATCACTAATGTTATTCGGTGGGAAAGAGAGATGGGTTTAGAGCACGAGGCATATAAAAAAATTAATTTAAAATTTTTATAAGTTTTAACGATTGAATTTTTTATTTTTTAAATGTTTTTATTTAAATTATAAAATTTTAATCTTAAATTAATTTTAAATTAAAAAGTATTAAGAATTATATATTTATTAAATAAAAATTAATAAATAAGCTAATTTTTTTTTCATAAAATTTAATTTAAAATAAATTTTAAATTTGTATAATTTAAATAACAATATCATAAAATTAATTATACAAATTTAAGATTCATTTTTAATTTATTCTGTTCAAAGGAGGAGGGATAAAAAACATTTGGGCAGGAGAGAGAATGGGATGTACAGAGAAGTGGGCAAAAGAAGAGAAAGCCAGGAGGAAAGAAAATGATGTGGCAGGTGAAAAATAACTAACCGAGCAATCTAGCGACTCAATTTTCCGCACGGTCAACTTTTCCAGCGAATCTCGACCGTGGAAACCCACCCACTTTATTATATATCATGGGCTTAAGAACGCGGTAGTTTTGGTTGCTTCCGAAACTACGTGTCAAATGGCCTGGTTAGCATATCTGTTCTTGTGGCCATGACCACGTTCAATGAACCCAACCTGCTTTTTAAGCCTCGGTTTCACGGATTGATTTACTCGAAAGCAAAACAAAAGAAAATAAGAGAGTTTCAGAGAATGAAAAGAAAAAGAAAAAAAAAAACAACAGGGAGACACAGAGAATGAGACTGATTACCCTACGAGCATGCTATGTGAGGCAATCCCTTGAGCCATCCATCCCCTTCTTCTAGACATGCTCGTAATGCTAGAGGCAAATCTAATAATATTTCAGCTTTATTTTCCTCTCTGTTGCTGTTTATTAACTTTTGATTTCTTATTTATGGTTTTTTGTACATGTTTTTTTTATATATCTGCATTATAGCTATTTATCACATGTTATTGCATTATATTGCAATGGAACGATACATCCTTTCTAATAATTTACTCCACTTTGATCGCTTGTTGTGGGGTACCAATTGTTTTGATGCAATGTAAAGTCATGGATTTGGCTCTTGAATGATTACAGAAATGAACTCACTTTTTCATGAAATGTATGGGATGGAAAATAACATTGAGAAAGTTGCTCCTCTAGCGAATCGTCCATATAGCCAACCAAAATTTTGGATTGCTCTCATGAACTGCCATGGCCGTTTCTTTATAATTATTTTCAAGGCATGGTGGATGTTTTTAGTGGCGTGTGGGTCCAGTAAACCCCTAATCTGGCTATGGGATCTTGATCTTTTATTGGTAGATATAAGTACCCTGAGATCACCAATGAATTTGATTGGTGAAGAACTTTTATGGGTAGATTTAAGTATCCTGGGATATTACCAATGATAAATCTGAGTTCCTCTTACCTGTCCTCAAAGCAAAGAAAATGGGTTGAAATTGGGTTATTTATAGTAATCAAGTCAGGTTATGTGCTCAGCATTGATAAGCCATAATTATAATATGATAAGCAGCTTCTTGTGACTAATTTACATCACTTTACAACCACACTTGTCCATTCAAACTGCATTTCTTTTGTTTTTATTTTTTGTTCTTGTTTGTATGAGCCTTTTGGTTCAATAAAGATCTTAAACAAGGGAGATCAACTTGACTGTCTTATTATTCTTGTTTATCCAAGTCAAGTGCTATTTAATTGTAAACGCAAGCATCTCGTGCAACTATGGCATTAATGGATAAATATAACTACATCCTGTTTCATGCAAAGCCTAAGCCTGTCCTGCTATGAGCCAGGAGGCTCGCGTGGGCTCCTAATTCTCGGGCAATGATTGGCGAATTATTGAACCACGCTGTGAAACGCTTTGGCTACATGTAAAGTGGGACCTCTTTACTACAATTTTCCTTTAGATATTTCTCATGAGACCTTTGTCAATAGTCAGAAATTCATCAGAATTGTAATCTTGCAGAGGGAGGACACTGCGCTTTGCTGAATGCTGATGGATACTTGGAATGCAGAGACACTCAACTTGTGGAAATAGAAGCTCCTTTTCACATGGAAGGATATCCAACCGACAACATGAACTCCCAAAACCAGGTCTTCCTGAGCAGGATTACGGATTAAAGCTTGGACTTCACAATTGGTGTAGGTCCATTTATGGCCTTCGTTATTTTCCGTGATGATGGTTGGACGGCAGCGCCATGTAAATTCCGCTAACAAAGAACTAGAATCAAGAGAGCGTTGATCAAGAGCAGGGTTAAGGGAGATATCAGTGATTTGCATGACCATTTTGTTAGTACATCCTTGGCAATATGCTCCATAAAGATCAAGTGTTCTTGGGTTTGCAGTGAAACGATAGAGTTCCCCTTTCAAACTTCAGTTGTTTTTTCCTGTTCGAGATCAAGGATTGGAGGACAGACCCAGTCCAATAATCCCTGACTGCTTTGTCCCCTAGCCTGCAGTGTCAAAGCCATAGTGAGTAAAAAGGTGGCAGCTCTGTTTTCCTGAACGTAGTAGAGCTATTGTTTTCTCCCTACGGTACGGGTTGCGCCTGTCCCTATCTGTACTACCCAAAGTTTCACTGGTTCTTTCTATATTTTCATTTTACTCTCTGTTCACCAATTCAAAAGGTGTCATTTCAATTACGTTTTAGCTGGTCATTTGTTGTCATTGTTAATTTAAATCTGGCTAATTGAGAATCAGGACTGATTTTGTTTTTTGTGATTAAGTGATAACTGACCTCGAAGAATATAATGATTCGTGTAACAAAGATAATGAAGTGCGATTGAGTATTTGGTAAACATAATTTTAATTTGCAGGATGATAGAGTATTTGGTAAACATCTTGGTCCGGCTTGGCTTAACTTTTTAAGAAAAATACCAATTGATGATTATTATTATTTTTTACTAAATTTTTCCTCATAATTTAACTTTTTAAAATGGAAACATAATATCTTAAACAATTAGTTTATTATTTTAATTGTAATAAATAAGATTAATTTAATTAAATATCAAAATTTATTTTATTATTAATAACGATTAGTAATAACAATCAACGACAAGTATCAGCTTGTTTAGCAATTTTGACCAGGCATCGTAGGTTGCGCCAGTTTAAAAGCTGACCTTTCTTCCCCCTCCTCCTCCTTCTCCTCCTCCTCCTGTTTTCAAAATTCAAATGACTCTTATATATATATATATATACAAAGTAGTCTTCAAGCCAGTGTCGAGAGTTCGAGCTGGGAATTTGCCATTTGGACGGCACTGTTATAGGGCCGTAACTAGCCCATCTGGGCCCTCCACGTTCAGATATTAGGTGCTGGAGACCGACACATGCTATTAAGTAGTGAAAAGGACGTTTGAGGTAGTTAATCGCTTTTTGGAAAGGCCCATTGTAATTTTCCGGAGACATTAATCTCACGACGCGCAGTGGAGAATCTCTCAAAAAAAAACTAGTTTTTGTTTTTGCAAATAATCTCCAAAGCCAATTGCATTCGCGCTGTTTGAGCCAGCGTTTTTACATAATTAAGTGCTTGTGGAAATGGAACTCGGCTATTTTGCATTTTTTAAAGAGGAATGGGAGATGCTTCCTGGCTATGTCCAGTGGATTCTTCTCCCACTTGTTTCCACCCTTTTCCTTTTCATGAGAAAGAAACGTAGAATTTTACAGGCTAAGTCAATCCTGCATCTGGGTAGGCAAAAATGCATCGAAATGATGGAATTAGTGTTCCATATGCAACATCTAACCAAGTATGATGGTGTAGCTATGGCATAAAGCCATGGCCATTAAGTTACCATGAACTCTTCAGTTGAATTGAAGCGTTCGCCTAATCAGCCATAATATAAACACTTTTGATTGATTAATTATAACGGGTGCCCAACAACTCTCCAATTATTTAAGGATCCTGAATAGAGAGTCCTTCCAATGTAGAACAAAACACAAACCAATCGAACTGATGATATGATCTCAATTATGACGAAGATCTACAAGCCTACAGTGCAAGCATATTAATTTCAAGGTAAAAATAAAAGCGTAGTCCTATATACAGGAGTGGTTAAATCTAACCTTGTATTATTGCTTACTTTCAGGCTTTCTTTTCCTTGACTGGAGCCATAAAGAGGAATCTGAAAACTCGGGCAGCAAAAATTGCTCCAATGAAGGGGCAAACCCAGTAGACATAAAACAATTCCCAGGTGTTGTGCCGATTATTGACAAATGCCCATCCGTATGCATTAGCAGGGTTCATGGAAGGCCCAGTATACTTGGATCCGGCTGTTATCAATCCTATGGTGACACAAGCCATCAACCAGAACTTCAAGAGCGTGTTTTTAGGACCCTTGATCATGATAGAAAGCAAGGCTAGACAGAACACAAAAGACACCAAGCCCTCAGCAATTGCCCCTGTATGCAAGTCAACCTTCAAAGAAGGGCCTTTAAGCCCGTAATGTGCTGGCATGACTTGCTGTATTGCTTTGGCGCCACCGACCCCGCCAGCCGCCTGTGCAGGAAACCGGAAGGCCATGGACATAAGGGAGGCATCGGGTTTTAAGCCCGCGACATAGAAGGACACGGTGGTGGCGGGATTGAAGCTGGCACCGCCCATCGCGGCGCCTATTGTGCTGAACGTTAGCACAAGCATAGCAGCAAGGTTTATGGTTACGAAAAGGCCAGCCATTGACTTGGATTCAAAGCCTAAATATGCTGTTATGATAGAACCGAAGACGCTGAGCAAGGGCACGGTAAAAACCCACATGGATGTTAAAATTGCATCCCCAATAGCTGCCTTGATCAGACCCATCTCTCTTCCTCTTGGGTCTGAGTTTTCCAGGTGCCCCTGTAAATATAAATGACGCCTTGGACTTCCTTTAAATCCTTATCAATTCATCTTTCCCAAGACACCGACAGTGCCAACTAAACAAGGAATATCACACACGATACAAAAAGGCAAACTACATAGATGCCCATTAATTAAACAAAAATTTGTTATTAGAAATTGGGCGTTAATAAATATGTAGACGCTGTAGATATGATCTAAAGGTTTTATTGAATCAGCTCCTCGGCTTATCCGGCCCCTCAAGCAAGGGAGGAGGTGAGTCCTCTAAAATACCCATTATTGTGGGCTTTTGGGGCTTTGCTCCTCTCTTCCTCCTCGTTAACTACTAGCACACTAACAACTGGCTAGTTGTATCATGTTAAAAAAAAAAAAATGCTTGATTGAATCTTATTTATTCCGTCTCTCTGAAATAAAAAAAAATTACAGAAAGAAAAAAACAAGTCAGCTAATAAATATGACTATAAATTAAAAAAATTATTAATTAAATTAAAAAAATAACTCAAACACCAAAAAAAAAAAAAATTATGAGTAATACGTACTTTAAAATATACAGAGGGTTAAAATTTGATATATATATATATATATGATAGCGGTACTTCCATTCCAAATAGGGTATCGGGAGCCGCATTTGGTTGAAAAGCAATCGTCCTACGGTAAACACATTCTGTCCGTGTAGTCGAGGAAAACGTGGTCAAACGTGACAGTCCAATTGTGATTTTTAGCGTCTGAAATGAAGTAAAATTTCTTGTCTGATACGCTAAAGGGACAGAAATAAATAAATACATAAAAAAATAACCATGTTTTCATGTCTCAGAGAAAAATTTAATTGCATTTGCTTTGGATGTCAATTCTCGCTATGGTAACCACACCGTAGGGATAACTAATAAAAACAAAAAAATGAATAATCAAAATTTTTTGAAAAAATTATAATCAAATATTATTAAATATTTTTATAAATTGTTATATATTTTATGTGGTTAATTGCATATATTTATTATTATTATTATTATTATATATTTAATAATTTTGAGAAAAAAAAATTAAAATTTTTTAAAAATATATATTCAAAATTTAATTTTTTATTAAATAAGTTTCACGATCGGATCTTCTCGCACTATTTTTTTCAGGCCATGCAAATGAGCGCCTTTACAATATCATCCGCACAAGCAGGCGTCACGTGTTCAATAACCTGGTGGATGGACACACGCATGTCCCGCGTGTAAAGCGGACAGTCAAATTGAGAAAAAGAGGAATGCACAGTTGGGGATAGGCTTTGTGTAGAGAGTATGGGAATGTAGCGGCTACCAGATGTCCGGTGATCAATATTCGTGCTGACTGGACACTGTTTCAGCTACTAGATCTAGGCTTTCAATGGTATTTGCATTTTGTTTTAAAACTAACATTCAAGGTGCACACAAAACGGATAACCAGTTCTCCCACGCTTAAAAGACAAAAATAAAGAAAATTTTCAGACAAACTAAGTCAGCAACATCCATATGGCGTAATATGGGCATTCACTGGTAGAAAAATATGGACGTTCTGAACAATAGGCTGGTTTTTCCAAATTGAAAACATCATTTTGATGTTTTTTTCAGTTTTCTGTTTAGAAAAAACAATGCATTTGAACATAAATTCTATTTTTCTTATCATTTGTAAAATTTTTCTTTTCTTTTTTGTCTAATTCGTAATTTTTTTTATTCTTCTGGAAAATAGCTTTGTTTTTCTGGTTTTGAACAGGCCCTTATGGCCTTGCCCTTTCTTTAAGTTACCGAAAAAAAAAAAAACAAAAACGAAATCGGGTTAAAGGGGCAAAAGGGTGAACTGCCAGCCCAAACCCTGACTTGGGCATCATTTAGTGGGCTAGAATGTATCGTAAACGATGTAAAAGCCCAATGCACCAACCTTCCTTGTAGCGATATGTTGATAAGCCTTCAACGGCCCAATTGAAACATGTTATTACTTTTCCTTTAGCCCTGAAGACAGGATGGGCCCAAATCAGGCAAAACTTTTTTCCAGTAGACTGGGTGCAAGTACAACATGATGACAAATAATGATTTGATCGGCCCAAACATATATGGGCCTAACTAACAAACTCTTTTCTCAAGTCTTCGTAATTGGGGCCGAATCTAGCAAACCGGGTCGAAAGCCAGTGAGCATTTCTATGGATGCATAGCCCAAATTGGACTCTTACTTCCAAGAATTCCTTCAAAATGTGGAGTCCGTTTTAATTCATTACTGACCATTCTCCCAAGTGTAGTTAAATCACATTAATTCACTGTTCACCACTCTCACCAAAATCCGTTTATTTATTCTCATAAATTACCTTTTTTTTTTAAAAAGCAAAATGAAAATTTTTATCAACAATAACCTGTTAAGAGCTTTGAAATAGTATGATAATGTTAATAAAAAATATAAAAATGGAATACGAATGATACAAAAAGAGGCTTGTGCGCGAGTCAGTAGGAGAGTGTACTACCAAACTCAAAAAGACAATGAAATTGCATGGTAGTTTTTATTTACTTTTTTTTTTCCATTTTTCTGGCGGAATGGGCAATGCGAGGAAAATCCACCCACCTGTGTGACCATATATAGACAAACTTCCCAATACTTTATTTTGTGTGCCAAACAATGCGAGAAAAACATTCAATATGCAAATTTTAAGGCTGCATATATTATTTCGTACACAATGTGTTCGATTGTATGCACAAATAGAAGTAAAATCGTTATTTTTATACCGTAATCTTTCAGCCTCCTCTCTTTACTTCTGAAGGGAAAAATGAAAATCATGATTTCCACAATTTTCATCACCTCAAACCAACCTAAAAATGAGACGAACTGAATTTTGCTATATATCCCCCCCCTTCTCTCTCTCTCTCTCTCTCTCTCTCTCTCTCTCTCTCTCTCTCTCTTCTACAAAGAAAATGAACAAATTCACATGGCTGAGTGGGCCCAGTGTCTTAAACAAATACAATATATCCCGTTCAGGTTATTACAATTAGATAAGATAAATAAATTAAACTAATGTGTTGGAACCAGATTCTTAGCTAGTCAGCAAGATTTGTGGCATACTATTATTAAAGGGGCACCTGAGTATTTGTCTCGTCTTCCATGTTCTCTGAATTTGATACCATTTAGTTTCAAATCAAAGAGAAGCGGTTCAGCTTAACTAATGTAGTTGCACGTCATGAATATGCAGGGGTTAATTTACTAAAACTCTCTTCTTCTTTTTCTTTTTTGTTTTTTCTTTATGGACAACAGACGGGGATCTGAATTCGGTCAATTTTGATTGTGTTGTGACGTCAATCAAATTTACTTCACTGAAGCGGAATATCGTTTACTTTCCCTTGGACACTGTAACGAGTGAGTACAGCTCGTTCCACACTGACCTCTGCATCTCTGCCAACTTAAAGAGCAGAAATTATTGACCTTATCAACAGTAAAGGAAGAGGAATCCGTGTCTAATACGATTCTTCTCAAATCACCGACATCGTCTGAAAACAAATCCAGAAAGGCTAGAAAGAAGCCAAAGCTAGAAAAACAAAAACAAAAAACAAAACGCAAGAGCAGTTTAAATGATAGAGAGGACTTTACGGAGCGAAAGCTGGAGGGTTCTTTCTTTGTGTGCAAGTTTTCTTCTTGCAAATTCAGTACCATTTCTCCATTGATCTCAACAGACTCTGCGTGTGTGTGTGTGTGTGTGTGTGTGTGTGTGTGTGTGTAGAGGAGAGATCAGAGATGGGTGGCTATAGAAATGTGTGGACTTCTGTGGTTGTGATCCTGCTGGTGACTTGCATCCGTGGAGAAGACCCATATAGGTTCTACACATGGAATGTCACTTATGGTGATATCTACCCACTTGGAGTAAAGCAAACGGTGACACCATTTCCATGAAAATTTGCTTGCTTTTGTTATTTTTCTTCGTTTTCGTTGATATTTTTACTCCGATTATTGGAACGCTAAGATGTTTCTTCTTTTTAATGTAATGGCAGGGGATATTGATTAATGGTCAATTTCCGGGGCCGCAGGTTGAGTCGGTGACAAATGACAACTTGATCATCAGTGTTTTCAATAGCCTGGATGAGCCATTCCTACTCTCTTGGTTAGTACTTACTACAGCAATTTTGTTCGGCCTCCACTCGCTCTTTGTATGATGCTGAAACAGAAAGTTCCTCGACCGCATGTAGGAAGCCATTTTACATAGCTTTTATCCTTGTTAAAGGAAGTCCTGGGATATTGACATATCACATTGCAATTTCATGGGTTCTTATGGAGCCCACGAATGCTGCATTTATTTAGACGATTTGCAAATGGTCCTTTAGAAGAGAGTTATGACAGATCTGAACTTTCTGGCTTTTAGTTACCGTTACTGGCACCGCAATCTCATCAAACATCTAGGCCTTCCGCCAAAAACTCTGGGGGGAAATCTTTGTATTTTCATGCTATATATGCGTAGATCTAAGACCTCAAAGATAAAAGAACCATAACCAAAAACAGAAATATCTCTGCTTCGATAACGAAAATTATTGTTAGGACACTTATATAAGAATGCATTGGGTACGGATCTGGCTTTTTGCACTAAGTACAATTAGTAACAGATTGATTGGGGATCTCTAAACATATCATGTAGAATTAAAATCTATATCTCATCTGAATATCAGATTTGAGTAAAACCTTATGCTACACAATATGCTGGGACCATTATTGCTGCTGAAGTCTTTTCTGAACCTCTGAATCTTGTTCAGGGTTTGACAACATAGTATAAAATCCCACGTTTTAGGAAATGTGATTGACCCACTTGCAGGGTTATGTTGTGAATGCAGATATATATAATCCACTAGGTAATGATTCAGATGATTACTGTATATAATTAATCTTTTTTTTTTTTTTTTTCGTTAAGGAATGGTGTACAGCAGAAAAGGAACTCATGGCAAGATGGTGTTTATGGCACCAATTGTCCCATTCCACCAGGAAAAAACTTTACTTACGTTCTTCAAGTAAAGGATGAGATTGGTAGCTATTTTTACTTCCCTTCCCTTGGCATGCACAAGGCTGCAGGAGGCTTTGGTGGCTTCAAAATCGCTAGCCGTTCAGTCATTCCCGTGCCATTTGATCCTCCTGCTGGAGATTTTGCTGTCCTGGTTGGCGATTGGTATAAGAAGAACCACACTGTAAGAATTATGTTTAAAATAATATTAATTATCCAGTACATTAATTTAGGTTGCTCACGAAAGCTTTGAAGATATAGCCTAACTGTTTGCTGAGTGGTATGCAGTCACTTAATGTTGTTATTTGAAGTCATATAGGACTTGAAAGCAATTTTGGATGGTGGAAGCGATCTTCCATTTCCTGATGGGCTTCTAATCAATGGTCGTGGATCAAATGGATACACCTTTACAGTTGACCAAGGTGACAAATTTCAAACAGCAGTCAGTTTAAGCACATGTATCAATCTATCTGGATGAAGATGTTTTATATTGGTATGATTTTGTGTAATGGTGAACAGGCAAGACTTACAGGTTCCGGATATCAAATGTCGGGCTCACTACTTCATTAAATTTCAGAATTCAGGGCCACAAGATGCTGCTGGTGGAGATTGAAGGAACCCACACACTTCAAAACACTTATGATTCCCTTGACATTCATTTGGGACAATCGTATTCTGTGTTGCTTACTGCTGATCAACCCGCACAAGACTACTACATTGTTATCTCAACACGATTCACCTCTCAAGTGCTGACAACAACTTCAATTCTTCGTTACAGTAATTCAGCCAGAAGTGTTTCTGGTCCTCCTCCTGGTGGCCCAACAACTCAAATTGATTGGTCTATTGCACAGGCCCGATCTCTCAGGTATTTTTCAAGCTGTCATTCAGGCTTCTGTTTTGGGAGCTGGAAAACAAATGAAGTACAATCATCCATCTGTCCCTTTTCTACATTGAGGCATTATAAGAACCAAACATGCTGTAAAGGATATTGTTTACTGGAGCTGAGAGTTGATCTTATAGATTCAGCATAAAATAGATTCCCTTAAAAACAATTGGTTAACTGAACATATATGCCGAAAGCGTGGTCTCCTGTGCTCTTCTCCAGATAAGCCATTGTCAGACAGGTTTCTCATTTGTTCTGCTATTAATTTTTGTTGTCTCACCTGATAACCAGGCGGAATTTAACGGCAAGTGGTCCAAGACCTAATCCCCAAGGCTCTTACCATTATGGTTTGATCAACACGACCCGCACAGTCAGGCTCCAGAATTCTGCCCCAATCATTAATGGCAAGCAGATGTATGCTGTCAATAGTGTGTCCTTCATCCCTGCAGATACTCCACTTAAATTGGCAGACTACTACAAGATTCCTGGAGTTTTCTCCCTTGGAAGCATCCCAGACAACCCCACTGGTGCTGGTGCTCACCTCCAAACCTCTGTCATGGCTGCCGACTTTAGAGGATTTGCTGAGATTGTTTTTGAAAATCCAGAGGACAATGTGCAGTCATGGCACACTGACGGTCACAATTTTTTTGTTGTGGGGTACTAAGTTGTCCTGGCACCCTGTAGTTATGTGGAATAAGTTGCCTGCATCTTATTGACGTAGATTTCATAGACTTGCTGTTACTTTTTCATGGGCAGGATGGATGGAGGGCAGTGGTCACCTGCAAACAGGTTAAGTTATAACTTGAGGGACACAATTTCTCGCAGCACTGTTCAGGTATGGTGTTGATCTGTAACTATTCTTTGTCCTCTTGTTAGCTGGGAACAAAACCAGGAGGCAATTGGTTTACTCATTGGCATTGCAGCTATATACTTGTCTCCTATTAGAGAACCTGAATGTGCATGTATTTTCCATGTTTGGTTGGAGTATAGGTATATCCCCAGTCATGGACCGCAGTTTACATGCCTTTGGACAACGTGGGAATGTGGAATATAAGGTCTGAGAACTGGGCTCGCCAGTACTTGGGGCAGCAATTCTATCTGCGTGTCTATTCACCAGCAAATTCAACAAGGGACGAATATCCAATCCCAAGTAATGCTCTTCTTTGTGGTCGAGCAGTAGGGCGTCGATCTTTGTGATCAAGTGATTTTGACAGATCTGGGATTTGAATTAGGAGAGTGATCTCTGTGCTTCTTCTTCGATGTAGATTACAGTCAGATCATTTCATCCTTTTCACTTCTTAATTACTAATATAAATTTGCATTTATGCCGCTGGGTTGGAATCAACAAAATGGCTGTCTATTGAAGAAGCAAAAGGCATAAATTCCTCACGATGCACCCCAAAAACTTAAAAAATCTTCTTATGAGGATACGAATTAGAGAAGTTTCGAAGCAAGGCATGACAGCCTCCGGCTGTGCGCGGATGATAAGATAAAACGATCGCGTTTAACTCAATCTTGTGATGATTCATCGTTTGGACATGCTAGGAGGGGTAGGTCTCTTGGACGTGCTGACACGATTGAGACACACATGGTTGAGACGGATTAGATGTGATTGCAAAATCAATATAGACTATTAAATGGACAGAGCAACTTGTCGCATATGCCCCCGCAAACACGATTGAGACCACACATTTATGGTTTAACTAATTCAACAGTAGGCTTGTGAGGATGATGGAGTGGGCAGTGGGCTGTGTAATCGGCACTGGCTAATCTGGAGCAAGTTAGCAACATCATTTCTACAAATGCAATTAAATAGGTTAGATGAGCAATCGAAGTTACCGTGTCAACTAGCTTAAAGTCTGTTTGAAAAATATAACATTTACGAGATAAGAAAAAGGTTATGCATTATTTTGTGAGAGTTTTTTCATATATATATATAGACCTATATGTTACTGTATCAATAGATTATACTACTTTTATAAAGTGATATTAAAAGCAATTCTCTAATAATGAAAATGTTTAATAGTCAAATTATTAGTGCTGGATGGTTCATACTCGATAATTCATATATAGGGGAATTTCCTTTTTTCTTTTAATCCAACAGCTAATTTGTGAAAAGTTAAATGTTAATTTAGGGTTTGAACATCTTCTCGTTGACGTTCGGTTAATCATAATGGATCGTCTGCTAAGACACAGCCACGTTATTTCAAACCCATTGGCCATGGGCCCATCGTATTCAAATTCTGCCGGAGCCCAGGACCCACCCACACCAGATCGCATAAACCCCAATTAGCAGCATCAGGCAGCAAGCAAGACAAGCATAGCCTTTCCTTCTCTCTCCAATTTCTATCTTCTGTAATTTAGTCTCATCGATCGAGCGATCCAAGGGTTACAGTTTTTCCGTGGGAGCAATATGATACAGCTGCTCTACACCGTAATATTTGCCGAAATGGCGCTGATTTTGACCCTCCTATTCAAGACTCCCCTGAGAAAGCTGGTGATCATGGTCTTGGATCGGATCAAGCGCGGGAGCGGACCGGTGATGATCAAGACGGTGACCGGTACAGTGTTCATTGTGCTCATGTCCAGCGTGTACAGTATGGTCAAGATCCAGAACCGCACGATCGAGGCTGGCATCCCGAATCCGACGGACCAGGTCCTTATGTCCAAACACATGCTTGAAGCCTCCCTTATGGGTGAGTCCATTCATTCAATTAAATTGCAATATCTTCACTCACAAAAAAGAGAAGAGAAGAGAAAAAAAAAAAAAAACAGAAAGTAAGGATAACAGAAGGATCTTTCTAACTCGTTAATCTTGAAATTAGTGGCCAATATTGACAAATTTAGGACATGAATCAAGAAGTTGGATGAAAGATGAATTACAATTTTGCTATAATATATATTTTTTTGATTTGATTCTGCAATACTTTTGTGTCATGTAGGATTCTTGCTATTCCTCTCCCTTATGATAGATAGATTACACCACTATATCAGAGAACTTCGATTACTCAGGAAGACCACGGAGGCTGCTAAGAAACATAACAGGAATCTAGAGGATGCAAAAAACGGAAGTTCAGGGGAGGCCAAGGCCTTTAGAGAAGAAATTGCTGCCTTGCAGACTAAGATCAAGAGTCTGGAATCTGAATGCGAGGCAAAATCGAAGGGGGCAAAGGCTGCAGAAGCTGAGGCAGAGGCGTTGCGAAAGCAGTCTGAAGGATTCCTTCTAGAGTATGATCGCTTGCTGGAGGACAATCAAAATCTACGGAACCAGTTGGAGTCCATAGACCAGAGTTTGTCGCTATCTGATGGCAAGAAGAATATGTGAAGCAGGTGCCACCCGGCATAATTCCCCTGCCTTACGATTTTGTAAGTGTATTTCCGATTTAAGGACTCAGAAATATGAGATAGCTACTGGATGCAGAAAAGTAGTGTGCAGTAATGGATCCATCTTGGTAAATGTTGCTTGTGGTAAATACAGACCCCATGTCACAATATACGGTGAAAAGCCCCCTTTTTTCGTCTCCAAATAGAGTGCTGCTTATGCATATTACCTGCTGAATGGGGTCAGAGTTGTATCGTTCATCTGATCCAAAGATTAAGCCTTTGATGTCTGACAAATTCCGGTTTTAATTAATTACTCGAACCATTTCTGATGCTTGCTTTGGCTTCTTGTTGTTTCACTGTGCATTTACTTGCAAACTGGAATTTTCTTTTTCTTTCACCAATCCAAACAAATTGCTGTGTGATGGAGAGGTCCATTGCAACTATTTGACTGCATTTTGCAGAGGATACAATCAAGTTATCATAAATTTAAATTATATAAAAAAATTAATATATTATTTAAAATAGATTTCTTTTAAACATTTTTTTTTAATAAAATAGTGTATATTTTTTTCTAAAATAATATTGTAAGAAAAGGAAAATCCGGTTCAAGACTACGAGAATTAAGAACAAGTGGGTAAAAAACACAGAGTTGGCGCGTCCAATTTAAGGCAAAACGATAGCATAAAATGTTAGGGAAACGGCAGCGTACAGATTTAAGCGGGTGCACAGCCTCACTGCGCCTATAAAAAAAGAGGAAATCTACGCCATTGATTCCCCAGTCCTCACTTTAATCTTAGCCATCTATCTCGACCTCCGCTTTATAAATCCGCTTTCCCGCGTAAGACCCTTTTCAAAATTAAACAGCTTCGGGGCCATGGTCTCTTGGACTCTCTTCCTTTCAAGATTCTGGCCCTTGGTTCCGTTTCTTCTCTTTTTTCGATTTCGGTGGGATTTTCTTCGAGAGACCAAAAGTTTCTACTTAGGGTTTCAATTTGTTGGGTTCTAAATTTTTATTCAATCTGCATTGGGTTCAAATTTCTTTTACCTTTTTCTGTTTAGTTCCTTTTGGTAACATTCTGTTTTCAAATTCTATCTGTACTTGAGATTTCAGGGTTCTGTTAGAGAGATGGTCTGCTTCAAGATAGGCGTGTCTGTTTTCTTTTTCTTTTTTTTTAAATGGTTTTAGGCTTTCTAGTTGCTAAATTAGGGTTTGGCTTAACATATTGGTTTTCTTGTTTTCTTGATGATAAATGTTTTCTTAGATCTCGTTTTTCAGATTTAAACTTTAGCAACATTTTCGTTTCAGCTCCAAGGCAGTCTCCTTGAAAATTTTTTATTTATTCTCGTTATTCTTTTTTTTTTACTCTGTTTTTTTTTTTTGCTTGGCAACTCGTGGAAAATTTGGCATAATCAATAATTCTCAAAGTTAGCCTTGTACTGCTGTTTCATTGAATGAAAGTCATTGTGAAATTCTTAGTATCTTTAGTATTATTTTCTTTTTCTCCCGGGTTTTTTTTTTTTATGAAATTCTTGATGCCTTTTGACTTGCACATGGATTTTGAGTGTTTTCTTTTCTTTTCTTTTTTTGGGGGTGGGGGGATTTTTTAATGAAGATCCTTTTTAACTCTATCTTTGGAACTTGCATTGGGAATTTTGGAACTTTTTCTATGATATATGTTTCTTCCAGACCTGATCTATTGGACATGTTTTTGTGAGTTTTACCATATTCATATTTTTGTATACCTTATTTAGATCTGCAAGTATAGGCCTTTCATGGCATGTTTGATGCCCTTAATTTTATTTCGTAACTTTTTTTAGTCTTTTTAAAATTGAATTTTATTTTCAAAGAATAGGTATTTCAAATATTTTTAGATATTTTATACATATGTATGTGTTATCTAAGCGGTTTCTTTTTTTATTATTATTGTGGAATCTAAAAATGATTCAAATTTTATTTTCTTTTCGTTTCACTGGTTTTTGTTTGATGAGATATACGAGGCAGTTGGCACCTTGTTTAATTTTCTTCTTTCAGTTCATGACAAACATAAGTTACGAGAAACATTTTCTGTCTAACAAATGGTAAATGTTTTTGGCCTAACAAATGACAATTGTCAACAATTGTAAAATTGGAGAAATAGAGAATTTAAGTTCTTTTGAGCAACTTAAAATTTCTTTATTTTTTTGTTTATCTTGTGCCATTGGCATTTTGGTTTGCACGATCTTGTGCAGTTCTATGATAAGTTGAACATTCGACGTGATATATCTGAACTTCTTGAACACCTATGACAAAGTTCCTAGTCATCATACTGCTTGGAGACAGGTAAATAGCATTGCGATGCTCCGCGTTTCTTTAGATAGTCAAGCATCTGTACTCCCCCTCTCCTGCGCTAGCTCTCTAACTCTGTTTTGCTGTTCAGATTTCCAGGGAAGAGGAAGAGGGCGTCTATCTGAATTTCTTGAACTTACTGATCAAGAACAGCATCTATCCGTTCGATGGAAGTATGAAAAAAATTATTGAACTAAAAGAATTGGAGGGGGAGATGTCAGACACTGCAGAATGAGAGCGAAGGCCATCTCAAGAGAGGCAGGAAAGGACTCAGCTTTTCCATTCGCAACAGAATGCACAGTTTCTATACTGATAAGCACAGTTGCAAATCTTCCTTGAAGAAGTTAAAATATTGAATTAGAAAAGTGTTCTGGTTGTTTTTAAATAATGAGGATTGTTATGAAGTTGGCAAATGAAGGTGTGAGTATGCTCGCATTCACATCAGAGCACATATTAATTGCACCCCCCTTTCCTTATCTCCTGAGATGGTACTGTTTCTTTCTTCTTTTTTTCTTTAACATTTTTCTTCCATCTGGGGGAGGGATCCACAACATTTAAGGCAGTGTTTGTTTCATTGTTGTCGCTTTCACCCTTCTTGTTTTATTTTTTGGTACGCATCTTTGTTAGGTGAGGACTAGATCGGACTGATCAGTTGTTGCCCACTTTGATTTGATCAGACTTGTTGCAATTTCAGTCATTTGATTATCTTCCAGACACTTTATAACTAGTCCCTAATGACAACTTTAATCTGGATGATCGTTCTAGGGTTTTTTGTTCTAGCTCTTGAGTCCAGGGCGGTGGTTAGGGACCAAATTCCGTTCTAGGTTTGATATGCATGTTTTCATTAGAGATGATTATGATTTTTGTACTTCATCTAATGATGAATTATGGAATTTGACTTCAGGGCAGCTGGAGTCCACAAATCCCTGCTTGACCATCAGCTACAGCTCTACAGCTCATTGAACTTAGTTGGGACGTTGCTCTCTCTCCCTCTGTAGGACACGGACATGCATGCGTATCTATTTTGCTGGTTTCTTTTCTACCGTAAGTTATGAGTGCATTTCTCTCTTCTCTCCCATAGTCCATGACTTTTGGGGTAAGTCGCTTCCATCTTACATCTTATCTCAAATGTGGTATGACAAGATTATTAAGATTGTTTGTCTGTTTGTTGAAAAAACTGGTTATGAGTACAGTACTTCAGTTACTTTCTGTCGGTGATTGGTGTGTTATTGCCATTTGTGCGAGTTTTACTAACTCATTTTTTATGGCCTAATTATAAATATAAAATAAACTAAATTAAAAAATAATACGTACTTTAATAAATAATACAAATTATTATTTTTTACAATCTTTTTTATATTATTTATTGTAATTTTCTTTTTCTTTTTCTTTTTCTTTTTCTTTTTTAAGAGATCTATTCAACGTGTATAATTTAGTTCACAAAATCATGAGTCTGTCATTTTTGCAAAGATGCTGTCAATATAACCAAACTGTAATGGTCCCAGGCTTTGCTTTTAGCACTTGAATGAACAAAAAGAAAAGTCTATTTCCAGCCGCTAATCTTTGCCCCCACAGAAGCTTATTGGGCCCACCCCTTGAGGCTAGAAAAGAATTAAACTGATGGCTGTGGGCTCCTGTCCTTTTTGTGTGTCTTCAGTATTTTTGCCTCGTCTCCTATCACGGCAGTGTTACTATAGTAGTAGTGATCAGGAGGACCTAATTAAAGGAAATTCTCCTTACTAAAACCATGTGAATATTGCGGTGTGATTCATTTCCTGCTCAGGGTATATTTTGGTACGGCTGATTATGCAGATATGTGTGGATTTCAAAGATTGTGTTCACATCTAAACTTTGTCTGATTATGCAGACAAACTTTGGACAGGATACTGCACACGGTTGACAATTCAACTGCGTCGAATTTATGATCTACTCTGAACTTCGAAGTACAAACCATTCGGTGTATTAAGGATGATTACTAGCATGCACAAGTAGGTTTTCACACTGCACCAATTATCATCCTTTTCCAAGCCAGACTTGTGAGCAGAATCCCCTTGACATTTACTCGTGCACTGAAGCTGTCTTTACGATCACTGCATCTGTTTCCTAGACCGATGATCGGTGCACAACAAAAAGCACTCAAAGCGTGTTACTCTTAAAAAGCTCTGACCTAACGTGAGTCAGACATCTCTTACTGAAGTTAGAAAATGCCTGGCTTACAGCACAGACGTGAATTTCTAAAGCCTCTATGGTCAATTAGACCTGAAGTGTTAAGAGGCCTTGGTAGCTACTAGCTTTACCCTTTCTAGGTCACAATATTGTCATAGGCAGAAATGCAATTTGGTGGGATGGCCATTTCTGCTTATTAAAAGTAAATATTATATTCGACATTTGGTTATCCACCACTGCCAACCAGAGCTGACTAAAAGGGCTGAATGCTTTCCAGGTGAGAAAGCGCTCCATTTCACCAGAAGTTAAAGAAAAGGTGGATTGACCTCTTGTACGGATGTTAGCATCATGTCCAAAAAGAATGGTGCCATCCAACCCAAATATGTACAACGCCTTTAATGCCCGCATGACTTTTACAACCATAGTTGGACTCGAAGAAATCAAGTTTAAACTCAAATTCGTCCAATGGCCGTCAGAGTTCCTTTTGGTTGAAGGATTTAGCAAGACGCATGACCAATCTTTGCATGCTCACGGTTAGTGACAGAAACGTGTATGAATCTTAAGAAAGTTGAAATTTTTGTGCTTCTTCAATTTGTATATGATTAATTAGGTATATGTACTTCTTCAATTTTTGTACTTCTATTTTAAACCATGTTGCATTCTGCACTCACTAAACATGGTGATTTCAATTTGTTCAACAAACGGAAAACCTTTCAATTAATTTATATGCCAAGAATGGATTGTAGGTAACTGGAAAAGTTGACTTCATTTGTCACTGTCTCCATTTTCTTCACCCACATCCTTTCGGTGCGTTTACACCTTTCAAAGAGAAAATGGGTCTGGGAAAACTGAAATGTAGACAAAGTATGATGGTCCCTTCTACGTGCAGCAACTAATCAATGTTCATAGCTGCACAAGTTGCAAGTGGCAACTTGCGCTATTAGACTTTGGGGAAGCAACCAAGACTTTCTCTGGCGGGCACGTGCATTTATTTTCCAAGCAAAATATAATAATATTGTCCAGCACAGCTTGAGGGGACAAAAGTTAGGACTATGGCTCAATGGTAAAACGTAGAAATTTCCTATATCGTTCGTGACTCTGATATAAATGCAGGGTACGTACACTCAGCAGTCTTACCCAGAGAAAGCACGGCACCAAATTAAAGACCACAAAAGGGTTGACGTCATCTTTAATCTGGATTCAGGTTCCTAATGGTCTTGCAAAAGTAGCATCTTGAGGGAGATCCGGTGAGGTTGTAAAGTGCATTGGTAAGTTTGGTGTCCATATTGAATTGCCGATACAAGTTGGGTTCGTTTAGATGCGGTCTAGCTGTAAAGAGATCAGAATTACTCAATTATAAATCCATGTATTGCAATCCAAATCTGAAAAATGGTCATATAGTGAATCAGCCGCCACTAGCATCCCTTTCAAGAAGTAGGAAGACGGGCGCTGTCTTTCAACTTCCACATAGCTTGTCATTTTATGCTCTATAGCAAAACTCCTATATATAAATACAAAACAATTACGCATGTCCTTCGAGACCACATATTTTGTTTGCATCGAATCATGGGAACTACTGTAAACAATGAGAAAATTTCCAAACCCCATGTCGAGCTCGTCGTCGATGAGCCTACTGGAGCAATCCTACAGCATCGTGGCTCTCTAATAATCATCAAAGAATCTCTACTATCAGTCTTGGCTAGGTTTCATGCTGGCTATTTTAGGATAAGCCTCTCTCTTTGTAGCCAAGCTTTACTATGGAAAATCCTTGGAGAATCAGAAGAAGATGCGCATGCCCTGCGACGTGTGTTTCGAATGCTACCTTCCGCAGCTTTTGTTTTTCTATGGACGCTAGCCCTCCTCATGTTAGCCTCTCTGTCTCTTCTTTACATCTTTAGATGTTTATGTCATTTTGAAATGGTAAAGGCTGAGTTCTCGCACCACGTCGGAGTGAACTATCTCTTTGCACCTTGGATTTCTTGGCTTCTTCTGCTTCAATCATCGCCATTTCTCAATCCAAAAGCTACCCATTATCTAGTTCTTTGCTTGGCTTTTGTGGTTCCTGTGTTGGTTCTTGATGTTAAGATCTATGGCCAGTGGTTTACCAAAGGGAAGAGGTCCTTGTCGGCGGTGGCTAATCCAACAAGCCAGCTATCGGTGATAGGGAACCTAGTCGGAGCTCGAGCCGTGGCAGAAATGGGGTGGAGAGAGAGTGCTGTTTTCCTTTTTTCTTTAGGCATGGCACATTACCTTGTGCTGTTTGTTACGCTATACCAAAGATTATCGGGAAGCAATTGCCTGCCAACAGCGTTGAGGCCAGTTTTCTTCTTGTTCTTTGCAGCTCCAAGCATGGCAAGTTTGGCTTGGAACTCAATATCCGGGAGATTTGACAGCGCATCAAAGATGCTCTTCTTTCTGTCACTGTTCCTATTTTTATGCCTGGTAAATAATGTTTGTTAGGATTTTTATTTATTTGAACCTTGATTTGATTTAAGAAGAAGAAAAAACAAAATTGAATTGAGATACAATTGATGGTACGGTTGCATTTTGTATTCAAAACTTGCATGCATGTAGGGGTCCGCAAGGATCTTGACATTGAAGTCAACATTGTCAGCACTTTGTTATAACTACATGAGCTGGGGAGGGACACTGTCAAAGAATGTACGCTATAAATTACTCTATATTACATATATTATCAAATATTTGGTGAAATGAATTGGAACCACCGACTGTCTATTCATTGACAAATACATTTCTTTTCCCTTGATTTGTGATGTGAAAAAACAAAAACAGGTCTCCAACCCAAGCCGATTCAAAAAATGTACGAGGAGATTCAACGTGGCGTGGTGGGCTTATTCTTTTCCCTTGACTATCCTGGCGCTGGCTTCTGTGGATTATGCAGAGGAGGTGAAAGATACCCCCGCCCATGGGGCAATGCTCGTGATATCTTCGCTCTCGCTCCTCCTCGCTCTTCTATTAATGGCATTAACCCTGCTCAACATTAATCTGCTCTTACCTCAAGATGATCCTGTTTTAAAGTCCTGATTCACACTATGACAATATTCTTGAACCAGGCGACCTTCCGTATAGCATTCTTAGGGTTATACATTATGACCTCCATCCATCAATTGATTTGTCTCTTCGTTGAAGATCGATCACTTGTAAATCTAATGTTCTTGTTATAAAGAAGTGAAAACGTATAATGCCCAAATGCTAATCCTTTCTGTTGTCTTCGATGTCTTAGCAAATGTTATGGTAATAGTACGTGATACTTCAAAATTAAATTAAATAAAAATGAAAAAAAAAGGGTCGACTAGACTTTTTTGAAAAGATAATAGTTATATCAAAATTGCGTTGCTGCTTGACATTTGACTCATAATACGAGTCACAGCCTATCTCAATAGAATTAGGCTGTGCTATCAGGCTAGGCCCACCTGGTCGAGCCCACAAACCTCTTGCTTGATTAACTTTTTATCAATTTTTCTATATATTTTATTTGTTTTTCCTAACTATAAATCAACAATTTGATCCCCAGAAAGAGAAAAGAAATAAGGATCGTTTGCCGATTATGCATTAGACATCCTTGACTTTGTTAACAAAGCTCTCCAACTTAAAGGTCTCTATTCAGGAGCCTATTGGAATCATTTGACTGAAAAATAATTTTGTTCACCTCTAAAATGTAAATAAGATGGAGTGCTTTGAAGTTGAGTTATTTCACGCACGCAATTTAGGTAAGTTAAATTAAAAATCTCTTTCTTTTTATTTTCATTTTTATTTTTTTTGGGTTACGGAGAAAAGGATGACCACTAGAGAGAGAGAGACACCAAAGTGAACCAGACAGTGGTCGGTATATTGACTCGGCTTCGGCCCTTGTGTTTCACTTTGGATCCACTAATACAGCAGGAGACTTACAGGTCATTCTATCAACTGAAATTCGGAGCAGCCCGGCCGAACTAGCTCAGACGAGAAACTAGGAGCTAAGCTACAAATATGCCTACAATTCTGTTGGCAGCAACGAGACTGTATCAAGGTTTAGATTGCTAAACCCCAAAACAGTCAAGAGTGTTTGTTTCGCCCAAATAATTTACAAGCTACGATTACATCGATATTCACTTTGATCGTCTACCTAACGGTTCTTACCCCACTTAAGCCTTTGCCGTTTCTATATTCTCTCCCATCCCTCAAAGTTAAGAGTCTCAAGTTATGCCGCGTTAGAGCAACCCACAACCCAAACCAACACTTCCACGAGTTCCGCCGCTCGGTATTGTAGAGGCAACAGCTTGGAAACAAGAAGCAACGGAACAACACACACCCACCATAAGGAAATAGTGAAATTTTGTCCGCTCATCTCTGCTACTATGCAACTACTGTATCCATGGATAGGCCTCCGTTCTCTGTCCTCGTAATTATATCACAATAAGGCAGTGGGACCCCCACAAGCATAATGTCGGCTGCCAGTAGGAGAAAATTAGCCTAGAGCTTCTAACACTTGCATCAAATAAAAAATAAGACCCCTAAAAGTTATCATGGAGTTACACCAAGCCAATTTGTGATCTGTCTTAAATCTATCAAATAATATAAGGCAACAAGTAGGGTTCCAATACCTGTCACAGACCATCAATGACCAGACTGATTGTGGAAATAATTTGGGACATGAACAGGGTACAAGCACTAAAAGGAGGAACATAAAGGACATTACTGTCATTTCAGAAGATAACTAAGCTTTGGCTCTATCTTTACCGCATATTGCTTGATTCCATTCCATAAATGCACTGAAAACCTCCTACAAGCATTAGTAACCCAAATCAATTAGCGTTGCTTCCTCATCTATTTCCTCTTACTCCCAACTCTACATACTATATTCATGGGTACTCAAACTTCCAGAGTTACCCTGTTCGTACTAATGGTCATGGTTGTACTCAACCAGTTCTCAAGCTGTCGCCATGTCCACAGAATAGCAATTGAAGAATCCGGGAATATGTTCCAAACCGAACTTTCTTCCTGGCACTTCCCCACAAAAATTTCTGAGGAATCAGGCAGGTATGATACTGACAGAACTTATCAGGTTTCTCAAAGGTCAATTCCAGAAGGACCTAATCCACTTCACAATTGATGTCTTCTTCGATATTGTTCTAGTTGTACAGACTCAAAGTAAAGCATAGTGTAAATTCTTGTCTCTATTTTTTTTTTTCTTTCTTGGCAAACACATAGAAACTGGACACCCGCGTGCTCAATTATGACTATTAATAATACCAAAGTTTTCTTCATTGAATGTTCAAAAGTAACTGAGCATACACAACTTGAACTAATGCATCAAGTTTTTCCCGAAAATTTTGAGCCAGTGCTGCGTTAAGACAGACTTGTGCTAACTTAAATGGACCACAAAGTCTAAACATAAAGGGATATGCTCAGTTAGAATTAGGCTGTTCTGAACAAAAGCTGGCAGTAAAGGATTCAATAACTGAAGATGCCCAAACCTATGGGATAAGGGGTTTACAAGAGTTCAATAAAACTGAAATGTTTAAGACTACAAACAAGGAGCTTACAATGAATGTCCAATTTAACGTGCTATAGCCACCAACTTCAAAGTGCATCTGAAAAATTCCAATGGTTTGCAGAAGTCAAAGTAAAAGATGCCTGTACTTACTGCTAGCAGCCTCAACTGTGAAACTAAAATAAGCTATATTAATTATTTACTAAACGGAAAAAAGAAACAACACAGCAGTCACACATTTTTTGTGTGATTTCTAAACACCCACTAAAACAGGTACTAATGCAATGGATGTCCTCTCAAAGATGCAGCATGTGTGATAAGAATAAGGGATGCAGAATCTTCAACATAGATGTACTTCAAGTTCCAAAATATGAATAAACAGAGGGGGGAAAAGAGAAGGGAGAATAGATGAGATTAGTGAAAAAGAAAATCATAGTGTTCCTAGCGTTCAAAATGAAAAATTTAGTCTTCTCACTGGGTATAGTTGTATAGCTATCCCAACATTTCGATTTTGACAAGGAAGACAACCTTCCAAGTTTTGTCCAAATTTTGCATTTATAGCTAAAAGTGCCACTGCACATGCCACATGGAGGTACACAATCAGAAAAGATGCAGAAAACAGACTATTGTAAAATGATATGGAAAGAAATCAAAGATAGATGATGAGAAAATGAGAACCTCTGTTTACTGTAAAACAAAAAACTAAAAGAAACAAGCATATTGCTCCAAAACTAATAAAAAATACCTAAGTAAACACCTTAAAATTTGAGAGGAATAGAGAGTTCAACGTTCAATCTACACATGATGATGGAAAACTAACCTGTTTACTTGCTCCATATTGAATCACAAGGACAGGGAGACATCAACGACTCTGCCTGAACCCCAGTTCCCACTTCTGCCTGGCTCAATGCAGAGGAATCCAAAATGGAGAAGCAATGGACAATTGCTACATGATCTCCTCACCCACAGGATCTACAGAAAAATGAATGGGAAACGTTTTCCTGGTGTTCAATTCAAATTTGGACCTCCACACCTGCTTTCTCAAATGTTTCAGGTTATGCCTGTCTAATCTTTCCATCAACAATGACTTGAGAAATGGTGCTACTTGCATGTGGAAAAGAAACATTAATTATTATTATAAGCCCCTAAACATTTGAAATTGATTTTTTTTTAATCCCAATCTAACTAATCATGAAGCTGAATGAGTGAATGGAAAGTAGCAAGATCCCAACCCCAAGTTCTGCACTGTGGCTAAGAATGGAAAATTATGATGAAAGGACTGAAGATGACAAGGCATATTCAAATGCAAGCTACAATGTCACATCAACTCAAGGTCATTCATTTAAAGGGTGAAGGAAAAAAAAACTTGTGGTTTAAGAATATGAGATAAACTAAATTCCTCACGTCTTGGTATTCCTTGCTGCTCATAAATATTTCAAATGCCTCCACTGTGAAACATAACAGCAAATAGTAGTCAATAAAAAAATAGGCGAGGGGTTAGTCAGACATACAGAATCTGAAAGACAACTCACTTGATCGAAATCTTATAGTTACCCCATGTGTATATTCTTTGCTGCTAAGATTAAAATTTGAACCTGAGCATCACAGAATGAGAGATTGAATAAAACTACATTCTTTATAGGTATTACAAGGGAATATTGCTTTCTCCAAGAAGTTAGCCTTAGTTGCAGGTAAATGACCTAAATGCAAACCATATATGGAATAAATTCAGATAAGAATTCTTAATTAGCCAAGGAGAATGACCAAAAAGCACACCAATTCATTGACTGAGAATTTTTACATGTCCCATCTCACACACACCTTGAGTAAACTGGACAATCAAGGATGGAAATTCTTTTGTCAACTGTTCAAGAGATGCCAATGCATATTCTGCAGTTGCACCAAATGCATTCTCATCAAAGGCAATGAGATGCAAAAACTCCACTCCATAGTTGAACTCCTGTCACCAGAGAGCCTTTCAACTTCAATTCAGAAGTTAAGCCAAACAAACAGTTAATGACAACCACAGGAAAAAAAAATCTGCATGTAATAAATGTTTTTCGGACCTCTCCCTTACGAAATATTGACAGAAGATCATCTTCTACTTCAGATTCATAATCTACATTAACTAATCCCTGCAAATGTGCATCAGTTGAATAAGCAGCACATAACTCAGGCATCAAATCATAGATTTATGGTTGAAAATCAAAAGAAATACTTGTTTAGAGCAATCTAGTTCTGGTGTTTACATGTCAGGGCATACTTGGCAGTAGGGTAATACATGCTCCTTGAGAATTCCCAAATAGAAAGGGTTCTCATAGAACTTTGCAACGTCTTCCTTTCCTTGGAAACGCATGTAAATGGCATGAGTATAGTTCTCCGCATTGTCATTGGATATGCGTCCTAAATAACAATAGAATATATCAAATTCTGCTTTCATATAAAGCTATGTCATAGTCAGTAAGGGAAAAGGCATACAATTACAAGCTAAACTGAGAGCTGTCTTCCTTGATAGATGAAATCATCACTATAAAAGTATTTTACAAGAACAAGATCGAATGAATGGTGAATTGAACACACCCAAAGATACGGCAACAACGCCGCGCATTTGATATTGAGATGTATAAAGAAAATCCAGCATATCCTTCTCATCCTCCTCAGACAAATCTCCCTTTGCTTTCAGCAGACATATATGTTCCACAACTTTTCTGCCAATTTTATTTTTTTTTTAAAAAAAAAAAGAACATAAGCGAATAATAGATTTTAAAGAAAATGTTCATTTGATTTGCAACTTCAATCAAATCATCCAAAAAAAGAAAAGAAAAGAAAAGAACACCGCCGTCGATATCGCCGCCGCCGGTCTCAATTTAATGGAGAAAACGTTTACCTTCTTCTCTCGATTGGCCCGCCGTCGCTCTCGACGTTAGATGCCGAAACCGTCGCTCTCCGCGGCCTCCCGAGCCAAGATGGCACGTGCGCGACTTCTTCAAATGTCGAAATTACAAGCGATTTAATTACAGGTAAAAAAAAAAAAGAGGATAAAAGAAAATAAAGCTCGCAATAATTCTTAAATCAAATCGATATCAACACTTCTTTTAAATGGGATCGAAAGTTACCGGTCAAAGAGACGTGGCCTTTTGGAACTCTAGGGTTTTGGCGGGAATATTGCGAGGGAAAGAGACAAGAAACGGAATGGGCGCTCCATGTCCGCGTGAAAAAAGCTGCAACTTGAAGCAGCATCACTTTTTTCTTTTTCTTTTTCTTTTTTTTTTTCTCTCTTTTTTGGTTTGCCTTTTTTGAAATTGAAATTAAAAGCTTCTATTCTCCTGACGGAAGAAATGTAGAAGGGGAAGACAACAAAATAAAAAATGAAAAATAAAAGGAAACGGACGGATAAGGAAGGTAAGGCGAGTTTAAATTGTGACCTTTTTAATTTGGCGCCTTGCAATGCTAATCACATATTAGCTCTACCCCCCCCTCCCTTTTTTTTTTTTTTGGGTTGTTTCCCTCACTTTTTCACGTTTTATGCCTTTCTGGCGAGAGAAATATATATATATGAAAACTATAAAGGACCCTACAGTTCTAAGAATTTTGTAAGAACTTTCGTAAAGCAACCACACAATTCCAAGCCCAAAATATGTCCAAAAATTAACTCCTCGTAAAGAAGAAGTGGGCTTTGCTAGTTTTACTCGTCCTACACAAATGAGCCGGGTTGGGACGGTAAGTGGGCTTCAGCATGAGGAAGTCAATACTGGAGAGTTCAACGCTAGACTTTCTACAGTTGAGAGAAATGTTTTAAAAGTTCTAGTGAAAGCCAGTGATTTTAGAACTTCTTCGTGAAATGAAACTGGAATATCCTAGAAGTTTCAATTCATCCACTTGGCTAAAATTTCACCACCTCTTCGTGTGTTTTGAATTTCTTAATATAAATCTTTTCCTATGATTAGAAAATTCGTCGCGGAAAATTGAATTGAATGCACATCATTGATTGCGTCATTATAGTCATAGCTCTTACCTACCAAAAACATAAAAGAGAGAAGGAAATGTTATGAGAAGAGAAGTGGCTACCAGGCTGGCACGCCCCCAATAGGTGTGGAAGGAATTAACTCTGCATTCAGCTGCCGCACCAAACAAACAAGCAGAGAAAAGTGAACGAATTCGGCCAATTTGGTAACCTTTCACAGGGTTCAGAAACTTTATCCGAACCCAACGAACAAGCATAAGAAAGTAAGTGGAGAGTTACATTGGAAGTAGTCTCGTGTGTATATTGGCAGCTTTTCTTAGCCATTCCCTATCACGAATGCTTGCCCAGAAACATAACATGGGATTAGGCTGTGGCGATTGGGAAGTGTGCAAGGATCATGTTTGACCTCTCAAAATGCCATCCTGGTGTCTCTTATGCTTATCCATTTTTGATCAAATGAAATAGAAAAGAAAAGGTCAACAAGAATTTCAAAATTTTGAAGAAATTCCAAAATTTGAAATTGAAAAGGGGTAAATAATAAGGAAACAGAGAGGTGAATTTACGCATGTAAAGATTGTATTGACGTAGAAGGAATCAATAACACGTCTTTGTAGGAATCAACCTCAAGACTAATATTTACAAGACTGTCATTACCATATTTACAGGCACCCCAAAAATCGCCGCTAATCCTATTACTAAAATTGCTGTCTAATGAGTACAACTCCTCACTACTTACGTGGCCTTCCTGCTCCGCCACGCCATCGTTAATCCTAATCGTGCCGATTCTGGCTTCGATTTCGTCCATAACTGTGTTACTTGCTTGACAGCAATTTTCTCTAATTGTGACCCAATTCTCATCCCAATCCCAACCGGGGCCCCCAGAAATCAAGGACAAGCGTCCGATCCTCTCACAGGCTGAGTGCACCTGATTCTCGAATTTTTCTGATTCATCCAAGGAGCTCCAAAAGCATTGATCGAGGATACCGGTGGGTGAATTTGAACTTGGCTTGGATTCTTGACCTTGCTTTGCATGTGAATTGAATTCTCTCAAGAACGGATGATCGAGAAGTTTACTAGCTGTCCACCTCTCTTTTGGATCTCTCCTTAAACATTTTTCCAAGAAATCCCTACCCTGATCCGACAGACAACAAGGTAACTCCGGCAATTGACCCGAATATCCGACCTGGTAAATAGCGGAAACTGGATCATTTACATTAGGCCACGGTGCACCACCAGTGGCCATTTCAATAATTGTGCACCCTAGAGCCCACAAATCACTAGCAAAACTCTGCTCCTCCCCACGCGCCACCTCTGGTGCCATAAACATTGGAGTGCCGCTGATCGGTACCGCTGCCACTCCGTCCACTCCCACGGGGCTGACCCGCTTTGCACATCCGAAGTCCGCAATTTTGACGCCGGTTGGCCCAATTAGAACGTTCCTTCCCTTGATGTCACAGTGCACCAGCCCATTTGAATGCAGGTAATCTAGACCTTGCAAAATTTGTCTAGTGTAAAATTTTATAAGCGATTCGCCGAGCCTACCTCCATGGGCGCGAATTTCATCGATAAGCGTGCCTCCGGGCATGTACTCCAACAATAGATTGTACATAACTTTGTTGTTCTCTGTAGTAATGCCATGTCCCATGTAGCTAACCATGCGTGGAGAGCTTATGAAAGATAGAATTTTCTGCTCCCTCTGTAGAAATTCAGACTGGGATAGCTCGGCCGACTTGACTGCAAAAACTTCGCCGGAGACGAGAGAGGTGGCAAGAGAGACGGTGGCCGTGGAGCCGTGGCCTATGGCGTGGCCTCTGGTCCATTCCATTTGGTGGGAAAAATTGAAAGAAATGGAGTTTGCCTTTTTGGGAGAGAGTTAGAAGAACATATCGGCTTTACCAACATTGCCTCTATGTATATATAGAAGGCCAACGAAAGCTCAACTGTTGGTTGAGTATCTTTGCGTCTAGAGTTTTGACAATTGCTTCAACTGTACTGTACGACGTGTTAGATATTGGGTGGGGGTTGAAAGCTGAGGCCGCCTAGACGGCGATGACTTGCCAGGATGGCACATTTGCCACATGTTAATTTTAAAGGGGGCGCGTGTATACGATGCGTTTGTCTTTTTAGGTGGAATTGAAATAAAATAGTTTGGTGCAAGGGATTGGAGAAGTTGGACAGGGTAGATTGGATGGATAATACACCCAAGTTCGGATGGTTTCGTTTTGTAATGCAAGTGGACTTTTGTACACTAAATTTGGTGGCTCAGTGGCGAAGGATGGATTGGGTGGGTTGAACCACCAATAATGGTTGAACTTGAGTACCCTTTCAATTATTACGCAACTATGTAATGTCTAATTTAAAGTCTTTCAAAAATGAAGAACGTCTACACGTGTCTACCATAAATGGGAACCGGGTGTCTATCCGCCAAAAGTCGAAATAACTTACGCAAACCTCGGTCAAACGCTAAGTGCTTTCATATTGGATTCCTCAACTGATGTGATGCCAATCTATGTGGGTTACGTGGATTCACACACATTTGTCATTTCGAATGAGAATATATTACAATAAAATTTTCTTTGACCTTTGCCCGGACAGCCATTGCTTATCGTTGATTCTGGAATAAAAGTTCCATTGAATTTTGTCAAAACAACATCACAGGCATTTGACATTTTCTTTTTTGTTGGAAAAACATTTTCTACCATTCTCAAAAAGAAAATTATTTTGTAGGAGTTGAACACGCAAGTTCCAATAATATTCTTGTTGCTTTACTGGGATCATACGCCCACCATGAATTAACCTATAATTAATAATGGTCGCTATTCTGGAAACGACGGTCTTTTTACTGGACCAATTTAAGTTAATTTTCAAAACTCCTACTAACTAATTCCCCAAAATCAATCATTATACAGGGTTTTTTTGGACGGCTGCCCTATCTATAGGGGCACCTTTTTTTTTTTTTTTTTAAATCTTGGATTAAGAAAAAACACCTCACATCGATTGTCCGTGACATATGAAAACCTGCGCTGATAAAAGACGTGCGGCTTGCCCAAACTCGAAAGTTAAAAAAGGGGAAAGGTCAGACCCAGCTGCCACCAAATGATTTGATGCCGTGCTACAATTATACTTGAACTATCTAGCAAAGGTCGAAAGGGAATAAAATTATGTGCAAATTGGGATACAGGGGATTCTTTAAAAATAATCAAAAAAAAAAAAAAAAAACTGATTGCCAATTATTGTTCGTGAACTCATTTTGAATTTTGTAACTGTTGAGGGGTCTGTTTGCCAGTAAAACTAACGGCCTTTTAAGCAACAGCCCCGTTAAGAAAGACATGCTTAATTAGATTAGTACTGCTAGTTTTTCATGCTGGTTAAATTAACCATCAGTTATTATTATTATTATTATATTATTATTTATTTATTTAGTAGTTCTGTTAGTTGGACCAATTTTGCAGATGATCTCCTGCAAGATTTCATGCGTGCCTTAGAAGATAGCTAATCATGAAGAACCTTCTTCCACGAGCTGGTCACGTGTAATTATAAAATTTTTTAATTTATTTTATTTAAGATATAATTTAATTTAATATGAATACAAATACAAATAAAAAATTATGTAAAATCATGTTGAAATAAAAAATAATTAAATAAAATTATCTATCACCATTACGTGTATGTTACATTTTTTGAAAATAATGTAGTATATAGCATGTGTTTGCTTGTTACTCGAAAAATTAGAGCACGTGTCTGATCCAACAAAGAGCACGTGCTCATATATTTGTGGTCGTGTACAAGAAACTGCAACGGACACATGCTTTTGGTGCAAGTGACGTGTATTGAAAAAACAGTGTTAAAATAATTAGTTAATTTATCTTTTTTTTTGTAATAAGATATTTTCCCTTTATCTATTTTGTGCCATCATGTGAAGATTAGTTTGGTCTCAATAAAATCTGCTGAACGAATAACAAAAATTCTTTTGCCATTCCTTTCCATTTATGTCACTTTTTCAAGCTTTAAGATCGCTGAAGCAGCACAAATAGGCTACGAAGTTAGAAGACAACATGAACAAGAGGTGGACAAGGCAAAAATAAGGCCCATCTCCTCGGGCTTGGTCAAAACTAGAACCTAAGCCCAAGTCTGCTAAGTGCTAATTATAAAAATTTTGTGCATAATATGCATAAAAAATTTAAATAATTAAAAATTATAAGGATGTATTGGATAGTTTTACAAAATTAAAGAACATTCAAGTGATTATATAAAAAATATTAACTGAATATATGTATATATATATATATATATATATATATATATATAATTTAAATTTATTATGAATGAACTAATACATAAGTCTAAATTTATTTTTTGTTAACTCTAAATTTATATAAAACTTTTAATAAACTTAAAATTTAAGCTTAAGTTTGAGAATTTTTGTGCAAAACTTGAATTGGTTCATAGGCCACCCAACTTTACTTAATTGGTTTTGAGAGTCTTTCATTGCAAAATTCATACCTTTTACACAACAAAGGTTTTTATTAAGAATAGCATTACAAGAATGCGACCATGTAAACGGGGTCTAGATGGAAAGAAAGAATGCAAGTCTCATATTAATATATATATATATATATATATATATACACACACACATAAATAAATAATATAAATATTTATACAACATATGTGATATGCATATCAACAATAATAACTTGCAAACAATATAATTTTATTAATTTTATACATATATTTTTTTAATTATATATATATTTTATTTAGTTATTTATTATATTAAATAAAAAAAAAAAAAGGGGAGGCGAGGCTCGCCCTGCCATCTTGCCCCGTCATCCCCCAATTCCCTACTCCCCAACTACTAACTCTTTTCCTTCTATTAAAAACATTTACCCAACGTAACAAGTCTTTTAGTTTTCTACAGGAATGAAAGAACGAGATACCTCTTGGTTGAATTGAATGGATAGTTAAAGTCTGTCGACAAAATACAATTGCTTCAAGCTAGTGGAACGGGCGGACCTAGGTGCCAGCGACCTTGTGATTGATAGGACACTTGGTGAATTTCCCAAGCAAAGTGCATATTAAATGGGCCAGACAAATGGTGGTGGTTCACGGCTCTAGTCCTTTGTGTGCTCCTTTTTTTTTTTTTTTTTTGTTTTTATCTGATAATTGAAGCTTTGCGTACTCTTAATCGCTGGAGGTCCTTTTGCCAATCATTTCTCTTTTTGCTTGGCGGTTTTCGTTTTTTAGGTTTCTCAGGATAAGGTTGCTAACCAACAGTTTAATCAGTGAGCGAATAGAAACTTCCGTGCATTTGGTTGCTTTGACTTTCCGTCTTGAAGGGAAGTTGAGTGGGAGCTCAAGTAACTAATCAAATTTGTTATTGATTGCAACTAGAAAGCATATATTTAGTTTTGGTAAACGAGTGTTTTATGTATAAATAAGCCGCAGGAGTAGTCGATTTTTAAGAGTACAATAAAATTGTCGATCTAACAAAATATTCAAGATGTCCAAAATTGTCGGTATCACCATTTGCCGCTAGTGTTACTGTAAAGCTACAATACAAGAATTCTTTTTTTTTTTTTTTTTTAGGTTAAAGAAAAAACTATAATAAATCATTTCTAAACCATCTAACTTTTTGTTTTGGCACGTGCCAAACTACCAAACTTTAAATGTTTAGAAGCTGGAACTTCATGTGGGCTTTCCGGTCATTACCGACGCTGGGATGTTAGAACTAGAGGTACATGGGGTCCCCGGGATACAATTCTTGATCACTCTTAATTAGTGCAACAGACTTTTGGAGTGGCTTGCAGACCACCAGGCCACGCTTGCTCTGCACTTTGTCTGATTAGATTGCGATTGAATTAAAGGATAAATGGTTCTAAAAGTCCACGCGAATCCATCGAATCCAATAATAAAAGAGTCGTCTGCACCCCGGAAGATTTTAGGTTAAATCGTGCGGTTGTGCACATTTTATAATTAGTCCGTGGCAGTCACTTTTTCAGTTAGTGTTAATGCAGTTCAACCTCTAAATCAGGCCGAAAGAAATTAAAGATTGGAGGACAGCATTGGCACAATGAGTGGACGAAACGGAAGACAAATGACCAATCTTTGTGCAACTCCGCTTCTCAAGTATCACCCAAACCTACCTCTTTGACCTCAGTTTGGAATTGGAAATGTTTTAACCGTGCATAAATGGGCCACATCGCCCTTTTTGGTGGTTGAATATCCTGTCTACTTACTATCATTGGATGGGTTTGTTAATCTTCCTTCTTTGGCAGTTAGTTAGGGTTAGTTAGCTTTTCTCATTATAAGCTGTTGGGCGAGATTTTAATGAATTAAAGATTCCGTTGGTTGCCTTCCGTTCCACAATAGACAGTTTGGTGGGCGATGGTTGCCGACGGAGCCCAACCAACCCCTGCATCGCTTCAGATTTTAGGTGAACAGGCAGCGTATGGCTGGAATTAAAATATGCTCTCCTGTAAGTAGAGCAGGTCTTGATGTGTATCTAATCTAAGTGCTATTTGTTTAAGTAATTCTAGATATTATAGCCAGAACAAATAATTTTTCTGCGAAATCAATACCGAACCCTCAGCAAAACAAACTTTTATGAACATGTTTCTCATCCATCCCTCAATTTGCCTTGCAAAATATCTCGTTAGTTTATTTGAAACAAAACTTTACAACCGAAACTTCAGATTCTTTTACGTTGATTTCGTACACACTTCCAAATCCAATTCAGTAAGATCCACTAAATGTTGATATCCACTGGTCCAGCGGCCCCATGGACTTGAGATCCAATTTCTTCGTTTTCAACCCAATCTTAATCAACCCATCGCTTCTTGCAGAAAGAAACGCAGGCACAAGACACAAAAGGGGGAAAGCAATCCAGACAGTGCTGAACTTAGTACCCATCAGAAAAAAATTCAAAAGCCCATTAGACGAATTTAGGCTTAGAGGTCATTCAGATGAAAAGCATCAGCACCTAACTGCTGACAGCAGGTAAACATCAAACCGTTCGACTGCCTGGAAAATTGCTGGGAAGAAAGGACATAATAGGAAGTCACCAACCATGGCCCATTTTAATCAGATGGGACCACCGAAAGGGTTAAATTCTGAGGCCTTGGGGCACTGAACGGAACCCACTATAATCCTGATTCTGAATTGCAAAAAGATTCTTTACTCTCAATCGAACACGGAAAGTACGAAAAAACCGTCATATACTGTTTTTCTCCAATTTTCCTCAAAAAAATGCTTAAGTCTTATATTTTCCTATCCCAACAAATTTAAACATGAAAGTTCAAATCAGAAGCCATTATTCTCAGTTCCCATCTAATAATAGTTATCTAGCTGAATTAAATTTAGCAGAGTAAAGACTTGGCATTCACCTAGATCAACGGCGGCAAAAAACTCAAAACACTAATTTCGTTCCCATTCTGGATTTTTCTGGACAACCAAACAGCTCGTGAGAAGGCGAGAATTCAAAAAAATGAGAAATAATAAATAAATCAAAAATAAAAAAGAAATTATACAAGAAACATAGAAGAAAATAAAAAATGTCCATGTACCGAGTGCTTTAAATGGCATATAGAGAATCGTGAACACCGAGATTGGGAGATTGTCGTGTGTCTTTCGCCGGAGTTGTCATCTACGATCTTGACTGTTGATCAGGATTGTAAATTTTCGAATCCAACGGTCATAAGATTTCGAATTCTTTAAGCAAAATGAGGTGTGGCATACTTTTTTCCTGGGGTACTCCTGGATCTTGGTACCCACTTTGTTCTTTCTACTGATCTCAATTCTCAACAACCAGTCGAGTGTCTCCATGCTCGATGGGCACGGAGAGTTGACCTTTCAATACCTATGTGGCACAGGGGATAGGCCTTTATGGCCCACCAATGTAGGCCCTAATGCACCCAGAAAGTCTAATTCCAGTTTTGGATTTTCTTTTGGGCCTATTAATTTGTTTGGTGGTCAGGTGAAATTTGAACTAGAAGGTTCAAACTAATTCCAATAGTCGACTTCTTCTCAACAAAAAAAAAAAAAAGTTTCCAATAGTGGACTTAGTAATTGTCCACCAGTTGTTGTAATTGGACCCATTAATTAGTTAATGAGCTTTAAGATTTACCGAGTGCCCCGACAGTCAATAGTCGAGCCAACTCCCTCAAAGAAAAGAAAAAAAAACATTTATTAATATTTGTCAGTAATCTTTAAACGATTAAGTCATAATCCCATAGATTTACATTTTGCTTGGAATCATAATCTACATTTCTTAATATATCATAGTACTAATAGTTGATAACTTTGGGATTTTTTATTTTTTTTTAAAAAAATTGTAGTCTGATTTCATATAATTAGAAAAGGATAATTTAGGGGCAGACAAGTTAGATCCGCCAAGTTTACAAGGAAACAAAATGGGATGGTGATAGAAAGAACAAATTTCACTTCCAGCTCTCAAAAGTCACAACAAATGTGAAATATAAACTCAGTTGGGTGAAAGCTCTCTCCATGTAGTGACAATGCAATTTGCTTTTCTTTTCGTCATAACATGGTTGTTGCTCTTCAATGAAATTGTAATTTGCCGGAAATCAATTAATGCTCCGTCACAGAGACGCGCATGGACATTGGACAGGCACTTGACTAGCTTCAAACCAGATTGACCCAGTAATTTTTACATCAGAAAGACTGAAGATGAATGGACATAGTGGCAAGGAAGTCTTTTATCTGTTTATCTGTCGGGTAAAAACTCGTCGGCAAGTGGCCTCAAATGCGAAAATAAAGAAACAAAAGTTCGAGTTTAACAAGCAAGAGTCTCTCTACCCCTTCACGTGGAAACGCAAATCCATCGTTTTCGACCAGTATGAGACGATTTTCTTGACCTTCTTTATTGACCTTGTCATATGGTGCAAGTAACTTTGGGGAAAAGAAGAAATTCAATGCATCGCTTGTCAAATCTTTTTTTTGTTCTCTTTCTTTGTTCCAATCTTTCAGGGTTTGGCTTACACGGATAAAGATACAAAGGTGACTTGACAAAACCGTGGCTAGTCGTTCAAAATCGCAACTCATCTTTGATATCTTGGATCACATAAAAATATATTTTAGATATAGGCTTCATTCCCTTTAATAAAATTCTTTTTTTGTTTTCTTTTTGATTTTGCATCGAATACATAGAACCGTCAGAAGGAAAGAAAGGAAGAAAAGAATACATGGGAAAAAGAGCTTCACCTTATTCAAACACCAAAGAATGCCAAAACTAATACTTGATTAATATCCTAGTCTATTCTAAAAAAGAAAGAAGTTATATAAGTGTATATATCCGGCCTTTTCTCAGTCAGAAAAGAAACAAAAAAAAAAAATTCCTTCCAACCACACCAACCAAACAAGAAAAGCCATTATTTTATTTCCCTGGAAAACTTGAATTGGAGATCCTGTTGTGGCCATTGCTATTGCTGTTGCTAGTAGTTGCGTTGCCATTGCTGTTGCTTGTGGTGGTGAGGCTGGTATTATTATTAGCAATGTTATTTGGGAGACCATCACCTATCATTGAGGCGATCGCTGCAGCCAGAGCTGCAGTGAAGTTGGGATCAGCGGCAATGGCAGCAGTTGCGGCAGTAACCGTGTCAGCCAATGAGTTCTGCTGCCCCTGCTGCATGGCTGGAGATTGTGAATGGTGGTCCAATTGTTTAGGATCCAAATCTTGAGACATTTGCAGTCCAGAGAACTTTGATTGGTTGTAAAGTGCCTGCCCAAATATCTGGGGCAGCAATGCTACAGCTGGGGCATTGGCGAAGTTCTGAGGCAGGTTTGGAAGTGGGACTTGGAACTGAGTTGTTTGCCTTTGGACCTGTAAAGGATTGGGGTTCTGGGTCAGGTCCAATGTAACAGTAGGAAATGGAGCTGAAGCTGATATAGTGGCCATGCTAGAAGAACATGGCAGGAGAGTCCTAGTGAGGAGATTTGAGTTCATTAATCCGTCGGCGCTGGACATGGAGCCCGAGAGCAACATTCGTGCTGCTGATGAAGTGGTTGATGCCATCGACATAGCAGCCGGTGGCAAAGGGTGGTTGTGATTGCCCTCATATGTTGTTATTAGAATTGTTCGATCTTCTGCACATCTTTGTACCTGTCCAAACGGAAATGGATAACAATTGAGCAACCAGAAATTGACCAGTAATTCCAATTGTCCTCAACATGAGCCTCAAACCAAGTCCAAAGTAGGATTTCAAGTGACCACTTTTGGTTAGTCAAGATTGGTGGCAAGCAGCAACTTTCATAATTACATGAGGTCTAGCCAATGGTACAATCAAAAGTAATATATTCTCCCAAATTTTGAGAAAAAAAAGACACACATAAAAGATTTTCTTTTGTTTTTCAACCAAAGGAAAACAAAGAGATGGAGAAAACATTCAATTTCTGGAGCGGTCAAAAGACGAATAATAACAATAATTCCCTGGAAAAAGAAAAAAAAAAACCTAAAGGGGGAAAGAAAATACCTGTTTTCGAACTGGGCAACCAGCAGCCATGGTGCACCGGTAATAAGCTCGAGGACATGGATTTCCTTTTGCCATCTTCTGTCCATACTTTCGCCATTGACATCCATCAGTGATCTGCAAAATTTTGAAAATTCCAAATCAATCAATCAACAAGAAAAATGTTAAATTAGCCTGTAGGCCTGAAAAAAGAGAACTCCTCAGTTTAATCAAATTTCCAAGAGTACCAGGGGAGCCTCTGATCGAGCTCTAACAGAAACACGAGCCTTCCTTATAGTAGCTTCCGTCTGATCATTATTTTTGGAAGAATTAAATCTGGCAATCTTATTAGCATCCCAGCCCTGAGATCCTTGATCTGGGCTATCCTCTCTCTGACGATCAATCCCTCTACCCAACCCCTTCTCTCGATCAAACACCCCGCCTTCTTTATTATTATTCCCATTCTGCACATTATTTCCCGGCGATCTTGACCGGTCACTGCTCCTTCCCTCCGACGAAGATGGAGAGAGTTCATCGTTTTCAATAACACCAGTAGCAGCACCGGCACCGGCTCCACCACCACCATCAGCAGCGGCAGCTAGACCAAGATCCATGAATTTTCGAGGAGCCACTCCGTTTCCTCTATGTTTCTTCTCTTCTTGCTGTTCATTATTGTTCTCAGCGGCCTTTTGGCCCTGCGTAAGATTTACTAATTGCATCTGCAATGCGTTGTAGTTGTTAGTAACCTGATTTAGAATGTCCTTCAGGCGCAAATTCTCCATTTTCATCCTTTCTAACTCAGCTTGGAGAACTGCCATCTGCAAAAGAGAAATCAATAGCACAGTAACATCATTATCAAGGCCAAAATAATCACGGAATACAACATAATAAAGTTTCAATTTTACTTTTGTTTCTCTTTTGCCTTTGCCTACCTCACTTTTTGCCCTCTTATCTTCCATGTTCGAGGAAATCCCATCATCCACCATGGATTGGTCACTGCTAGTATTCGTAGTAAGAAGATTCAAGCCCGTCTATATAAGCCCAAGAACAAGAAAAAGCAAAGAATTACAGTAAAAGAAAACTAAAAAAAAAAAAACACAAAAGTGAACACGAGAATGGAAGACAACAAGTGAAGATGATTCACTAACGTTAACATTTAGCTCCAACTCGGGAGGGCTTTTGGAGTCTTTTAAAGCATCCGTGTCGGTCTTTTCAGGCTCACGAACATCGTGACTTTTGTCAGCGAAGAAGTCCATCACACCGATGACCGTCCGTTCGGACGACGGAGGAGCGGCATCGTCACGTTCGTGATGATCATGATAATCACGGTCCTGGTCGCGGGTGCAGCAAAGGTTGACTGGGAATTGGATGGTTGTGGGAGGTGGGGAAGACGCGGTGGCTGTGGCATCCATGAGAAGTTTACTCAGTACCCACTTAGGATTATTGCTATTGCCTTTTTTTATGTCTGTTTCCTCGGGGAAAGAATTGAGCACACTACTAATTAGATCTGAATCAATGGAGATTCCACTCCTTTCCTTGGCCATAAATCAAGAGAGAAATATTATAGAGAGCGAGAGATGTGATTGTAAGTCTTTAAACGGTGCAATGGACTCGGCAATAAAAGAGGGGGGGGTTGTGACTTCAGAAGAAGACCAGAGTGCAGTGAGTAATAGCAGTGTGTGGTTCTCGTGTTAAATATTTTTTTCTGTAGATTTAGCTTTGGATTGGCAAGAAAGCCAAGGGATAGGGAAGAGCAAGCAAACTTGGATGTGCACAATCCCACTGTAAGAAAAATTGGGGATCTTTGTTCCTTTTTCTTATTTATTATTATTTGTGGTCCAGACATTATTTTGCAATAAATATTGAGTCAAACATGAAACTGCTCGTTCACAAGAAAGAAGAACAATAAATGCAACATGGATTTTTTTAACCCAATAAAAATTATTATTATTATTATTTTATTTTATTTTTGGAGCAATTTTACTCGATCGACCTTAATTTGTAGTTAGTATATTGTCAGCAATATATTTCAGTCAAAATATTTTGTTCAGAAGAACCCAAGCGGTGATCAGACGGAAAGGTGACGAGAAGAAGCGGGGCCCATGTGACCAGTGTGGGGCCTCACGGATGGAAAGTATTTTGTTAATTGTCGAAGCGTGGGACAGAAAAAAAGGCCTAAAATGGGAGATTGACGCGTTCCAGAAATTCACCGCCCCTATTGGCCCGGCGCCTCATGCTCTGCGAAAAAGGGTTGCCTCAGTCAACGGTTTTCATGGGGATGGGCCCACCCGTGCCGTATGTGCCTGCTACCTCTCAGGGCCCCTTGATCTTGGTACCCTTTGATTCGGACACGTAGGAGGCCTCGCGGTTCGGACTGGAACGGGTTGACCCCTTCAGTTAGTGTGGACCGAATCGCTCGGCTCTTATGGTAAACTTTCTACAGGTCCCTTTGTCTGACTAGATTTGCCTTAGCCTTTTGAGTTATTACTTATCGCTTCTCCTATTTTTCTTGCTTTTAATAATTAATATCCGTTAATTAATTGATCAAAAAAATCCGTTAATTAATAAATTATTATTAATAATGTCGTTGTCTTTTTCATGTTACCAAAAGAAATTAAAAAAAAAATCCTATAATTCCTGCTTTTCTAACCTAAATCAATTATAAACTCAAATTGCAGATGTCCCCTCCAATACAGCAGTTGCTAGCCATTTATTTTAGTTAGTAAGTGTTAAGGGATGCAGATTTTATTAAATCTTTTTGTTTTGTTATTTTCGAGTTAGTTCATGTGTCAATTGAGAATAAATATTTTTTAAATAAAGTTAACGATACATTCCTCAACATTAATATGATGTATTTGAATGTCAATTTTTGAAATGATCTCGATAAAAATCAAATAAAAAGAGCTCAGGAAAGCTGATGATTTGTTGATTTTATTATTATTATTATCATAATCAAATAGTACAAAAATTAAATGCTCGATTGAATTTATCTGCTCCAATCCAATCAACATGAAAGGCCAGAAGTTTATAGAGACGCAAATGTTTGTGAACCAAGACATTATCAAAACTTAGCCAACTATGCTGACAGTTAAGCTTCACCTCTGACTAGCCGCCGACCCCTCAAAACAATATTGTTGATGTGCACCCATCGTTTTAAAATCAAATCACTCTGGGCATCTTGATTACGAAAGAACAAAATTGAAAAGAGCTATATACTATTACTCCAGTGCAACCTATTTTATTGACTTTAATTTGTTCTGTCTTCTTTTCTAGCGACTAGGTAAAATTTCTCAGACAGTAAATTACACAACATTAAATAACTTTTGCATGACTCATGAATTTCGCTTCTCTCCTTTAGAGACATAATTTGATCTTAATTAATTAAGAACTTATTTCTTAATTAGTTATGTAAGGAGAATGTGCATGCACGTCAAATGGGGTTACTCCTTGGTATCATGAATTGCTATTACTATTTGCTAGTTCTTGAAGGGGGTGATTGCTTGATGAAGTAAGCAGGCTATTTGTATGCCTAGATGTGGAAGATTGTGGAAAAGGGAATAGTGAAGATGCGGCTCAAATTAACTTGTGCATTCCTGGTGAAAAAAGAATGGCTACAGGGCAGCCGCAAGCTGTCCAAGATGAACAGAACGGAAGAAGATTTTAGTTGGAAAGGCATGATGCCAAAAAGTTTGGTAAAAAGTTAAGCTCGGTTCATGGGAATTCACAGGAATAAAACATGATTCAATTAACTTTGCTCTTTCTAGTCCCAAATCATAAGAAACCTACTGTCTTGCTCTTCGTTTTGTTCCTTCAAGTGGGCGTGGTCTTTTGATTGTAGTAATTATGAATTTTATAGTAGGATATCTTACGGGAGATAGGTACACACCTCAAAATACACTGTACGATTGTTGAATATACATACGCACACGCACCCACACATATATAAATCTTGGAATTTGGTGGCCTTTTGTCGTGATATATTGTTGAAATGTCGGGGTGAAAGCTGTATGAAATAGAAAAAAGAGGGTGAGGGTGGCTGAAGAGCCGCTACAGTTCCCAATAAACTGGATAAAAAATCATACAATGCAGCTCAAGATCCATTATTCGTAGACTAAAAAGAAAGTATATAACGCCAATTTTGACCAGTTGCAGAGGGCATTTTTGTTTGCACAACCTAAAAGGAAGCCTTGCTCCTACATTTTCCCATCATACATATGCATAAATCAAATCCAAAGGTATGGATTAACGAGGGCAACGGCTTCCTCTACCTGGAAGTCACCTTTGAAATTTGATTTTGTTGTTTACTTATTCCTTTATTCTTCGTTTTAACAAATATTCTGCGTTGCGAAGGTGAGCTGGTAAAGTTAGGCAACTCTTTTTTCTCCGTCTCGGTACCTGCTTGACTGGATAAACTTAAACCCGCACCAAGAAAAATGTCCATGAATATATTTGAACAGTAACACATGCATTTACGGCTTAAAGAAGATAATTCATTATTTAAGAGCTTGAATTTTGAAGAAGTAATATCAAAAGAAATTTCACTACAAAGACTTGAGAAATAAACATAAATATGAATACAGATCAACAAATATATAATTGTAATCATTAATTTTATTTAATATGTATTGTCAAATATAATAATTAATTACAATTAATAGTTATAATTATATGTGATTTGTTGCAGACTTATAATGAGGTTCATATAGTGCAAAAAAAATGAGAAAGTGATTCAAAGTTAAGATAATATTGATATCAATTACACCAACTAAGATTGCGATGACGAAATGTGTCCAGGCATGAACTGGATTATATGTAATTAAAATCAAATAATAGCTAAAGACGAGAGGCAGTTGAAAGCATTGATAAGCAAGTGGACTGACGAATTTGAGATAACCCTAACTTAAAGAATTTAAAAAATGACTGGAGACTTGTAGAATAAACAGCAAATTGGCCACAATATATTGTCGTGTTGCCTCTAGAAAAGATACTTTTCGTACATGTATTAATCTTTATATTGTAAACCAACGACCAACGAGCCTGCTTTATTTCTTTTCGAATCAAGGCATTGTATTCAATACTTCTCTTTGTTTAATCTATTAAAATTTTTATAAATGCTAGTTTATTAATTTTCCATTTTTTCTTGAAAGGAAGTCATCAACAATTATTGTTTTAAAATTACTGAGATGACTCTCCGAACTTTTAAAGTTTCAACTTTGGTCTCTACTCATTTATTTTAATATCATTTAACCTCCCACGTCAATTTTCATTTTGGGTTCCGCCATTTACCAAATTCTAATTTCCATACCTGAAGGCAATGGAAAAATTGCTTAATAGGTGTAGATCTTTGCTACCAGTCCTTGTCTGGTCAAATATGTATGGTACACACAATTGAAGGGGATCCCATCATCCATTGTCAGCCTAGCTAACTGCAATCTGGCTAAAAGTACAGGAAGATGGAGAGAGCTCCTCGTTTTCAATTTGTATGCCCAGACATGACTCTCAAGTCATACACCCAGCCCGTATAAAACTAGAGCGCGTACACAAGGGCAGCGGCAGGCCTTTTGTGGGTAAAAGCCACTTCTTTCATGGAACTGCGTGGAATTTTCATAAATAAAGAACATATATAATATGACTTGATTTTGACGAATCCTCTTTGAGTTGTCCCTTATCCTCATAGGCTTTGTCGTATTAGTTGATAGCTTCATGCTGTAAACCCACTAATCTGTGGTCATGAAATAAACGCGTATGAGATTGAATAAACAGTCTACTACAACGTGCGGAACACTCAAAATTCCTACAAAGAAAGCCAGGAGAACCACACCATGAACAGTAAGCCAGTTGCACCTAATTAAGTCATCAAGTTAATTATGCAATGACAAACCCGTATATCAACTTAAAAATACACTTCTCTCGGTGCCTAAAAATTAAAATCTCAATTATGGGAATTTGAGGGAATTCAGGTTTCAACCACAACTGTCTCCCAAAAACTTTGTTTTCTTTGGCTGGTGATCTCCAGTTTTGTCTAAACTGAATTATGATCTGACTATCTGTCTCTCGGAAGGTACATCCCCTCTTCTATTCTAGCTGGCTGACGCTCATGAAATGAAGAAATTAATGTCAGAAATTCTAGATGGTTAGCTGGCAACACTTGGAATTAAAGTGTTGAGGGTCAAAAAGGTCGCACTCTTAGTTCCATCTTGGCTTGCTATTTATATAATCTCCTCATTTATATAACAAGAAACATATAGGACCCAAGTGACAATTTCGCGGAGTCAGGGAATATGAAGTTTGAATAAGAAAAAAGTTTCTGACAATTATGAGAATTATTGTAATAAATTGGACCCCAAGTCACAATTTCTTGGAATCATCGAAACGATTATACTAACGATATCCATTACGTTGGATGAAAATTACACGATATCCTGAATCTTTCCTGCCAGGGCGGATTTAAGGGAATTTCGAGCGGGGGCAGATTTAGTCTAGTAGTAGAGAGAATTTTGCCTCATTTGATGTCTTGAGTCAGAAACTCAGGAATGCTTAATTTTTAATTTTTTTATTTCTCACTCACTCATAAATGTTGTTCGTCTGAAAAGTTATTCTGGATCCTTTGTTATTCCTTGCCATACTTAATAATTATAGTTTTCTACGGATGATATGCAAGGTTGCTTTCAAACATTATTTGATGAGTATTTAACTAAGGAGGGTCGTCCACAATTTCAAGTACACTTTGTCCTGAGTCTTACACGGGAACTGGGAGTGTCTAAACCTTTTCATGTCTTTCGCCAATTATCTTAGAATTACTGAAGAGAGAAAATTAGCTCTTGAAGGCTAGTTGTCACTATACTTACTCGAACGTAGTTTGATTCGTGAAGCAAGACTATTGTTACGGGCTGCCCTGCCCATGCATAGTGTCAGCCCGCTGGTTGAATGTTAGATTAATGTTAACTTAATTAATATCTAATACAAAATAAAGAGAATTTTATAAATATAGTTATGACTTATTTATTTAAAATATTTTATTATAAATATCTAGATATTTTAAAATAATTAAAGAGTATTTTATAAAATTTTTTGTAACAAATAATTATATCTATATATTGAGTAAAAAAATTAACTATAAATATTTCACTGTTCTAATTTATAAAATTATCTCTAAATAATAAAATTTTTCACATTACTAAATACTTAATTTTACTATATTTCTTTTATTTTCAAATTTTTTACTTATTTTTTTTTTTAGTTTATTTAAATTTTTTAAAATTTATTTAATTTATTTTTATACATACGATAACTAAGTATCACACAAATTAAAATCATCAAAGTCTAACTCTGTCACATTATGCCCTTAAAAAAAAATTGATTGTCTTTTGTTGATTACTTGCCTGTCCTTGTCGAAAGGAAGTAATAAAAAACGTACGGCCACTATGGTCCGAATCTTGGCCCCGAGTTTCCAAGTCAATTTCCTTAATCTGTCAGCGTTGTGACTTACTTAGACTTTGTGAAAAATTATATGTGTAAATTAAATATCTGAAATTAATTAATCTGTTCTGAGCTCATCAGAACATGCTTGGAATCTTTCCGACTGATAAATAAGAAGGCAAACATATTCTTCAAAGTTCCTTAATTCCGTTAACACTACTAAATAGAAATATGGCTTCAGTTTGCAGAAACGATACAACTCCAATAAAAAAGTAATTTTAACTATTATTGACATTATTTAATGCATACCTTAAAACAAAACAAATCATAACTAAAAATTTAGAGGCAAGAAATTTTCTTTTTGTTTGTACGTTCAGGTTTCGGTTTCAATTGCCCTGCTCCGAGAGAAAAGTGACTCGGCGAATTCTTTGTAACCTTCGTTTGGCATGAATGGGTTCTCTTCCCTTCGTGGCCCTAAATTGTAAAACTTTCCTTTTATGGGTCGAACCCCTCCTCTGCACCCAAAATAATTTATATATATATATATATATATATGATGACGATGACGATGACGATAAAGTCGAATTTCTTTTTCAGATAAGGTGGTCCATAGAACCACCAAGGATGTTATGCCCAAAGAACACAACGCACAGACACAGAGATTAAATAATACAATTATTTTGTCGTTGAAAAGATTTATCAATTTATTTGAAATATGTATATATGTTTATTTTTATTAATTGTGGTGTTTTGGTTGTGTAGGGACTAGTGAGTGAGACATGACTTGACCCCATGCCCGTCCAGAAATTGAGTCGTCTTTAAAGGACTCACTGTTCCTGTATCAGGCATACGTTGAGGGAAACTATTTTGTATATGGGCTTATTACGTACGTTTCTTCAGTTCCGAGCCCATTTTCCTATTTTTAAGACAAGTTTGAAAAAAAGCACCGGCAGAGTAAAGGGTGCATACAACCTTTCGAAAATTTTGTCTTCGACCCCACGCATTTAGGCAGTGCAACAAATTACAGTGTCCTGCTTCCAGGCCCGCGCTGGTTTCAGGGCTGCCAAACCCACCAGACAGAAATTTTCGTGGGATCATTAAATTGAGTATACCCATGGGAAAATACAATACATGATGCCATTGACAAACAAAAAAATCAATTCGTTAGACAGAGTACTAGCAACTGATCCATAGACCTTGTACCAAGACAGAAGACAATAGTTGGAATCCTATTTCCTCCATCTCCTTCCTTATATATGCATGCTCTATATGACCCTCCAGAGTTCTATGCTCAGGGTTCCGACTAAACCTGGCTAAGAAAACAGTTTCAGGCCTCCCAAGTACCATGTCATGACGCCATTAAAGATTGGAAGCAGGTAACCCATACAAGTAATGGGTCATCCATGATCTGAAGCGAGACCATGCCAGCTCAACCGCAGATTCATCATCATCAGTCATTCCCATGCTATTCCTCCTCTTCATACCTTCTGGTGATCTGTTCAGGAAAGAATGCCCATTGCCTTGATAAATGTGTACCTCATGCGGAACTCCTGTTGCTTTCAGCTTTTCCTCCAAAGCTTTAGCAGCCTGTCAATCACTTAAATGAAAAACCCCATAAGAATGCATGGAGTATCTGAGCATGGTCAATTCACCTGGCCAAAGCAAGGAAAACATGTTGCAAACAACGTAGCTACAAAGTAGATTAAAATGACAGAAAACACAATATATATCTTACTACTAGGAGACATTCAACTGTTGGAAAATATATTTACTGAAGGTAAAAGGACACTGTAGCTAAGAAACAAAAATTTTTGAAACGAAGTCATGAACAAACCGTTGTAGTAATGAAATCAATCAAATCCAAAAGAAGAACGGCATACTGTAACATCTGAAAAGCCAACAAACTGGTCAAGTTCTCCAAAATGAGCCTGAATGGGTGCCCTAGCCTGAGCAATGTCAGCAAGCTTTGAAGAAGGAACACCATAAAATGCAACAGCAGCATCAACTTCAGGTACCAAGACAGAACTAGCGATAGAGAGGGCACCACCCATGCAAAATCCAGTCACTCCAACCTATTGCCATCAAACACAATATTTCTCAGCAAGTTATTTCAATTTCAGGAACCTGGAAGGAATCGTAGATTCAAAGAAGCTTTAATATGACAGTAATATTAAACTCCACCAAAAAGTTGAGCTTATCTCATTAATGCAACTTGCATTGCAGCAACACAAAATCAGCATGACATGAGAAGACCACAGATACTTTCCAGTTCAAAAGAATGATCCTCAACCCATCCCCCTCAAAAAAAAAAAAAAAACACTTAAATCTCCATAAGAATGCATGGAGTATCTGAGAATAGTGATTCAGAGTGTAGCAATATTTCAACAGAAGTCTTGTGATGTGCTAAATAATCCAGAAAAAGAATAAGACACAAGCATCACAGGTGTTTTACATTATCAGGGGAGGAATATCAAGCCACAGGCAGAAAAACGAGGTCAGGTCAGATTTGGGCTAGATGATTTACAAAAATGAGTTTCAAAAACATGGGGCTTGAAGTAAAAATGCAATGCAAGCTAGAGCAGGTAGGGAAGTGTCATACCTTCTTTGACCCATTGGCCTTGAGCCAAGTAACTGAAGCACGGATATCCTCAACAGCACCACGCCAGTCAAGATCGTTTGACAAATGCCGGGCTTCTGCAACATCCAAACCAACCTTTCCTCGGTACAAGCTGAACTAAATGAAAAAAAAAACACAACAAATGCAAAGCAATGAACCATACCAACATTAAAAGACATATAAATCAAAAATAAAATCCCAGAGACATTAATACAACATATCATCCAGAGCCTAGCAATCAGATTTCCTAATTGGTGCTACAAAGATACGGAAGTGTGAAGGTATCAATATACAAGTGTAACATATTACATTAAGCCCAATAAACAGAAATCTTTGCAGACAACAGATACTTACTCTGGAATAAGTGCCTTGAATCCAGGTTCCATCTGGGAGATTCTCACAGCATGGTTCTTGACCTCAAAATCCACACCCCACCACTCTTGAACCACAACAATGCCAGGAGCATCTTCTTTGCCAACAACGTAGGTATCAAATGTCTGGTGGAAAAAATGGAGTGGTGAAACAATACAAAACATATCAGGCACTATAGGTCTTACCTTTCAAAAAATAAATCTGAAAAATTTTTAGACTCAATCTCATATGGGAGCCAAAAAAAAGAAAAGAAAATTGCATTTCTTAAGATAAGAAGTTCATGAAATTAGGCAATGATATAAACGCAAGAACAGAAACCAAAGAGAAAAACAGCAAATTGCGTGCCAATGATTACTTATAGTTACCGTAAAGAAAACAAAAAATCTAAAAAAGAAAAGAAAAGAAAAGGGGAATCAACTTACAGTATCGCCTCTCTGGATTTGGATTTTCTTGAAAGGAGAAAGAGATGGAGAATGGGCCATTGAGCGAAATTGAAAGAAAGAACCGAAGAGGGATGGAGGAGACAGCTCCGTTCAACGGAGACGATGGAGTTGTTTTGGACAGTGGAGTCAGTAAACTTGCTCCGTAGAAGTGATAATTCATGACAGTGTGACTGGATGACGATGGCTACTGCTACTTTTTCTTGTATTGCTTTATTCGATCAAAGGATCCACAACACATTGACCCAAGAAGCAGAAAGACCTTAAAGTCGATGTCCTGGTTGATACAAGATGGTCAGTCAACGAGATCCACCATCGATTTTTTTGGCCCAAAAAGGACGGCATCAGGATTTACAAGTCTTAGCCATTCTCGCTGTTCTTTGAAACACTTAAAACTCATTTTTACTAATACAAACATCAAGGCTCGGCCCAACTTATAGAAGCAAGTGGACCCTATACCATATCCTGTTTCTGGATGCAACCTGGGTTCAGGCGTCGAATCCAACTGTCAAAAGGTTTCCGTCCGTTGGGGCTGGGATTGCACTGAGTTTGGGCATCGGGGAAAATATAATACAAAACCCCAAAACAAATCCGCACCAAACCAACTCACTGATAGACTGCATTTAAAACGGCATAGCTTCAGCCTCTTCCAACATTATGTCTAGGCAACGGTCACGCCCATATTAAATATAAAATCATTTAAAACTTATTTGCAGTAAAATTTTATGGCATATAATTTATTTACTACATAAAAAAAATATTTTTTTTGTTTGGTCAAAAATAAAAAGGATATATCAATCACAATATTTATGGACCAAAAGTAGAGATAATTTATTAATATTTTTTATTCCAATATTATTAGTTTGGGTGAACTTCTTTTTATTTTTAATTTGGATAAAAAAAAATTGTATCAAATCATAAATCATAAACATCAATGCAGAAAATCATTAACTGAAAAGCCAAAGTTTAACGGTAATTAAGCTCCTCCAGGGAGGAATAATGTGGATAATTACTTTTAATCCGAAAGACTGCTTCCGCTGCTCCTTTATCTCAGACGGCCCTCTTGATTCTATTAGGATGTTGCACTCAGAAGGACCTAGAACTAGTAGTTAAATGGCTATTCACTCGTGTAGAGTGTATGTCTGATTACCCTTCTTTCGCAACCCTCAACTGATATAATTTTTAAATATCACGTTGGGGAATGCTGGTGTCGTTTTGTTGCATGTACCGCCTTTAGTGGAACCCACCAATCAACTATGTTCTTTAAAATTTGCTCCCGTGCTGATAGGGGTGGTTTCTATAATCTGTGTGTAAATGTATAACTGACTCGCTGTACTTGGTTGGTCAGAATGTATTAATTTGGGAACAATGTTTCTTTGTAGAAATTATTCCTTGTGTATGTAACAACCAAAACCGCTATTATTCCCTAGAAAGAAAATATTTGATTATGTGCAGATTTATGGAACAAGTATTCTTTCTCTACTGAGATTTATAAAGGGATTTTCTAAGTAATTATTATTAACCTTTTTTGTCTATAAGGTAAATGGGATATGTTTTAAAACATCAATTTTTTTTTATCATTATCTCTTTTCATTCGTTTTGATGCCCTCTCTCTCATTCCCCGTCTGTCTATAACACCCCCCACAGTTCACTACGGTGATTGCCTTATAGCCAAAAGCCTCTGAGATAAAAAAAAAAAAAAAAATGTTTGATTAATTTCTATCTAAATTTTTGTCTTTCAATTTTAAGACGAGAAGAAAAGAAACAAGAAAATGAAAGGCACAGTCAGCAAAACATCACCTTCGTCGTTGAAAGTACGCAGATTATTGTTGTTAGTTCATATTAAAATAAAATTATAATTATAATAAAAATTAATTAATTTAAAATTAATTTAAAATTTATTATTATATATAAATAAAATATTAAATTTATTGTGATATTTTTTTTAAAATATGATAAAATAATTTTATAAATTAATAAAATAAAATATTGTATAATTCTCCAACACGTACATGACAGCCGTCGAAAGTCGCCGAAAAATGCTGTCGTGCATGGCGGCCTACGAAATTGACAAAAACATTTTTGAAACTTCAGTTCTAATTGACCATGGAAGCTTTTGATCGAGATTGGCTTAAAATGACAAGCAAAGATGACATCAAACATCACTTCTCAATAATTCTCGTCTTTTTTCTTGTTTGTCGTTGATTCTTGTCTTTCAGCATTTCGAAACCAGATTTCTTAACTTGAGTATCCACTTAATCAAGTAATTTTTAAAATAAAATAAAATAAAATAAAATAAATATCTATTATGTTAATAAAAAAATAAATAAAATACCTAATATTTTCAAAAATAAATAAATGCGAGTTTTATAAATAAAAAAAAAATTGTAACTTCGTCAATAACCTTCATCGCTAACGTTATATTGGGTGACGTCTATTCTTTTTTATTGTAATTAATAATTTATTAATTTAATTTTTTATAAAAAAAGCCACATATTTGGAAGGTAGCTCCTGAATCTAAATTTAAAATCAGTGCCTTAAGTCAAATCTTCAAAACCACACATGCATTCTGCGTTCAAAGCAAAGATAATTTGAGTTATAATATTTATGAGTGCCAAAAAATTATTTAACAATCTTTTAAAAGATGTTCAGTAGTTAAAAATTTAAGTTTTTAATTTTAATATTTTAAATTTTAATTCTGAAAAGATGGTAAAATTTACGAAAATAAATAAAATTAACTAAAATCTAATATATTTTTTAATTTAAAATTTTAACTTATTAAATAAGATCTCATGTGAATAATATATTAAACTATAATTTCTCTTATTTGAAAAATTCAATTATTTTAAATTATAAATTTGAAAAAATATATATACCTAATTTATTTAATATCTCAAGTTTTTAGATGAGACCCTTAAATAATAACAATATCCTTCACCCGACCTTTGGCCAAGGAGGAGGTGGGGTTTAAATTTCGCTTCTTCGATCTCCCTCCCCCATACATAGACTTTGAATTTTTTATTTTTTAAAGACAACAAAAAGGAAAAAAAAAACAGAAAAAAAAATAATATTTTTCACCGGAAATTAAATTAAATTTTTTGAGTGGACACGACAAATGTGATCTGACATTGGATATGCTTTCACCTAATAAATGTGAGTTTTTTTGAAAGAAAACTTTGTAACAACGTGAAGAGCCTTTATCACTTAAGTTATAGTGGGTGCTTCAATAATTTTTTTGAAAGCAAATTATTAGGAAGCTATCAGATCTTCAAAATCATGTACGCATCATGCGCTCAAAGCATAGATAATTTCCTCATTCATTGCACAATGGGCATTAAGTAAAATACAAGAATTTTATCTATTTTATAATATTTTATGAAGGTAATATATAATAATAATATAATAATAATTAAAATTTTTTAAAAAAAATTCTTGAGTTTCAAGTTATAATTTTGAAAAGAGAAGGATGTGAATTTTATAAAAGTAAAAATAGTTACTTTCATTGTATAATTTTGTAGTCTAATAAATTTCATAATAGATAAATAAAAAAAAAAGAAATTATTCAACTAAAAAATTTAACTCATTAAGCAACATATTGAATAAATATTAAATTAAACTCTAATCTTTCTGGTGAAAATCTAATTTTTTAAAATATAAGCATGCAAAAGAAAAAAAAAAAACACAAACCTAATTCACCTAAAATCTCAAGTTTTTGAGCAACGATAACATCTTTCGTTAATTAAATTTTTTGAGTGGGTATGACAAATGTCATCTGACAATGGATATGCCTTCATTGAGCACCAATCAATCAATAAACATTTTAAGCCACAAGCACAATCATTGCTTGCAACTAGCCACACTTCTATATAACGCCCACGGAACCACGGAGACTGGACAGGCACAAGTTAAACACTTCAGTGACGAGTTCGTGCAGTTGTGTGTGTCAATGGCGGATACGTTCAATCCACCTCTCTATGATAGAATTGCCCATAAAATGCCCGTAAGTAGAGCTTTAGATATTACGATCTTGTTGCTTCTTGCATCTCTCCTCGTTTACCGTCTCCTTTCTCTCGACAAGCATGGATTTGCTTGGCTTCTAGCATTCCTTTGTGAGTCGTGGTTTACCTTTGTTTGGGTTCTCACAATTAGCACCAAATGGACTCCAGTGCACTATAAAACCTACCCAGACCGCCTTTTGAAAAGGTAAAGACGTTTACGTGTTAAATATCATGCCCTTTTTGGGTAATTTTCTAGTGTTAATTAATTTATTTCTTTCATTTTACTCGCTTAACTAATTCGGTCATTTATGGTGTTTTTTTCTTAACAGGGCAGAGGAGCTTCCCCCAGTGGACATGTTTGTTACAACAGCAGATCCTGTACTAGAACCGCCTATAATCACCGCAAACACTGTAATATCTTTGTTGGCGGTCGATTATCCGGCCCACAAGCTAGCTTGCTATGTGTCAGATGATGGCTGCTCCCCTCTCACCTTCTATTCTCTGGTTGAAGCATCGAAGTTTGCTAAGCTATGGGTTCCATTTTGCAAGAAGTACAACATTTCAGTTAGAGCTCCCTTTAGATACTTCTCCACTGAGTGCATACAGCCATGTGGTGATGGCTCGTTCGAATTCCAACAAGAAAGTAAAAAAATGAAGGTATAGAAATGTGGAATATTGGATTTTTTATTGTTCACTAAAACATTGTTTATCTGCTATCAATTGGATGCAATTTGCTTAACTGATTATGAGTAACGACTGCCTTTCCTTCTATTAATTTCAAATATATATATATATTTTGTAGGATACATATGATGAGCTATGCCACAAGATCAAAGATGCAGCCCAGAAATCCATCAAATGGGATTTAAGTGATGATATGGCTGTTTTTTCCAACGCAGAACGCAGAAATCATCCAACGATTATTAAGGTGGTAATTGTTGGCCTCTTGCCTTGATTAAACAATTATTACGCTGGTTTTAGGTAATAGTTCAAAACTGAGTAGCCCAATACGAAACAGAAACATGATGGAAATACCAACCCTACCGGCTACTCGGCCACAGTGTCTGGCCCATGAGGTCTGCGGTTCCAGCATCCAACGCCTGCCTAGTTTATCTTCTTCATCGTTTTCTCTGCTTTTAAATTGCATATGATCCTATCTATATAGTTTCTCAAAACTCATAAAGGACAAGGAAACACTAGAAAACTTCTGCGGACTTGAAAAAAAGGAAAGAAACAAAAAAAAAGGTAGGTAACGTTACATGATTACATCTGTATGTTAGTCTTGAGAGGTGTGATGTGGTCTAATAATTTGTTGCTTTTACATGGGTTTTGCCGAGTGACGTGGGAATGATCTATATGGAATATGATTTAGTATAAAAGTTCAATATATACTTTTTTTATCGTCTTTACAGTACTCTATTGATTTTATTGATAGCTAGAGGATGTTCATTAATAATAATCAAACCGCATAGGAGTTCTTTCAGAAGAACATTGCTCTGTTAATTGATGATGATCCATACCTCTTTTTTTAGGATGAAGGGTTATCTAACCTCCATTTTCTGACAAGTTTCTTGATGCGTATCTTCAATTTTTTTGGTAGATTATATGGGAGAACAAGGAAGGTCTAGTTGATGGGTTACCGCACCTTATATATATATCTAGAGAGAAGCATCCACACCACTACAAAGCAGGTGCAATGAACGTGCTAGTAAGTTATAAATTGACAAACTTGGTAAATAGCATTATGTAAACATGACTTATTATTGGTGACAATTTCTTTCTGTTAATAGACCAGGGTCTCTGGGTTGATAACGAACGCTCCAATCATGCTAAACGTAGACTGCGACATGTATGCTAACAATTCACAAATCATTCACCATGCCATGTGCCTCTTGTTGGGTTCGAAGAATGAAAACGATAGCGGATTTGTTCAGAGCCCACAGTTTTTCTACGATGGACTAAAGGACGACCCCTTTGGGAATCAATTTCAAGTTTTGCACAAAGTATGTTCAAGTCTTTTTCCTTGATTCTATTGTATTTATTTATTTATTTACATTGCTATAAGATCCATTGTTTATTGTTATTCTTGTTCGTAATTTTCCAGCTCTACATAAGAGTGTTAATATTTTTTTGTACATGTGAAGTTTGTCAGTTTGAGGAGGTGCTAAATCAATTGGCTATTTTCTTTTCTGGACATTTATTATTAGTTCGTGGGAGAAGGAATGGTGGGAATTCAAGGACCGTTTTATGCCGGGACAGGGTGCTTTCATAGACGAAAAGTTATCTACGGCTTATGTCCGGATGACTCCGGGAGTCAGGCAAAATGTCTCACTCCAATTTCTGGTAGTCATCCAATTTTTAATGGAGCTTGGATTGAGATCTTCCTTAACCTATTATTGCGTCTCTTTTTTCTTTCTTCGTCCTTCTTATAATTATCTATCATAACAATTTAATGACACTTTAAATGATTCCAAAAAAAATAAAAATAAAAATTGCGTCAACCCACTCGAATAACTAGTCTTCTTATTTCGCAGGTAATTTAGCTGACAAGGAAATGCTCCAAATATTTGGCAACTCAATGAATTTTTTGAAATCAGTTTTTGGCGCATTGCAAGGAAAATCAAATAATACGAAGCATCTTTCAGATTTGGTTGAGGCAGCACACAAAGTTGCTAATTGCTCCTATGAGTATGGCACTGATTGGGGGAGAGGGGTTAGTCCCAACTCATCACAGTTTTGACAATTCTTGACATGCAAATTAGATCTGAATTACGGCAGCTTACTCGGCTTGTGATTTATTTGAATATTGTTCTTGTTCCGGTTTAGTCGGGATCTTTTGTTTATTATCTGGAACAAACTATTCAGGCATTTATCGTACCGGACAAAATCAATTGAAATAATAGTTGATGTGACCATTGTTGATCGCTGGTATTGTGGTCGTTTTGCTTCAGGTTGGTTGGCAATATGGATCCACAACAGAGGACCTTCTCACGGGACTGATGATCCACAGAAGAGGGTGGAGATCCGCCTATTGCTCGCCAGACCCACCAGCTTTCATGGGCTGCGCACCTTCTGGTGGGCCTGCCTCAATGTCACAGCAAAAGAGGTGGGCCACGGGTACGCTTGAAATCTTGATCAGCGAAAAAAACCCCATATTTGCCACCCTCACCGGCAAGCTCCAATTTCGGATGTGTTCGGCCTATTTATGGATATTTGTTTGGGGGTTATGCCCGATTCCTGAGCTATGCTATGCTGTTTTGCCAGCTTATTGTATCATCTCCAACTCCTATTTTGTGCCCAAGGTGAGTTTGTTAATTGAGGCCTTCTCCCAGGGGGGGGGGAAAGAGAAAAGAAAAGAAAAGAGTTTATTAATTGACGGTTCTTGATAAAAATAATGATTATTGACATACTATTTTAAATTAATAGTTTTCCAATAATTGCAATTTAACTATTCATTATTTTGTGATTACTTAGGATTAGGGCTTAGGTATATTTTATTTCTAATTATGTACTATTTATTTTCATTTTTCAATTTCAATTTAAATACTAGATAAATTAGAATATTTCTACCAAATAGGGATTTATCAACAAAAAAAATAAGGTTTCTTGACATCAAAAAAATTAGACGTTAATTGCCAACAAGAAAAAGATGAGATCCTCCTGAATTTCCTCTTAACGATTCAAATTACTGGCTATGATAGATACTCACACTCCATTTTGTAAAATTTTCTAATTTTTCTTTTCTTTTCGTCTTTTATTCATTGAGAGTGATCACACTCACTTGACATTGTATTAATGTTTTAACATGTGAATCAGATTGGAGAGCCAGGCCAGTATACTTATGTTACACTTGCAGTGATCTACAGCTTATATACTTTATCAGAGTACCTACAAATTGGACTGTCCATCTGGGCATGGTGGAACAACCAGAGAATGAGAAGAATAAACTCAATAAATGCATGGTTTTTTGGTTTTTTAAGTGTGACATTGAAGATTCTAGGAATATCAGACATAGTATTTGAAGTAACCCAAAAAGACGAATGTAGTGATTCGACTGATGATGCTGATGCCAGTAGGTTCACCTTTGATGGATCACCTTTGTTTGTGCCTGGGACAACCCTAGCGTTGGTGCACTTGGCTGCATTGTTTATATTCTTGGCTAGGCCGAAGTCTTTGGTTAATGATGCTTGTGGGTCTGGCTTCGGGGAGTTGGTTCTCAGTGTGCTGGTGATGATGTGCTTTTGGCCATTTGTGAAGGGGCTGTTTGGAAAAGGCAAATATGGGATTCCCTTATCCACCACATGCAAATCAGCTTTTCTGGCAACGATTTTTGTGCATTTGTGCAATTACATATCATGAAATTACAATCATGAATTGGTGATGTTTATTTTTATAAAATCTCTGTTTTTCCTTTTTCTTTTTTCTTTTTTAAAAAAATTTTCTCGTTAAAGTCATTCACATTATATTTCGCATATCTTACTGGATTTCAGTTGCTCCAATTTCTCCGAGCCAACAGCTCCTCCTGTCAATGACTCCATGGTCACTATTGAGATGTTTTATTTAGGAAAGATGCCTGGCCAAAATAATTTCCTCATTTACCACGTACATTGCACTTGGATTTTAGGTAGAGTATTGACTTGATTTATAATATAAATTTATTTGAACATAATAAAATTTTATATTAAATATAAAATATTCTATACTACATTGATAATATTTTATACAACATAATAAAATTTATAGTAATATATACTATATCACTATAAAATTCTTTTATATTATATAAAATATTACTTGTGTAAAATGAAATATTTTGTACGCTCAAGGCTATTGGTTAATGATGGAAGCTGGTGCTTAGTCTACTGACGCTGATATGTTTGCGTCCATTTGTGAAGGGGCTGCTTGGGAAAGGCAAATACGGGATTCCCTTGTCCACAATATGGAAATCAGCCTTTCTTGCAACGGTTTTTGTGCATTTGCGCCAGAGGTGTTCGGTGGTGGCTTAAAACTGGCCATGAAATTACAGTAACAAATTGGTGATCTTTATTTTCTTAAAAAATATGTTTTTGTTACAATTTTTTCTCTTTAAATTCGTTCACATTACAGGTTAGAACATAGAGAGCTATCACAAGACATATAATTGTCCTGGGAAACAAGGTTTTGACAACTACGTTGCTTCAGACCCCAAAAAACTAATAAAAACTTGGAAGAGACGTAGTTTACATCTAGCATAACTGCCCTTTAATGCTAGATTTTTTTCTCTGCCCGGCTGCCCCATATACGTAATTCTCTTTCCGGCTCGTTTATTTTTTTCTTCGTTCATTTTGATCTTTCAAAGGTGAGAGCTATATAACCACGGAATAGAACAGCCGGGTATAACTAAATAAATGGTAGGAAGAAAAAGGCAGATAAGCCCCTTAAAAATTACAAAACAAACATACAGAATAGTAAAGATTACCAATGAAACAACAAATTACATCATGAAAACAAGAAAATGAAATTAAGGTCTAAAAATTGCATCAGATACACATACCTCTGCAGACTATTTTTTTTGCGGGACTGAAAGGCTGCTTTCAAGCATAAATGACAGATCATGCATCTGTGACAGAAGCATCTCTACATCATCGGCCTTTGACCTTGTATTTCCATTGGAAGCATCATGGCTGCTTTTAAAATCTTCAGCGCTGCCCGTGTCTCCAGCATTGGTGCCAGACAAACTGAAAGATGCAATACGTGAGATGAAAATTACCTTGTGCAATTTCACAACAGGTCATAATATCCATGCCAAGGGAAACATGGAGATAAGCTGAGGGTGGTTGCAAAACCACACAAAACTAAGAAATTTCATCATAAATTTATCTTTGAACAAACGAAATATTTTGCTTTCACCTAACATTATTTTGCTAGATAAATGTTCCTTTCAGTCTCTCTTCTTATGTCCTTTTCCACAACTTAATAACAGTATTTCACATTTAGTTTCCATTCTTAGCTATCTGCAGGCTCAACTGGGTAGTAACTCACAATGCTTAATATTGTTAGTTTAGAAGAAGAGACATGATTTACTAAATGATAGTTAAAAACTAGTTTAGCAATGTATTCACTTAAGAAGAACAGAGTTCCATACATACAGGATGTGCAGGAGCTAGTTATGCAGGGTTAGCGAGTTGAATGCAAAAGAACATTGTGGGTATGTAAGTACCTATCTGAAACAGTAGTCTCTGGCAGCAAGATGCTCGTCTTGGTAGAATCATTTTTATGATTAAACACTGTTGAAAAGAAATCTGGTTGTGGAAAGCCACTAGTAGTTCCATCTAACAAGCTTTTTCCTGACGCATGCTCAGTAGAGGGAACTTGCACACTGGTCACGCTTCCAAAATCATTCCTAGCATCAAATGTGTCATCATCTTCAGCAACAGTTTTACCATCAGGTACTGATGCAGGTTCAACAGAAGGCATAGCATTATCATCAGCTTCCTTTGCAGAGTTATCAGAAGGAGCTTGTTTGCTGGTTGAGCTCGCAAAATCATTCCAAGTGCCGAATGAATTGTCATCTTCATGAATGGTTCTATGGTGCGTTAATTTGCTGCTGGGGGCAGTTGGATGTTGACTGTCTTGAATCCAATTTGAATTCCCCAAAGAACTATTTGCATTTCCAGCATTAGAATTACTCCAAGAATCATCTTTCATCCAATCATTCAAGTTAGATGCAGAAGAAGTTGCATCTTCTGTAGTCCTTTGATTATCTAAGTCCTTTCCAGGTCCAAATATTGAGTCCATATGGGTAGAAAGATTGACTGAGGAAGAACCCACAAAAGCATCAAACGGTTTAGACTCTTCCCTTTGAGTTTCAGAACCAGCAGATTGAAACTCGGCCTCCCAGCCAGAAAAAGAATCACCACTCTCATCTTCCTTGGCCGTTGGAGCTGGCTCTGAAAGCTGAGCATTCTCAAACAAGCTGAGATTACCATGAACTTGAAAGGCATTGCTCCCCAAACCATCACCATGTTTATCCAGAGTAAAATAGTCCCCAGATAATGCAGAGAGAGATTCTTCCTTAGCTTCAATGAAGAAGTTGTCAAGATCAACTCCAGCTAAGTCCAAGGTACTCAACTTCTGAGCCGGGGTCTTGTCTGACACTCTAGCCCCAGATCCCTCAGACTCAGAAGGCCATCTTATTTCTAAATCCAAAAGATCAGACAGGGGAAACTCATTTTGTGGTGCATTATGCCCTCTATTTGAATCATTTGCTCCAACGGATGGTGCCACAAGCTCCTGCAAAACAATGTGCCGCATTCACTCAAAGCTGTGCCAAAAGCCACTCTCATTATAATGAGAACATTCTAAAGTATTGCACTATCATTCAAGATCAAAATAAATCCCAAAAGTTACTGAAGTCATTCCAACCAAAGATGAAGCTTCTAAACCAAACCGAAACCCATGAACAAAACGTCAACAGTTAGAAAAGGGGAAAAGTCGAGAGCTTTACGGTAAATTTTGGTCATTGGACAAAACACTAACCGATCCGTCCAAGTCAAGGGACTGGAGAAACCAACGATAACCAAAAGTGGAGGTGAACTTGATGGGGTCAGGTGGGATATCCTTGTTAGTCTGTCGGCCGCAGAAGACGCAAATCGTGGAATTAATGCCCCTGAGGAGCCTTCCCTTGCAGTGCTTGCACCGGAGGTAGGCGGGCGAAGGGTCGAGCTCGGCAATTCCGTCCTCGGCGGAGGGCAAATCCGGAAGCGAAGTGTCATTTGGGTCGTAAGAAGAGAGGCCCGCCTGTTCCCGCAGAGAGATCTGCAGTGACTTTATTCGATCGTAGGGTATCTCCACCGCCATCTTTGCTGGGCGGAAAAAATGGAAATGTAATTTTTAACGGGCGGCTTTGAACAGAGTTTGGAGCGTTCATCGGCTTCTCTGGATCAAAACTTTTTTTTGCTCTGATCATCAACAATCAGGCACCCACCCAACCATGGACTGGGCCATGAACAGATTTGGGTGTTTTCGGTTCAGATCTTTTTGATATTTGGGGCTAAGGCCCGTCATTGTTTGCTTATCCTACAGGCCGAGACAGTGGAAAAGTGAAAAAAGGCGGTAGCTTGAGCCCAAACTCGGAAAGAATCCTCAAAAAAATGAAAAAAAAAAAGAGGCAAAAACAATTGAGAATTATTTTAAATATTAAAAAAATTATTAATTTTTTAATAAAATATTATTTTATTGAATTAAATAATTTTTTTACTATTATTAATAAATAATTTTATTAATAAAAAATTATTCATTCAATAAAAATAATATTTTTAATGATAAATTAATTTTTTATATATAATATTTAATATTATTCAACAATTGGTACTGATGCGCAGCAGTTGTAGCTGTACGATAAAAATAATACAGATTTTAAGATAATAATTGACGCCTTTTTTTTTTTTTGAGTCAGAAGAAAATAAATAATTAAAATGATGTAAAACATTAATAATAAATTCATTACTCTGGAAAATTTAATTAAATTTATAAGCTGGTAGGATTGACGTCGCCCCACTGGGTTCGTTCTCCTAGTCCACGTAGGCAACTAGTTGTGTTGTATCTCCAGTCGCCATCCATCACTGTTCCGACAAAATGGTCTGGACAGACATTTCTAGGACGAGCGGAAGTGAAAAAGGTTGACTGGAAGTCCTTGTTGGAGGGATACAAAGACAGGGGCGGATACGGACAGACCGGAAGAAGTCGGGTAATAAAAATGGCGACGAGCAGCCATGTGGCGGTGCTGAAGGTTGCGCTGGGGCTGGTGGGACTGTGCTTGGCGGCTTACATACTGGGCCCACCTCTCTACTGGCATTTCAAGGAAGACTTGGCCGCCGTCAGCCATTCTTCCTCCTCCTCTTGCCCTTCCTGTGTCTGTGATTGCTCTTCTCAGCTTCTCCTTTCCATTCCTCCAGGTCAGGCCACCTCCTTTTACGCTTCCCTGCTTAGGTCTGCCTAGATACCCCCAAGCCCTCGTTTTGATTTGCTTAATATAACCAATTCTACTGAATTTTTTCTCTTCATTTACTCTTGGAAATGATGGGTCACTGATTCCATCTCTTATTAATTAGTCTGAAGGGAGAAACGAAAATTACGAATCTGAGATAGATAGGAGATATGTATTTACTTTTAGTTGGTATTGGATTGTGGTCGAAATTCTAGATGCAAGCTTGATCCACACAAGTTTCCGTACATTATAGTGGGAAATTTTGAACAAGGCGGGGACTTGATTGCTGAATAAAAAAGATTTTGTGATCGCAGATGAGGGGAATGGCATGGATCATATTTGAGAGAGATGATGGTGCTCGAGGTGAATGAAGACATTTCCTTTACTGCTTCTCTCCGTTGCTAAGCTCCCTAGGATTTTGATTTTATTTTGTGAAATTAATGATTTCTGGCTTTACTAACCTTCTTCTGAGGTTGTTTTTGGCTATGGAAAGAACTTGTCGCCTTCTTTACCCTCCACTTTTGCTATGCCTTACTTATGCTCCTTCCATGATTCCCACATACATGTGCTTGACCACTGGAGGGTAACATAGCAAATTTTTTAGTTACTAAGCAGAAATAATATTGTGAAACAATTGGCAATGGTTACTAATACCCATTGAACATGACTTGCATGTTGGTTTTCATTGAATGGAAGTCTTTTCTGATTGTTTGTGAAGCCAAAGAAAATTATGACTTGTCCTTTAACCTCATAGTTCTTTTGAATTTCAGCAGGGGAGGGTTAACCAACATAACATTAATTTTCATGAAACAACCAATGCAGCCATCAATTGGTTAACCCAGCCTTTTAGTGATATTTAGAATTCACATCTCTGTTAGGTATCCACTGCAAGCTGCATTTCTCTGGCAGGCAGCTAAATATTTCAATGGCCGACATATCCCATGTTATTTTGTGAATCATCCGCATTGAAGTACCTGGATATTGTTTTCAAAGTGCCTGAGAGTTGGACTGTTTATTGAGACTTATGCTACTGCTTGCCTCTTTCTGTGCCATTTGCCTATGTGTGTCACTTTTAGGACCAGTATTTGTGAAATTTATTGATCTTCTCTTGTATTGATTACTTTAATGATAGAACCACGCGCTTTTCCCATTTTTATCCTTCTTATTACATCTTTCTTTTTTATTATTATTATTTTTTTATGCTGGATTAAGCAATGCTTCTTTTCAGGGTTAGTCCTTCCCATGTGTTAACTTTAGAAAAATTTGATTTCTTGTAGCAAAACCAAACAACTAAAGAACTTCTTGTACCAAAAACAAAGAGAACACGTTTCTGTCCTTGGTCCTAAGGAGTCAAAGGGACGGAAATCAAAATGAAGCCTTCTGCAGTTCTGTGACTGATATGGGGACCAGGGAGTCAGCAGTCAAGCTAACTAAATAGCAACAAAGAACAATTTGGAAGTTCTAGTTTTATGTTTTAGCTTATGTCACAATGAACACATTATTATTAATGTTATCTTGTGAAGCTTCATATTTTGGCAGCCTGAATGCATTATGGCAAGGTTTCTTATTTCATTCAGCATATTTTAATGCAGATTGTGCAAAGCGTGACCCTGAGGTGAGTGAAGCTGCTGAAAAGAACTTTGCAGAGCAACTGACGGAGGAATTGAAGCTGTGGGAAGTTGAAGCCTTGGAACGGCAGCAGCATGCTGATGTGGATTTGCTTGAGGCAAAGAAGATGGCATCCCAATATCAAAAGGAAGCAGACAAGTGCAATTCAGGGATGGGAACATGTGAAGAGGCGCGGGAGAAAGCTGAAGCTGCATTAGTAGCACAAAAGAAACTGACTGCCATGTGGGAGATGAGCGCACGTCAAAGAGGGTGGAAAGAAGGGGTTGGCAAAACCCTTGTCCAGTCTCAGTCAATTGTGCAGGCCATGTAAGAGATCCATCCATGGCGCCTAGACATTGTTTCATCCATGTAGGGCGTTATATTTTTCATTTTTCATTTTTTTGGCTTCCACATTCTTGGGAGCCTTTGAAGCAACGCGAAAAAGGGTCCTGAGGCCTGTATTCTGCTACTACTATATTAGGCGAGATCTTCCACGTGCAACCCAAGATTCGGATATGAATTGATAATTTGTTTCGTTAAAAAAGCAGAGTACAGTATATCTGGTTCCTCTCCAGGCTACATTCTCATACGCTAAAGCATTTACACTTCTACGCAATCAGTTAAAGAAGCATTCCACCGTCGAATCCCAACTTGCAAAAGGCCTCGGTAAATGAAGGCCCACAAGTCTTCTTCCCTTGTAGACGATTCTTGGGCTTTGGCTATATAGCGCTTTAGCCCTTGTAGCTATGGCTTGGATCAACAATCCCAGATTCTTTCCGGGCCCCGTACTCTATCCTATGAGTTATGAGACCATTCATTGGGTTTGAGGCGGCCCGCCCACTAGATTCGTTCTTTCCAATTAGTTTTAAGGCCCATCATCTCAAATAATGTTATAATAAGACTGCTAGCCCATCAGTTAAATAACGTTTGAATAAAAAGATGACCGGCTAGCCTAAACAACGTTGCCATTAATCATTTTCTTTCCTCTAATTGTTTTTGCCTTTTTTTTTTTTAAGGGTTTTCTCAAATTAATTTACTTTATAAGGAACTATTTTGCTTCTTAAATTTATATTCTTTCAAATACGCAGCTGATTTTCCTGTCACCTTTTCTTATCGGTGGCTTTTTATTATTTTTTTTAATTAACTTGTCCGGTCTTCATTTTTCCTTTATTATAAATATTCCATCTTGTGCACGCTTCCGGCATGCTGATCAAATCATGAAAAAGTCTTTAAAGTATTTTATGTAATGAGAATCTTACCGTGCATGCACTCTTAAGGTAGTTATAGCGGCGTTTCAATAATTGAATCGACTATTTCCGTAATAATTGGTGACAGCCTGTCTGTTTCGACCAGCAATAGAGATTTTTTAATGGAATGGCCACTGGCTCTCTCCACCTATGTATTGTCCTTACGCAGCGCATGCGTAATACAGCTATCAGACAGCCTTGAAATTAGAAGATTGCGATGCACGAGATGCACGCTGACCGTACGTGGAAAGACAGGTGTCTTAATTCTAAGAGGGCCGGCCCAAAAAGATGACGCCAACCAAAATAAATAAATATCAAAGTACTGCCCCACAGATCTTATCACATTATCTCTCGTACAATCGAGTGGATTCCTCTGCTTACTCTTTTTCCTGGATAAAGTAACTTCCTTCCATTGTAAGACCCAGATTTTCAGAGTGTGTTAATTACTCGGCCTTTACAACGGCTGTGATTGAAGTACCACTTCCGGTGATGGAATCATATCTCCTGAGCATGTGAGCCACAATCAAGGATGCCGTCAGGGGCACGTAGTCCTTTGCTGCACACTGTTTATTTGACTCGCTCGGTGACCCGTTCTGTGGCCCATTCGACCAGTACAAGTAACTCAGTAACTCACTTCCCCGACCCACGAACCGGTCTGGCTTAAAACTCTCCGGTTCGTCAAAAATTTTGGGGTCTCTCATGACCAGAGGCTGATACCCGCACAGCAACTCACCCTTTTTAACGTCAAACACCGACTCATGTGAACTGAGCTGGAAGTCCTTCCTGGCTCGGGCGTATTGGAGCGGAACCGGGGGGTTGAACCGAAGGGTCTCGTAAACAACCGATTGAACCAGTGGCATGCTTTTCACCGATTCAAATGTTAAACTCCGGCCCCCATTTTGTCGGGCTTCTTGGCGCAGCTTTTCTTGTAACCCGGTGGTGTCACTTGCTATTGCGTTTATTAGGGTAGGTATAAATATGGAGAACCCGCCAAATGCATTGAAGCCGAGTACGAAGAGAAGGTTGTGTATGGCTTCTTCTTGACTCAGTCCAAACTCGGTCTGTCCCAGTGTTAACACATCTTGACCTATTCGCACATTTACAAACCATCCATGTGGTATATTAATTGGTAATGACTAGTAATAATGAAAAAACAGAATTTTTGCACATTGAATTGTGAGTGGTTGGCTCAAAGTTCTTGCGAGAAATAAATTGTACTTGTTTAATTACCTTCTTTTTTGATGAATTCGAAGAGTTTGCTGTAGTCTCCACTAACAAGGAAAACAGGGTAGGCAAAAGAGTGAAGGAAGATTTCTTCAAGGGGCTGGAGGAAACCGATTTTAATGGTGGGGAGGAGCTGGAAGAATATCCAACGGTCCAACATGGCGTATCCGGACTCCGCTATCTTCGGGGAGCTGTCCGGGTCGGCCCCAACGAGGGCCTTGGACAGGAACTTGAAGATGCATTGCTGGAGAGGTACTAGATAGCTTGCGCTCCCCTTTTCTGAGATGTTGGTGTCGATCGTATCCCACAATGTGTCAAGGCTGGCGAGAAGCTCCGTTAGCCAGACATTTGAGCTCCGTTTCAGGATTTCCAGGGCAAAGCCTTTGAGCTGTGAAAAACGGCAGTATGGCAGTTATGGTATCCTAAATCAGGAATTTTATTTTATTTTTTTTTTCTAATTTTTATAGAATTCTGGCACTGAAAATCTAGTTGTGGATCATTGCGTACTGGTTTTCCCCGAATCTATTATAGGCCAACAAAACCAGCGTTTTCTTGTCTTAACCATCGTATCATATCAAAGTTTGTCTGCATCAGAACCGCAACATTACGCACAAATTCCTAATTGGGGGATTTTTAATTAAAGAGACAACGTCTCCCCTAAAAAATACATAGATCAAAATTCATTGTCCATATATATATATTTGGGTATCACAGAAAGAACTATTAAATCTGGACGGTGTTTTATGCACTAAACTATTAAATCATGGAATATTGTAACAATTAATTCTTTCATAATTAGGAATCGGATATAAAAATTAAGCCCCACAACTCCGAAAAGAATGAAAGAAAGCAAGAAAAATGCAAATAGAAAAGTTCGAAAAAAAAATATCTTCTGCGATTAACATGTAACTTGTAGTAATTATTGATCTAGTCTACTAGAGGTCAATGGACTGATGGACGTCAAACAAATGAAAAATGAAAAATGGGGACATAATGAAAATGATAATGGAAGGTATCCATACCTTAGCATGTTGTGGTTCAGTGGGATCGAGATAAGCGCAGGTCCGAACATTTCCGGTGAACTTAACACTGGGCATGAAGTCACCGACAAGAACATTCTTCTTCTCAACTACTTCCATGTCAAAAAGATGCGCAAATGACTTGCAATCAAGGACGGCCACAACGTTTGGATTGACCCCGGCAAAGAAAGGGAAAGTAGGCGGCACATTGGTCCGGAAAACAGTGGACTTGTACTTGTCAATGCGTTTCCTGAAGAAGGTCTCCGGACCCTGGAACCAGAAGTAGTCCAGCCGGTCTGAGATGGGTCCCAACAACGGCCAGCCCCAGGAACCCGGGATGGGGCGGACGGGAAGGGGATTAGACGGTGGAAATTGAGTGGGGAGTGATTGTGGAATTGATGATGAGGCCATGCACATCATCTTGGTCATTGCCTTGGTGGCCATGGATGCCCTGTTCCTTTTTCTTTCCCCCCTTTCTGTTGGAAGTGTGGCTTTTATAATCGGTTCAGCAAGCTCCTAGCTTTCCGAATTGGTTCAACACCTTGTAGGAAAACGCTCTAGATCTCTGTAATTTTTGTATTTTTTATTTTCCAAGTTCAGTTGGATTGGAGAGGTACATTTTATAAATAAAGTTAACTCAAGTCTGACTTCAAATTGTAAGTTTGGTGTTATAAAACTATAATTGGTAGGTGATCTTCATCTCCTTAATGGGCCTGTTTTGGACCCGTATGATTGTGGGGCAATTCATGGGGTCCATTTATTATAGGGCTACTCTCTTGAACGTCCTTTTCCCGTATGATCGAAGCAAAAAAAAAAAAAAAACAAAAATACCTAATTATGGATGTTGATATATTGATGTGTCCAAGTTTTAATTTTTAAAATCCCATCGCGCCTTAGGCAGGATCACCCCGCCCCTCATTAAATAATGCAATATGTATGGCAATTGCAGTTTTCCTGATAGAATCATGACTCGTTTATCTGTAAATTATCAATATTTTATTACTCGTGCATATGGTCCGTGAGAAAACGAGAATTCTCCTTTTAGAGACACAAGACTGGCCGATCCACTCTAACGTCAACATGACATAAATTAATGGTTTAATAGTTTATCATGATTTCTGGTTAAATGTTTAATGACTTGATTAATAAGGAAACCAAATGCACGCTTAGGGTAAGTGACAAGAGTAGATGGTCTCATATACATAATTTAATAAATAAATAACATAACTGTAATCTTGATTATCAAAACTTTTCATCTTTTATTATTGATTAAATTACACGGCAAAAGAAGTGAACTTAACATCCATGGGCCATGGCTTTTCCTAGTCTTTCTCATCCCTCTGTTGTCCCCACAATGGACGGGAAACATATTCATGGGAAGCCGAAATGGGCGTTTTCATCTGTATTTGTTGAAAGCGAAAGCACAGGTACAGGGGCATCTAATTGCCCCTTGCACACAACGTAAGTCGCATTTTCACACCGACGGACATGTTCGTTGGCCCACTTTGTTTGAAAAATGATAAATCCTTTAGTGGAAGTAATGATAGAATACTTTATTTTTTCACAAAAAATAAAAAATAAAAATAAAACTTTTGTAGTTGCGTTTACTAAGTTTCATTTAATTTTGTTCATAAAAAAAATAAATTTATTATTTAAATTTAAATAAATTTTCTTTCAACTGATTTTATGTTAATAAATTTACAATTTAATACTACTGTACACTATATTTAGTTAAATAGTATTACTAATTAATTTATAAGTCATGCCTTTTATTTTATTAGAATGACATTTTTCAGGTTAATTGGTATCATTATAACTTAATTCGAAGATTTCAATTGCGGTTCACCCATGGAAAAGATAAGTTTACACGTTCAATCTGCATTCAATAATAATTCAAGTGCCATTAACCCAAAACCAATTGCAATTGCGCGTGGATCACCCTTATTATCTACTTCAAGCTATGATCGGTAAATGCATGTATCCAACAAATATACTTCCCCGCTGAATTTTTGAAGTAAAATGTTAACCCTTACTGCCAGAGTAGCTGAACTTCAACACCCGAATTAGAATATACTTATAATCCTCAGAGGTCAAAATGGCCATGGCAAAAATGGCAGTTTACAATGAGTTCAATGCTCCAAACCGCTACTCATAATCTAACTGTAAATTGTGCTCCCCATATGGCAAGCAGAACAGTACAACAATATCAAACAATTTGGAGGATTTCTGGTCTTGCCTGATGTAGACAGATATTAGATGAGCGAGAGGCAGGACTTGCATAATATTATACAAAAATGCGACAAATACGTTAAATTTTAATTCAATCACTTCACGCCTAAGTCATTGAAAGGGAGATTTATGCAGAGATCATCTAAGTGGGCACAACCGTGTATGCTAAACCCGTGCTCATTGGCCAAATGTCAGAGACATATGAAACACAGATGAGGAGACAGCTGCTCGGGAGTCACTAGGAAAGCTGGCCAAAAGATTCCTGAAAGACAGTGCCTCCTCTTTGTCCTTCTAAGAGAGAAAAAAAATAAAAAAATAAAAAAAAAATAAGAAAGAAGACAAAAATCCAAAACCAGGATCATCTTCTCGGCCATATATGATAAAATCTGGGTCATTCAGAATGGTCCTCAAAAGGGTACAGAGAGAAAAATGAGGTAGAATCATTTCTTTATTGTTCTGTGCATAAGGTGACAACTAAAAATTGTCCCATGTCACACGCAGTTCGTTCCGTACGAAACTTCATGTATCACGTTCTCTGCTGAAGAGAATTTAAATCCTAATCGGTTCTTGCGGGTTTGTACAAGAGATAGCCCCATGCCCCACCCTGTTTTTCCTGAGAGACTAGTCATCATCAGCTAATTGAAATGTCCAAACGAAATTTGTTGATGGTTTCAATAATGTCCAAGATATCCCTTGTATATGGTGCCAAAGAGTTTCTTTCAGTGCTTGGACATCAACTTGTTTAGAGGTCTTGTCATAGTTGATTTCGATTTTCTTTACCTGAGTAGTTATTATAAAGGTTATGAAGCATGAGAAGGAAGTGTTTTCTTACCAAATGGAGAGCAGAATTTTTACTAGAAACCAACCTGGCGATGATTAATTAGAAACAAGTGTCTTTGATTCCTCCACATCACTATAATCATTCCCATCATCAAATCGGCCCCTGAAATCATTTCCATCATCACAGGAAGGAACTGGTCCACATTCATCTTAGTGCTGCCTCACCTCATCTGGTAACAGAGCGGAGTGATTACAAACCTTATGAAAGTAAGATCTATTATCACGTGTATGTTTTACTGAAATACAGCAGCCAAGTCAGTGGAGAAGATAATGACAAATTATCACGTGCATGTTTTCGCTGGCGAGTTTGATGCAATTATGGAAGAGGTCGAGTATATACTGCTTGTCGAGGCAGGAATCGGAGTTCCGCTTGTACCATCACCGGAAGTGGTACAAGCTTATGGCTGCTCCAGGAGTTGACTTTCTTGCCAACTAGTAGATATATTACTCAAAGTGCCACCACTCTGTCCCCGGTTCTGACTCGTAGTATACATTGTTGATACCCCGTCAACAATGTACCGACTAGTCACTCATCATATTTCTCGGTGCAAACTGCAAGCACTTGTCAAAAGTTCGGTGCCAAATTCTTCCTTTCAAAGACAAAATGTGGCTGGCGGTGGTAGAGAAGCCAGGATTGCTTGTTTACGAATATACACAAGACGAAAGAACCAAGATATTGGAAGCACAGCCTAAAAATTGGTATTGCAAGCCTGCCGACTTACGGGATGTGCAGAAAGCAGGGTCACAATATTGAACAATTTGGAGAATCACCAAATCCATGGGAATTTCCCGATTTACAAGCAGAGCAAAAATGTATCAATATTCGTTTATTGCAAAAATTTAAAAAATGTACATAGTACACACGAGTGATATTATGCAGCCGTTCTCTTTTCCTAATGTATATTTTGTGGCCCCTTGAAGACAATGGCATAAAATAATCAGATAAAAATGCCGAGTGCCTGGGAAACATGCACCAGAGATATGCGTACAGCAGGGAAAAGTTTTCCATTTTCCTTTTCTTTTACAACATTTTTAACAAATTTTATAAAAGAAAAACCAAATTCCCCCAGATGAAGATGAAAGGTAACGCGATATTTCATATATAAGAACTGCCCTCTTCATGTAGAGAGCATGCAGAGCACAAGCGGATTCAGAGAAAACATGATGGCATGGCCACCTCTTGTTGTATCAACTCTTTTGATGCACAGCGACATGGTGGATGTCCATCTCCTTCAACATGACAGATCGTCCACAAGAATCGCATGGGGCAGTTCTTGACCCACAAAGACTCTCGTGCTCACATAGACCTCTCAGTCGGTCTCGATAATCCATTGCTGAATTCCCGGCTGGAACCATATCACCACAAAATCGGCATGTAATAAGACGAAGGGGACAGACTGAAGCCTGGTGTTGCACCTGTCATAAACATTGGCAAAATGTTAAAACACAACTAAAAACAACCTTTTTTATCAATATGCAACTCTAACTGAAACCAAGAAACCAAACTAAATGACTGAAAGACTAGATCACTTAAATGGTTGGTTCATGGTTTTATCTATCTTCTGACAAACAACTGGACATGAAATTGAAGTACTCCTTTCTTTGAGAAAGTAAAGTAGCACCAGCAACTATTGACCAAATGGTCCAATTCTTTGATGTCCGGCATCAAGATCCCCACAAGAATATCAGACGCTGTGTTTCATAAAAGTAACTGTAGCACTTCTCAGATCAGTCTCCAGAAACAGGAGACGAAGAGGAAGAGAGAAAAGAAAGTTTCCATTGCTTACCATCTGGTCCTTCTCTAGAACCACACCACAAGGGCAATGAAGAGCCTCGTGGTACACTTTCATGTGCTTTTCCATTTCTTCTTGATGAAAAGCTTGCCCACATTTGTCACAGTGTAAATGATTTTTTGCCTCCTCAATCCTAAGAACAATTCCACAGCCAGAATGCTGACATGCAATGTTATGTCTGCTACAATAGGCTTCATGCAGTGCTATACTCCTGCTTGGTATGGAATGCTTGCAATTCCTACACTCAACTGTGTCAGCTCCCACCAATGATGAAGACCCAGCTGGTTGACCTACCTTCAGGTTGCTACCATCCTGAACACTGACTGATAGCTTGTACTTTGTTGACCCTTTGAAGCCATAAACACCAATGCTGTAAGCACCAGCTCCAAAGTTCTTATCCTTGGAACTGAGGAACAAGATTTTTGACCCCACATCATGGGAAGACCATTCATGCTGGTGCCGGGTTGGAAAGAGGTGAGGATGCTTGGCTATGTAAAGATCAGTATCACTACTGCCAGCCTCTGCCTCTAACTTCACTTCCACTCTAACCTCTTCAGCAGCAATTTTCCCCCAAGTATCATCATCAACTGAGAATTTATAGTATTTATAATTTCCTTCTTCAACCATTCCTGTCTCCAAACTTCCAAATGTAAGTGGCTTCAGTACATGTTGATTTGTGCTCTCCGCGGCTGAATCTGAACCAACTATGTCAACCTCAATGTCTGTTTCTAGGACAGAGACACTTGATGAAGGTTTCAATTCAAGAACCAGTAATCTGTATTTCAGAATTCCATGGTTGACAGTGATCACATCACCTTCAGAAAGAGTGGCATGCTGCCGAAGACTTGTCTCAAGGACAGCCTTGTGATTTGGTATGTCTGAAAAGTCAACATCAGGTTGAAGCTTTGCATAAGTTCCTTTGGGCAGCCAGACATAACGAACCTCAATCAAAGGAGTCTTTGGAGCATCTACAGAAAATAGGTTACTCCACACGTGGGGAGGAAGTTCAACAGAACCCTCCCGTGCAGTGAACTCAAGAACACCCGAGTGAGTTGTCTTCTGCTTTGCATCAGTTGTCTTCATCTCTGAAGAACCTTCTTGATGCACAACTGACAGCTGGAAATATAATGGTCCTTTGTCAAAAGCTCCTTGATCAGACAATTCCGTAAAGCAGGAAGATGGTAACTTAATCTTGTCTCCATTACCCTGGAAAGATAAAGCCTCCAAGATACGGGTAAACACAACTCCTCTTCCAGCAAGTAAATTTTCTTGCATTTCCGCATCAGCCTGCGAAAAAAAAAATCTAAGTTCTTGTGAGTGATATGAAGAACAAGAAAATTCTTATCATTCAAATCCTTAAAAATGGAAGCAGTAACCACATGACTCTACACCAAAAATACAACAAATTAAGCATTATACTGGACTTCAGATATATATAAGATATACATGTACCAAGGATTAGTTCATCTAAAATTCAACAACTAAAGGATCCATTGACAGAGTAAATAGTTTGATAGAGGAAATGGGATACCCTGATCAGAAATGTTCATTTTTTACCATACTAAACACCCGTGCATGATTACGCGAAGAAGGTTTACAGTACTGGCCATGATCATGAAATAGCAAAAGTTTTTTTAGTACAAAGGGTGCTGATTTGTGCCTTTAACAATGTGCTGTCATGTAAAAATGAATGCCGTATCAAAATTAACATGATCAACAGAGAAGGGGATATTCCTTCTACTAAGTGATTAATTGCTCGTGCGGCCACTTAAATTGTCAATATGCACAAAAATTAATCAGGTATTTGTAACTTGCATAGGTTGACAATATTCTTCTCTCCACATTAATTATGTCCAATCATAATTACAAATCGGAAAGTTAACAAAACGCCAGAACTCGATCTTGACAAAAAAGTCGAAAACCAAACCCTAAATTAGGCCGCAAGAAATGACGAGTAATCAAAATTCATAATCTTATCATTCAAGTGAAGAACAAAAGGTAAGACAAAGAAGTCCGTCTATTGAAAAAAAAAAAAAAACAAATTTTCTGCCAAAAAAAAAAATCGAAGTTAAAAAAAATAAATAAATAAATATATATATATATGATAAGAGAGACCTTGAGCTGAGCTTCAACGGCATCGAGCCTTCTGGATCTCTGAGCAGTTTCGATGGCCTCTCTTTGCTTTCTGGCCTCTTCTTTCGCCTTTCTCTCTTTCTCAAGTTTCAATCTCGCTCTCTCTTTTCTCTCCCTTTGTTCTCTCTCCAGTTTCTCTCTCGCCCTCTTCAGCTCGAAGTCCATTTCTTATTCTTTATATAAATCTAACGCGGTAAAGGTTCTCTTGGTGAGTTTTCCGATGGCCGGAAACTGTGCAATTTGCAGAATTGGAGCCTAAGGTCGACGGTTATGAATACTTCCTGGAGTTGGAAATGTAAGCTTTCTTCAATTTTTGAGCTCCCGCAGCCTGCATCTTAAGTAGTTTGGGTTCTCCGGGTTCGAGAAGGATCTGGGCCTTTCTTTTCCTTCAAGAGGATTTCTTTTTCTGGGTCCTGACCTCACCTCGTTTCGGGTCGCTTGGTCCGGTGACAGGCCCATTTGACCCAATTAAATTTCATGCTCAAACGTGTGTAAATCCCCAATGTTGACGTGCACGATTTTCCGATGCAACAAGAATCTGCTCGTGTAAACTGGTTCAACAATTTTTATTTTTATTTTGTTCAATACAGCTTTCAATGATAATCTTTTTTTTTTCTATCTTGGTTACAACTTAATTCGTATTAGAATATAATTAAAATTATAATACAAATTAATTTAATTAACTTTAATTTAATTTTTATTATTTTAATTAAATTTATATGTACATTATTATATAAAATGAAGTAATATATATTATTAGAGTGTACTTATAAATTATTATATAATATTTTTATATATTAATAAAATAAAATATTTATATAATCTTCTAATAATAACGATTTATTGGGATAAAAAAAATATATTATTGGTTCTATTATACTTATTACATCTATTCATAATTTAAGACTTGATTAGCCCAAAACAATTAAAATTCACTCCATCGTCTAGCAAGTACAAAATACGACGAAACAAACCAAAATTTATTTAAATTCAAGTACAAACCAAGGAACGTTAGAATAATTTGACTGGGCGAAATGAGTCACGTGCTCACGTGCTCCCTATAAACTTTAATTATTCTTTCTTTTTTTTCATTCGCGAAGGTTTGTAGTCAGTGGTTCAATCTTTTTCGGAAATTCTCTTTTCATTTTTTGTTTTATTTATTTATTTTTGGGCGACAAAGATGAGCTAGTACAGATAGGCAGTTGACCTCTTTGTGAAATTCATTTAAAAAAACAAATTTCATGGGCGTAACAAGAACTAGTTATTTCCGTAAAGGAATATGATTGGGATGTACCCATCAAATACTCGAACCTCACCTCCCCAACCTCCACCACTAGACCGCAAAATTCACTTTGTATACAGAGAAACACAAATACAAATACTGAAATTCATAACAGCTTTAGACCGTAGAACGGTTCTACAATGACAAAGAAAAGTGAAACGAAACGTTGTTCTGCTATGTGTAGCTATTACTTCAGACACCGTACCCAAAAAAAAAAAAAAAAAAAAAAAAATTCATTTAATCTGTGCATTGTGATACCACCAATGGTCAGTAATTGGTAATACAAGTAATTTCACTGTAATCTGGACAGTAAAGGGATTCCATCAGCTGCCAAGTGTATATGCTTTATTGATGTATTGTTGAGCACTATCATCATGACTCATGAGTGCTAATGCACTGGTCTTTCTTTCTCAGACTGTATTCTTCCATTTGTTAAGTCATACTATCTTCCTCATGTAGTATTCTACCCATGTTGTTTAACGCGTCTTTAGCGGCCCTATTTTGGGCAATTTCTTTCTTCAAAGCGTACTTTCCTGTGCCCACCAACCGGTCATCTATGAAGACATTGAAAGTCTTTCTCTCCATCCACAAGTCCCCAAATTTTACCTTCAAGTTTCTCTTCTGGCAGACTTCGTGCAGTTCGGTTACAGGGTGTATCCCAAGCGTTTCCTGAGTAATGGTAGGCTCTAAGAGGCCCCCGAAGACCTAAGACAAAAGACCCACATTGCATGTGTTAAAGAACAATACTAATTATAAATACTACGGTCAATGGTTACGGCTGCCATTAAAGTCTCCAAGCCGACATTATTGACTGGTCTCTGATAATCTCGAAGAATAAATACCTTCCAGACAGTATCGTTTGAACAGTTACTGTCGATGAAAACGGCTCCCACCGTCGATTCCACAACGTCGGCAAGAGCCTTTGGCACGTCAATTAACCCATAAGAATGTAAGGGAAAGTCCAGGATCTCTCGTGAGAATTCCCTAATCTGTTGCATGCCCATGTGAAAAAAAAATCAGCAAAATAACCCTTTTTGCAAAAAGATTACAGGAAAAAGCCCTGTATAGCAATTTAGCAGCCAGTTAATGATAATTAGGACGAGCCAATCAGTTTTGAAGCGACAAAAAAAAGTAAGACAATAGAATCGTACTTTTACTCCTTTTCGTTAAGTTTTTTCTTGATATTTTTTAAGAGGCGGTTTTTTTTTTAATATATATAATATTTTGTAAGGGGATTGCCACAATATTAGTCAAAGTTTACCTAAGAGGCGGACAAAAACATCTAATCCATTTAGATACGAAAAAATCACAACAATACAGATAGCCAGACAAAGCAAACACGCCAAAAAAGGTCAATGGAAGCAGACATATGACTAGATACTATGTATTAAAGAGAGGTCAGAGTTCCTTATATTAGTAGTCCTCCATTTTTATTTTTATTCGTTTCCTTTTAGTCCGTGTCAACTTTTATCGAAGATGAAAATCGTTTTACGTCACTTACTTGCTCCTCAAGAACAGGCTTCTTGTGACGCAAAAAGCGATGCAACCCATGTTTGATGGCGACGCGTGCGAGCTTTTCGGTGTCGACATTAGCAGCCCGGAGTCGAGTCAGAGCCCCGGGTGGCAAATCCGGGTACTTGAAGTACAGCTCCTTGGTGAAAAGCAGGTTGAGCGCGGAGTCTCCTACATATTCCAAGCGCTCGTAGGAGAAGTCCTTATCTTGGAAGGAAGCGTGAGTAAAAGCCTTCTCTAATAGGCCTTTGTCGCTGAATTTGTAGCCCAGAATTTCCTCTACACCATCTAGGCTGGGCAGTGACAACGGCTCCTCCTCCATCTGGGTTTCTTTACTTTGGATTTCTAAGCCATGAAGCCGTTGTTTTAAATCAGGGGCTTCTTGTTTTTGTTGTTGTTGGGTTTCTTCCATGTTGATCATTGCCGAATGCTAGAGCTTTTTTGTGTGAGGTTGGAGAGGTTGAGAAGAATTGAATATATATGCAGGTTGCCAGGTAAATATGTAGAGTCAACATAATGATTAGGATAATGATATAAAAAATTGCGGAAGACCATAATTAAAAAATGACCTTCAATTTCGGTGGACTATATAATATCTAATAGTCTTCGGCCATTTCTGGTTTTTTATACCCTTTGAAAGATTGCGCCTGAGATATTCCAGTTTTGGAAGGGAGCCATAGGTCTGCCTGGACGTGTTTAAAAGGAAATGCGCAACTGACCTAGAAAGTAGTCATTAATTTCGCTTTTACCTTTGGCCTTTTTGTACATTTTTTTTTTCTTTTGAATAAGTGGACCAGACCCATCTTCATTGAACACTCGAAACTTCCCAGTTCCCATGACAATCTGTCTTTTACTATTATTCTCCTAGCTGCTGGTTTCTCTTATTAATAAGGTCTTCCTGATTGATCATATATCAGGGAGTCGGTGCCAACCCCATTACTTTAGGGGTTTCCCTTCTTTCTTCTTCTTCCTCTGGTCGGTGGCAACTTTTATTGTAGTTATTATATCCCATCGACTGCAAGCGAACTTGCACCATCACTTATTAAAGAAAATTCATTGAGACCGCAACTAAAATTCATAATTGGGAAAGACTTTCTAGCTCATTTTATAACTATATATTATACAGTCAAGCCATCCGCCATAAATACACAACCTTATACCACCAAAACTAATTCAGAGTTTAATTCTATTGGCTTAATTAGACTGCAGAACTGAACTTGGAATCAAAATTAAAACTTCAACAAAAAAAAGAAAAAAGAAAAAAAATTGTTGTTCATCCAGGAATTGAATGACTTAATTTTCCTTGGTATTTTACCGAATCAAACAAAATGTAGCCGAGGTCTTTTCTTTTGACAAAACCCAAAAGGCGCCAGAAAAGAAGTTCTATATCCGATGGCAACGGGTTAAAAATTATTAATTCTTATGACGTTATGGTTTCTATTAGAAAGACGTTTTTCTTATGTATATGCTATTTTCTGAAATAGGAAACGTTCCCCGTAACCAGGAATGGAATAAGTAAGTGTACCTTGCTGGTACTAAAGGCCGTTGATGCTTAAGGTTTGCATTGTTGTCTATACATATAGATGGTTGCGAGACTCAATACGTGCTATGGATTGCATGCGACGGTGTTATGTGAATCTACGTGCCATTGAGGATGAGGAGATGCACTGACTATATCTAGAACAATAATGCGGAGTTCGCAACTCACCTCCTCTTCTATTTCTTGAACCAGAGGCAAAAACAACTATGGACCCACTTGCAAGGGGACGGCAAAATGTCAGAAAACGCCCCGGTTAGCTATTCAACTAATAGAAATTCATCAAATGTGGCATCCCCGAGATCTTGGTCTGCAATCTTTTTAAAATCTTTTTCTTTTTTTTTTTCAAGTGGTCATGCCGGTGGGTGCCGCACGCGGAAATGCAAGACTGGTTATGTGGTTTTAGCACTAGATTCTCTCCTACATAATAAAAAAACTTCTCGCATTGAATATGTCTACGAACGTACAGGATCATGCAATCCCTGGGCGCATGAACAAAGAAATTGAGAAGTTTCTTGTGAGACGAGAGAGACCATTAAATTAGTAAGTAGCTTTCAAGAGATACGAAAACCATATGGAGTGAGCAATCATTAGTATAGAACCCCATTTCATATTTTATTATTACAGGATTGGACGAAATTTTTTGAAGTTTAAACTCTAAATACTCTCTCAACTCAGGAAAGGTTACAAAGTATTTTATAGACATGGGAACACGAAGAGACGCCAATATGAAAAGATTTTTTTAACATAACACCAAAATGATGACCGTTTTAAAAGTCGATAAGACGCCAATTTCTTAGAAGATGAAAAGTCATTAATATTCTATTTCAATCGGTATTTACGAATTTGGTTTAATTTCTAACACTCTCCCTTAAATTGATTTTTTTTTCATCAATCATTTTAAAGAGATTCTTGAATTTTTTAAATATACCAAGAGAGGTTTTGTAAAAATATCAATCTCTTATTTTCGTGTGTACTACTTTAATTTTTTTTTTCTTTCACTTGTTCTCGTATCAAATATTGATATGTTTGGTTTTGTTAATGTAACATACATTATCGATAAAAATATCTGTTGATTTAATCTGTTCCATATGAATATCCTTCAGAAGCTTTCTCAACCGTAACGCATAATAAACACACAAGGATGCTGCTGCATATTCAGCTTCACGTGTTGATAGAGTAATTGTTTCTTTGATGACGATGTGAAAGTCGTGTCACACAAGAAAAATAAGAAGCATGTAATGCTCTTTCGATCATCGATGTCTCCCCCATAATCACTATCTGAATAAGCTTTAAGCTGAGAGGATTCAGAATGGTAATAGTGTAAACCATGAGTGAGGGTACCTATGACGTATCGAAATATTCGCTTTGCAGCTTTAAGATGAGAGGACTTCGGTTTCTCCATGAATCGACTTACAATTCTCATACTGTACATGACGTCAGGTCTCGTGCAAGTCCAGTATCTCAAACTTCCAATCAAGCTTCGATAGTGTGTTGGATGAACATCAACACCTTCATCAAATTTCAAAAGTTTGGCCCCGCACTCTATTGGTGTATAATTCTTCATGTCGAATATTTCAAAGACATTTTCAGCTTATCCTTTTTGGGAAATAAAAATCTCAGCTCCACTTTGCTTCACTTCGATACCAAGAAAATAATTCATGAGACCATTATCAGTCATCTGGAATTCTTTCACCGTTGATGTCTTAAAAGCATCGATCATTGTTGGATTATTTCTTGTGAAAATAAGGTCATCGACATATAAACAAACTAATAGAACATCACCTTATACCTTGTCACTTCACCTTTCTCGTTCTTCTTGGCTTTATATACTCATTTCACATCAATTGCTTTCTTGATCTTTGGAAGAACAACAAGCTTCCATGTTTGATTATTCTTGATGGCTTTGAGTTTTTCTTTCATGGCTTTTTTTCATTTTTCTTCTTTGATAGCATCATTGAACCCAAGTGGCTCACAATCAACAAGAAGGCATACAAGATACAGTTCATCGATGGCTTTATAAATCTCAGATAATATCCTTGTTCTTGGCACAATAGGTTCATTGACATTGTTTGAAGAAGATTTCAATGATGTATTCGACAAAAGTATTGGAGTTGAAGGTGAAGCATGATCTTTCGACTTAGTTCGACTGGAATTATCACGAGTTTTATCTGTCATACTTTCTTCCCACATGCCTTCTTCATCGAACCTTACATCTTTGCTTATATGCACCTTCAAGGTGTTAGGATCAAACAATCGATAAGCTTTCGATGAGGAGTCATACCCAATGAAAATAACCTTATGCTCGTCTTCTAGGTTCGATCTTTTCTGGTCAAGAACATGAACGATGCTTCCAAAGATTCTCAAATGCGAGACACCAAGTGTTCTCCCAATCTATGCTTCTTATGGAGTCACACCTTCAAGTCCATATGTGGGACATTTATTTTGTAGATAGACCACACAAATGACAACTTTACCCCAAAGTTCTTTGGGAAATTATTACTCTTTAACATGCTTTGAACCATGTCGAGAATGGTTCGATTTTTCCATTTAGTCACGTCATTTTGCTGAGGAGAATATATGGCTGTCAAAAAACGTCAAATGTCATTATACTGGTAAAATTTATTGAATGTTGACTGAAGTAATTTTTCCTCCCCGATCGGTTCTCATAATTACTTCTAACTCTTTTTTCAAGAAATATATCCAAGTCTTTTAAGTAAAATTATTAATAAAAGTAACAAAATATCAATAATTACCATATGATTGAGAAGTACCACGTATCACTGGGATTACTTCCATCTTCTTTGAATTCCAATAAAAGAACGTCATCGGCATCATTCACCAAGTTCACTTTTTCGTCTGCTTCATTACTTTTTTTTTTGTGCCAACAGTCAAAAGCATAATGACCAAGTTTATTGCAATGATAACATCGAATTTGACATTTATCATACCATCGACCTTTGAGTTTGATCCTCTTCTATGACTATCTCTTTGATTCTGATATCGATTGTTATTTCGAGCGACATCTCCTCTGCTTCGTCCATGACCTCTTCCTCGGAAGCAATCTTAGCCTCGACCTCGATTTTGCACAGTGCTTCCAGTCTACATGGGAGTTCAACTTTGCTCTTTCTCATCTCGAATGGTTAATCGAGTTTGGCGTACTTCCTCCACAGGCTCATGCTTGTTTCTTCTAAGTCTTTCTTCATGGGTAACGAACCCAGAAGCTCATCGATTGCCATGGTGTCCAAGCCTATGGACTCTTCGATTGCAATGACGATGTGATCATACTTTTTGTCTAATGCACAAAATATTTTCTCAACAACTTGAACATCCGGAACATATTCATCGTTCCTTTTCTTTTGGTTCACAATTGCCAAAACTCTTGTGAAATAATTAACTCATAGTCTTTCATACTAATTATCTCAAATTCGCCTCGCAACGTCTGAAGACGAATCTTCTAGACTTTTTGCACTCCTTGGCGAGTAATGTGAAGGATCTCCCAAACCTTCTTCGATGTAATAGCGTTCGACACCTTTTCGAACATTGAATCATCTAAGATTTGATAGATGATCGACAGAACATGTTGATCTTTTACTCGAACTTTCTCCAAGGCACTCTTTTGATTTTACGTCAAGGTAGCTTCATTTTCTGGCTCCTCATAGCCAATGTTGACCACTTCCCTCATGTCATAGGCACCAAGCAGGGCTTTCATCTTAATAACCCAATTTCCGTAGTTTTCTTTGGTAAGGCGAGGATATTGAAGAGGAAGCTGAGTGTTTGTCGAGACCATAATCACAAACTGTGGGCTCTAATACCAAATTGTTGGACGAAATTTTTTGAAGGTTAAATTCTAATGACTCTCTCAACTCAAGAAATGTTACAAAACATTTTATAAACATCGAACCGACAAAATATAAAAAGATTTCTTGAGCACAACACTACAATAATAATCATTTTAGAAGTTTCAGTCGATGAAACGATGATATCTTGGAAGCTGAAAGTTCATCAATTTCAATCAATATTTATGAATTTAGTTTAATTTTTAACAATCAGGTGGAGGTGATGCGAGACCAACGGGAGCTCATGAAAAATATAGTTTTATTATCACCCGTATTAATTACATACCTATTAACATGCAATATATAATCACAATTAATAGATAAAATTATAAGGATGCAATCAATGACGGTGATCATAGTGTTGTACTAATAATATCACAAACATTGTCAAGAAAAAACTCACGTCCATAGAATAAAATTCTTAGATTAGATCCGTGATATGATTTTAGGAACAATGGGACGATTCTCTCGATTGTTTAATTCCATCACTGATTACTTAAAAAAGAAGAAACGATATTAAGCCTTCAAAAATCAGCATCTGCTTTCTTTATTCTAAGTTTGAACTATGGACGTTTAAACATTATATGCATCTTACAATGAAATATTGCAATTATTATACAACAACGAAAAAGAAGAGGAAGAAAAAAGAAGCACCAAAGTTGGCCTCTAGCTCTACCTCCCTGACATTAGATTGACAAGAGCTTGATTTTCATAGAAGGAGCCAACATCCCATTCTTCCGTTTTAGATGTAAGGGTCATTAAGGCAACCACAATGGATCTCATACTAGGACGCAGTTGCGAGTTTTCATGGGTGCATGCCCTGGCAAGATGGGCCATCTGCAACCAAATAGCCCCAAAAGTTTAGTGTAAGAACGCTAGCTAAAATCAGGACCTCAATTTATATGCTCTCTTTTTTACCTTACGAACTGACTCTAGCGGATAATTATCTCCAAGCCTTGGGTCAATCAACTTGCGAAGGTCTTCTTTGGGATCAAGCTGATCGAGAGCATCCGCAAACTGTAAAACAAATTGAATCAATACTGCCAGGTTATGGGTGTTCCCTGGGAAATGGGTAAGAAAATTAATATCACAAACTTGCAAATCGAGTCACCCGAGCTTTACTAAACCTGACTATAAATGAACTAGAGAAAGAACATCAATTTTAACTTCAAGCAATAAGTTATTTCAGAGGGATGCCAGAAAATTAACCAAAGCAACAAGGCCCCTTGATTCGTCACCAGAATCCTTTGCCTTGACAATAGCTTCCTTAGCAGAAATGAGTTCATAAAGGACAACCCCAAAAGCATATACATCTACTTTTGGAGAAACATCGCCTAACCAAGCATATCTGCACACAAGCATAAGAACTTTAGTATTTCAGAGGAATATGATCCCTGTCCACCAGCACACTTAATACCACACCGTCCCTGATATTTTATCTTACTGAAGAATAAACAAGTAAAAGGTCTCTTACTCTGGTGGCATGTATCCAAATGTACCCACAAGGCGTGTGGGGCTTGAAGTGCTTCCTACCTCAGTCAGTTTCGCTAATCCAAAGTCAGCAACCTGTCTCACAAACAAATTTGTTCAATGATGTGAAAAGGCTTTAGAATAGGCCAACATCACAGGACAGATGCTATACTGCAACCTTTCCACGGAAGTCCTTGTCAATCAAAATATTTGCTGATTTAATATCACGATGAATATAAACAGGAACAGTATGCTCATGGATATACTCAAGACCTCTAGCTGAATCCAGGGCAATTTGTACCCTAGTAGACCATGGCAATGGATCTCTTCCTGGAAACAACCAACAGTGTTATCAGTAGTGTTGTTCTGTTTTCTACCACTGCCAGAAATAATCATCAAAATGCAAATGCAATCTTACCTGATCCACGCAAATGTTGGCTTAAGTTTCCATTTTCAATGTACTCATAAACCAGGAAAAGTGAACTCTCAACACAATACCCAATCAATCGAACCTGCAAAAAAGAGTACAAATTGTGCAGTGTAAAGTGACTAAGAAAGACAGAAAGGCTCCCTAAAGCAAAAACCACCAGATTTTGCAACAACATCCATGCTATTTGACCACTCTGATATGCACAATCAACTACTAGGTCATACTAATATAAATGTTACAAAGAAACGTTAGTTGTGGCCATGGCCAAATTAATTGGCCAATCAAAGTACCTTCCAGCAGTAAACTTTAACCATTTTGACTATTGAATGTGAAACTAAAAAAGAAGTAGAAAAAGGAAAATAACAACTGTTAAGAGGTTGTTTGATTGCGTTACATGCTGCAAATTTGTCACAAACAAAGAAAAAGACACCAACGATGTTGTGTCCAATTAATAATGTATGAAATGAATGGTTGTTAAAGGCTTATCCAGCTATTGCTGACAAATGCTATGCTTAATAAAACTTTATTTTGTTTACTAAAACAAAGAATTGTACTACTGCAAAAAATCTACAGCAATGTCAACTCCATGGATTGTCTTTAAAAAGTAAAAGCAGAACCGAATGTGTTGCATTACCAGGTTCAGATGATGAACATGTGTCAGAACCTTCAGCTCAGCAAAAAATTCTTTTGATGCTTGCATGTCCATCTTCTTGATTGCAGCTTTCTGCATGAATTATCCTGAAGAAGTTAGTGTTATCAACAGAAGCAGACAACACTCCTTTAACTCTTGGATCTAATTTATTCCCTGGAGTCCAAATAATGTGGCAGAATGTAGCATGGACAGTTGTGCATTACAGACCTCGCCTCTAAGTTCCGCATAGAAAACAGCCCCAAATCCACCTTCTCCAATCTTATTAGCCATATTGAAGTCATTTGTAGCCTTAGCAAGTTCTCCATATGAGAATTCCACTGATTTGTCAACAGTAATCCCTGAAACGCCAGTAGACTGCACTGCACCTATTGGTTCCGCAGGTTTATCAGCACTACTTACATTAGCTGAGCAGAAAAAGAGGAAAAAGTCATTTAAAGAGAGCATCATATGTTACACATTTTTTAATTTTGAAAAAAAAAAAAACAAAAGACAAGAATCTCAATGTCCTTGGATAATATGAGAAGAAAAAGATGGAGAAGAAAAAGACAACTAATAGAGAAGCATAATGGTCACAAAATAGTAGAAAATATTGTTTGGAGACCTGTTAAATGAATAAAGTTAAACAAGAATACAGCTTCACTTCAAGTAAATTTGCCATCAATATTCTGTACAAGATAGTTCATGTGGCACGCAACAATACTAACAGAAAGACGTCATCAAAAAGCTGAAGGAATCATTTGCACAGGGGAAATATAAATCACATTAACAGCTCAGATATGAGAATTATAAGTTTGAAAATTCTTTTGAGGAACAAGGTAATGTCTGAAATATGCCACAGTAAATATGCAGTAAAGACTTATCAAAATGCTATATAATAAAACTCTGTTTTGAGATTTTCCCAAGTAAGAAATATACAGTTCAAGAAGAATAAAATACCGGTATTCCATTACAAACACCCAAAAAAAGTCAGAACATGATGAGAACAGTGAATTCATTAAGCGCTACTCCCTAATAAACAAAGAGGGATGCAGGTGTAAAATTATACGTTGAGTAGAGTGGTCTTCAGATGCTGAAGGCAGCAATATTTCCCCCTTCATCTTCCTCTTCCGGTAATATCCAAGATATAGACAAACTGCAAACAACAGCACTACCGCCACAGCAGCTATAGATATGCCAGCAATAACTCCACCTGCCAGTCCTGCTCATAAGAAAGTATGAAATAAGCTCAAGGTAGCATGGAATTTGCATTTGGCGTTGTCTTACATCAAAGTTGGGTAGAATCAGAAACAGGCAAGGAAACTAGCAAAGCCACCTGTGCTGCAAAGGAGAAAAATAAAACATATACAAATTAAAACCTGTAACAATTTTTAAAATGCCAAGGGAGAGAAAATGATGAAAAGATAGGATAGTTATAAGCAATCAAAGTTACCTTGAAGTTAAGGGTCGGTAGCTGCCATTTGTATCTGTGAATAAAAACAAAATAAAAAAGAGCTTTAATCAGCATCACTGATACCATTTAATGGTTATTGAAAGCTAGTGTTCACTTGTCTTTTCTCAACACAGCCTCATGGAAACTTGCAAACAGCTATTAAATTAATAATTCTTTCTGAAGGCAACCGGACAAAGGATTCACTGCCACAATAACTAAGTTAAATTTAAAAGGAGAAACATGATTATTCTTTTGTTTTTGATTGGCTTACACGATGCAGTTATCCAGGATGGTCAAATTGATGCTAACCGCTATAAAATTGGAAAATAAGCTGAAGCTACCAATTTAAATGGAGAACTAAAACAGCTGTTTGTCATAGTCTGTTATTTATTTGAGTAAGAATTACTAATTTCAAGACATTGAGCTTACTGTTTGATTCAATACTTCAATCCAGCAAGCAAAAAAGGTAGGGAAGTTCCATCATCCAATCAACATCATTACACCTCCCATCAGCTTATGACACTAAATATTATCAACAGAAATTATGGCATCAATCATAACCCCTTTTGTTTCTGTATGAATGAGTAAATTTTCATTCCAAAACTTCCAACAGCAGGATGGCCACTGGTCGTGACAAGAATTGGGGACAAGTGTCTCTATCGGTACAAAATTGAAATTTCCTATAGCTTCAAGAAAAATAAAACTATTCACAATTCTGCTCTTACTAAGTAAATATGTCATTGGGACCAGAAGCTTTTCCATTTGTGAAGTGTCAGAATTCTTTGTCCCCAAATGAAAATAAATATCGCGCTAATCTTAAAACTGATGGATTTGCAGAGAACTGTTGCTCTGTTAGCCTACCCAAACGAGCTAGTACTTCCACTTAAAATTGGCACAATTTTAAGCAACTTGCACCATTAACCTCAAGTCCTTGACAATGATTTTGTTTGCTAGTAGGGGAATCTCACTGAAATTGAAGGGAAGAAGTATTACCTAAGCCAAATCCACTCTTCCAATTTATATTGCATCTTCTACTCATTTCTGAATTATAAGAAGAAACCCCAATTTGCCCCCGAAAAGGAGGAACTTAATAATCTTAAAATTTACAAGACAACAGAGTATCTGAGCTGCAGTCAAACGTGTTAATCAATTAACCAAACAACTTGTCTAACTTAGATCTAAGCAAAATTTTTTAACAAGTAATTCAATTTTATTATTTAATTTATCTCTGATCTTGATTGTATATTTCATTAAAATCTTACCAAAGATTACAAATAAAAATGGAAAAAAAATAAATTAAAAAGGAATTACCTCTGCCTGGAATATATACCAGGCCACTCCCTTTGCTGAAATTGACACCCACATTATAACTCCTCAGCAGATCCACGGAAACATTGTTGGTCCTCGCAACCGACTCCACGGTCTCCCCGGGTCGGAGCGGGTACGTAATAAACAACCCGTAATCCTTGCTAACCGCCCTGTCCCCGCACGAGCAATTCACGGTGACGTTAAGCACGGCGGTGTCGTCTATCTGGTTCGCTTGATAGGAATTGAACCGCTCCAGCCACTGGACGGTCGTTAGGTTGGCGTAGTATCGGTTGGCGACGAGGTTGTAGGTATCACCCTTACTAACGGAGTAGCGGAACACGTAGGCAAGGAATTCGCCGTCGACGCAGTCGCACGGGAAGGGGATGTTGATCCTGATGTCCGCGGACAAGCTGTCCTTGTTAGGTATCTGCGTGTTGTAACGAAGGACTGTGTCGAAGCCCGTAGCTTGCAAGATCCTGGATTGCATAGCCTGTAAGATGATGGTCAGGGTTGAATTTTGCCAGACGTAGTAGGAAGCCAAAGCCAGGTCGCAGCCGCGCGAGCATCGGGATTCGGCGGAGTGGCAGAAGGAGAGAATGGCCACAATCACTAAATCTACTCGTAATTTCCACTTCATCGGGGAATTTGGAGATTCGGCTATGGAAGGAGCAGAGGAGATCTGGAAATGGAGGTCTTGTTTTGGTTTTGTCAACTGTTGAGTTGACAAAAGAAGAACCCCCCCCACGGTTTTTTTTTTTAATTTAAAATTTTGGGGGTTTTGGGGGGGGGGGGCTGCGGAGGACGTGGAGTTGAACTAGTTGATGATTAATGTTGTTGAAAGCGATGTTTTTACCAGAAAAGTAGAAATAAGAAGAAGAAGAAGAAGAAGAAGAAGAAGAAGACGACATGTTTTGAACCTGTGTTTTTGACCGTTTCAATTCTCTTCTTTTGGAACGGTGGAAATTTTTAGTTTAGTTTAACTGAAAAAATGACTAAAATTAAATTAGTATGGTATATATGAAAATTTAAATAAAAAAAGCAAGAAGTATATAATTAAAAAATAATAACTTTATTATATTAAAAATAAAATAAATAAATATAATAAGTATCTTAAAGAATAACTTTCATGGGTTTAACTGGAGGGCGGCCAGTGCAGTACACGAGAGGGCGGCTGGTTCAATGAAATTGAGCTGGAGATTACTATCCCGAGTCTTAACTCCCACCCGGAAGAGTTGGACAAGGACCAAACTTCAATAATCACGTTTTTCTCAACTATTCCCAAGGAAAATGAACATTTTTTCCAACTTTATATATATATATATATATATATATATACCTTAATACTCGTAGTTTATTTTTAACCATCATAATAATAATAATAATAATAATAATAATAATAATAATAATAAAACAAAGAGGAAGTAGCTTGTGTTGAATTATTACATCAATATGGGTTTGAACATCCAAATAATGAATGCAAAACAACAATGATGCGTTCGTCGTTTTGCAACGTGTGACCTAAGAAGGGTACATTTTCTTGTCGATCTCACAGGATTTTTAGCTATCATCTATGCCTTGAAAATGGCTTCGACATAAAATGCATCTGAACTCCCACTTTCCTAATATATCATGTTTCTGCCTCCCCTTTATTATACCTTCCTCCTTGTCAATCAAAATTATTATTATTATTTAGATAAATCTAATTTCATGTTACCTATGAGGATTTTTTTTTTCTTATGGCAGAAACTCAATAACTTTTGGTACGCTTTTTTTTTTTTTTTTTAAGGCTGATTTTGAAAATATTCTACTGCTTTTTAGACTTTATGTATACACTTTATTTAAACCATTTTTTATTATATAAATATTTTATAGACATCATTGTCTTACTCTATTAATTCTTAAATAATTATATATTTTTAATGATTTAATTATCAAATAATAGTATTCGATTGAGATTAAATATTTCTTAACTTTTACTTATCTTGCAGGTTATAAATTTCCAAAGTAGTAAATTTAAATAGATGTAATTAATTTTTATATATTTTTATGTTGCATAAAAAATATTTTTTATATATAATATAAAAATAAGTTAAAATTCACTTAAATTTATCATTCTTGATTTTACTTTTTTTACTTATTTAGATATTCGAATCAACCATGTAAAGAATCAAAATTATTTTATTTTGTATGAATGCGGTGTTAGTATTTATTATTTTTATTTGCTTACCGAAAATGATAGCCAGACGGCCAAACAATTTTTTAGGCTCCTATTCATTAGAATGGATCTAACAGCAACACCACCGTATGTAAAATACAGAACACAGAAATGGCAACCGAATCTTAGATTTGTGTATAGGAAATTCATACTTAGCATCCAAATAAATTAATATCCTCAGTCTCAATCGAACTTGATTGAAAAATTGGAGCAACGGAAGACTTAAGTCATTCGTTGTTGTTATCAATTCCGGCTCAATCGGCCCAGTCAATCCGCTGCCGGGTGATCCAGGCAATGGACCGGGCTGAAGTAGTAAAAATCTCGGTCGGCCAGTGAATGGAAAAATTCGATTGGACCCCGACTGAATTTTCATGAACTTAGCTAACCCAACCAAAGGACTCCATTGGAGCAAAAACCCCACCAGTCTACAAAATCGCTCTTCACCCAACTCCACTACTTGCTACAAAAATAGCATTTGCTGTTTGTTAGACCAATATTTCTTGGTCTGGTGCGTCGATTAAGAACCCTCCAAGCACCTTTTTTTGAACAAGCAGGCAATTGTATATGGACCCTTTGTGACGGTGCTGACCCACAATTTCTAAACCTAGCACGCAATGACAAAATCGCTCTTGTAGGCCCGTAGCCGACTGAGCCCAATCCTCGCCTCCCGTGCCATCGGCTTCTGGGCTCCGTTTACATTATTGGTTGAAAGTCCTCGTGATTTATGAGCCCGTAGGAGACAGTGCATAATTACTAAAAAAAGAGGTGCATAGTTCTAGTGATTTGTATGCAGAATGTGAACTACCGTTGTGTGAGTTGACTGGAAATATTTGCTGTGACAAGAAATTGCATTCTCTCTGACTTCACACTCAATTGACTTATGGGCTAACTACTAAAAAAAAGAGGTAAGAAATTACGCTTTTCTTATCTAGGGAACTTGATATCCTCCCAGAATGTTACCCTTACTGTGCAAATTTGCTTTTCTCCATTATTTTCCTAAGCGTTTTCGAGTTATTTTGTAGTTGTTAATATCATTCTTCATCTCTTTCTTCGCCAGAATTAGAAGTTAAACCTAGTCTAGTAAAAATAAAAGCAATTCAAGATACAACCTGATTATAACAACAACCAAAAAAAAAAAATTAAAAAGGAAAATAATATAAGATATAATAGAATAATGCGGCCCAGTTGAAGCAACAGTTAAGAAAAAACAAAAAAAAAAAAACAAAACAAAGGCCCCATAAAAGATTTGTTGGATATCCGGGGCAGTTAGTTGCAAGCGAGTGGAATATGTCTCGTGTGTAGAAAGTAAAAGATTCGATGGGGTGAAAGAAAATTTGTCAATTTTCTGGATTACAAATATATAAATAATGTCGAATTTTGATGTCACATAAATAAATAAATAAATAAATAAATATATATATATATATATATATATATATATAAAAGAAGTTCGTGCTTGGACGATTAGACAGTCACTGTGATTTAGGTCAACATTCTTATTGTAAAGGGTGCTGGGTATAATTCCAAAGTCGCCAAATTGATTAAATGCAGTTGATGCAATGATCTACCTCAGGTAGCTAGCTAGCTAGAATGAAAAAATGTTACATAAGAGTTCACGAAGCTTGTTGCCTGTATATGGCAATTAATTACCATTAGTTACAAAAAAAAAATATTGTAAAAAAATCATTGAATATAATCTAATAATGGTTACAAAAAGTTATTTGTATGTCAAAGTTTGAACCCGCATTAAAAAAAGAAAAAAAAAGAAAAAAAAAATAATTTTGTAGAGTAGGAGAGGGTCGGGAATTTTAAAATGTTTAAATTATTTATTTTATTTTTTTCAAAAAAAAAAAAAAAAAGAAAAAAACTCCGTCACCTGTCAACATGAATTGATGGGTGCCTAAAGTTTCACTCCTAATTAACCATTTAAACAGCGTTGAAAACGAACATTTTGGCGCGTGGACCAGGGAAAATCTGTGCCCCGATCGCCCTGAAATTTCGAGCAAAGCGCCGTACAAGAAGAAAAGTGATCTCTTGACTGGTTGGCGTCTTCATTCGTTATTACGAATAAGTCCTTTTTCACTCATTTTTATTTTTAATTTTTCTCTTCGGAGAGAGAGGGAGAATAAGTATTTATTTATTTTAATCAAATAAAAAAATAAAATTTTGGGTAAATTAATAATTTCATGCATCCATATTCTCATTTGATCTTAAAATTTATTATTAAAAATTATTAAATTTAAATAAATTATTTTTATATTCTCTCACATAATATTAATAAATTTAAAATTTATAAAATATTATTTAAATTATATATATCCATATATAAAATAAATGATAATATAAAAATTTAAATTCTAATTAATAAATATATGTTTAATTATCATCAAGTTATCGCCTCAGGGGATTATAGGCGTTTATTTATCGTGTTGGTGGATATTACTTTTTTGGCTTGATTAATATATATAGCATATCCTCCAAAATTGTTCCTTTCTTCAATCTTCACTTCACTGCCGGCTTTTTGTCCAAACTGTTATTCTCTAAGATATGGTGTGTGTGCTACCCTCGACCTGTTCTTGCATCTGATCTGACTCATATCTTCAACGGCACCCACGCTATATTCTCAACCGTTTAAATGCTCGTTTCTCCGACACTTCTCAAGTGAGTCGGTATTGGGCCTTTGACTTTTTTCGGGATTATTAATGCCCATATTTCGACGAAGGAAAAGTTATGATTAGACTTGTCTGTATTTGGTCTTTTAACCATTTAAATTCAAAGAAGCTTTGCCATGGCCTTCACTTTATGCCCCCAGGTTCACATACGAGTTCGTGTCATTTCGATCCGTAATAAATTATGGCCGCCACTTGCTCCACCGCCCTCCGCCATGGTCATTTTGACCAGAAGCCACAGTATCAAGATCGGATGGCAATAATGAAGTCTACATTCAACCTCTCAATGCCATAGAAAGAAAGAAAAATTATTAAGTCACATCTATCAATGTCGTACATAATTAATAATCCACACCCATATGATAGATGACACAAAACAATGAAATGTAGGGCCAAAAATTAATATCTCGACCACAGTTAATATAATAAATATTGACAGGTTTGGTATCTATCCAATAATTTACTCACTTAACAGTACCCCAAAATTCAAAGGAACGCTAACTTCAGGCCTTGGCATTGGCATATTTACAAAAGTAAGAGATGGACCAACCGCATGCTCATGTATATATTAACAAAATCCATAAAAGTTCTGCCTTTTCCACCTACACAGGGATCTCTTTCAAGAACATTCTCCCAAAATGGGTTGCTTCCTCTCCTGCCTTTTCCTTGCTGTTCTCCTTCTCTTTAATGGTCCTTGTCAGAGCCAAGCGATTAGGAAGGGCTACTCTGCCCCCTCCGCCAGAAGCCAACAAGTTCTTGGTGCCGGCTATAGTGCTTCCTTTTCCCACCGAGCAAAGGAATTCGAGTCACAGAAGCGAAGGGTTCCTACCGGCTCGAACCCACTGCACAACAAGCGATGATCTTCGATTTCTTGGAAGATTGCCCACGTACTTCTCCATCTCTACCCGTACGAAATTAATGTTACATGGTACAGCAAGTTAACTATAAACTTCTAGCTAGCTAGCTAGCATCATAGCTAAATTAGGCGACACTTTCAATTTCCATTATCAACTTAATTATGTTACACCACTGGAATACCAACTTCTGCGCGTGGAGATGTTGTACAGAAGCTAAAGAACGGTGCTTGAGTTTTTGGAATCATCTAGCTCTTCTTGGTACTATGTACGGGTCCGGCACTAGCTAGGATTTTTTTGTTCGGTGCTGTATATGTATTGATATCTATCTCGTTCGTATTATAGATTGCGTGTGAAAAAAACACAAAGATTATTATTGTTTCATTTATGTTCTTGTTGTTGTTGTTGTTTATACATAGTCTGGAAGTCTGGGCTGTGATTTCGATCTTAGGTGTAAAATGTTTGCTCAATTATGACGCAAGCGAAAGCTTGCACTTGGTCTATGGCTCTAGCCGGTGCCCCATTTTTTGACCCGGGTAACCCGGAGAACAATAAAAAGTCATAATCGTTGCCATATTGTCAAAATCCTTTTCGAAGTAGTTTAAACAAATATATTTATTTTAGATACAGTTTCTTGGCTTTTTGGCAACTGCTCAGCCAAGGGGTGTTCCGGCTTCCATAAATAGTCTTTCTTGACATCGAACGATATGACATGCCTGCTCAACACAACAAAGGATGGCCACCACAGCTAGATGAAAATCAACATCGTAGGTTTCAGCTTAGGTTTCAGCTTGCAAACTCTGCGTGTGCCCTTAAGTTTCATTTTTCTCTCATCGAAACATGGAGAGTCATACTGAGTTAGCTCTGTCTCTTATACACATCTAGATGTGTATAAGAGACAGACTCAGTATGACTCTCCATGTTTCGATGAGAGAAAAATGAAACTTAAGGGCACACGCAGAGTTTGCAAGCCTGTCTCTTATACACATCTAGATGTGTATAAGAGACAGGCTTGCAAACTCTGCGTGTGCCCTTAAGTTTCATTTTTCTCTCATCGAAACATGGAGAGTCATACTGAGTTAGCTAAATAGACAGGCGGAGTGGGTTAACCACTCTCAAGTCTACTCACCGGTCCTCTCCGGACCTGCCCCATAGTCCCCGTTCTTAATTGAAGGGGGTAAATACTCCATTATTTCTTACAACAACCATGCCATTAAGAGAGGGGGAGAGTCCCATTGTACGGATAGGGAATATATGTTTGCCAGCTAGCTGTTTCACCACAAAAACCACGCACAGCAGGGGCAACGGCCCATATCAATTGCACCCTTTCCATACGTGCACTAGGTCCAGAGCTATTTAAGTACAACTGAACAAATGTCCGGAAAGGGGAGGGGCTGTGAAGATGTTATGCACCAAGAGGTACAATCCATGAAGAGGAGATATCTGTTCTCTATGCCATGCACTTTAATGCAGGGGAAATCAATAGAAATATGAGCTAGCAGCTGCAAGTTTGTGCGTGACTCTGTGCAGGTGGTCAGGTGGGTGTGGTCCATAATGTTTCGTGAGTGCATACACCGGCTATTACACTCCACCAAGGGCTTTGTGCGTATGCGCGCATGCTATAATTAGGACTTTAGTTGGAAAAATTATTACGTGGTTGAAAATTTCCTTGGTTAATTCTAAAGTTGATTTTTAAAGGCGAAAATTTTTCTTGGTTAATTCTAAAGTTGATTTTTGAAAAGCTAACCCCAAGCACCGCCGCTGACGGGGTTTAGCTGACTGGTTGAAGCTGAAGATAGATCAATTTAGTTGAAAAACTGAACGATAGGATGGAAAACTTGCATCTCTAACGATAAGGTATGAAATTGAACTGTTAGGGTCACATCATTAGGTTATTAAACCCATAATGGTAAGTATCCATTGGATTTCTTTTGCACCCAAAAATATAAAGGGCTTGGGCTTAGCCTAATCGATCATCCTTACGTACCCACAAGGTGTGTAAGAGAGGCATCGTACAATTGCATGGTTTAATTTACAAGTAGATGCTTGCAAGCCTTTTCATCCATTTCCACAAGAAATCCTATACCCCATATTCAAGGTCCTTCAAAGCCATATGTTATTTGTCCGCTATATAGTGTCAATATCTACGCACGGGTCAGAACAAACGAGCAGGCTTCCTGTATTGCAGTCAACCGATTCGTTTGTGAGGTTATTCGTTTATATATTTTATCTTTTATTAATGGTGGGATAAACTTATATTCTTATTATTTGAAACAAAAAACTTTTTATCAGTTGTCATCTGATCCAGTAATTATTATAAAGGATATAAATCACTATAAAAGGAGCTCGGACAATAGTATTTCTTAGAGAAAAGGACTGGAATCTCGAGGGAAGAAAGATAACAAGTGGAAAGAAAAAAGTATACATGTGATAACATGGAAATGGAAACAAAAATGAAGAAAGAAAGAAAATGAGAGAAGTAGATGTCTTCACCTAAGTAATAAACAAAATTATCAAAAGCTCAACTACGGTAAGAAGATACCTCTAGGAGCACATTGCAAAGCCACAAATGACAGAACGTTAAGACAACAATTTTACTTAAAAAAAAGCATGATATAACACCACGAGTTACCTGATATAGCAAATGGGTTGTCGCAACCATTCTGCTCAGGGTCTACGAAGACCCTTTTCTCAAGTTTTGTGGACATCAACCCCGATCCACTGCAAGGAAAAAAAAAAAAAAAAGAGTTTACAGTAAAAACTACGGAAACATAAAAAAAAGTCAACCATAAAGGGTATGACGGTCAAATTGTCCTACTTCCCAACCAAAAGAATCTAAAAAGAGGACAAACAAGAAAAGAAAAGGGAAGTGAAGCAAAGGCAGGGAGACGAAGATCCCATTTCCCATCCTTTTTTTTTTTTGTTGCTCCTAGATTGCAGGAGGTGGTGCTTTTTGTTTGAATTACTTGAGCAAGTCCTGTAAAGAAAACTAAAAATTTGAAACAGAGTTTCTTTAAGTGTAATTTGTGCTGTCTCACAACCCATTAGAAGCCATGGGTAGATTTGAAAATAGAGCAAACTAATAAATAGTAATGCAATTCAATCTGTTCAGTTTGCCAACAGTAGAACCGATGAGAAAACAAAACTTTTTAAAAAATAATAATAATAACATGCAGAGCAATGTATACAACAGTATAATGCCATCACTATAAACAGATTGTAACATGACAATTGAAGTGATCAGAGGAACACATCCACACACAAAAACAGATACATGAAAGTCTAAATGATAACAGAAAATCTATTCAACAACGAATCAGTTCCTTCAATGTTTACAACTACAATATTATCATGTCAAGCTGGTTCAATGTCTATTGCAACTGCCAAATTCATTTGAGGAATAAATATAAAAGTTCTAATAACGGTGGCAATAATTTCAATCAGTATATGTGGCAGAATGGTTATAGTTAAATTTGTAGAACTGGTTCCAATTCATCCATGTTGAAAGTCAATGTACTAAATAGCATTTTCATTCATTTAATTCGTCTAGAAACCAGGCACGCCCAACCTAAGAAAGCCTGTTAAAGCACCCTCAGCAATGCCTCGGTGTTTTTGTTTCTGTGACACCAAAACAGATTTCCCTTGCATATTACAGATATTAACTGCCACATACACTGATTAAAGCTGTGTCAAAGAATACCTCTCTCTCGTTGCTCTTTGGTCTTCAAGTAATTGAAACCAGAATTGGAGTTATATATCAAATAAATGGTATGTTGACCGACTCAATATTAACCTAAGCACATTAAGAAATACAAAGTGTCTTAACACAAAAGCAAGATTTTACCAAAAAGGTAGCATACCTTACATCCTAAAACAGTAAATTACTTCTCACCTAACCGATTAGTTTGAACAAGCTTATCTCGTAGAAGTCTGAAATGTAGTTAAGGTCCATATTGTCAATGAAAGGAAGATTGCAATGCAAAAGATTATTAAAACAAGCACAAAACCAAGCGACTTATCAGGGATATATGATGGGTGGTAAGGAGTATTTTCAAGTTTCACTTCAATTAGCAGAAACATTCTACCAGCAGTGAAACCTCCAATGGAGCTGTACAACAAATATCAGCTTTCTCATTTGAACATTTTGCCTGAAATTGACTTCACTCAATGCAAGAGAGAAGGTTCAATTCGTGCAGTCTACATGATAGTCCAAAAACTGAAACAGGAAGAAGCTGATATCCGTTGACACAGAAAAGCACAGCAATAAATGATAATCCGCTAGAGTGCCTTTAGTATTCCCCTTCCCTTACCCCCCCGCCCCAAAAACAAATGTCATCTCTATGTAGAAAACATTAAAATTTGTAATGGCAGAAAATAAATACAGGCAATCACAAAGAAAATTGAAAAAAAGTTTCAATTACACATACTCAGCAGGCCAGCTTCCTCCACAAAAGAGATGACAAAAAGCAAGTGAGTTCTGTAATCCTGAAGGAAATTCACTCTCTAAGTTGAAAAAAAGGTAACAAATAGGACCACCATCAGTAAAACTCTCCTTTTCCCAAAACCAAACGCAAAGTGAGTACTGCAAAGGCCATGGACAGCTCTCACCAATTATAAATGATAAACAATAACTCCTATAATAAAAAGATCATTGCCATGCATACACTCTCCTTAATAGTTCTTTCAAAGAATTTACATAGGTAGTTTCCTCCAACTGCAGCCGTGAGAAAGCAGAAAAAGTAAGATGTTGGGCAACAGATATGCAAGAAACTCTAAGAGAACATATGCAGCTAACTGGAGATTGATCCCATAAGTTGCAATAAATGGAGAAACATAAGATCTTAAGACACTTTGACATCAAGCAATGAACTCCTTGAGAGCAAGAAAGCAATATCCACATAACAAGTAACAAATATCAATAGTGTAAGCAGCGTTGTTAATCTAAAACCAAATAAACGGAAGCAGCGGTGCTAATCATAATGGCACAAAATATTGATAGCCATAAAGCCAACAGAAAAGTAACGTGTTAATTGGCTCATAAAGCCCTGAACTAAATACTCAAAATCATCCAATGTGTTAATTGGATAGCCATAAAGCCAAAAGAAAAGTAATGTGTCCTCACCCATCTGCAACAGTCAAGACCAAGCTCGAAAAGTCGATTGGATGGAACACATAGAGAGAGAGAGATAGTGGGTATTCTTAACCTATAGAATCTCAATAGAACACTCTACGATACATTTGCGCCTCATCTAATCAGTGAAACAAGAAAGAAAGGCAAATCAAATGCATTTAGGGGACGGTATAACACGCCTAGTCAAAGATATATTTACTCAAAAATTAAAAGAATCCAATTTTAATATCCCAAAGAAAAACGAAATCGTAGAAACAAAGAAAGCAAAAGGAGATTACCAAAATAGGAGCTAATGCGCAAAGCTTCATCTATCAATTCGGGCTCTATAGTCAGTCGATTTTCACTTGCGGCGAGCTCAGTGCCTCTCTCTGGAGTTCGCATTTTTGCTGCTTAAAAAGAGATGCCGTGTTGAGTAACCGAACCATTGGCGCTTTACTTGGTTTCTCCGAGCACGCTGCATGCTGTAGTTTGAGACCCCACAGCAATTCTGCCAACGCGAAAACGATTTGCCGTTTTCACTAAAATATTTGCTCTGGTTTCCTTCCAAATGCATCGTCGTTCCTCGCCTTGGCAGCAGAAGCAGGAATGCATGGCGGGCTGACATGATCAAGCCCAAGGCAGGCTTAACAATTGGGGAGCTACAGAAGGGGCCAAAGTCCTACCTATTTCCAGCCCATACCAACAATTGAGAAACAAGATTTTGAGTTTCCGTTTTTCAGCTTTTGCTAAAAGACTGATACCCAAAAAGAAATTGCGGCAGTGATGCTAGAAAATTAAAACAAAATTAAATCGCAGTGCGACTGAAACCAAATATTGAGGTTTAGCAATAAAATAAATCGAGGGGAAAAAAAAAAGGACGAGGATAAAAAGGCCTGACTAAAAGACGAAAAAATAATTCACAAGGATCAAATTTTGTAAGGTAATCATTAGATTAAGATTTATAGAAAGAAATCAGCACTAATGCAAAAGAAGAAAACATATTCACCTGTTCTGAAATGGAACGGAAAAAATAAAATAAAATAAAGATTATTAAACAAATGTAAAAAGGGAAGCAAACAAGGAAAATTAAGAAGAACAAGACGAGCACATAGCAAAAAAAAAAAAAAAAAAAAAGGAAAAAAAAAAAGGGGAAACAGCAAACAGATATTCATAAAGATGAGGAATACAGGGAATTCAAGAAAAACCAAGATCAATGACATGATATCAAGAAGGAACTAGACAAGAAAAATAATAATAATAAAAAAAAGACCAAGAACACATACAATCGCAGAAGAACGAAGATCAATGACATATGTTCTCCTTGAGAGCAAGGAAGCGTATCCACGGAACAAGTAATTAATTTCCTGTTCATATCCCAGAGGCGAAAGCATCCCTAGAGAAAACCACCTATCGTTCGTAATTAATTTCCTGTTTTCCAGGAAGTGACGAAATTAGACAGATGCACTGCCCGTGCCAGAATAAGTGGGTCTGCTTCTCTCATCTCAGAATTATTAAAAACAGACACTAATGCATCAATCTGCTGGCTATCGCGCAAGAGAAAAAATGGAAACGCAAGCCTGATAAATAACAAAAACAAAAGTTTTTCATTTAGATGAGCACATAAAGAAACAAAAGACAAAAAGCATAGCTGATGTCAGAACCACTAAGCAACAATAAAAAATTATCAGACTGCCCAAGAAATTTTCCAAAACCGATGAAACTGTATACTTAGTGGCTTGACAGACACCAAGTGCAGAGATTATTACCCTACTGAGACGCTTGCAACATTCCTGCCACCACCCAAAGGGCTAAAATTAAAATGAACGATGACACATCCACTGTCAACGAAAATAAACTAATGGCAAGGGAGCGAAAACCTGAGAAGGGTCCGAGGTTTCTATGACGATTGTGCAGCAAATGGATTCCTGCATGATACCAACACTTTAGTGCTTCTACAGATATTGCAACTTCCCAAAGTTATAAGACCCCAATAAGATCCCCCGTGACATGATTTTTCTAAAGAAAATTTGGAGAGGAAATGAACCTAAAAATTGTTATCCAAAGAACAGCAATACCTTGTAGACAGGGACAACTTCCTGCAAGTTTTCCCATTACAAGTACACGAGGACTCATAATAAGCCAGGAAGAGAATGTACAGAACCATATTGTCATTAATTAGAACCTCCCAGGCATACAAAGTAAAAAGGTCAACAGTCTACAAATGACAAAATTTGGTATATGACACTACGGGATAAGGGCAGAAGGGAACGGGCAATATGTAGATAAAGCTATTATTTGTCATGTATATAGCTAGTAATACTTCTGAACATCCGATATCAGAAGTCTCCAGTCCCCTGTTTTACATTATCGTAATGTGCACAACTACTTGGAAAAATACTTGGGAACATACCGTCTACTCGGGATGACTGGAGGGGAGATGAGAAGATACTTCAGTACAGAGATTAATTTGTTTTCCAAACCATCAGATCAACTTTACTGCTTCTTCTTCAGTATTTTCTCAATTCCGATGTATACTGAACCGACATTGATGATCAGACATTAGAGTGATAAGAATTCAAAAAATAGCTTATCACCCAAAGGCAAAACAGTTTCATGCTCCAAGTTTTCCATTACAGGAAAAAGAAAACAAACAGAAAAAGTAAGAATAGCAAAATGAGAAAGGCATTAATAATAATTACAAAAGTCATGAAGGACTTACAATCATGCGCGAGAATCTACTGGGTACACTTCTGACAAGCACCGTCGCTCAATGTAGTAATTAAGCAGTATCTACATGACAACAGGAAGATGGGAAAAGTGAGAAGGGTCAGAAAAGTTCCTAAGCATACACAATATGAAGACATTAATAGTCTTTCATCTCCGTAAGCGAATGAATTACAGGTATAAATCAATTCCGAAAACCCTAAATTAAATAGTAAAAAATCATTCAACGTGTTAATTAGCCATAAAGCCAAAAGGAAAATAAGGTTTCCTTGCCATAGGATTGCGCCTCATCTAAACGCTGAAACAAACGAGAAGGCAAATCAAATGCATCTAGGGGACGACATAATACGTTTAGTAAAAGCTATATTTACTCAGAAATTAAAGGAATCCAATCCAATATTAATTTCTCAAAAATTAAAAAAAGGCAAAAAGAGATCACCAAATAGGAGCTGATCTGCAAAGCCTTATCTATCAATTTAGGCTCTGTAGTCAATAAACGTGAGCCGATTTTTGGCTTGCGGCGAGCTCAATGCCTCTTCTTCACCTTGCAAAAAACAAAAACAAAAAAAGAAAAACGACGCACAGAATCATAACAGAACACGCATTTGCTCTATTCCACACAGGAAGGGGAAGAGAGAGTCCCACCAGAGAAAGGCATCGTCAGACTCGGACCTCGACATTCCAGAAGTAGGCCTTGCAGCTTGAATTGTTTCAATGTTAAATTCACAAAGGAAGAAAAGTTGAATGTATTTTATTTAACTTTTGGCGCTCTATTGAGTTATTTTTTTGTTTTTTTGGATCACAGAGACGCTCAGCTGTGATCTGAGAAGCCGTTGCAATGCTGCAAACGGTTTGCCGTTTTCATTAAAAAATCAGGTGTCGTTTCCCTTCGAATTGCATCATCGTTCGTCACCGTTGCAGCAGAAGCAGCAATGCGGGCGGTCCGTATGATATGATCAAGCCCAAGCCCTGTTGGAGAATTTCAGGAACTGAAGATGGGCCTGAAGAAGTATGTGTTTCTAGTCCATTCCAACAGAAACAAGATTTTAAGTTTACCATCTTTCATATTCGGTAAAAAGACAGGTACCCAAAAAGAAATCAGCGCACTAATACTAGTAATTCATCTCATACAATTGGTGCAAATTGTACAGTAGATATACAGAGGTTTAGAGAGAGAGAGAGAAAGAAAGAAATATTTGAAGAAAAGAGAAAAAGAAAAAGGAAGTATCAGCATCGACTAAAAGAAAGCTTAAACAAACAAAGTTTGCATAGCCAAGGCTCTGAGAAGATGCGCTTGTACCGCTTGTCAATTTGAGAAAAATAAGAGGAGCGAAATACAGAGGCGGAGAATGGGTACTTATTATAGAAGGGCTGGAGATGCGTTAGATTTACGCGGCCTTCAGGTTCACGCGGGGCCGCTGGGGTATATGTTACCGTTATGATATATATTCATTCAAAAACAAAAAAATGCAAGGTAGAGTGTAGGAGACGGTGTCGTTTTAAAGACCTGACATTTCACCGTGCTGTAAACTAAAATTTTTATTTTTATTTTTTTTGGATTGGGTTGGGCCATTTTGATTGCAATCTTCTCTCTCATTTTAATAACTCGGAAATTATGACGATCATAGAACAAATAAGATTAAAACAAATTTACCTAATTATTTTACATCAAAATAAATACTCATTTTTTATGAGAATTTCAAAGGGTTAAATTTTCAATTGCGTTCGGAAGAATAATTCATTCTAATTCTCTCTTTGCAAACAATCGTCATATGGAAACCAAAACTTAAAATCTATAAATGCCAAAGCGAAGCGGGACGAGCCGCACATTTTCTTTCAATCCGATCCATTTGCCCATCAATTTCAAGAAATCTCGCACATAACCCGAAATGAGTTTTCTCGCGGGCAGATTAGCGGGTAAAGAAGGAGCCTACTTTTTCCAGGAAACCAAACACGCCGTGAACCGCCTCGCGGAGAAATCCGCCACCAATTCAAAAGCCGCCGCTGCGAAAAACCTCTCGTCACCCTCCTCCCCATGTGTTTCTCATCTAATCGAGCGCGAGTCCCGGGCCGACGTGCTTCCAGAGGTCTTGAGACACTCCCTCCCGTCCAAGGCCTTCGGAAAGCCGTGCGATTCATCATCTTCCCTCTCCTCGGGCTCCAAGTGGGCCATACACTCCGATCCAAATGGCCCTTCATCTTCCGTGTCCTCTGATGCACTGAATCCCCTCCGTGCTTATCTGTCTGTGCCTCAGGTTACCTTCGGCCGTAAAAGGTAAATTCACTGCTCTTTTCAATTTTCTATGATTCTCGTGGTTGTTTTGCTTTTTCTTTCATTTTCTGATGGTGAGAGATGTGCAGGTGGCAGTTTCCGAATCAAGAGCACGCTATTTCGGCATCGACGGCGAATGAGAATCGAAAAGACAAATATGCTCCTATCAATCCCGAGAAACTCAAGGCCGCAGCCGAAGGGCTCACTCAACGTGGGTTCTTTTGTGTGTAATTCCTTTGGGTTTGGATAACATCACTGAATCAGAAAAGAAAGCTTCCTCATTTGTTCTTTTTCCTCCTTTTTTTTTTTTGGCCAGTTGGGAAGGCATTTGGGATTGCAACAGTGATTGTGTTTGGTGGAGCCACTGTGATCTTCATTTGGGCAACCTCCAAGCTCGAGCTTCAGAATGTAAGTGCTAAATATTTTTTGTTCTCTTTATTTTATGTTCCTGCTTGGCCTTAGTGAAAACAAGTGATCAATTCAATGGTTAAAAAAAAAACAAATAAAAAAGGCATTTGATGGGATGAAATACATTCTGTTGTTGATCTTTGGACCCTTTTCTCTTTTGGAGATGTTAATGTTGAAATTGATCTTGGAACAAGCACGAGCATGGCTGATAAGTTTGTCCATCAAAGTTCACATCAATCTTGATTCCTGACAGATTCATGATATTCGAACAAAAGGGAAGGACCTTCTCCAGCCAAAATGTGAGGCGATCAAAGATAATTTGGCGCCTTTAAGAACATGGGTATGCTAGTTTTGTAAAGTTGTTGGGGGTTGATTGCTGTTAATTTCATTTAGTTTCACTAATTCTCCACATTGTGATTTCAGGCTGAAGAAAGATCAAAGAAGTGGCATGTTGCTAAGGAAGAAGATATTAAAGAAAAGCCCATGGTCAAGGAACTTTCAAAAATTCTGGGCGCAAGAAACACCAATTGATCCCATGACTTTCCTTCGCTTTGCATACATACAGGTAGACGGATAGGCATGAGAAACGGAACACTGGAGAAGTGTCTGTGTATACATGTTGGAAGATCTCAGTAATGCATAGAACTCTCTATATTAGACGCTGTAGAATCGAGTTTTGACTGTTAGAAGTCATATTCGTCCTTTTGGCTCCTTTTAGTACGAAAATGAACCTAATTTAGTTGGCCTTAAAAGGTTGAAGTTCGATCAAAGTCATTCTTATTTGTTTCAAACTACGATTTTTTATTTTATTTATATATATATATATATATATATATATATTATTAGTTCTCATGCACATTTAGTGATTTTTTCTTAAAAAAATAAATTTCATAAAAACATATATTTTTTATTTTCATTGACGTTATCAGTGAAGTGTGAGCCCTACATCCTGGGCACGTCGATTTTTCCACACACAGTTATCATTTCTGTTTATCTCGGAACGCCTCTCGGTCTCATCCTATGGGAGCCCTTATTCTCTAATTTCCAGGGCACTGCGGGAGAAAAAGGACTAGAGAGAAATATAGTGAACCATAGATCCAGATCCTCGGGGAAAAGTTGAGACATGCTGGAAACCTGAAAGTGGGTCTGTTAAAGTGCATCAAACTTGAATTATGCAAGTAAGATTTACAGAAATGGGAAAGTTTCGGTTGCTAACCTGGTCCTGGCCTTAAGATTGTTGATGCTGTTAGTTCCAATAAAAAAGTTTCAGCTCCGAAATGTCTTGGACGACATATACTGTTGAGAGATGTTAGGTAAATTATACAAAGGGGTCACTATACAGAAAAATGAACATGTACATAGGGGCTAGCATGCCCAAAAAAAAGAAAGAATACATTCTGCTCTGATATTGGCCGACTACAAATGCTTCAATTGCTCGTACCTGACCATCTTATAGAAACATCAGGAGTATGAGTTCAAATTTCCATTGTTCCATTTAACCCGTTAGAAATCTTTAAAAAATTCCTCATAGCTTGTAATCTAAACCGGATCCGTATTTCCAAGCCTCCAGATGCTGCTTCCACTCATACTTAATCTTGGCCGGAAATGAATTTAGTAATGGTCTTGCAAAAGATTGGAATAATTATGAGTGAAAATGAGCTCGCACTAGAACTTGTTCTAACATGCTTAAGTTGTCTTACAGTTGTCATAGTAAGACGATTAGTTACCATAGATACGGAAGATGAGAGGATTACTTCGTGATACCTTAATGCAGGATCCACGAAGGTGGAGAGAAAAGTATAGAAACCCAGCATGAAAAAATGGCCAGACCATTCAACAAGCACAGGAATGCCAACCTGGAGACAGACAGACAGTCAGATTCATTTGAACGCGTAAAAGTGTAGATGCAAACAAACTGAGTTGGTTTAACATATGCTTTCCAAGATCTATTCGTTCATGTCAACCTATGTATGTAAACCATTGGTGCCCAGTACACATGCTTGCATTACTAAAGCTAATTTTTCATTTCTCTATGCAGAATTGATATCCCATGAAAGGAAGTCCCAACTCCCAACACAAGATGATGGGGGTATTACCACATTGTTAATCAATAGAAAGAACAATTAAGAGAACGAAATTGTAGAAGAAATGGGTTATTTATGTTGTTTGAGTCAGGTATCCATTTCTTGCATTCTAGACAACATGCCCAATAGATAGAGACAACAAAATCCTTCACTACCTGCTTGAATATTGATGGGATAATTTGGGGCTTAGTTAGTAGCACAAGCCCCAATGTCTTGGTAAGTGGCCCAAACTGTATAACATCCTGTCATCAGATGTGAAACCAGATGAACATGAGTACCATTTGGTATGATATTGATATGCAAATTGGAGTAGGCGCTTTTTGCAGAAGGGAAATTAACCTGAAGGAATGGTCTTAAAATAGGATCCCCAAGCCTCTGAAGAAGAAACATATAATATTTAGGCAATGCAAGAAAACTGTTACAAGCACATGAAGTAGAACAAAGTGGTCATGGCTGCAATAAAAAGAAAAGAAAGCATACCTGCATGCACAGGAAATTGACATGAAGAAGCTCATTAATAAATTCTGGAGAAACATTAGAGTTTTGTTGAGCTGACATTGCTCTTTGAAACAGCCATGAAGCACTTAGGTTAGGCTGCATTAAAGGAATTTATTCAGTCAGACTAATGCAAGAGAGGCTGTAAAACCATATAGTCAGAAAGCACAAAATACCGACCATGTAAGGATTTAGCAGCGATAAGCTTTCTGCATCAAGAAAATCTCCACTGATTGCCTCATATATTCCTTTGTTGTCAAACAAAAGGCAGTCAACGTTATTTCCTTTTTTACTGATATAAAAACTACAATTTTGTTTCTTTTAGCACAAATGTTTGATGCCAAATGCCTATCATGCAATGCAATTATCTAACTTGTGAGACAATGCAAATATATGGCTGAAACTTGTAAAGTAGCAAATATAAATGACTGCAGATTGCACATCAAGGATATACCATTTGCCAGTCTCCTAAGGTGCCTAGTCAAGCTTCCAAAACCACCAAATGAGACAGGTGATTGTATGCCACTGGCATCACCAAACTGCATAAGATACATTTGAGAATGCCAGTCACATTTGTAATGTAACTAAAACTAAATATGAGTCTCGAAAGCATGAATAATTCACCTGTAAAATACGATTAAATGCCGCTGGCAATGGGCTGAACAATTGATCCTCCCCCATTAAAGATTTGAAGTTAGACTCGAGAGCCAAAGTTACCAAATATATTCAACCCATGAGAAGTGTAAGGGTATCGTCACATTGAGCATGAATACTTAAATAAATCAAATTGATTATCCTCAAACAATATCATGTAATAAGGACTAAGGAATGAATAACTCATGAATTCTCTTCATGATAGTTACACTATTTACCTCTCGCGGTAGGTAGGAAAGATGCCATATATAACTCTCAATATCTTTAAATTGTCAAGAGAAACTCCCTATAAAGCAAGAAAAAGGAACAACATTGTCAATCAGTAAGACACATGAAAGATGCCATATATAACTCAATTCTAGAAGCAAGATAACCAAAATTTCTTTGAAAAACTTAGAAATACCTTTGAAAGGATAACCCAAATAATGCACTATTGCTTTAAGAAACCAGGATACAAATTATAAGTAGGGGAAAAAAACCAGAAAAGAAAAAAGAACACACTTTCTAAATTGTTTGAAGTGAAAGTTAGTTAAAACCAAAGTAAATCCAATATTCTCAAAAATTATAAAAGAGAATCTGGTGTGCTGCATAATAGCGAAGATTAAAATGAAAATCAACCTGATATTCTTGCATCAAGTCCCAATAGTCTTCTAATAACTGTTCTAGTTTGGGCGATCCTGGTTGAGGATTCACATAGGTGAACATATATGTAGTACGATCCATAGGACCAGAACCAGCAGGAAATGCCTGTGAAAAGCTTCTAATTGGCTTAATTCCCCAAAACAAAACCAAATCTGCGATTGAATTTGAATGGTATTCACCTCCCAAAAGTACTGCACTTTCAAGCCACCAACCTTCCTCACAGATGAACTACTGTATATAACATCACCTGTATAATTATCTTTAAAACCACGACCACAAGATCCAACGACAAGGCAAACACCATCTGGCTTCTTTCCCTTTCTTACCTGCAAAGCATATAGTTTAGAAGGCATATGAACCCAGATTGCAGAGATGAACTAGATGCACAAGTTGTTGCTCATGTAATGTCTATGAGTAATACCAGGTCAATGTCGAGGAAAAACATAAAAATCAAAAGAATTTAAGGAGATTCTAACCCCACACAAATGAGTAGAACAAATGCAGACCAGACCAAAGCCACATTTTCCTTGTTGAATCCTCAAATAACAGGGATAATTAAGAGTTTGAAAAAGGAGAAGAGCTGACCTGTCTTACGACAGGAGAAAAGTTCCCCATTGCATCAATAACGATACGGGATGAAAGAATCTTACCATCCTCAAGTTGCAGTGCCTACAGAAAGAAACCACAGAAATGGCTATTATTTATGAATTTAGTATTTTGAGTACTGCATTAAGCAGTTCTCTGCAATTCCATGTGTTAGTAGACATACTGCTGCATCCTGATATACAGAAATGCTGGTGGCACTGCAGCCCTCGAAGATGACTCCACCAAGGGAAATAAAACGTGTCTTCATCATGTCTACAAGCTTTACAGGTCTGTAGTAATAGAATAATGTTTATGATGATCACACAATCTGTTGCAAAAGTAAGGTCATTTCCTATTTGAACAGCACCTTCAATCACCTTGTGGGAGAGATTAAATTTCCAATTCATTGACAAGCCATAAAACAGATAGAGAGAGAGAGCCAATATACCTTTATACATTTATGTTCCCATTAGATTGATTGTATACACACATTTTTTCTTTTTGGGGGACGATTGGCTTTGGTCAAACTCAAGACCTTCAGCTCTAAAAATAACATCAATACAATTGAGCTAAAGCTTATTGGTCATTGCACACATAAAATAAACTATAGATGGTGTCTTCAAGCTCAGTTTTCCAATAAAACCTCATTAATAAAAGCAGGCTAAGCTATTGCTGTGCTCATTTGTAATGTCTAATCGCATGGCATATCCAAGAACATAATTTGTGTACAATCTAAGTCAATAAAGCTTGAAACCACAGGACATATGAAAATTTGCTAGCAGTTATTGGAAAATTCATGATTTCTGTTCTCTAAGTGCCCGTGATATCTATGCTACATGTTATCCCAGAGTACCTTCTAAAACTGATGATAACTTACGAAATACCAAGATTGAGAATGTCTTCAACCCAGATTTCCCCCTTACCCTCAAATCCACATCTGTTCTGCACAACAATAAAATTTGATAAGGAGTGACTCAAGGCAGCACTAACAAGAAGATAAAATCTGATGAGAGCATGCAACATAAAAATGAATTACCTCAGTGTGAAATTGAAAACTTAAATTTGGTAACAAGTCAAGGTGTCCCATTGGTGAATGAAAGTCACAGGTCATATTTTAGCAAGGTCCAAAATCACTTTTATTCATAAAAATATAATTTTGAATGTGAATGTTCTTACTTCCAGAAGAGCACTATAGTGATCATCTGGACATCATAGCTGTAATCTGAGTCAAATAAGGTACCAATCCACTCCAAACACCTGGATGTAATATTCTCTTTACATAACAAAAGACAGTAACTCAGCAAAAGAACTCACAGGATTGAAATTTACAGCCGTAGCTTGTTTGGTTTCTTCTTCTGTTAGAACCCCTACTTTCACAAGCTCCAAGAGCTCTTTCCTCGAGATATTCCATTCTTGCTCCCTCTAATAATCAGAACAACTTACATTGTAAAAGCATCATTTGTAACTTGCATCTATAGATTGAACTCACAATTGTCCATACCCCTTTTAGTATATTTTTTTCCACAATCGCTACTTGAAGACCTTTGGCACTCAAGGCTGTAGCAATGAAAATTCCCAGAGTACCTCCACAAACTACCACATCATATTTATCCACTGCTTTGTCAGTCAGATCAGACAGGATTGACTTCCCTGGAAAACTTGACACTACTTTCTGAGGTTCTTGATAAACTGCAGAATGGTTATCAAGATCATCAGACGTTTAAAAGATCCAAACTAGACAGTATAGCCATGCCATGAGTAACAGGAATTTGACCTTTTTGAGCAGAACATATACTAGACCAGATGTTGTCCAACCTTTTTAGGGCACTGTATGAATATGCCCCGCCGGCACCTCCAACTTCACTACTAATTGCAATGCTCTCCATTATCCTCTACAAAATCAGAACAAGAAGATTCCAATTCAAAAGCATCAGTTAAAGTCCTTCAGCATGTGAAAAAGTTGCATATAGAAGGTTTTTCTTTTCTCTGTTCCAAATACCACTTGCCACTTGGACGCCATGGTTTTGGGGATTTTAGTGACTGTGAGTCAGCATTTTAGAACCAAAATATTCTGCACGAAAAATTTATCACATTTTGTTCATTTTTCATCCTAAGGTAAATTAAAACTTACGGAGCACTACATAGGTTTTATAATGGCATGCAAAGCGTGCAATCAAACATCTCACCAAGAGTATAATCACATGATCTCTTGTGTTTCTCACATAGTTCGATAGAATAATAAATGATACACTGGTCTACATGCTAAACGCAGACAGAAATAATACAAGTAGAACACGCGTGCAGAGAACCTTATTTCTTTTTTTGAAGGGAGCAGTATAATCCAACAATCTGAAAAGCCATATGAAAATTCCTATATATATATATATATATATATAAAAACAATTGCAAAGACAACCAGCCTCTTTCTGAATAAAAGGGTGTCTTCTAAACACAAGGAAACTTTTTTTTTTTTTTGGCTCCTGTAGAACAAACAGAAGAACTTGAAAAAACTTACCTGAGTTCTAGAGGGAAGGGTTTGTGCTTGCAAGGACATTCTTCGATGAGACGTCTCCTTTCTTCTTCTGACGAAAGGTCTCGCTTTTGGATACCAACAACACACCCCACAAGACTGTCCAATCTGAACCATTGCCATATTCTTTACCTTCCCTTTCTTTCTCTTCTGATTATATAATCAATCTATAACATGATTTCCGAGGAATCAATCTTTAACGTTAGCAACTCACTCTATGCGGAAGAGAACTGCACACGTTAACAAGTTTACGGTAGACTACTTAAACAAAAACACTGTTCTATATATATAAATACATATAAAGTTTAAATTATCAATATTCAAATCAAATTTTAAATTAAAATCTTTAATAATAAAATAATATATAAATTTATTTGTCATTAATCAAAATATTCCAAGAAAGAGTATTCTAACACTTAACCCCTCAAAAAGTCTCCATTTTTCCTCAATTGCACTCTCTTTTCTGTATCCTCATCTTTAAAGTAACCATAAGATATAGACACGTGTCCAAATTCTATCTCGCCGGTGACATGTAAGGCTCACCTGCATGTGACTTTATTTGAAGCCCTTGAAAATTGCAGTCGGATAAACCCGGGGGCTCGACCCGGGTTTATAACAAAAAAGCTCAACCTTGACTCTTTTCCTCGTTCTTATGCTTTGCAAATTCATAATTATCAGGTAACTGCTTGCTATTCCTTTTTCTTTCTTTCCTTTTTTCTCCAAAAAAAAAAATTTTGCTGGTTTCTGTTTATCAAAAGTTTTCATCATCTCAATCTGCTTTCTGTTTGTTTCCTAGAAAATCAGGGAATTGAACAGGAATGCGAAAGCTCTTTTCACGAGTAGTAAGTTTGAATCTGAGAATTTGAAGAACCCAACCCATGAAAATCTTGAGTGCTTGCATCAGGCTATCTCTTGCTCGAACTTGGTTTCTGTCTTAGTGGGTGTGACATAGTTAAAGCAGTTGGGGCTGTTGTCTGTAAGTCCGAATTAATGTGTTTCTCCTTCATATTTTCTTTCCTTAAGTGCAGTGGTTGAAATTGTAGAATCTTGTAAGAGAACCAGAGAGAGAGAGAGAGAGAGGGTGGGAGAGACAGCGAGAGGTTTCTTGCTCGAGTGCTTAGAAATCGCTAAAGTGGTTTTTGTTTTTTTTATTATTGGTTTTAATCTTTATGTAGGTTAAGGCATAGCACATGGGCCAATTCTTTAATAGAAATGCTTCGCCCAAATACCGTCAAGTGGTCAAACATTTATCGAACTAGTTACTCGGTTTATGGTGATTGTCAATGGCAATGTTTAAACTTTTCTGTCTTTGCAGGCGATACTGGCCATCTCAAGGAGGTGAACAAGGCATATGTTGAACATGGCTATGGCAGGCATGATTGCACAGCCAGCCTTTAACTTCTTCTCTGCCAACAGCAGCATTCGAGATGGTAAAAATTTAGTACGTGGTATCAGACGACGTCAGGGTATAAAGGCAATGTATGTAGAGAAACCTCTGGAGGAATTGTACAACATAAAGGTAGAAAGGAAAGTATCACCAGGGAGACTTGCTCAGCTTGGGGTTTCAAGATGGTCAATGTGGAAGACCGGCAAATGCAAATTGCCCTGGGACTGGCAGGTCGATCAGCTCGTTTACATAGAGGAAGGGGAAGTGAGAGTGGTTCCTGAAGGGAGCCAACGTTACATGAGTTTTGTGGCTGGAGACTTGGTTCGTTACCCCAAGTGGTTTGAGGCTGACCTCTTCTTCAATGGTCCATACCAAGAGCGTTACAGTTTCCGGGCGTATGGTGATGATTATTGATCCTATTTCCATGCATTGGCTCTCATCCTGGACATGCCTGACTGCTTCTGGGCCAGTAAACCACCAACAGATTCTTACCATTTTAGCCAGAGATGCAAGTCTCCGTAGCAGTATGCAATTACTCTGTGCTGTATTTTTGAATGTATCTGAAAAATTCCTGCGTAGCATTTTCCATGGAAACGATCAATTGGGCACATTCATGAAGATATCATGAACCACCTTGTGATCAGTCTCTTTTACTCAAATTGCAAATCAGTTTTTGGGCTATTGTTTGTTGAAAATCAGGTGGGTGATCAAGAAGATTCAAGATAAAACTTCCCAACTTACTGCATTCTCAGTTTCATTTGATAGCTTTAAGTTGTTCATATTTAATATTTTCAGAACATCTCATCTTAATAGCTTTAACTCGTTCATAATAATTTCCGCGTTCGGCAAGCTAGTAGACTTCCTGGGGTCTAAAATCCTCGGACCAGATGGCATGGTCTCACTCCTCACAAAGATTCCGGAAGGCAACTTTCTAATTGCAGTACTAAACAATGGAAGATAGTATAATGAAGCACGATAATCAACCAGCCTAGATAAACTGACTTAAAATTAGGTAGTATGGAAGGAGCAATATTCTTTGAATGGTTACAGCAACTAAATTTTATGGGCTAAAAAAATATGAAGCATCAATACCTCTGTAAATCATACATTTTATAATACACACGCTTACACTTTCATGACCGAAGCAAGAAGGAAAATAGATTGATTAAGAACCCGGACATAGCCTAACCTCAGCACCACAAAACTCTCCTTTCACTACCAACGATGAGATCAATAATTATGCCATAGAAATCCATGTGAAGGGAGCCTAAACAATCACTACATTGAACCAATGAGTTCTAAACCTCTATCCCTCACCTAAAAACAAAGGTAAGCTCCTACGGTTTGACATTTGCCAAGTTTTCAACTCCCTGCAGCAGCTTGTGGGCTCGTCCGGAGTGGCAATGGCAACAGAGTAGGCAAACCTTGATGCAAGCACAAGATCATTTCTTACTACCTTAGATTCTGCCACCTCTTCTAAGCATTTCCATGTTGATTCTCGCTTCTCATGTATCTCTCTCTCCCTGACTTCATTTTCTTGGAATCTGACAAAGCACTTGTCAAAAAGCTCTTGACCGGCATCTGAGAATATCTTCCACACATTTAGGGTCAGACTCTGAACTGCTTGGTTCCAATGACCCCTCGTGCTTCTCTCCAAAGCTGAAAAGATTATTGGCAACATTACTGTATGATTCTGCGTGATCAAATTGCTTACGTGATCATTGTTCCACAAAAATAATGCCTCCTCAGCTACCTGCCAAAATAGATACATCCAATGAGATCAATATAAGTAAGACAATTTCCAAAATTTCTAACTCTTTCAGGCAGATATGCACGGCATGCAGCAAATTATGTCAAAAATTAGGCAACCAAGTGAAAAATGTTTATGGCTTTTACTGATCCTAGAACTTCCTCTGAAGTAACACTATACAAATGTTCATTGCGTACTTCTGAATGTTGAATCCACATATGAATTCACATGTAGGATGTTTGGAAATATAGAATTGCATATCAAATCTTCAACCTGTCAATATGTTATATGGACCTATATGTCTTGCAAGAAATTGGCCCTGTGCTGCTATACAATCACAAGAACATTTCATATAAAAATTCTCGAGTATAATAAAAAAAATATACCAGGTGAATCCTCAATTCCTTTGGTTCCAGCCTCCAACCAATTTCCTACTATATTGGCCTAAATTTTCTGTGTGGATGCCCGTGGATTCATGCACATGTTTAGCCTTTTGCACTTCTTACAGCTAATGTCACATATTTACTGAATTGAGCTGTAACATGTACTTTAGCAGGAGGTGTGTCAGGAAGAAAATGTGAGAAGCAAAAGCTGCTTGCCATTAAATTTAGTCTTATGTTCAAATTGCTGATGTAAATTCTATGGGGGATTAGTGGGGGAGATGCAAAACTTGGAGAGAACCACTACCGACCAAAGTGAATAAGTTTGTGAGTGTTCCACATTGCTAATACTTGGTCATAACCACAAAACATGAAATTCTTAAGAATTTCACATTGCTAATATTTGCAGTGGCTGTGGACCCCATTATCTGGCATGTGGATTTGGTTGACTTGATGATTGACCAAGTCTTTTTGTTGTTTTGCTCATTTTATGCGGTTAAACCCAATTACTTTCATCTATTTTTGTTCTTAAGAATATTTAAATAATTAAAAATTAAAAATTTTAATTTTTAAAGAATATTTAAATAAAGTATTTTATTATATAATGTACGAGTCATTAAACTTAACAATAATATTACGTTTGTTTATGAGAGTTGAATCACCCACCAAACTTTTGCTTACACAAATGCGGGTCCATGGCAGGTTTTTGTAGGAGTTTCTTTCGCCGTTGGAAGCTAATTGTCGATCCATTTGTAACTAATTGTAATTTTTTGATAACACGATCTTTATTCTTGACGAAGATGCGAAGGAAAGAAGGGATTTCACCCTTGAGAGCAACGCAGTTTCTCTGTACGGCAATTAAGGGGGCATGCAACATGGGCTACTATTGATATTGATACAAATATTGTAAGAGGATTCGAATAGACGCTAAAGTAAGCTTCCATAGTGCAGCAGAAATATATAACCCATCGATGCAAAAGTTGCCTCAAGGAAGTCAGCTAAATTTTGGCCCTATACATCTGTGCCACATGAGCATCTTTTCATATTACAACCTTCCAAGTTGTCTATCCTAATAAATCCATTTCATCCTGAATCTAAACTGATACAAGATACAGATTTAACCACATGTTCAGGTCTACCACTGTTCAGCAACCTAGTGAGACCTTTTATGAAATCAAAAAATAATAGACCAAAAATTCCTGTAATTGTTCAAACATATAAAGGAAGACCAAGGCAACAATGCAAGTTAAAACAACCAACAGGAGCCGCTCTTAAGCCCTAAGGTCAGTACAGGATGAGCTGCTTTCCATAAAAAATAACCTGATCAAGCCTAGAAATAAATTGAAAAATGGATATCATCCCATCCCTGAGATGTTTATCACACTCATCTGTAATCATATGGCCTTAGAGAATAATGAATAAAAAGTGAAAAACTAGTAAAAACTTTTTTCATACTTTTTTCCTATACCTCCTTAGCCTTTATAATTAAGTTTCTTGCAACTATTTGATATGCAACACCAATGCGCTCCCTATGCAATAAGTAAGGACAAAGAATGTAAAGGCTCATAACAGAAAAACGATAAAATTATATTGCAGAAAATCAGTATCATTCATTTCAAAACACGTGAGAACAAGAAATGTGAATTAGCCACCATTCCTTGTCTCCAAGAAATCTCATTGAATACTATAATTGTTGGAGAAGACTGTTGTAACAAGGCTAGAACCTCCAGATGAAAATATAAGTTTGTTCCCGAACCATATCAGATAGCCCTAAGGGACTACTGAGCAACTTCCATTTCATTCTGTGAGAAAAAGAAGCAGAATGGTGAAAATATGTGGCATTTAATTCAAGCTAAAAAGGCAGGGTGACTGTACATGAAAAGAAGATAATGACTTGAATGGCATACATCCAGAATAAAAATGCCCGAAAGTATTGGGATGGTTAGGTACCCTACAGAAAAAAGATCATGCATATACATTTTTCAATTGCATGCCAGATTATAAAACAGCACAAGGAAAAAGACCTTGACTCCCCTCCCGCGCCCAAAATTACATGCAAGATATAGACATTCTCACCTTAGCCTCAATATATGGTGAAACTGGAGATGCATCCATAGATCTTTTCACATCATCACCTGATAAACAGTCAGAACATAGAAATTGATCCAATTTTTGAGCTTCTTCGATAGTCATACCCATACAAGAAGGATGAAACCTGCAAAATATAGGAAATTGGTACTAATGCTAACTGCTGATAATTTGAAGATAAAAATTTCTACCCCAGTTTAAGAGATTTTGCCTCGAGATCCATCTTAGTGACAAGTCTTAACAAGAAAATATTCAGCACTTTCTCTGCAACAGATGAACAGTTAATGCATCCAAAAACATAATCATCTCGCACAAATTATAGTTTTAGTCAAAATATTGCCATTCAATTAACTCAGATTTGCAAACTGACAAGTGTTTCCGCATGGCTTTAGGTAATACTGCAAACGGAATCATTAAATTCCACTGGCTGAAAGCCATCTAATAGTGCAGAAAAAGTTACATGATTGCAACGATGCCATGCCACGTTGGTAAGAACCCGCGTAGCTCCAATAAGCAAAGATAACCGAAAAAAGAGAATCCAATCCTCGCAATTTGCAATGTAAAATTCCAGTTGAAAAAAGAACAAAAACACTAACAAATTTACCAATCGTTGCACCCCTCGCACTGCACCATGAGATCATCCGGGTTGTACAGCATCTCACATTTACAGTACCTTCGCGCAAAATAATTCTTATTTTAAAACTCCAATCAGCTCAACGCTCAACCCTCAAAAATAACTTCAAATCTAGAACTTTTTAAGGGCGTGGAGGATAATAAATGGACTCACACAGCTAAACGGTCAGGAGTGAACCCGCCAGTGACGACCTTGTACTCGAACCTACAGAAGTAATCCTCAGATCCAACATTTTCGAGCTTCGTGTAGTTCTTGAAAGAGTGCACAACGCACTTGCCTTCGATGGTGTGTGCACTCTGCACATCCAAGTGGTCAGACATGAACAGCTCTTCTTTGGTTCCATGGAATTGGCGGCGACCATCAATCGATTCTTCAGGCCGATAGTACCAAGGGACACGGACTTTAACAATGTTACGATGATCGGCTTCAATTCTCTCCACAAGCGCCACGTAGGGAGGCTTGTTGGAGTCCGATGGGCGCATTAAAACACAATCACCCGCTGCAAATAGCAAGAACACGAAACAAAACCAGACGATTGAGGCAAAACCCAGCAAGCAACGATCCATATGCGAAATGTACGGGTGGTTTTAAAGGAAAAAAAAAAAAAAGAGCGAATATTAATAAAAATAACAGCTCAAAGAGAGGAGAAAGAAAAGTGGGTATACGTCGAACAACTTTGTTGGTGCCTTTGATAGTGTAAGAATCGACGTCTTTTTTTTCCCGGGTTTTGTTTTGGCCATGAATTTGCTTGCTCTGTTTGGCAGTGAATGAGAAAGTCCTTCGTGTCTCTCTCCGTTTTTCTTGGATATGGCTCTGTGTTTTCTTTCGTTGTTGTCTTTTTTATTATACTTCTGTCAGAAGCGACAATGATGATCCAATGTCAGAGCTTTGACAGCAAAGCGAAATGTGTGGGATTGAAAGAGTCTGTTTTGGAGGAGACTCTTAGTTTTGGTAGGAAAGAGAAAGAAAACGAGAGAAAAAGGCAAGAAATTAAAAGAAAAGAAATCCTAAAGCTGGCGAAGAGGCCTCGACGGAATCAGGAGCTGCCGCTCCGGCGGAGAGAGAATGAGAGGAGGGCCAGGGTGGAGGACACGTCATCACCGACATTAATCATGTAATTTCCATCTAATTTTTATTTACTATGATGAATTAATGTCCAAATATACGTAAAATTTTATTTACAATAACATAAATATTAAATTTGTAAGTCAAACTAAAATTATTTATCATTTTTTTATAAAAAAAATTATCACTTAAGTATTAATAAAACTTGAATGATTTTTTTATATTAATTTTAATATTAATAAATTTAAAATTTTATTATTATACATTAAAAAATATAATAATTTTTTTTAAATAGACATTACTGTGCAACTCAAATCTAGACTAACAGACATTGGAGACAGAGACATTCCAAGGCCAAAATACTTTAAGACACAATCGAATACAAGTTTTATTTATTTTTTCATTGCGTAATTGATCGATGCTGCTTTCTCTTTCTCAGCGCCTTTTGGCAGAACTGCTAGGAATTTTCCTGAAAAAAGGGGTGAGAGAGAAAATTTTGTATGATTTACAAGAGATGCCATTATTTCAAAGAGGAGGTGTTTTGTCCCGTGGGTATAGTATACTAGCAGTTGCATTGACCCTCTCCCTGCAATAATTTCGGCCACCATTAGCATCATTTAGAACAGCTAATCGGTTAATGGAATATTAGTTGCGTGTTGATTCAAGTTAATTCATCAAGATTCTGCCCTTTGTGCTTTGGGCAAAGTACACATAACACCAGTTCTCTATTGAACAAGTGTTAACAAACCATGATATTGATCAATTGGAGGCCCCCCCCCTTTTATTCCTTGGAATGGAAGCAATAAAATTGAATTTGAATCCAAACCCAGGTGGCAAATACAATAAAGGATGCAAAAAATAGACATAACAAAGTGAAGCAGAATTGAATTATGAAATGGCCACATCACATTAAACTTTGTTTTTATTGTGTTTAAATTTTTTTTTTCTTTATTTTTTGACACATCTAATTATTTTTCCATTAAAAACAAAGATCAATCTTACCCACAATCCATAAAATCAATAGTAACATTCAACCCATCGTTTTTTTCCATTCCAATCTGAACAACTTTTTCGCAAGTTCATATCAGATATTGGGAGGCAGGGGCCATTGTAGTTAGATATTAGCAAACACAACCAGTGTCCATACATGCAGATGCTTCTGCCGGCCAATAACCAAGTCCCCCGTCCAGGACACTTAATTTCAGGCTTCAGCAACTGGGAATGCTATCCAAGTTTCCTTCAATATTCTTGCCGATTATCGCTTTAATAATTAATTGCTAATGTCGGTTCATAGGCCATAATACATAGATGACACATGCAGCTGCAAATTCTAGTGAAATTTGGAGAGCCATGATGCACAAGAATACAAGGCGCAAATTTCGCATCAAAGGCCTGCAGGCGCGTGGTCCAGGGAAAAGGGGTTGCCCATGACATTCTCCAGATAGTAATGGGGATATGCAGCAGCATCCATAACAACAAATTGCATATCCTCGGATGGCTTCCAGTGGCGCTTTCTCTGGTTGATGAACCAGTTGTTTATCTGTTTCTGGTCTAGACCCGTAGACTCTGCGAGTGCCAGCTTCTGAGACTCCTGCATAAGACGTCATACAACATAATAATGGAGGTTAACTTATTACACACAAATGGAGGAACCAGAATTTCAAGGAACCCATGAGTCGGTCCAAAATGATTGTTAGTCCACGTCTCTCATTTTACAGATGCCAAATAATTCATAAAATTTCGTTGCTATGATGCACATACAGTAGGAGCAGTTTCAAAGGACGAACAAAAATGGATGAAATCTCATGATTGACATGTTTCACATTTGGATCCATTTTGAGTAGGCAGACCAAGGGACTTAGAAAAAGGAAATGCCATGATCGTATGAGCAAATTTTTGTCAAATTCCTCTCTTTTTTGTTAACCCCATTCCCCTATGAGTTCAAATATTCACAACATTTGATAGACAATTATGTGCAATCAGGAACAAATCAGTTTGTTAATGTCAATCTCTGCCCTTTAAGGGCAAAATTGAACCAATCTTCCAATCTATTAGCTGCAACTTTGCTTATAGTTGCCCAATGAAGAGAGATTTTCTACAGCCTAAGACTTTGTTACTGTCAAATCTTTTAATCCTTGATTGAGAAATTTCTTGAAACTCTTTGATTGTATCTGGCAACACCCAGGGGATTGCAATTGCTGCATGCAGGATATATTTTTACATAACAACAAAGACAGAAGTGATAATCAACTAAGAGTTTAAAGAATAATTAGCAGAAATTAAGCAAGCATAACATACCGATGGGTAAGGCCATTTGTAGTGTCTGCTCCACCAGTCTATCAACTGCTGTCGAGCTTCCTTTGGCAATTTTCCATTCTTTTTCTTCTTTAAAAACACCTGTTTGAGATTGCCCAGATATCCACTGTACCGCCTTAAAAGCTGACCTTTCAAGTCCTTGTCTTCTGCTTGCGGATCTATGTAATTGTTATTTGCTTCAACCTCTTCCTCGGAGGATCCATTTCTACCTCCAAAATCACCATAAACTGATGCAGAAAGTCCAGTTGATTATGGAATCACAGAAAATCAAATGATGAGACAGAATCAAAAGTATGCATGCATGTATATCAATCTGACAATAACGTTCTAGATATAACATTTGAAGAATCCCAATCAAATAAACAACAAAATGTTTTGAACGCAAAAAAAATAACATTCAATTGAATCTTTCATATCCTTTTGAAATATTCGCGAAATTGAAGAACATTGTTCATCAAAGAACATTCAGTAACTTCTTATAACCTTTTGAAGAAGCCATAGTAGGAGATCCACAACATTAAAAGTTGAGAACACATAGGATTCCACACTATATTGGTTGTATAGAATACCGTGAAATCTAATTCATTTCCAATGTATTTATATACATGGCAGCTTATTCAATGATTTACTCATTGGAACAGAAAATTGAAATGGATATTAACATTTTGGTCTAGCCACAAGAATCCTTTACTGATTTCATTGTTGTGTATTCCTTGACTTAAAATAATTACTTAGAACATTTTGTCAATCTAACAACATCTACAATTCATCTCCATGCAAAGCCCATTAATCACCAAAGAAACATATGAATAAATTCATTTTTTCACATATCCACACCTATATAAAAATTTATGAGGAATGACCTCTACAAGAAAGAGAAGTGTTGGAAGCAGAAAAAATACCAAGGTGAGGGCTGCAAACATAAAAAAAGCAATAAAGATTTGAACAAACATGTTTATTGAAAAACTTATCTTTACAAAACTATAGACAGTCACGTTGTAAGTAATTGATGAATTTGAAATAAATCTCATTTAAGGGAGGTGAAAGACCTTGCGTTAGATGAATTAAGCTCAATTCCCCACTAAAGACCCCTAAGTAGATAATACAAAATGAAAGATCCAAGCTTTAAATTTTTGTTGATTGAGTGGGTTTTATGTAGCAGTCGTAGCACAGTAATATCCACATTTCACATTTGGAGAGTCCAAAAAATTGGTTGCATTACCAAAGTTTATAATTAACAAACTATATTACCTAACTTAAGTGAGATTATTAGTATTGATATACCAAAATAAAAAATAAAAACCTACATATTTTCCAATCTTAAATGATAAAAATTACCTAAATTAAGCTTTTGCTGGTGTTTAATTATGAACTGATAACACACTATGACCGTTGACAAAAAAAAAAAAACTTACAAATTCCCCACAGCATCTTCATAAAATGCACTTTCAGCTAAATTACAACTTTTTGTATACTAAAAAGTGCATCTGCTATCCATATATCAATGACAACCTCGTAATAGAATTGTGCTTGGTCTCTGTCTCAATCAGTAATCTGCAATAGTTTTTGGACATGTATCCCGTGCGGACACCATGCAGAAATTTGCAACACCTCTCAGAACTCAGATTACTAAAGAGATAAAAGGAAGTGCTTTAGCAGTGAAGTGGACCACAGCTCCTTTATATTTCCCTTGTCAAATACAAAAACCAATTTCTATTCCCATCAATAGGTCAGAATTCACAGTTCATATCTCTTTCACAATTTGATAGGAGACACGAAACACAGAAAGTTTCTCCACCAAAAATGAAAACCTAGAAAGCATTCAAGCCATTGGGTTGTGAAAAGACGAAGGATGCAGATGCAGAGAAAAGAATCAGAGTAAGATAAACGTACAAATACAACCATTTATGTTCAGCCATAAAAAATTTAATGAAGGATAAGTACACACTTCTCTAACTGTTAGATGATACCCCTATGTCGTTCGTTTTCATGGAAAGCTACATGCAGAATAGCAAGGAGTTGTCACTTGCCACTTTATCTGTGCATAAATTTATAGATCAAAAGGCTCCTGAAGGACAAAGACAAGGTAAGGGGTGGGGGGGAGGGCAGCAAAGGAAAGGGAGACAAGTGGGAGCAAAGCATATCACCAGAACTAGAAGAGGCAACCGTTAGGGCATTCAATTGGCACTCGATACTTGAGAGAAAAAGCATGGCTTCTTTGAAGGGTTTCGTAAGCTCTTGCTCATACTTGGTCAACATCTCGCAGTAAGCCTCCATGAACTGATCAAGCGCTGGGTCTTCGCCTACGCAACCTCCAACAGACCTACCGACCCCAGATGCACAAGCTTCATCTAACCTAGCCACAACTTCAGGAGGTGCCCCAATCTGGTGATTTTTCATCAGCCATTATCACAAGTACATGCAAAGAAAAAAGAAAAGGCTCCACATCAAATCTTTTGTTGTGTGAAAATGAAGCATAGAGTGGTCGAGAAAACCAAGAAAGACAATTTATATATTAGTGAAAGTAATTAACTTTAAAAAAATAAAAAGGACCCCCATTTTATATTAAAAATCTACAGGAAAGGTGCCTCTCCCAGATAGCAACTTGACACTTAGTAGGTTTAACGTAAGAGCCAGGCAATTGGATTCTGGAAGTTGGGGCGTCAAATTTCCACCTTTTGGCAATTAGCATAGGCAGCTAAGAGGCGAGGGAAGTAAGGGTGAGCCATGATCTTAGCCCGCATAGAATGATTGTTGTTGCCATGATCCGACATATTGTTGGTCTCCATGACATAAGATCCTGCGCATTGTTGTGGAAGTTCAGTTCTTTGAGCAACATCAAAACAGAAAAACTTACAACGAAGACACCATGGTATATAGGGTTGTTGCTCAAATTTAATTAGGTTAAAACAAATGGAGGGGAAACACTTTTCTACCTGCGCCTGCACCAGAATTCATCACGACCATGGAAGAAAACCCACTATCGCTATCTGCAAAATCCATCATAGAACACGTACCAGTACTGGGTCCTCCCGCCATTCTCTGTGTCACCCTGAGTCTGCGTGTCTCCTCAAGTGAGAGTCTCTGCGAGTGTGTAGTGAATGAAATACTTAAAAGAAAAAAAAAAAAAAAAGGAGAACAATCTTTATCACTCTCTTTCCAAAAGCACTTCCGGCATTTGTGCTTAACAGTTAATCATGCTTTGCAGCGGTCTCTTTATCAGGATTCAGAAGCAGAAAATCCTAGTCAGGAAGCCCCAGATGAGAGAAGGGTTTTCTTGCTTTTCCTTTTCCTTTCCTTCTTGGCTGGGTCTATGAAATTTTTAGATTCAGATTCTCGGAAAATGAGTTCTCATTTCACCACTCTCTGTACATCAACAGTTTCTCACTGTTCCTTACACACAGAAACAGTTCCTCTCCCTTCGCGTAAAAACTATACATGTAGCCCTCTCTCATCATCTGGTTTATTTACACACGTATATGATTACAGACACAGAGCGAGAGACATGGGGGAGAGGCTTTGTGTGTGCACGCGGTGATAACGTAACGTGTGCCTGTGTGAAAAAATATGAAAAAACAAAAAAATAAAAACAAAACAGCACTGAGCTTTTTCCTTCCCAATGACAGCACTTTCACCTCGTTTGTCGCACTGCCACTGACGCACTCCTACTATTACTGGCTGAGATTGGAGAGAGGCAGAGAGTTTGAGAGAGAGCGAGAGCGCTTAATGATGGGTTTGTAGAGGGTATCAAAATGGATAATGCGCCAGCGAATGGAAATGACGGCATGGAAAGGAAAAGTCTCTTTTATTATTTATTTATTTATTTATTTTTCGGCTTTAATAGAACATACCGTTTAGTATACCTACAAGGTTACACGAATAAATACAGTATACATTAAAAATTATATATATATATAAACACACACACACATTAAAATATCTTGCATTATTGATTCACATATTAAATTTATTTTATTTTATATTTTTTTAATTGTTACGTGACTTATTCAAAACATAAAAATGTCACACCTGCGATGGTACCCTGGTCCTCGATTGATGGTGAGAATTAATCTCAGCCATTGATATATATATATATATATATATATATATATATATAATATTCCCCTGGCTTTTGATTGATGGGAATACTTCAATCTCATCCATCCACCCGTCTATTCACGATTAAATATTCCTTCTGTGATTTTGGATTCTCAGCTCTTCAATTTATCTTCTCTTTATTTACTGTCTGACTCTCTGTTTTTTTTTTTCAGTTTTTTTACGGACTCCGAGTAAAATCCAATAGTAATATCTTGGTACTATAACTGTTTGTACAAGTGACACAAGCAAGGTACGTGATTTAATAAAAGGTATTATTGCCTTAATTTGTGATTGCCACACATAATCATTCATTTTAAAAGAAAAAAGCACTTAATAAAAATCGAATTATTCTATTTCTTTTTTTTCTTCTTCTTCTTTTTTTCTAGCCCATTTCATTGTACGGTATATTATAAGTATTAAGTAATTATGACTTTCTTCAGAACATAATTGCGAGAACTACTTTGCTATATCGGAATGTGTTTTCTTAAAATCGACAGCAACTAAGGAAATTATAAATAACTGGGTGTGGGTGATAGCTGTGGATACAATTATAATGGTGATGAATGTTCTAAATATTGATCCCAATTTATGATTAAAGGACAAAATTACAACCATACGATTGTAGTTAGATGTTCTATAAAAAATATATACATATATATATTCTTCCATCAAATTAAAAACTTAAATTAGATATTAACCCAATCAAAGGCAAAAAAGAGGAAAAAAAAAACCGAATTTAGAATTTAATGTAAAATCTTAAATTATTAGGTAATGCATCATTTCAACTCACTTATTATTATTATTATTATTATTATTATTATTATTATTATTATTATTATACTTAATTAAATAAGTGAAAACTAGATACTCTACGTCTCCAACAAACTTTTTTTTATTTTTTTTATTGTCATATACTCTGTACCTACATGAAGAACGGAGTTTATATTACCGGCAAGTGGATAAACTTTTTAGCACTTATAGTGTTGAGTAAGATATCAGTAAACATACGGAAGACAATTAGATTAAAAACGTACAGATTTAGATACCCTTTTTGCATTTACGTGCAACCTTAGATTATATATATATATATAGAAAAAGTGTTCTGAGTCCAAAATTTTAAACAGCCAAACGAGCCAATATTGGCTAAAATGATTATATTAATTTGTTGTTGACGAAACATGAGAGGTGAGAAGACACGAGCTCGCTTAAGTCCAAGAGGAGAGAGAGTGTGTCCGAATGCATATACTAAATTACTTCACAGAATATATACATACAGCCTAAATTATTAGGGGATGCAGTATAGCTGGGGCATCCAGTTTATAGAGATTTTTCGTGGGCCAGGCCCACCGAGTTGCCTTTAGTGAAAGAAACCGAAGAAAAGAATGAAAGAAATAAAACAGAGAAAAATGAAAATCAAATCTGGGTCGGGCTGGACTGGACAGAATTGGGCTTATCGTTTCTCCTTGGGCTTAATTGGGCCCTACCGGAAAGAGAAACAACGGACACCAATAGCCCAACCGACACGTTGGTTCCATCATGCCTTCAACCGCAGCACAGAAATAAACCTCACTCGAATTCAAATTCTCATTCTCAAAAGCAGATTTCACTGCAAAACCCAACAAATCATATACACCACCGCCGCAACCCCAACGGCTTTCTCGCGTCCAGCGGCCTCCACCGGTAATCATGCCACCCATGGGGTGGTCCGAAGGTGATGCTGCTTTCCTCCAATTCCTTTGCCATGCCCGGTGTCTCTCCCTTATCCATTCTTTTAATTTTATTGGTTTTTGTTTAATTAATTTAAATCTTGATCAGTTGACCAAGTTTCGGTTAATGGATAAGATCACTTTGATTAGACTAGTAAAAAGTTGAAGAACTATTCTATTTTGGGGCACCACGAGATGAAATGACCGAACAAGACAACAAGAATGGCTCTGTCTGGCTATCAGACAAAAAGCAGGGAGTACCTCGTACCTCACAGGAGTTGCCGTGTCTTTGGACCAGAATTGCAAGCGCCTACGACATTTGAGCTTTCAGGTTCGGATAGGCATTTGAATCCGAAGATATTTGCCTTTCATTTCCGGGGCTTCGTGGGACGAGCCCAAATCAACAAATATTGGCGAGAAAGAGAGTTATTTATTTTTTTAAAAAAAAAAATACATGGAAAAAATTCATATAAAAAGTAAATTTCTATATCATTTATCAAATTGAAAAATAATTCCGCGCAGATAGTGGGCCACCACTTGGTTTAAAGGAGCCCACATCCCTACGATTTAATTCATTCTATTTTATCAAAGGGCATCAACTGCTATGCGAATCAAAATTCTGAATTTGCTTCTTTGTTTTTTTTTTTTAAATAAGAATTCGCATATCTTCTAAAGAATCAATAAGTCCAAGTACATACTTTACTACAGTGAACATCTACTTCCTTTAAATAAAACACAGAAAAATGTAAAAACAAAAAAAGAAAAGGGAGAGAAGATGAGAGAAAGCAGTTGGGATTTGGGAAAGGAGAACACTTTCATCCACTGACAAGTTAAAACACTCAATAAAGAAACAAATAAAAGAAAGAAAGAAGATAATTAGATAAAAATTTGAAAATCATATTTGGGTCGGGCAGGTCCAGACCGCGTGGGCCTACAGCAAATTGCCGGACTTTAGTAGGTCCCACTTCTCCAACGCCACCTCCGTCGCTTTCCAAGTTCACGCTCATTCTCAAGACCGACGCATTACAATCCCAAGCCTAGCAAATCATACGTCTCCACTACCACCCGATGTGGAGGTCCGACGGCTTTGCTACTACCCTCCCATCTCCTCACTATGCACAGTATCTCTTTATGTTCCATCGATTTCCTTGGAATTGTCGGGTAATTGATCAAATCATTTAAATTGTTAGTTGTTAAGACGAAGAATTAGTCTATTTTGGGGCGCCATGAGACTATTACCAAACAGCAAGACAAAACGAATGGATTTATGTCAGGCAAAAAAAATAATCATCTCCCATAGGACGGTTCGAGTCAGGCGTAGACAATCTCCTGAACATCTTTATAAAACCTGAACTTTCATTCCTTCCTCTCATTTTCAAGCTCCCTTCACACAGGTTCAAGTATAGTATTGGGTAGCAGATAGCAACTGATACCAGTTGTACAACGCTCAAATGCACCTTGTCATCCACTGTTCACCTATAAAATAATTAAGGAATTCAGCAATTGTTCCGCAGGGTCAGGCTGGGTGTTTTCCGTCTATTAATGATATTCACGAGTTCGCAAAATCACCAGCCTAATAATGTGAATGATTCCGGGTTCTCGTACCAATATATGCATCAAATATCGGGAATAATGCTGCACAGCACCAGATACAAAATTTTGGCTTTTGAAAGTAAACAAGCTGATTACAACAAAAGAAGGGGGAAAAAGGGTACATTGCCTTTAACAAAATAAGAATGGTGCCACTCACTCCATTTCTTTTTCTGGTCCAAAATACATGGTACAACATACTGATATTATGATTAGCAAACATCCAACTAGTCCACCAAAAGACGGTGCCATCCTTGATAAACAAATTCCCCATGCCTGTGACATTGCAGCCTGACAAAAAGAAACTAGGATGAAGCCTTAACAATTTTCACAGTTTTACAAAAAAATTGACATGAATTCTTTATGTAATCTCTGTAGCTCTTCATGAAAGTTTGATAATAAAAGGTCAACAATGCAAAATCCCAAGATAACAATTCCTGGATCAGTGAGCAAGAATCACAACTTAAGGGCTCCACCAAATTGTGTTTAACTCTGACAAGAATATTTATAAATGACAGTTCAATTGATATGCCATGACTGTGCATGTCACAGAGAGAGAGAGAGAGTAAGAGACCTCAATGTACATGACATTTGCAGCTTTACTGGTCTTCTCAAGCTGAAGCCCACGGGCTAAAAACACCTACGTTACAGACAGAAGCTTAAATGTCCAAATGTCGCCCAAGCACCAGTCATAAATCTACAATGCGTTGAGAAAAGGCAAAACTGTGCTTTTATGTAAAACTGCTGGATGCATAACTGAAGCAGAAAAAATACAATTTGAAGTAGCACCTCTGCAAAGAATGCCAGAACACCAAGAGCAAGCAGGAGAAAAAGTGAATAAATATCTGGGAGCACAAAATCCTGCAATATTAAATAAAGCTCAATTGAGGGTAATATGGTATCGATTAACATTTTTTATTAGGACATATCTTTGCCGTGAAAGGCTAACAACACAATGCTCAAAAAATATGCACAATAACACAATTAATTGCAACTTCTTATATTGAGACAGTGCCAAACCTGCATGTGGAGAAATAGAATCTAGTGGAACTTACCTCAAAGGAAAATGTACAAATGGCTGCAGCAGTGCTGGCTAGTATGCCAAAAGAGAAAACAGTAGCCCTGGAAAAAGTATATGCTTCAAACTTTTAGGGTGTAATGTGAGACAAAAGCCGAAGTTAGCAAAAAAGTACATGCATCAGAACCAATTGCGATGTCCGGAAAATGGCTAAAAATGCAAGGATATGCAAAAGCATTTTAGAAGGCCAAAAATAAAACTCTGATCAGAAGTGTCTTTCCAACCTACATGTAGAGTTAATCATCTTACACAGGTTGATCAGAAGCCTTTGCTCCAGCCCTTATAAGGCAGTAACTGATTCCACCACTTAGTGATGAGAACAAGCCAACCAATACAGCATATATATTGTAGCTTCGCCAGACCGTATTGTTTAGTCCCCCAGATCTACTCAAACCCACTGGCATGACAAAGCAATAAAACAGGCATCAGTTAACAAACAGTAGTCAGCATACTGCAAGAGTGTACTGCAATTGGGGAAAAAAAAAAGAACATAGACTGCCATTTCAACTACAAAATTATAGTTTCCAATCAGTGACACAACTATAGTTACACAACAACTTAATATACCATCCTGAATATTGCAGTGATCTGCTTGCCTACACTAGTACACTTCCTTTAGTGCACAAAGACAATTGGCAGCATTCAGACAGACAAGCAGATATGAATAGGTCCAATTTACAACAGCAGAATTATGGTGGAATTTTCTCATTTTCCACCATAGATAATGCAGCAATATTAGCACAGTTTAGGAGGTTTGGTCAACTCACTTCTCTACCTTGTGAAGTAAGCATCTGTCTGAAAATAAATAGCACACCAAAGAAACTGCAAGCAAGACCTGGAAAAGGACTGGCAGTTAGCAAAACAATCACTTTGCATATATCAAAGATGCCTCAATTTTCAAATCAAATGCATAAAAAGGCATGAAAGTGAATCTATACCTCCAACATCTGCAATCTTCAGCTTCTCACGCAACATGATTCTTGCCACGATTGATGCCATGATTGGAGTTGTGAAACTTAATACAATAGCCTGAGACAAAGGTAATCTTTGAATGCTGAAAGAAAAGAACAAGTCAACCAGCAGTCATAACAGCATTATGTTAATTCATCGAATTTCGTAAGGATGGAAGTTTATGAAAGAAAAGAAAAAACCCAATGTTCTTAAATAAGGTAGAGCAAGCCCCAAGAATAACAACGAAGTTTTGATGTCAAATAAAGCAACTGTAAAAATCATGGATAAAAAAAGATATTGACAAGATTGAAAATACTACCAAATGTGTGCGACTTTTCACAATAGAATGATCAACGTTAGGCACTAAATGAATGTAACTTCCTGCATAATTTATCTCTCAGTTCTGCTGTGCTGCAAAGTTTAGTTGTAGGATGTGAACTTAAATCAATCAGCTAATACAAAATCATGAAAACTGCATCCATATGGCTGATAACAACAAGCAATTAGTGCCTCCAGGAGTCTCCGTGGGCTTAATATACCCAATCCACCTAGCATGCTTTATAGGAAGGTAATTTTGGGCATGAAAATTTTATTTTTATTTGATTCTAGCAATCCAACTCGTGAACATCTTTCAGAAGAGTGAAAATGCTGTGCAAATTAGTGACAAGAGCCAACAAGATATAAGTAACATATGTGATACAAAAACTACCTCTTATTGAATACAAAATAACTAGTCTGTGAAGTGAAACTCACCAATAAATAAAGCTGAACAATGAGAGAAATCCAGTTAATGCTCTCAAAAACAGAAGTTTCCTTGCATGAGCCGGTCCAAGTATTGGCTGTCCACTTATTCTCAACCACAGATATGACAATACCAAGACTATTGTGCATCTTGTGAATGAAGTCTCAAACAAAGGAATAGACCGAGCTGTGACTACAAAATGTAATTTAAAAAGCAAAAAGAAATGGAAAACAAAAGAAAAATAAAATGACTGATTAGAATTTGGGTAAAAGTGAGAATTAGAACTAATAACATATCTACAACAAAAAATGCATATACATGACATAGGTTAAATGGGAAAGTATCCTGAAATATAATCAGTGACCAAAAGACTCCTGCAAGTAAAATACTTGACAGTAAATAAGGATGATTACATTGATAAAGTGATAATGATTAGCAGGTTTTAGCAATTTATGCAAACCATCAACCATCATGTTCAAGCAAATATCCTTAAGAATATTCAAAGAATACTTCATGCCCTATTCATTGATGAACTTTGATACAATGAGACAGATGGTTTACATAAGGGTACAAAACAACCATAAAAAAACCAAAACATTTAGTTTTAGAAGGTCTTGTGAGTCTTCGAATTTGGATACAAAGTACCTGAGATGCCAGGTAACTAACTGACTTCTGGAAATTTTTGTCAAAGTTTCAAAGCAAACACATGCTTTTAATATTAGGATGAGAAAATGATGTGGGATGATTATCTTCATGACCAATTTCAGCATCCCAGTACATAGAACAACATTCATTGCGTTATTTAAAGCCTTGCTCAACCCTTCAAAAGGCCAGAGTTCAGTTCAATTTGCTTACCAGGTAAAAGAGTAGAAAGAACTTCCATTGAGAAGTAGATGGTTGATGATAGGGCAGCACAAAGTAGGCCCGAGTATCTGGATCCGCTCCAAACCCACAAAATAAATGGAGCCACCACAGAAGACGTCTCTGAATCAGACAATCTTTTTGCTTCCTCCTGCAAATAAATACCAAAAAAAAAAAAACAGATAGATAAAGATCACTAGATTTTGCTTGTGCGGAGAATCTTCTGGATCTTCTATTACCAACAAATGTTATCGATCGGAATAGAAAAAGAGTTCAAAGAAAAGGCAAAACAAATTCAAATAAGGGATTAGGGTTCGATTACTCTAGGTCTTCTATGAGAGTAAGAGACGGAGAAGATATTGAACTTTGGCTTTACGCGAGGAGTTATTTCGTCGAATCTTGTCCCACCACCGTTGGGTGCGGGTTCCACCGCGTCTTGCACGACCATCTCCACCACCCGATCTTCACCGCCAATCTCGGTAGAAGCCGCCATTATAGGACTTCAGAAGAAGGAGAAAACGAAACCCCTAGAGCTTTGAGCGCAACCGGTGAGATTGTTAACGTAACATGATGTCATCGAGAAGACCATGTTTAGGTGGAGAAGAATCGAAATGGCTATTGACTGAAAGCGGTCGAGTTGGTTTCTACACGTGGCAATTTGTCGGAAGCCCCGAGGATTGGGTTGGTGAAAGGCCGTTAAGGCGTTGTATAATGTTTTGTGTGCCTTTGGCTACTTAAGCCCTGTTTGGCAAATTGCTTTCTCCTTGTAGAACTTGCCTCTCCGTCTTTTTGGTTAACGGTGATTTCCAAGGTGTTTTAATAATTTCTTACGCAAATAAGTTACGTCACCGGAGCTTATGTTTCCTCTAAATGGACCGGCGATAAATATGCCAATTACAATTCCCACGCAACAGAAACAAAAGGGCCATTCATTACTCTGCAAACCATCCATAATGGGCTTATCAATGTTCAACTCCAACATAAACACAGCTCAACTTGTCAGTTTTTAAAATGAAGAATATTCATAATAATTCAACAAGGCTAAACCAATGATAAAGCTTCGATTTCCTTTTCCTTTCTCATCATTAAGTGTCAGATTATGGTGAATTAATTGGAAAATAAAAGAAAAAATAAAGAACACTTCCACCTTTCTACTATCAACGGCTTTTCACTATCTGTATTTTTCATTAGCATACACGTAACTTGCCAAGAATTCAGAAAATTAAAATAATAATAATAATAATAAAGTATATATTTGAAATGAAACAATCGACTACGATTAGAATCTACAACCTGGTTTCGCGTATCAAGCTCAGGAAGTTGCTTATACGTGACTCTAGATTTCACCTGCCTATACGGGTATCCGAAACGAAACGCGTTTTGTTTCGCCTTTCGGGGAGATGAGACCACAGCTGGAATCGGACGAACCGGTTGAGAAGATAGTGCGTGGCAAAAGAGAGAAGCCGAGGGAAGATCACGTGGTATACACGTGTTTCAGAGGGTAACTTTGGGAACTGTCTTAAATGGGACCTTCAGTGCGCTTGGGATTTTTTATGATTTTGTTCAAGGGAATATAGTGGAAAGCCACGTGGCTACACGAGAATCGATAATTGCGGGCCTACTAATTTTCCGGACGGTCACCAAGTCGGGCGGGCTGTGAGTTGGAGGATCCAGTTTTGCATGGACTTGGATGGTATCACTTGACACTTGATTAGTAGTCGGATGTATATTACTATTTTTTTAAAAATTTTAAGAAATTATTATTAATGTTGGTTGTTGGATGTTATCTCTTATTGGGATTGCAAATAAAATATTTAAACTTGCAGATCCGTATTCTAAAAAAGTATTTTTTTATTATTGAAAAAAGATACATAATGACTAACACGGTGCAAATTTTATCCACAAATTCCAATAATATCATATTAATTAAATTTTTTATTAATAATTAACATTTAATATCACATTTTCTTGTTTGTATACAAAATTTAAAAATTGAATCAATTCAAGTACTATGTTGAAATAACCCACAATATGTATATTTACACATATTGGTCTCGTGTCCCAGATAAAATATGGATACAAAAAACAATAACGTCATTTTTTTTTATGAGGGTAATGTTATTTTAGTTTAGAATTTCATTGAGAGGACTGACCCTTTGGAAAGAGGGGCAGGTTCTTTTTTTTTTTTTTTTTTAATCTCTTTTCTTGGAAGGAAGGAGGTCCCCAACTTTTATTGTTTAGCTAATAATGTGCGAGAACTTGCCAAACGATGACAGTACCGATGGATTGGTTCGAAACATGGGCCAATCCCCTTGCAGCAAAGATGCTCAGTACTAAATGGAGAGCAAGCTCAGATCTCAAAATTCCTGTCATTTACTTCGGGCGGAGGGTCACCTGCCATTACTATTCTCGACGCATAAGTATGTGGGGCGCCGCAAAATTTCTAGGCTTCTGTGACTTGTGTTTTTTAGAACAAGTGAATGTTCTTGTCATTAAATTCAATTATAGTATATTAATTGTTTGAAACAGGCAGTCTATGATACTTGTTCTAAGAGAAGAAATTATAGCTTAAATTCCGTTTCTTTTATATATATATATATATATATATGCATGTATGTATGTATGTATGAATTATAAATTTTTTTTCTTAAGTAAATTAAAAAAGTAAATTCCGGTTATACATGTTAAACAGATTGTGTCCTGGCAATTGTTAAGCTGATACCAGAAGGAAGTACATGCGATGGCTTCCGGCCCATCTGCCAGACAAAGGAGGAGAACATTTATGACGAGTAGAAATGAGCATAATCTGTATAAAATCCTATGGGCACTGTGTTTTGACCTTGATCCATAAAATCTCCCGGACCCAGTTGCTTGTTCTAAAATTTTCTATAGTTAATGTGGCTAGAGTGTATCAACATCAATAATAGATTTGGTACGTCCGTAAGTATTTATTTCCGTAGGGTTTTACAACAAGGCGGGTTCTTCTTGTACTTGTAGGCCAAGTTAGCCAGCTGGATCATACACTTGGGATTCGGAAAGGGCATGGAGACAATTTAGAAGGTAGAAGGTCCTTGGCGGTATAAAAAATATCTTTTGGGAAAACTACAGCTACAAAAAAAAGTCGAATCGACCATTTTCTACCGAATTAACATATGCTTACTCTTACATTAATTGAGCCGCTGACGTCCTGGGAAGGAAGTCAAGTCTGGTCTTTTATTTTTCTTTTCCATTTTTGAAAGTAGGAAAATAAAATGTAACCATTGAAAAATACACTTTTATCTGTAACACCGCATATTTTACTTCAGAAAATGTGGAAAGGCACGACTGGGGACACATGGCCTAGCTCACTATGAATCACTTTGTGACAAATGAACAGTTTCTCGACAGCCAACCTTGATATTCTTGGTCTGCCATTTTGACATTAACCATTGAAAACGTTTGAAATCTGCAACTAAAATAATGCAATTTCTTGCAACCGCAGGCTATCGAAATATTCCCATAATTTATTAAAAACAAATCTATATATCCGTAGATAATTGGCCTCCGAAAGTTTCTTCCAAATTCCAAATTCCAACTTCCAAATTGGAGGGTCGTCTCCAATAAATTAAGTGAATTTTTTCACCGAAATGTCGGCCGAGGAATAAGACGGGCCCACTACCAGTCGGTGCTTCAACTTCACCTGCCAAGCCGGTGTCGCTTTTAAAGGACCCATTTTCCGCTAATAGGGGAGCAGAGTTGAGCGGCCGTACTGTTGAGTCTCTTACGCGTGGAGGGGGGAGTAGCACCGACAATATCTGTGTGACCCGGTTAGATTTCAAAGATTTTATCATTTTATGTTTCGGAAAAAAAAAAAAAGATTTCGTACAGTGCATGACAAGTCTGTGGTGTCTACTTCGAAGGGTCCACCTGGTTTTGGAGGTGCATGAGTGGTGACTTTTCGAATTTATCCAAGTGATTGGCAATATGCCTTGCTTAGACATAATTATGAAGTTATGTTACTTTTTACTGATTCGAGGCTAAGATCCTGACATGATTCTATACAGATCCGCCAATCCGGGATTAATTGGTGACATCAAGAACAGAAATTATTCTGTAGTTGGGGTCCACCAAATTGACTGCAATACATTACACCATTCCCATCTCCCTTTCAACATCTGTCCACGAGTTTCCCACGACCCATATGCTAGACAGAGATCGACAGGACCTCTTGAGCGGAGGCAATGGGGATGATTCCACTTCCCTGCTCCAAGACCCTCAGAGGAACCTGTAAACCAATAATGTATTTCATCTTTCTCTTATAGGTTAAAGATCGTCCAATAAGACAGAAAATAATATAGAAATCAGGACCACGTGAACAATCTTTAAATGTACGCAACACTTCTTGGACCAGAACCAAGTATCGACGGAGTAAAATGTCCAAATGGAAAAATGAAAACAAGCAAAATTTGAAGGCATTGTAACAGACAATTAATATATTTGAATTAAAAAAAAAATAAAACCCACTTAGCCCTTATAAATTCCACTGCCGCGGTTCACGTTGTTTTTCCATATTTGGCTCCAGAAGCAAGCAACAAAGAAATAACCCATTGCACAAATCACGGTTGTAATTATGCAGAGAGAAACAAAAGTAAAGGCATTTAACGTTGTCATGTAAAAGTCAAATGTAAATGTAAGACATACTAAAGGGTGCACAAAGGGCTTGGTTCACCCAAAAAAAAAAAAAAAAAAAGAACACAGAAAGGGCGAGAGGGACGCATCTCCTAAAATAAAGACTAGTGTGTCTTGTCTTGTGACTCAATTCTTCCTCTTTCCCCGTCTCCTCCTTCCCTTCGGCTCCTAGAAAGTTCTTCGTAGGAGGCAAAAGGGAATGGAGAATAAGATGAAACAGAGGCTTTCTAGGTATGGGACTCCAAAAATCACCAGGCTTACCCTACATTATTGGTATGCTCTGTTTTCCCTTTTCACTATTTTCAGTAGGAGCAGCCTTGCATCTGACTACGCCGACGCATTGACAAAGAGCCTACTCTACTTCGAATCCCAACGCTCCGGCCGCTTACCCCACAACCAGCGTGTTTCTTGGCGCGACCATTCCGGCCTCACCGACGGCCTAGAACAAGGGGTTAGTATAAAAATGGAATATTTACCCACCATATTTTCGAATTCGTTCCAAATTGCTTTTGCGTGTGTTATTTGCGTTGTAAAGAGTGAACACTCGTTGATACAAATGTCTGATTTATGGCGCTGACGCATTAGGTGGACTTGGTGGGAGGCTACTACGACGCTGGAGACCATGTGAAATTCGGGCTGCCGATGGCATTCACTGTGACTATGCTTTCATGGGGTGTCATAGAATTCCGAGATCAGATCGCCGCTGCCGGAGAATTGGAGCATGCACTGGAAGCTATCAAGTGGGGTACTGATTATTTCATCAAGGCACACACCAGCCCAAATGTCCTGTGGGCCCAGGTGCACTACAGAACAATTTTTAAATTCAGTCGCCTAATTTTTCTTTTGATTATGTTTAGTAATCGAATTTTACTCGTCACATGCCTCTATTAATTCTCCTGGCTACAGGTGGGTGATGGTGACACTGACCATTATTGCTGGCAGCGGCCCGAGGACATGACCACGTCACGTCAAGCCTACAAGATTGACGAGAACAACCCCGGCTCCGATATCGCCGGAGAAACCACGGCGGCAATGGCTGCAGCATCAATAGTGTTCAGGAAAACTAATCCACATTACTCTCATCTACTATTGCACCACGCTCAGCAGGTCAACCAATGTGCAATTATTTAATTCGAGTCATATTTTGTGAGGTTAGGGAATAATAATCTATAACTGGAATTCTACTAAGTCCACTTACTTCTCTTGGTTGAACCTAAAATGGGTGTGCAATTTTTTTATTGTTGTACTGAATTATGGTGTAATTTTTACTCTAATGGATTTAGTTAACGAATAAGGTCTTTTGTTTGTTTGGTGCAGTTATTCGAGTTTGGAGACAATTATAGAGGGAAGTATGACGAAAGCATTGGGGTGGTGAAGGGCTACTATGCGTCGGTCAGTGGGTACATGGATGAGTTGTTGTGGGCAGCCATGTGGCTGTACAAGGCCACCGACAATCAGGAGCATTTGAAGTATGTGATTAACAAGGCTGATAGTTTTGGTGGGATTGGTTGGGCCATCACAGAGTTCAGTTGGGATGTCAAGTACGCTGGCCTGCAAGTTATGGCCTCTAAGGTAAAATTTTCTTCTTTCCGTGGCCAATGGGTCTGCTTAAAAAATGGAGCCACGTGTTACTGTCTAGCGATTGCGGTTTCTGAAATCCCCATCTTTGTAGGATTTTGTTTTTTCCTGCCCAAAGTTGAAAAATAAAATATGGCATAACTTAACTTTAATTATATCCCCACTTTTGCTTTTTAATAAAGATAATAGATTGGGTGAGCCCGACTCAAGGTATCGTCTGCTGATATCTTTCTCAAGTCTAGGATGAAAACTGAAAAGGGGTAAATAAAAGAAAAAGGGTGCTTGAAGCATGAAACCATGTGCAGTGATGTGTTGAATGACAGTCCTTTCGAGTTCAGACTTGGAGTGGTTCTAACACAAACTTGCCACTTAATTATGCTAGCTGGTGGAGCACCTCAATGGCTCTTCCTGTGATCCAGCATGACCTAAAGTTATTCCAATGACAGGGTAGCAGGAACAGGGAGTGGAAATGGAAACCACAACCATATGCAGGTAGCAGAGATTGTCTGCTTCACAGACTGCGGGTCCCTATTAACGAAAAGACGTGAAAGGACACGATTCTTTTGTATATGATCCAACTGTTAAGTCTTTTAGATATGACATAATTCTACAAGCTTGTTTACGAGGGTAGGTTCTTATGTGGTTAGACCAGTCATTGCAATAAATCTCTCCTTAAGTTGTAGCATTCGATGTTTATTGAGGAATTTCAGTCTTCAAACCTAGTTTGTAGGTGAAACGTGAGTGGTGATAAATTCCTAAAGAGGGGGAAAAATACTGCACATGGTGCACATGCATAAACTGTCTAAACTTGAAATCACTGTCTGTCATTATATATTATATATATTTTACTGGTATACCATTGAAGGGGATTCTAGTTCTGGCCCTGTTGAATTTCAGACTTCAGTTGTCTTTTTTCCTGACACAGATTTATACCTGCAGTTGCTTTTAGAAGAAAACCACAAAGAGCATGGGTACATACTCAAGCAATACCAATCGAAGGCCGAATCCTACATTTGCTCATGCTTGAACAAAAACAATGGTAGCAATGTGGATCGCACTCCTGGAGGCCTCTTGTACATCCGGCAATGGAACAATATGCAATACATTTCAACGGCAGCGTTCCTTCTCACCATATACTCTGATTTCCTTCAAAACTCGGATCAAAAGCTCAAGTGCCATGGAGGATTGGTGGGTCACGAAGAGATATTCAATTTTGCTAAATCTCAAGTTGATTATATACTAGGATCTAACCCAATGAATATGAGTTATTTAGTGGGGTATGGTCCTAACCACCCAACGAGAGTGCACCATAGAGGGGCCTCAATCGTGGCATATAGAAAGAGCAAGGGGTTCATTGGGTGTACCCAAGGGTACGATAATTGGTATGGCAGGCCGGAGCCGAACCCGAATGTCTTAGTCGGGGCACTGGTCGGAGGGCCTGATAATCAAGACAATTTCAAGGACAAAAGGGGGAATTACATGCAAACAGAGGCGTGCACATATAATACGGCGCCGCTGGTTGGAATTTTTGCGAAGTTGTTACACATCGAGGACCAAAAGGGCGATCGCATTCATAGTCAACCTTTGGTTGCTTCTTATTAGAGATAATTACAAACCAAGAGTAGTGGATGGAAAATTTCCTCAATTTACATTTTCCGTGGGCCGAACAATGGTGCTCAAGCCCCATTGGTTTCTCAGCCGAAAGAGCAAAAAAGAAATATCTTATTTTGCTGCTCCTTGTTTTTGTGTAAAGTTAAAATACAAGTTAAAAAGGTGTATTACCTCAGTTTTTACCTTATTGAATTGGACGCAATTTGCAATATTTATTTTTGGGTTACGAGTGGTAATATACTATGATCACCTCAAACGCAGCAACCTCCTGAATCCAAGCTCACAACTCACAAGGTTAGCGAGTCCACGAAAACGTCATCCAACTCGATTGTTTTCCGGTAGCCCTATGGGCCCTTCTGCAGTTTTAGCCCTTTTAACTTGTAAACTAAGTACATGGCCTAGTGGTGGCTCCCAAAAGTTGCACCTTTGTACATTGCACGCCCGGCCTGTCCATTAGTTTAGATTCTGCTTCGACTGAGGCTTGAGCAATTCTTTAGATTCTAGCACCCGGCTAACGGAATGGGTCAAGAAGAGCTCTAGGCCTTGGAGGTTGGAGTCGCATCCGAGGTTATGTTCGGCAAAACTTCTTGGTGGCGACGAGCCTTCTTGACGTGGGCTGCGTATGAGATTGGCATTCCTAAACAGTAGTGGAAGATTTCGAGTCTTCTTTTCATGGACCCAAGCAAGATTCAATCAAAGCAAGCAAATGGGTTGGGCAAGACAATACAAATCCAATCCTAACTAGTCACCCAGCAAATCTTGGAAGCGTTAATTTTTCCCTACGAAAAGAAATGCAAAGAAGTCGTGAAAAGGAAAGTTGCAGAAAGAAAGTGCCTTTCACATCCACGCCGACCAACGTTATTACGAGCCTAGCAGCCATTGTGATTTTGAATTGGAATTTCAATCTTAGTCACAATTCAGTTCAGTACGGGGAAGTGGTGAAAGAATATGTCAATTTCACTGCGATTCGGAAAAAAACTTGAAAGTTGTTTGATTCCTTCTTGTTTATTAATTTACACAATGTTTGATTTCAATGAAAGAGAATGAATACAAATAAATGATGAGGAAAGAACCCTGAGAAAATCCAATGTATTCATATTTACGGTTTTTAATTTTGGCTCTTGCGGGTCATATTTTCATAAGACACAAAATACCCGGATGCTTGTAACACTCGTGGCTTGTCAGTGGCAATTAAATTGTACCATTTCCAGGTCCATTCTAAATTCTGGAATTTAAGACCTTATGTTTATTAGTTATTCAAAGTGAGCAATATTGACACTAGACAAGAGAACTCATAGATACTTTGTGCCAAAACCAGAATCCATCTAAATCCTTTATGTAAACCTAAGAAAACGATATTATAGAAAGTGCTCGATTACAAATACCTGAAGCAGAAATGCTCCTTTAAGAAACAGTGAGAAGTCCTCCTGAGAGTCACAGACATAAATTCATCCAAAGAAGAGCTGTTTGCACTGGCGGCTTAGTGATTTATGACCAAATGGAAGAGGAGAGTTCGATGGCTTTTCTCATTCCGTTTCCAAGCATTATACATCTCTTCTGTCTGGATCAGAACTAACCTCTTAATCTAGTGGGGAAATAAGACCTGTTACAGCATTCCCCTTGCAGTAGGAGTGTACACGCCATTTGATCTTTATAATATTGATCTCAACGTGTATTGATGCGGTGTGAGTATGAAATATCCGTTGTAAACCATGAAGCAACAAATTTCCCACCGAGCTCTTTGGGAAGTTTCCAAATTGATCTTTCCACCTCTTTGCCAGCCCTCAAGTCAAACTCAATGGTTTCGTAACTCCCACTTGCTGTAACCCGTATTTGGAGAGGAGTAGATGCAATTAGGTCTAAATAAAGGCCAATCTATAGTCGATATCCACGTGCATTGAATCCGATCCAATAGCATTGCATTGTAGGCTAAACTGGACGTTTCATCCCATTGGCAGGTATTGCGTTTCAGCTTCAATACCTTGGGAAAATCAGAAAAAACGCACATGTTAAGTAGGACCATCTGATTCCACCGGATAGATGGATCTCCAAACAAAGGCTCCAACATTATTAGCCATTATTTCCTTCTTAAGCTTTGATTGTATTAAGCTGGATCTCCAGCTTCAATACCTTGCGATTCATGCAGTGTCAAATCGTCAAATATTATTTGCCTTTTTAGGCTTTCATTGTCTTATTTTTGCAGATAATGTGACCTGAAAAAGAGAGTTGATGGCTCAGATTGAGCAATATTGCTTGCAAAGAGTGAGTAGATAAGCGACAGCCAGCAGATGAATCAGAAGAATGTTGTTTCGAAGTGAACTTGGGAAAAACGAAAAGAACAAAATTCAGAAACCGGAGCTGAATTCAATCACTTTTTGCCTTTTTCTTTGATTTTCCATAAAGTTCACCTGAGATTTTGTTCATTCAAAATAGGATGCTTTGTTAAATTGTATTTTACTATAACTACCAATTATGAATATAAAAAGGTACAAAAAAATATGTATACAAAAACATATGCAAATAAAGGACGGCTTCAAATATGTTTTCACTCAAGTTAACTTGCTTCAAAAAGTGAATCAATTGAAAAAATTGGCAAGAGTATCTGGCCCAAGTTTCTACCGGAGCTGATAGCCCCCCTCCCTCCTCCTCTTTCTCTCACAGTATCTGGGGCCGAGTTGGGTCTGGCACTTTTTCCTTAAAAAATACCTCAAATTTAACTCGGGAAAATTATATAAATTGATCTCACAACAAAAAAATGTAATAAAAACAACAAAACAAACAGCTTTATAGGAGCCATTTCACCTTTCCTGTCGAGTTAAAATATGTCGTTCACATCTAGACAGGATGACAAATAAAGAAGATTAACTACTTAGAATAGTTAGTCTATGAATCTTATATTAAGAAAAAAATAAAGATTCAAATACTCTCTTGTGAACCATATGGCGCCAAAAAAACAGATTAATAAAGGAGAGAAAACAATTGCAATAGATGCGGAGCTGTGGATTCTCAACCTGTAGCAATGCGGCGTACGAATGAAATATCTGGTACATAGCATGAAGCAACAAAAATCTCATCTAGCACTTGCGGAAGTTTCCAAATTGTTCTTTGCAACGTCTCGCCAGTCCTCAAGTTAAACTCATCGGTTAGTAATTTCCTGGAATCCATAATTGGAGGGGAGTAAGTGCAATTCTCTCTAAATTCAGGCGAATCTACGGGAGATAACAACGTACATTACATCGTCCCCTAAACTGGTCGTTCTATCCCATTCCCTGCCATTGCCATTCAACTTCAATACCTCTTGCGAAACAGAACAATTTTCCAACGTAGTTATGAATTGGAGAAGATCCCCTCCTGAATATACAGTAAACATGCTTCTGATAACCAAAAAATAATTCTTATCATCTACAGTCGCCTACCCAAATTAGCTTGACCCCTGGTTGATCTGGACAGGGCTCAACAAGCAAGACATCTCCTTTATTATTCGTAGCATAGAGATTGTTCTTGCAGTATGCGATGCTTTGAATATCGATCGATTCAGAATAATAAACAATTTCCCAGCATTTGTCACTTATCCTGCAGATCAATATGCAAAGCCTTTCCCTTGTAACTGTAATGCAATTCGGGTTCAGAGGACTGGAGGATAGAACCAACCTATTTTTAATGGCAAGCTTCAGCCTCGGGCCTCGGACGTTGGCCCAATGTGAAGTTTCTCCCTCGGCCTGTTTTTAGCCAACAAGAACAAGCTCGTGGCCTAGAAACGGGAGTGGAGGAAGTCGGATTTTTAATCCTGACAATGGATTTAAAAGGTATTCCTCTCGATGGTCAACGTCATGGCCTGGAATTATTCCCAGCCAACCTCGAGTAAACGCTCGTGATAAGATCGTTAATAGGGATGGCTAGTTTGACGGGAAGAAGCTTATTGTACGAAAGATCGAGGAACTGGCTTACTTTTTGGCCTTCCATTACGATTGTCCCACTCACGCGAATTTAACCGCAACACTAGAGAAAGTGGGGAGACAGGTCGGCGCCAAGCCTCGGGAGCAACTGATTGCCATGATTTGCATGCAGCACCAAATCGAATGACTTCTTTTTGCATATTTTAATCGTCTCAACATTTGCTCCAAAAGTTCTCCCCAAACATTTGACCAATTCACATCAATGGCCCTCTGTACCCTCCTTTCTGCCTCCATGTGTTGGAAGAAAGCGTGAGATACAGAAGCCGCAAAACGATGAGACCCCGTTGGACGTACTCTAAATAGTTTGGAACCAATTAGAATACTTTGTCCGTGAGGCTTATGGATAGGAATGATTGTAGTATTCGGATTTTGGACATACCTTTGATTGGAACAATTCTTTATTTACTAAATACTCCATTATTATTAAAATCAAATAGACGGAAAATTTTGATAATAACATAACAAAAATTACATAATTAAATTATGAAATTTATTCCTCAAACTAATATTGATTATAATATTTGATCAAAACAATGTTCCGTCTCTTTTTTTTTTTTTTTTTTTTAAAAAAATAACTTTTCTTTTTCTTCTTTTCATTAATCGACATTGCTAATAAATTTATAGGCATAATTAATTATACTTTTATTCAATAGGCTGAAACAAATTAATTCATGCATACACAAAATTGACATAAAGAATTAGCCGAATTAGACTAAGTGATGAAGAAGGTTTTGAATTACGTGAATGTCATGCATGACCTTTTTGGCTGGTCATTAAACAATAATGCCCCTAATTTGGCAATCCTATAACAGGGTGTTCAGCTTTGCAAAGCATAACATGTTGAATCCCACGAGCATTTTTTTAGGCGGCGAACCGGTGGTGTGCGGGAGGTTACAGAAGTTATTCCAAACTATTAGAAAGTTTCCACGATTAGTTTAATAATGGAAGCCCAAAGAACACTTTTCTATTTGTTAATCCCACGTTTTGTCTACTGTAATCTTTATCCGTTGTCAATCTGGGAAAAAAAAAAATATCGTATCTTTCTTTTTTTTTTTTTTTTTCTCAATTGGGGTGGCTTAGGGTTATAATATGACCTCATTGTCATTACTCATATTCGAATGTATGCCAATTAGGCCAAACTTGAACATATGGTAATCAAGGTTTCTCCACCAACTACTTTGTCATTTTCTCATTGGTTATAATATGACCCCATTGTCATTACTCATATTCGATTGTACGTTTTTTATGTCTGCCGTGCCTACATAGGTGGCTAGATTTTTATGTTATTTTTGATGGAGGGATTTAAAAAAGGATTGGATTACCCAGAATTTACTTCCACGTCTACTTCGGCAAGCAAAGCAAATGATCTTTTAACACTTCTATCACTCTCTTGAAGCCACGTTCAGTTGTGTACTTTATGCCGACAGCAAAAGACAAATTGAAACCCAGCTGCTTCCATGACAGCAAAATGTCAAATGATCCTTAGTCCACCAAAGCAAGCCCAAGCCCAACATTTCTCATTGCTTCCCCCCTCCCCCAAAAAACAGAAAGAAAGAAAGGAAGAAACAGAAGGCCGAAACTGCTGGATACCCAAACCAAAACGAAGCAGCGAGGTTTAGTTCCTAAAAATGCTGCGGTACAATGGACAGTGATAATGGAAAGGAAAAGAGATTCTGGTAATCTTATCTCGAAAGTTTGAAAACGAAAGGTAAAACGGGCAGGAGTATCGTTATGGATGGGTTTTTGGTTTGGTTTGTTTCCTAGTTCGCACAAACATTGGGGAATCAGATTTTTAGGGATGCGTCAAAATCGTGGGAGCGATGTGAACGTTTGGGTGCCAACCGAAAGAAAGCTGAGCCGAGACCGAAACTCAGAACACCACCAAGCCAAAGCCTACACGCACGTGCGACGTCACCCCAAATCGTATTCCCTTGATTTTACCTTGTATCCTTCCACTATTCTCCCCCCCTCTACTTTTTCCTATTCACCATTTTGCCACTGCTCTTCCCAACTTCTAATTCCAATGTACGGTCTTTTAAATAATTAAATTGGTTTAATTTGTTTTTTATTTTTTAAAAAATAATTAACAATATATAGATTATTGTATTGAAATTAGGGTAATTTATTAAATTTTTTAATAATAATATTTATTATTTAAATAATTTTTAAATATTAATAAATTTAATATATAACATTATATATTTAATACACAATTTCAATTTAATTTGTTATATCTTAGATATACTTAGTGTATATATATATATTTACTCTTTTACACAAATTACAGTTTCATTTATTAAGGGCCATCAACTTACTGCCGCTGCGATTAATCGGACGTGTGGGGGCGATGAGCTTTCATTTTGAGTCCGTACCAACTCTGCCCAGCATTGCCATCCTCCTACAGGCACTGCGATATTTGCAGCGTTTTAGCAGGTGGGTCCACCTCCACTCCGTTGAGTCTCAAATTCTGATTTTCAATGCTGTTGCAAAAGTTACGTTACAGGCAGGTGGGCCAGCCCTCTATATCAGTAAATCTTTTGATAAGCAAGTGCCACTGGTCACGTGATGGGACCCCACCCTCCAAATAACAAGAACGGAAAAGACACGAGAAATAGTCCTCGCTTCCGAAATACGACGCCGTCGCCCCTGAGCTATAAATATGGTAGCAAACGTCTTGGGGAGACCAGACATGAATGAAGAAAATATAGTCATGCATGCTTCATTTTGACTGTTTAGAACGAAATGTGGGCCCGTGAGGGCTATTTGGTAATTAAACGGAAGAGCAGGAGTAAATCGAAATGTACGATACTGATTTCCAAAGAAATAAGCTTATAAGGGGCAGAAAGGTGGCGTCACGGAGGCGCTTTTAGCTGGTTTTGAAGCACTGCAAAATATTCTTCCCTTTTATTATTTTATATATATTTATATATTTATATAAATTGTTTTTTTTTTCCTCTTTTGCTTACTTTTTCTCCCACTTTATATCTGTACCTTAACTTTATTCTCAGTTTCTCCTTCCCTCTAGTTCTTCGTTTCTTCGGTTCCTATTTCTTCTCCTTCTTCTCTCTCTCTCTCTCTCTCTCTCTCTCTCTTTTTCTTTATTTTTTAGACAAGAAGTCGAAGAAATGGCGGATATCAGCCATCCTCCCATGGAACAACTTCAAGACCTCGAGTACTGCATAGACTCTAACCCTCCTTGGAGTACGTGCTCTCTCTCTGTTCTTTTCTCTTTTTCCGAAAAAAAAAAAAAGAAAACATTTGAGCTAACACTTTTTTTTTTTTTAATCATGAAAATTTCCTTTGTTATTGTCATCTTTCTCGCCGAACAGCTGAGAGGATATGGCGAAAATCTTTGTTATACCTGCAAATATGAGATTACCGAACTGTAGCATTGCAGAACCTAAACTTAATGCATGTATTTTAAGGTTTAACTTTTGGTGGACACAGTTTGAGACAATGTACTTCTGAACATAACAAGGGAAACAAACTCTGAGGAACTTAAGGCATTCTGTTTTGTTGCTTTTCTTTGTGAGATTATGGTATATTTACTTGCCTTTGTGTCAATAACAAGAGACCGTTTGAAGACTGCACTTATTATGCATCGATGACGTTTCTTGTTGGCAATGTTACTGTCTGTGATGCGTCAAATCCTCTTTTCTTTGTTATCCTCCCCTTTTTCCGTTATCTTTGAAATTATGCATTGTAAATACTCATTGATTTGGATTATTTTGATCTATAATTGGAATATGTGAGGATAGGATCGTTTTCTATCACCTTTTCAATTGAACCCAGCTTGATGTTTCAAAATTATTAGAGCTAAAATGAATATGATCAGGGATGAGTACCGTTAAATAAAATTCTTATTAATTAGGAGATAAGCATAGTTCCAATAACTCACCTATCAAGAAGGCTTAGAGTTTAGGATCTATTCATGGAGTATCGACGGAATGTGTCTTGTGCAAATGGATTATTGAATTCATGTGTTCAGGTTGAATGAAATCCATTTCTCTATTACATGTATACCTTGAGTATCAAAGATCAGTAAGAACGGCCTGAAATGAAAAAACTAAGAAAGACATGGGCAATTTGCATTAAACGTGATTGAAGATGCTGGGATAGGATTGATGTTGAATTTTCTTTGTATTAAATCTTCCCCTTTTATGAATCGAAAATTTCAGATTTCATGTATCTGAAGTGTCTTATTTAGTCCCAGCTTTTATAATTAGGTCTCTTTTTATCTTGCAGTTGAAACAATCATATTAGCTTTTCAAAACTACATCCTGATGCTGGGTACAAGCGTTATGATCCCCTCGCTAGTAGTTCCTGCAATGGGTGGCAGTGATGTAAGATTCTTATTTCTTAGCCTGCCTCTACTTCCTGATGCCCCCTGAGTTCCCCGTTTCAGTAAAGTAAATTTCTCTTTAGAAATGTTTTTCTTTAGTGCTGGGACCCTAAATCCTGCAACCCCAATTCATTATTCCCACCTAAGGACACTTTCAAGTTGAAATTTCATTTGCTAGGAATGGTTCTGCCTTCCGGATCATTTTGTTTTTCTTTTCAATTTCCAAAATTCTTTGTGGATTGGGTACTTGTGGTGATTGGATATGACTAGTTTGGACTAAAAATTTCTTAGAGGTATTTGTAAGTTGTAACTGTTCTAATTCTATAGTTGTTTTTCTTATCTGGACTTACCTGTGTTTTGTTTTTATTCTAATCTTTTTACTTATTTAGTTTCTTCTTTCAATTCTTCTTGACAATATCATTTTTCACTCAACCAGGTTGACAAATCACAGGTAATACAGACTCTTCTCTTTGTAGCTGGTATAAAGACGCTTCTTCAAGCACTTTTTGGAACCAGGTTGCCAGCAGTTGTTGGAGGATCCTATGCATACGTTATCCCAATTGCTTATATAATAAGTGACTCCTCATTGCAACAGATAACTGACCATCAAGAAGTAAGTTCCCTGTTCTTCCTCTTCCTCTTCCTCGACCTCTTTGTTTATATCACACACTTTTTGGGACCCTTTAAGAGAACAGTGGGAGAAAACCTTAACGGCTGTGGCATCTGAGTGTGGAAAACTAATGTAGGAAGAATTCATGTAATAATAAATTAGAGATTCACTTTTCTGATGTTAGGCAGTCCTGAGAGAAATTTCTGGACTGACAAGTTACAAATGTGGACCTGGAACCTAATTTTGGGTTACCTTGTTAAATTGAGTAACCAAAAATGCAAAATTTGATGTTTAGTATGATGGATGTGTTTGTAACAAAATCACACCATGAGGTCTCTTTCATTCATTTTATTCTGTCCAGAATCTCTTTCATGTTTAAATATATGGAAAGGTAAACTTGATGCCATTACCATATACTTTGAATTGGAAAGTACAAGGAAATTATTACCATGTATACCCAAGCCCACAAGTACGTCACCTTGATGTTGCCAAGCAGATCCCAATAGATGTCAGGAACATATCCCTTCTCAAAAGTTGTACTTAATAACTCTTTTATGTGCTAGGTTAATTGAAAGAGATCTTCCAATGTGATTCATTTGCAGAGATTTATACAAACAATGCAAGCTATCCAGGGAGCGTTGATTGTGGCATCAAGCATACAAATCATCCTAGGTTACAGCCAAGTTTGGGGTCTTTTTTCGAGGCAAGTAAAACTTAACAGAGTGATTTAACATCTAATTTAACTTTATCTGACATGCAAGGTTCCTTTCAACATATTGGCAGGTTTTTCAGTCCTCTGGGTATGGCACCTGTGGTTGGATTGGTTGGTTTGGGATTGTTTCAGCGAGGATTTCCTGCAGTATGTGTTGCCATCAATGAAATTCATATAGTCATAATATTCTAGTAATAGGTTATCTACAAAAGCAAAGGAAACCTAAATGCTTCTTACCCTGGATCTCATCCTCCTAAATAATGCTTATATCAATGGAATACATCCTTTTTTTTCCCTTTTCTTTTGGGGTAATTATCAAAGTTTTTTATTGTGCCATAAAATTTTGTTCTTGTTTCTGTTTTAAAAATCATTTTGCAAGCATATCTGCGGCAATTACAACAATTGATGAACATCTTAATATTTTTGGTGCTGTGCTTTGTTGCCCATTCCCTTCAAAAAGTTCATGAGTTTGCTTTGCAATATTGTTTTCAGTTGGGTAATTGCGTGGAAATTGGTTTACCGATGCTGCTTTTGGTTATTGGACTATCACAAGTAAGTGTTATCTTTTATAATGGGGGTGGCCTTGCTATGATAAATTTTTCTCTTTTGCTCACACTTTGTCTATTTTGGAACTTCAGTATCTAAAGCATGTGAGACCATTTAGAGACCTCCCGATATTTGAACGATTTCCAGTGTTGATCTGTGTCGCAATGGTGTGGATTTATTCTGTTATTTTAACTGCTAGTGGGGCTTACCGTGACAGACCACTTCCAACTCAAATCAGTTGCCGTACAGACAAAGCTGACCTTATAGCTACTGCCCCATGGTAAGTCAAAGAATTGTCTCTTTGCTACAGAAATGTAGTTTTGCTGGCTGTCCCATTCTGATTGCAATTGTATTCAGGTTCAAATTCCCATACCCCTTGCAGTGGGGGCCACCTACATTTTCAGCAGCTCATTCATTTGCGATGATGTCTGCAGTCCTTGTGTCCATGGTTGAGGTATAACTTCAGTGACTTGCCACCAGCCCGTCATCTTGTTGACCACATGTTGCTCAATTGGTTCCCTTGATAGAGATAAATATTTTTAGCCTTGTACGAGGAAAAAGTGTGATCATTGGATGACTTATGCCTTTAATGTAATGTTGCAGTCCACAGGTGCATACCAGGCAGCATCTCGGTTGGCTATTGCTACCCCACCTCCTGCTTATGTATTAAGCAGAGGCATTGGCTGGCAGGTAAGCTGTTTCAGTTACTCTTTTTTCGTATCCACTTTGGCCTGTGTTGGCAGTGCTCTAACAGGCATCTAAGAGATTGCCAACACCATCAGATTTTATACAGGAGAAATTGAACTCAAATCTGTTTGTTCACATACATGCCTTTACACTCTTACAGTCATTGTGCCGTATATTTTGTGTCTTTGTAGGGCATTGGAGTATTGCTTGATGGTCTTTTTGGGACTGGCACAGGTTCCACTGTTTCTGTGTAAGGCTCCTAATTGGTCATCTGCAGCTGCATCTTCCATAACCATGTTGTTTTGTTATGCCATGTGCCCTTGATAGAGAACTTGACTTTGTTTTTCAGGGAAAATGTGGGGCTACTTGGATTAACCCGAGTTGGAAGTCGCAGAGTTGTTCAATTGTCTGCGGGTTTCATGATATTCTTCTCTATATTAGGTTGGTATAATGATCATGTTACCTTCCTAAGAAATGGGAAACTTTGGGGCATGACCCAAGGAGGAAGCATTGTAGTTTAGGCAGGATCCATAAAATTTTGCTTACCAGAACTTGTCATATGATTCAAGATATTGGGCCAACTGATTTTATGAATCATGTTCAAATTCTTCTGAAAATGACTATTCAAAGTTATTTTGTTTGCTGTTTAAATCCTTCTCACCCTCCTAACCGTGATTTGTCACAAACTCTGTTGACAAAACAGGGTAGTATTGCATGCTGCAACCATTCCAGTTTATTTTTTCCAATGGTTTCTTAATTAGTGTCAAACATAACTCTTTATACACTGTTAATTCTCAGTTTTATGTTCTGCCAGGAAAATTTGGAGCCGTGTTTGCATCAATACCATTCCCAATATTTGCAGCTTTGTACTGCATTCTCTTTGGCCTCGTCAGTATGTCATCAAATTTAACTGAATATAATGTCTTCTTGCTTCTATAATCTTTAATAATATCCTCTCATAACTCCTCTCTCTTCTCAGCTTCAGTTGGACTATCATTTCTTCAGTTCACAAACATGAACTCAATGAGAAACCTCATGATTACTGGGCTTTCACTTTTTCTTGGTATTTCTGTGCCCCAGTTCTTCAATGAGTATTGGAACCCTACACGCCATGGTCTTGTTCATACCCGGGCAGGATGGGTGAGTACCATATATTAGAAAATTGTTTCCAACTGCAATTAACACCAAATTTACTTTCAGGTCATTCTGTTCTATTTGTAATTAAAATTTTGTCAAAACTAATACCGACAAAAGAAAAAAACTATAGAGCCCTGTTGAACATATTTTGGTGCGTTCTCTTAGCCTACTTGTGTGGCAAAAACAATTTGGAATATTTTCCAATGCATTAGAGGACTCTTAGTTGCTATGTTATATTGATCATTTCAGCCTCATTTTGCAGTTTAATGCTCTTCTGAACACCTTATTCTCATCTCCACCCACCGTGGGTTTGATTGTTGCGGTGTTTCTTGATAACACACTGGAGGTAGAAAGGTCGAAGAAAGATCGAGGAATGCCCTGGTGGGTGAAATTCAGAACGTTTCGCGGAGATAATAGAAATGAGGAGTTCTACACTTTACCATTCAATCTGAACAGGTTCTTTCCACCTACTTAATGTCATTAGACAGTCAAATTCAATTAACACGGAGGATCCATTTCCTCGGTAGAGTTGTACATCCTACAACATTTGACAAGCGCCTTAGAAAAACGCTGCTCTCTGTTCAATTTTATTAATCAATTTTTTGTGGACCACAAGGTCCAGCATACGCTTGTAGACCATTTGATGCATGTTTCTTTTGTAGAGCATTAATAAGAGAACTTCTCTCCACCCCTCGCTGGATCAAAAGTTGATATTGTACACTTGCACGCCACAACTTTTATTGAGCATTACGACCTAATGCAATTCGTTTTCTAGGATGCAAGTGTCCACTGATAATTCGATGGGGCAAATGTTCATAATGCGGCTTCAGTCCTGACAATCAATACACATTCAAAGCATAAGTACAATCCAAACTATCTACCCAGAGCCTCCAATTTCATGTCACTGTGTGTTTAGAATTGTCACATTTAAGTTCCATGGAATGTGGCCAATGATTGGAAAGAGAACTATGCGACAAATTATTTTTCCCACTTTTGGTAGATCCGATCAAATGTCATAAGGATATTTTTATAATTTTGTGATGAAACTCGATATGATATTGACCGAAATTAACAGGAGAATAAGGCAAGTTGCAGAGTTCAAATATAGATGAAGTTCATCCCCAAATTTCAGGGCATTTAGATGTTTAATTGAAACCCTCTGATCCACAAATTCAATCCGCATATGTCATTTAATACCTCCATCAAACAAAACCAAACACAAACTAAAAAACAGGAAAAAACACAAATATTGATGTTTTGAAGCCTCAGACAAGCCAGTCGAAATATGACATCAAAGTTAAATTTCAGTCGGTAATTCCAACTAAATAAAAATTCGATCCTCACTGGCTTCATTCTAATTCAAAATCATTATTCAACACAACAACAATTACTAGAATTTTGTCTTTAAAAACATGTAATCGCCGAAACCGGCTCCGTGGACCACTTCATATACAGATCCACAGGTTCCTATCAACAAGCGAAACATGAAATCGATATTGGTCCAATCATAGCATCGCCGGTCAGAGCCCAAACGGCTACCAGAGACGTGGCATCGGACCTTTCCAATATTGGAAAAAAAATTAATTAATAATAAAATAAAATAAAAAATATAACAAAGAATAAATCAAGCAAAATCGAAAACAAATAGCCCCTCAGAGACCCGTTTCAAATCACCCACACAGCGGTACACCATAGCCCACGTGATCCCGACCAATGCGAACAAACAGATTGCCGATTGGTGGATTGGGAAGAGCGGGTTCGTGAGTGCAGCCACTGCTGATTGTAAGTGTCATACGGCACTTCCTATCTTTTGGGCTTTCTTCCTCATCGGGAAAATCACAATTAATTGAAAAAGACTCAAGCCTAGAACCTTAAACCCCGATTGGATATGAATCTGATGCTTCTTTCTAACATGATACCCTGAATAAAACAATTTCCCAGGATATTTACCCAAAACTCATTACGAACGAATACTGGGGCAGCCCGGGGTGGAGGGAGGACTGCTTGAGGACAATAGCTTTTATTTATAGAGAAGTGAAGAACAAACCCTACCCTGTTATGCCTTTTTTTAAGAAAATTGGACCCGAATCGTAGAATTGTTTAGTCAGCGGCGATGACCATGACGTATGATGGGCCGATGTTACTGTATATGCCCCATTAGATACTTGGATGTCAGAGGGAAATGGGGCAGAGAACAAATCAAGATATAATTGTTTTGGACCCTTTGGTCGGCTGATCAAAAGATGAATCTTTATTCAGGATTTAAGGGGCCGCTTTTGCTACTTAGCAGGCTTGGGCCTGTTAGGAGTACGGCACAAAAAACTGCTATCGCCAGGACGGCATCGGTTCATTCCTGTAGACCTCTTCCCATAGGTAAAATCCAAAATCCGTGAAAAGCGTAGCAGGCAATGGCATCCTGGCGCTGGCTTTTGTGTCCGCCGACTGTTTAACAGTGAAATCAAATTTGAAAATCCAAGCTGCCGTCCCACCGCTCTGCGTCTAGAGGGCTTTTCAGACAAATTGTAAAGGCCGTGTTTGGGTGAGAGAGTCAAATGTCTGTGGGTAGCGACACTACCTGGGTGGGCAAGAAGCCACTCCGGCGCATCGGTGGCATGCCCAATGCACTCTCCATCGCTGCCGATCTAGGATTCTCCGTCGCCGCTCCCCCTTCTCAGGTATCTCCCTCACGGTGTTACTTTGTGCTACTTTCTGCATTTTTAGGTGCATTGACATTCTTGCTTTTTTACTGCTTCTCCTATACAGGAAGAACTCCAGAACTTGTCTACCGCAACTGGGGAAAAGGGTGATGACTTGATTAGGGTTCTGAGAGAATTAACTAATGGACAAAGGAAAACAGCAGATCTACAGGTGGAACTCCAAGGTCGAAAGGTGAAGTATGCTTTAAATCTTTGACAAGAAGGAGGTGGAGGTCAAGTTAAAAATTGAATGCATCGCATCATTGCTAATCTGTTAATCACGCAGTAGTTCCGCTGACTTGTGCTGCTGAAACTTTAGGATGATAAAAATGTGGCGCATTTGACTCACGTGAGTGAAATGGAAAATAAGATCGAGACTTTAGAGAGGATTACAACTATCTTGAAAGATGTCATTCAGAACAAGGTAATTCATCATGGGGTCTCTCTGTTGTGTTCTGCTGTAAATTAACACTGTGAATGTGTTGAGGCTTTTGATGTCTTTATGATGGAAACCCATCTCTGAAGAGCGAAGGATGCAAAGATGTATCCTTTTTGTACAAATGAAATGTCATTTGAATTCATTTCATACAAAATCTATGAATGATTTCATGACTTTTTCCTTCATCGCAATTTTATCCTTGAAGTCCGGAGATGGACTTGTGCCTTTTTTAGCAAAGAGTCTCGTGGTAAAAGATTATGTTTTAAAGCCTTGCATTGTATAGATTTACAAGGCTAACTAACTCTTGCATCAGTTCCATTTACCTACTTTGGTAGTGTATTCCTCTATCATCAAGATTAAGATGAGACAATGTGGGGCTATAATTTCTCATACTGTACACTCTCCCGAGCTTCAATGTTTCTTTCTATCATTTTGGCTTCTGTCAAAAAAAATGCAGGGCTTATGTTACCTTAGAGTTTTGATGATTTTTGTGCCACTGCATGTCGAGACATGCTTTAGGCCTGTCCATGTTTGTAGCATTTCTTTGAGACATCAAGTGTTTTACTCCAACAAATACTGCTTTTATTTGTTACTTCATTTCTGTCTCTCAAAAAATTTGCAGGATCGTAACATAGCTCGTCTTCAACAACCATGTTCTCTGGATTGCATACCAGTGGAAGCTGAATATCAGGTTGGTCATCCAATGATGATGCTCTTTGCGTGGTAATGACTATTTGGAATGTTTACGGTGCTGCTTCGGTTTTGCAGAAACAATTTTCAGAATTACTCATGAGAGCTTCTAGTGATTATGGTGCCTTGACTGCATCTGTAGCTAATTTTCAATGGAGTCAGAACTTTAAGGAGTCTCCTTCAGTGTGGGGGGTATGTTAAGAAAATGTTGAGCATTTTGTGTCCCTTGATATTAATTGTTGTTTGTATGTGCTTGAAGCATGTTTTCATGCCATTCTCAGGTCTTATTTGGAGAACTGTGAATCATGTAATAAAATCTCCCTTTTATTTCCATGCAGGAAATGATGCGTCCCATTCCAGTTGCATTAGCGTCTTGCACTCGATTCTTTGAAGCCTTGTCTGCCATGAGAGAATCATTTGCAACCCTTCAAAGTCTGAGAGTTGGTCATTCAGCTTCCTCCGTGCCCAGGACACCATTGAAGGATTCACAAAGTGTACCACGGGATTCAGATTGTGTGACTCAGCCTCCTTGAAGAACTGAATCAAGTTTTGATGATCTGACAGTCAAGGCCCTGAGGAGACAAGAACATGAGCAACAAGAAGCGGATGATGGAAGCAGTGAAGTTGCTGATTTACATCAATCGGACGGCACACATCATAGGAGGTTTGTCCTGGCCTTCATCACTTAAAAAAAGAATGGTATGTAAAGAACACAGCGTGTCATTCTTACTCCTTAATATGTTTTGTTCAGATTGTATTTCTCCACGATAATTTCTTGCAGTGAAATCCATCGATATGATACTCTCAAATATGTTTTCACGAAAACAATCAAATATTTATCTTTTCATCTTATCTCTGAAAAAATTTGCAATGGAACAAACGGGGGGGAAAACAATTATCAGATTTATATTTTCATCCTCGCTCCCTTTTTTAAGTACTGTTTCAATTGTAAAGAACAGAATTACCAACTGCTTCTTATCCAATGTCTAATTTTGTACTCAGGTTATTTATTTTACTATTTGACAATCAGAAAAAAAAATTCCAGAAATTCTTCCAAACTATTTGGATTAACTCCACAACATAGATTTAGAAAAAAAAAAACACGATTAAAATCAACTGTAATGATTGACCTTTCGATCAGCTTTGATTAGAAAACACAGTGCATGCATGCAAGCAACTTGGCATCGGATTATAAACTTACTAAATTTATTGTAGGCATCACCCACATCATAAAATAACTCTTCCTGACGCACCGACCATGCCCCGTCCACTCCGTCTCCCTGTCTCTGTTCTCTTCGTCCCTCCTTTCAGTTTTCTTCCAAAAAAAATCTCTCTAAATCCGATATAACAAATTTACCAATTTACCCTTAATCTCCATCACTGGGCTCTATCATTTTTGCTTCTTTACGTACTTGGATCTATTGCATCTGGAATTTCAGTTAATTGACGTGTTTCTAACTTGCCGAACATTTTTCTCCTGTACACGAACTTCCAAGCCAAACAAACCAAACCATTCAGAGAATCTCCCAATTAAAGACTCGATTCGTAGAAACTGAATGTTTTTATATGTATAACTCTTTTCTTTTAATTAATTTGATACACACGCATAGAAAGAAAGAGAGTTTTTTTTTTCTTTTATCTAATTGAAAATAGAAGAGAGAAAACATTTGTTTTTAGCAGCTGTGTTTGTTTCTTTCTTTCTTTCGATGTGCGTGTGGCATGGGTTGGGGGGTGGGCTGGTTCGTTTTAATTGTCGGTTGATCGTGGCTCGCCGGTCCTTGAATTGTGGCCGTTGATCTGTTTTCTTGCTTTGGTCGCTTCCTCCTGTTTGTTATGAAGTTCGGCGGTCGTGATTGTTTCGTTTCTTCTCTTCCATTTTCATGGAATTTGAAATTCTGTACAAGGCACTTTCTCCTTCCCTCCTATACGGAACTGCCAAAGTATCTACGTGTTGTGTCTTTTTGACTGCTGGTGTCCGAGGAGAGGTCTAATGTATTACATTGTTGTGTTTGAAACAGGGGATTGTGGCCTTTTTTGGAGGTAATATGAGCTTTCCGCGTCCGATTTTTGACGGGGAAATGTGACCATGACAAATGTGTTTTTCCTTTAACAAGTTTCCAGATTGGGTACGTATTGTTTATAAATCGCTTGGGCTTTTGCAATGACTAATTACTTTTCAGAGAACAAAGATGATTTCTTTTATGAATTCCCGCTGTATTAGTGCTCAATGAATCTATATTTCATTTTTTACCTGATTATTAGAGGGATTATTTATTATAATTTTTTAGAAATTTTACTTTTTTGATTCACTAGACCAAGCTGAACGAACGAATGAGTTGATTAAATATTTATCCTTAACAACATGGTTAACAGTAATTTTTCACTCCAGTTGGGCGTAATGTGTGGCCAAAGTTTCGTTGGGGGTTAAGGCGTCCTGATGCAACATCAGCTTCGTCCCTGTTTTTGGGGAGGACAATGATGTTTGTTGCTCGCTCTTTGTGTAATAATTTGATGTACTGTTGGTTATTTTTCATTTCCTTTTGTGTGCTTTGTTTGATTGCAGAGATTTGCAGTCTTATCTGTCTGATCTGAGTCTTCTCTTGGCCCTCGAAAGTACAAAATTATACGTCCTAGAGGACAATCGGCCATGGCTGAAAGACCCCGGTTCAAGGATGGCAGTTGATAGTTACCAAGGTTGTTAAGAACACCTATATTTCCCAGAAATACATATTCCTTGTCTAACCAGTTGCTGCTTAAACCCAATAATGCTTTTGTTTTATTTTTCCATCCACACTCTACGTTATCTCCTTTTGCAAACGCTAAGGGACAGAGAGGAAGAAAAGAGGGGAAAGAGGCTCAGCTTAGTAAATCAGAAAAGATTTAAAGAGATGGTTCTCTTTGGTTGATGCAGCAACTTAATCTCAGAAAAGGATTTTGTTACCTGTGAAGTCATTACAGAAATCTTTGCTTTTTAGCAATGAGTTGCAGAGAACCCTCTATGGTTTTATTGTGTTTGAAGTTGCATGGAGCACTGTAAGAGGTATTAACTACTTGAATGAGCTGCAGGTATTGCCCCTTCTTACTGGTCCATAGCTTATCCGCAATTTTTTTCAGTGTTGTTTGGTCAATGGTTGTCATGTCAATTGCAGACTGATAAATCTATGTGGCAAGTTGTGTATCTTTGGGGTTCACGGTACTACCTCTGAGCAGCTACAATTACGACTTCCTGGATTCTGCAGTCGGTATTAATATGTTCCCAAGACTAATTATTATGACTGTCAAGAATAACAGTTTCAATTATGAATTGGAAATTAAAACATGTTATGAGCCTCATGCAAACAAGGCAGGAAAAATATAAGCCTGTAGCAATAAGTAAAGTAGGAATAATATGAACTTTAAGGAGCATTAAGTTCCCAGACTACACCCAATAATCATGCCCTGTCATAACTGCGTAAGATCATTTCATAGTCAACAAACTGCTTTATGCATCGCGGAAACTTAACAGGGCAAAGTATGAACACCAGTAATTTCAACACAAAAATTCAAACCCATTAAACAGAAACATAAAATAAAGATAAGGGCAAAGATTATAAAGTGGTTGTCCGACAAAGCTAACTTTTGGGTCCCGAAATCTATTTTTAGTAAGACTCAACATCCATTACAGTTTCAACAACATTGCATTCCTAATTACAATAGATAGATTAGCATTCCATTAAGAGCTTGCCGCTTAATATCACAGAGTGCCACCGGTTTGGTGCAACATTGCATCAATTTCATCTCCATCCTCCATTTCCAGCTGAAAAAGAAAGCATTAATCACAAGATCATTATAAGCATGTGATCTGTGTGTGTGTGTGTGCACGAGCGCTTGAGAGAGAGAGGGATACCTCATCAGGAGTTTGCTCTGCACGAAGACGGCGGCCATCAAACAAGAATGCGATGGAGTTGAGCTCGACAGATTGTCGATCACAATATGCATTCATTAACTTCTTCAGTTGAGTGCTTCTTTTGATCCTGAAAAAGACTTCATTCCCATCCTATAAATGGAATCAAATTAAATATCTTCATACTCGGATTTATTGCCTAAATGGTACTCTCAAGAGTCAAATGTCAAAATAACAATAAAAATTCAATATCTGCAATAGAAGTTAGCAAATCAGCTCTGGTATGAAATTAAAAGAAGTGGGTTGTTTTGGTATTTGTAACCACTGATTTGGCACATTTTGAAGTCCACAAGTCTAGTAAACTACCGGATGAACAAGGATGTGAGATATGAGCTATTAACAGAGCAAGCCTCGACCTGAATACCTCGTTGGTAGGTTAAAAACAGGCAACTCACACACATAACATTTAACCAAAAGGCACAAACACTAATTACACAGTAAATTGCCAAATAAAAGAACCTCCAACTGATGATCTATAGCTATAACTAGTTATTATCGGCTAGTAAGGTGGAAGAAAAAGAAGATACAACAACAAATAACCCATATTCTATGTGATCCGTCCTTCCTGGTCTTGCTAATCCATAAATCACAGAGTCAAGCAGACAAAAACCCACCAAATATACAGTCATATGAAGCACATGTAAACAATCAAAATTTAAAATTTAACTACTCTTTCCAAGCTCCACACAGAACCATTAAACCCTTAAACCCCTTTCCTTATTAGCTGGTGAAACACCAAATAAACAAGAAAGTAACCCAAATCACACTTCTTTAAGCACCAAAAAGAGAGAAAAAAAAAACCAACACCCACAAGCAAAAAAAAACAGTAATAAAAAAAACGATCTTTTTCCTTTTTTTTTTTAGAGGAGGAAATTTGAACACAGACCTGACCCTTGACTTTAAGATTGATGTGAGCAGCTTGATCGTTTGGCTTCTTGTCCTCCTCATTCGTCTGACCTGTCACACCCGACATTGTCTTCAATTTCTCTCGCTCCCTGCTCTTCTCTCTTCCTTCCTTGTGTATGCGATTATTTGTATTTTGATTGAACAAACAAAAAAACAAGGGTTCCTCAACTTTCCCACCAAGTGTAATAAGTAATAACGACTGATAATTAATGAACCAATGGCCACGAGGGTGTTGTTCCTTCAATTTGATTTTATTGTACCACCGACGACCTCTCGGAGAATGTGGATAGGTTCGTCAATTCAATCTATAAAACGTGTCTTGTTTGTATTGGTTCACTTAAAACGTTTTAGTCGTCGAAGTTTTAGGCCCATTGGCAATAGCAAGCAAGATTCAATAGCTGCGGCTATTTTCTGGCTCGTGTTGATTTCTCAGGGCCCCCAGCAATGATGGTTGCAATTCGAAGTTGGATTCCAAATTGCAATTTTGTTCTATCAGTGAGATCCACAGTTAACTTTCCAAGCCCGTCAAGCACAGGATTATAAACATGAACAGGCGAGGAAATTATAGTCCTATAATCTTTCAGCTAATATCCTAAATTATCTCATTAAGTTGAGATTTGCCCATCAATTCAGCTCCCTCCTTTTTTTTTTTTTTGCGTTGGGGGGGGGGGTTCTTATCAGACATGTACTTCAGTTCCCTGAGAGTGGCCAGACTTGCCCATTCAACGTTACAAAATTGCATCGTAATTAGCCCATTGTCCTTTATTTTTTCTTTCTGGGCTCCAGCTAAGCACAGCTGCGTCTTGTCCTAAGGCTAACGTTCACAAAGAGATTAAAAAAAAAAAAAAGGAACGTTTTATCATCACCTAATTTTACCCGCAACCATTCAACTCGTTATTATAGTGTTGACGTGACCACACAACCACGTCAATGAAACGAATCTACCACGCGTTCTAAAATTTCTATTTTTGATTGATTTGGACTTACGATTTCAGTTCCAAAAGTTGCTCGACACGTGTAAACAATCGAGGCAAAGAACCCCATCGTAACTATTGAGGCGTAGAAGCAACAGATTAAAAAGCCTCCCACAGAACGGTCGAGTTTTCAGTGGGGCCACGTGGTTAGTGACGATGTAAAATGGGGAGACAATAGGCAGCGCAGCCGTCTCTCTCCTCTTCAGTGCTGCATGCATCTCCAAAAGAGGGGATCGTGGTCCCACCTCATCATCTCGATCTCCACACACACTCCGCGTTAGAAGCCTTCCCTTCTGTCTTTTTATACGGAGAAACCCCGACTGCATGTCGTGCGTGCGCTCTCTTCTCAGTAAGCCCAAAAGTCTCGTTACGTTTCTCTCGTGCGCTGCTTTGCTTCTTTGAGAACCAGAGCATAATGGAGCTGAGCTTTATTTCCTACTGCCTCTTACTTTTTTACGCTTTCACTCTCTCAGGTAACAACGTTATAAATTGAACCTTCTGTTTGGTTCGATGGAAAATGAGAATGTTAAAGGAAAATGCAGGAGCCTTCAATTTAAAGGACGGGTATGTTAAATGAGAATGTTTACTTCAATCTCTCTAACTAAGTGTGTTTTGCATTTTTGCAGATGCTGGCTCAGTTGGGGTGAACTATGGAAGAATCGCAAACAACCTGCCTTCTGCAGTGAAAGTGGTGGAGCTCCTCAAGTCTCAGGGTCTGGAGCGAGTCAAGATATTTGATACCGACCCGGCAGTGCTCAGAGCTTTTTCCGGATCCGGTGTCAAGCTCACCGTGGACCTACCCAATGAGCTTCTCTACTCAATGGCCAAATACCCGTCTTTTGCCCGCACATGGGTCGAGAGAAACGTCGCCGCTTATCACCCATCAACCCACATTGAAGCCATTGCCGTCGGTAACGAAGTATTCGTTGACCCCCACAACACCACCAAGTTCCTCGTACCGGCCATGAAAAATGTCCACCAAGCTCTCGTCAAGCTTAATCTCGACTCCTCCATCAGAGTCTCCTCTCCAATCGCTTTAAGCGCGCTCCAATCGTCCTATCCGTCATCATCCGGGTCATTCCGATCCGAATTAGTTGAACCCGTTTTCAGGCCCATGTTGGACTTCCTCCGTCAAACTAGGTCATACCTCATGGTCAATGCCTACCCCTTCTTCGCTTACGACTCCAACTCTGATGTTATCTCTCTGGATTACGCTTTATTTAGAGAGAACCCGGGTGTGGTGGATTCGGGTAACGGTTTACGTTACTTAAATCTCTTTGACGCCCAAATCGATGCCGTCTTCGCCGCGATGTCCGCCTTGAAATACGATGACATCAACATTGTCGTAACCGAGACCGGCTGGCCCTCTAAAGGTGACGACAACGAGGTCGGCGCTAGCGTGGAAAATGCAGCTGCGTACAATGGGAATCTCGTCCGTAGGATTCTCACTGGTTCTGGGACCCCCTTGAGACCAAAAGCCAATCTAACGGTCTACATTTTCGCTCTCTTCAACGAGAACAACAAAAACGGGCCCACGTCAGAGAGAAATTACGGGCTCTTTTATCCCAACGAGGAAAAAGTCTACAACATTCCATTCACCGTGAAGGGGCTGAAGAATTACAGGGACGTCCGGTCGCCAGTCGCCGGTGGTCGGCATGCTACTACTCCAGTTGGCGGCGGCGTGTCGAAGAACACGAAAGGGTACACGTGGTGCGTGGCGACTGCTGACGCGGGCAAAGAGAGGCTGCAGGCTGGTCTAGATTACGCATGTGGAGAAGGAGGAGCTGATTGCCGTCCGATCCAGCGGGGTGCCACGTGTTACGATCCTAACACACTCGAAGCACACGCTTCTTTCGCATTCAACAGTTATTACCAGAAGAAAGGGCGCGTTATGGGCAGCTGTTACTTTGGAGGAGCAGCGTACGTCGTCAGTAAACCACCGAGTGCGTATTTTAGCCTTCTTTCTCTCTTTTGCATGTTGACTTGCGCTTGTTATGCTTATTTGAATTGATTTTATTTTATTTTTCTCGAAAGTTAGAAACTAATTTAAGCATGCACGGGGCTATGTTGTTGTAAAATGTTTGTATGCCGGTGCATGGTGCCCGCCAGATAAGAGGTAGACCACCATGTGACTGCGTCAGGATGTGTTGGAGAATCTTTTACCTTGCCGGCCTGTCGTGCATTGATTGGATTCAAATTGCCTTTTTTTTTTTCTCATAGTAGATTTGTGGTGACCTTGGTTAAATCACCAAGGCATTATCTAATCCCTGACTTTAAAATTCATAAAAGGGTTAGAAATGCTGTCAATGGTCAAATTTACAGGGCACAATAAAAATTCTTGTTTAACTGATAAAGATTGTGACTTTGTGCATTAATACTTCCGTTTCTTTTTGGAGTCTAAGCTAAAAAAGAGCATTTTGTCTTTGGCAGAATTTGGGCAATGCGAGCTTCCAACAGGATACTGAAGAAAGGAAACTGCGAAAGGGTGTGTTTTTGTTGACTAAAACTGAAGCGCAGTAGTTGGGGGCGGGGGTTATTGTATTTATTTGTGTTATCATTGTATTTATTTTGGAGTTGATGGGGTTGGTAGTTGATAATCATTTTGCTTACGTTATCTATAATTATAATCCAACATTATCGTAGTTCTTCACCCTGGAATCTTAACTCGCTCTTTAATTAATTAGTAGCTCTTTCAAGATATTCTATATATATATATATATATATATATATATATATTTTTTAAAAAAAATTAAAACTCTATATTTATTCCCTTCGCCATCCCGCTCTAAGCTATTTTCTTCTTCTTTGAAAACGGAAAAAAGAGGGAAAAAAATAAAAGAGCTACTAAAATCAAGATGCACCGCAGCTATGAAGAAGAGAATATGAATCACTCTGTATTTCTTTTTATTGCTAGCCATCCAACGATTGAACGAACTACCACTGAGAAGGAGATCAATTTAATTCCAAAAGTGAGAACTCTAAAATTCAAATTTCGAAAATTTATGGAGCTCTCAATTCCCTCATTTCGTTTTCTTCAAGGCAACGACAATCTTTGCAAGCTGGGATAGTTCAAATTTTCGGTTGTGTCTAATTGAGCTGAAAATGGGTATTTTCCAGTCAACGTCAGCTAAAAGCCCAGAATCCCGAAGCCCAAATTTTCCTAACTGGCCCAAATGTCATCAGAGATTTTATGAAGTCATTTGCAATTGCAATATATCCCGGATTGAAAGACTGTTTGTGGTAGACCGAAATAAAAAAAAGAAGAAAAAGGCTTCGTGAAGGCGTGTTTGTTGGTGTGTGTTGGGCCAAGTTATCGTTTCCTGCCTGCTGTTCCGTCCAATATTTGATTAATTTCAGTATCGTGGCCAGAAAAAGCCCAGGAAAATCCCATCTGCAAAGGCGAAAAGTAAAAAGAAAGCAACGGAACATTTTGTTAGTTCAATGCGCCGTTGTGTTTAAGATATGCCTAGCAAGTTGAGGAAGGCACTCGGGGCCGTGAAAGACCAAGCCAGCATTAGCCTCGCCAAGGTTTCTAGCACCACTGCGTCAAACCTTGAAGTTTTAATCCTTAAGGCCACAAGACATGAACGTTATGTGAAGAAACTGCTCGGACTTTTCTCCTCTTAACAAAATTTTCGCCGCGGGCTGTGCCCAAGCCATTGGCAGGAGAATTGGGAAGACAAGGAATAGGATGGTGCCTCTCAAGTCCCTTATGCCTGTTCTCAAAATTTTCCAGGATGGTGATCCTTACTTCCCCAGAGAAGTGCTTCATGCAATGAAACGCGCTGCCAGAATTATGAACTTTTCAACATTTCGGGACAACTCTAATTCAAGCCCCTGGGACTATACTACTTTTGTCAGGACATTCTCTCTCTGCCTTGAAGAGCGCTTAGATTGCTTTCTTACAGGGAAGCTTCAAAGGAGATTTACTGGCCCAAAAAGGGAAGGTTACCATCCAAGAAGCCAGTGTGCCAATGATTCTATTAGTGACATGAAACCGACAATGCGGCTAGATAAAATCTCTTCTTGGCAAAAATTGCCTGATAGAGCGGTTGCAAGCAGACCAACTGGCACAGCCAAGACAAACAGGATAGTGCAAATATCTTTGTATGCAGTTTTACAAGAGAGTTTCCATCTCTACTGAGACATATTCTTCTAGATAGTTTCTTTCACCTACCTTACCAATCTTGCGTCAAAGCATCAAATCATGATGAAGAACTTTGTGCCTTTTATGATTTATGCAAAAGCATTGGAGTTGGAAGAACTTCTGAGTATCCAAGTGTACAGAAGATATCGGAGGAGCTTATAGAATCATTACAAGAATTCTTAAAAGACGAGGCTGCTTTCCCAACAAATGGCAAATCACCACCGCATTTGCGTCTATCCGCATCACGGACAGAGGATCGCTCTTCAAGAACAGAAGAATTCAAATCTGTTGATTATTCAGAGACAACAAAGTGGTTTTCCAGAGCAAGGATCAGAAATTGGCTCACGTTGTACCTCGTTAGAGGTTCTTCTGAGTGCGCCAGATATAGGAACAAAACCCTCCATTTCTATGGATCAATACTGGGAGCAGTTTGAGAGACAGAAGATTCCATTTGTGATGCTGACACAGGCTCGATTCAATCAATGCCATTTGATGAAGGAAGAATAAGCGCAGCTAATAGCTACTTAGACCTTGTTTCTTCGGAAGATTGGCCTCCAGAAGATTACGAGCTGGACCAAGATCAAAGACAAAGAATATTAGCATTAGATTCAACCACAGGCCCACCTGATTCTTGGAAGATCGTGCTTGCAGAAGCTACCAACCAGCCAACTCAAGTGTCATTAAATTCAACTGAGCGAATTGAAGCATCCACTGCAGACGATCATTTTCATCAAGAATGGACAGCTGTGGCCAAGGCCATGGATCCTCCATTTATAGACAACTTATTTTACCAAGCAACAGTACAAGAGCACAAATACAACTCATTCCTGCAAGATACAATTGAAATGCCTGCTACAATTGTTATCAGTGCAGACAACCAAGTTGCATTTTCTGTCATCGACATGTTGGCAGTGGCTCCTACATTTCACGCAACGCCAACCTTCAGTTCACAGAATCCCAATGACGCTGTGGCACATAATGCAGACGATCCACTTGGACCTTGCCTTAGTGCAATAGCTGAGGTACTTGAATCTAATTGTTCCCTCGATCAAATGAGTCTATTGCAACAACAGAGAATGTGGCTGCAGCAACAAAACGAGATTATGGCAAAGAAGATATCCTGATCTGAAAGCAAGAGCAGGTTTAACGGTAAATTCTTGCCGAATGATCTATATGCTCTTTCGTGTGGTATGCTGCCAGTGCCAGGATATTTGATCAACTCTACCTTTTTGTTGTCTACAAAAGCCATTGTTAGAGATACTTAGCATGATGTACATATTTTCAATACAGGGGATTAGTCCAAAAACGTGTATTGTTTAACCCTCCGTTAAAAAAACTTGCAATTCTTTTTATCCTTCCTACAGAGTTTTCCTAAGAAACCTTAAATGCCGATTTATCTCGTTTCGCTCTAGTGCCTTCAATTCTAGCAACCAAATATGTCTGAGCAGTTTGTGGTTCGCTTGCTTTATGGACACATTAGTGGACGAGTCTTAACTGATAAAAACTTTCCGCTGTCGATCTTAATAAGCTACTTCACGTGCGATCCAAGGCACTGGATGAACCCCAATTTCGGGCCCAACGTCTCTCAGCAGTGAAACAATTTGGGGCAAACGTAGGCCCAAAAAAATGGTACAAGAGGGAATAAAGTATACACAATGCCGCCCCACAACACAAATTGTCGGCGCACAACTTCACGGGGTGGTAAAATCTAAACGACCAAAAGTAAGTCCCTACTTTCAGCCACCAACCACAAAGTAACATTTCCCGAAATACAGTTATCATCCTAGCCGTTGAATTTTTTGGCGGGAAAAAGATCGAGGAAAGTAGAGCGTAACTGTGAAGGCCCAGTGACATATGACATAAAAATGTCATGTGAAGGCTTTTACAGTATGTCTATTCCGTTGCTTTAAAAAGGGGTTCACGGGAGGTATGACATGGGTAAAAAGATCCATGCTTTTCATCGCCAGCGTTTGTTACAGCTACGCGCCCTGCCGGTAGATGCTATTTGCTAAACGAGAGGGGCAGGCAATGGACCACGTGACTTTGCGAAGAAATGGACCACGTGTCACATTATATTATACTTTATACATTTTCTGTGTCCTTCCCATCCCATGTGAGGTCGCTAGTGAGTTTCTTGCAATTTGTTGCCTTCCTCTCCTGCTAGTCCCTTTCTTCCCTGCATCTACGCCGAGACTTCCTCTTTTCCTATTCCACTTGTTAATGGTTGCTCGTCCTAATGCTCTTTTAAGCCTTTTGCAGATTCACAGAATCACAAGGGCCCACTGCCCCACAATCCGTGTACAGAGTCCGTTGGGACTCGGATTGAACTGTGTAATACCGAAACTATACAGCGCAATAATTTCAGTTGGAATGAGGCCTCCTCACCAACCGGTCAAGCGGACTCTGACTAAATTGGTTAAAATCAAAGCTTACAGTCCACAGATTCATAGGGCTTTTGCCTTATTCGATCTCATTTTCTTCATGTGCTCAAAAGAACATTAAGTGGCATCGAGTGCAGGGACCACCGAGCCATCCACCCATCACCAGATCGGACGAAAGAGCCAACTCATAGTATGACTTAATCATTGCTATTGATTTGCATAACCCAATTGGAAAGAGAAAACAAGTAAAGCGAAATCTTTGCTCCTAAAAAGCTCTCGGGGTCATGGTGTCTGATACACATAATCTATAATTTGTACCCCTTTATACGCACCAAGCAGGTCGATATCAATCAACACTCATCAACACCCATCATATAATAAAGTCTACTTATTCCCCTGGCTCAGTCCCAGAATACATTGAAGTGCCCAGAATTAAGCACAGAAATTAGATAACATCGTATCAATCCATTTGATGCACGCATTTCTATCAAAATCCTTGGCAATTACAGATAAAACAAGACTTTGAGAATGTACATTATGAAAAACATGTTAAAAAAAACAGAAAAAAAAGGAAAAAAAAAAAGAAAAACAAAAGAGAAGAACATGAAGACCATGATCATAACTCATCTTCCATCGTCTTGAACGGATCAATTAATAAGATTAAAACATGAAAAAGAAAAAGGCAAACGAGGATACTCCCAAAAACCGCATCCATGGTTGGTTTTGTCATCTTAAAGATAAAATAGGAATAGATAATATAACATAAATAATTATTTCATAATATTTATAACATTCAAAGTGAAAAAGGGTCGGAGTATAAGCAGGTTATGTTTGTTTGTTGCCTGTCCACGAAATGACATAACGTGAAATCATTCTTGGACGGTTAGAAAATCCAAACGAGCTCATCCTGCATTTTAGTACAAAAATTACGATGTTAAAAGAAAAAAAAATAAAAGCAGTATCAAAACCAAGCTTTTTTACGGTCTACCCTAATTAAATTTGATGGAATCAAGCTACTGCACTATGATCTATAGAAACTACCTCGTATTTATAATGCCACGACTCGGCACCTTGGTGGCAAGTCGCACTGAATATGGGCCCTTACCAATTTTATTAGATCGCCAAAAATCTATACCAAGATACAGTTTCAGTATCAGTTTCACCTTTTTTTTTTTTAGGATTTACTGGTGCAAAACTCTGTTTAACCTAAGGGCAGCATTGTACTTCAACAACCGCAAGCCACTTCACGCACGCCATTCACAAGTGGCCAAGGCCGACTTGGCGCGTTCTTATTGGCTGCGCGTATGATAAAGAAATCTAAATTCCATTGTTATCCTCGGAAAAAGGTACCTGTTCAGGCGCGGGGTTAGTTACTTTCGTCATTATTCCATCCGAGTCCTAGAGAAGATATTCTTGAGCCTATTCCCGGCGAGTCTCTGCCACGCCTTTTTAGCACCGGCGACGTCCATTTGCACCAGCTTCTGTAAATGTTGGCCAGCTCCTGCAGCCACAAGTCTCTTCCGACAACCACCGCTCCCTCCGGTCAGCAAAGCCGCCACCACCATAACCGGAATCTTCTTGGCCACCAGCTCATGTTTGGGATCCAGTATCTGGACCAATTTCGTCAAGCTCTTCTCATCCCTCACCAACTCCTTCCGGTTCGATCTGACGGTCAACATAGACACCAAAGCAACCGCCGCCGCGTCCTGTACACCCACCGGCTTCGGCGACTCCAATAGCTTCACCAATGAGCACATACAACTAGCAATCGCTCGCTTGTTGCCGTCGCTTATAGATAAATCAGCAAGAAGGGACGCAGAAATTTGTTGCAAGAATATGTTTCCATGCTTGATGAATTCGCCGAGGTGGATGAGAAACCCTGTTGAAGATGATAGAATTCTCGCCGTGGAATCAGTAGCCGAAAGAGAGCTCAGTGCGCGTAAAACGTGTTCTATGGTATCTGAACAAGAGGACTCTTGGATGAATTGCATTAGTCTTTGCAATCCCCTTTCTTTTATTATCAGCGCGCGAAAGTACTCCCCGGAGGATGCCAGTATAGCGATACAATTTGCCGCCTTTTCTTGCGCCGCGCTGGTACCGGAAACGAGTAAATTAAGTAGAACTGGTATGGCTTCTTCTTCTGCCAAAGCCATCTTGGTTTCTTCCACGGCGGCAACGTTTCTAATAGCGCCCACTGCGTGGGTCTGCGTTGGTTGGGAACCAGATCTGCACGCTTCAATCAATACCGAAACGCCGCTATAGGCGGAAACTGCCCACCCGTTTTCCGGATCGGCGGTGACTGCCTCAATTGCGATGGCTGCCTTTTCTTTCAAGGGCATGGACCCTGTTTCGAGGATTCTCAACAGAGGCCCCAATCCTCCCTCCTCAAATACAATCTTTCTCGACTCATCGTTGGCTGAAGCCAGTATGGACACTGCCAAAACCGCTTGCTCCCGAATCACAGGCTGCTGGTTGTTAAAATCTAGCAAGCCAATCAAACACCCAACATTTCCCTCTTTAGCAACCAAACCGGCGAATTTTTCGTCCTCGTTTAGAATCTGGAGAAGAGACTCTAATGCCTTCTTTTTAAACTCGCCTCCTCCGATTTGTAACCTAGTAAAAAGGTCCCTAATAAAAAAGATCAATTCCTCTTTGTCGGAGCCGGGACCGGGCTGGGAGAGAACGAGGGCGTTTGATTGGTGGAGAACTCCGGATCTGAGAAGCAAATCGAGGCCGTGGAGGTGGTTAGATAAGGCAGCGGAGGCCATGTCGAGGTCGCTCTGGAGGAGGAGCTTGCCGCCGGGCAAAGAGGAGAGAGTGCATTGCTGGGACAGAGAGTGGAGCCGCTGGAGAGTAGATAGGAGGGTAGGGAGCAGCGTGTGGAGGAGTGAGTTTTGAGACCAGTGAGGGGAGTCGGAGAGAGTAGAAAGCAAGGACTGGAGAGAGGCAAGCTTTGAGCGGATGGCTTGCCACCGCCCGACAAACGATCGGACGGCGAGGGAGGAGAGGAGAAGCACGGAGAGGACGTTGGTGATTAGGTCGAGCAGTGTTTGTGGCGGTTGTTCCGATGGCGGTGCTGGTCGGTCTGGCGTAGTTGCGGTGGTTGTAGCGGCGGCGGAGGGATGCATTTAGGTTTTGGCCCGAGCTTAGGACCGAGGATGAATTGCGTCAAGGTCAATTGTTTGAACACATGAATGGTGTGTCTGTGTGAGAAAGAGACAGAAAACAGGGGATGGTTTTGCTTAGAAGGAAAGGAAAGGAAAGGAAAGAAGAGCGTCGGAAATAGAAACGAGGTTCTAACACAAAGATGTAGAACACCGAAGCTTGGAGGGAAAATTGTGGAGGGTAGGGAGAGAGAGAGAGAGAAACAAAAGAGAATTTCAGTGCCCAGTTCAATGATACTTTGTGTTGAGGAGGGCAAAAGAGGAGTATCCTTTGGCTCAATGGACACTCCAGGCATCACCACAGTTAAATAAAAAATTTATTAACCTTATAGAAATAAAGAATAGGGGTTCTAATAATTATTAAAAAAAAAAGATTGTGGGAGCTGAAAGATTTTTTTTTGGTTGAATTTATTTATTTATTCGTTTATCTTCTTTATAACTTATTAGTCAACCTAAATTAAAAAATTAAATTATTTTTTTATCATAGAAATTATTTTTCTTTTTTAATTTTTATTTACCATAACAATTCCTCCTAGCCTTCTATGTAGGATTTATAATTTGTATAAAAAACTAAATTTATCAATTGCATTAGATAATTTTTATAATTATATTTAATTTTTTTAAATTCACTTAATATATTAATTAAATTAAATTAATATTAATTTTTTTATGAAATATAATCACAAAACAACTAGTTATATAGTATTATGTGATTAAATTTATTAGTATTATATAAATTTTATTTTTTAAAAAAATAATAAAAATATTATAATAATAATTATATTTTTAAAAATATATATTTTATTAATTTTTTAATTAAAATTTAAGTCATATTTATAAATTTAATAATAATATAATAAAAAATATTATCTCATACAAATAACTATTATATAATTATACTTAATAAAAAATATTTAATATAAATTAAATTAACATAACGAGTTAATATATTTAGTATATTTTTAAAAAATAATAAAATAAATATAATTATAAAAAATATTTTAATACAGTGATGAGGGAAATTATCATTTTTTATTTTTTATTTTTTGCCGGCCTTTTATTCCAATAGATGAAACCATCAGGTTCTCCCCATTCGTCAGAAGATAAAGAAACGATCTTAAGTCAAATTGGCCGAAAGTATTTCATTACCGCCGTAACTTATGCAGAAAGTATTTCCACCGTTCCGCGTTTTGCGAAGAAGAAATTTCCCCCCGTCACTGCCAAGAAGAAGTATTTGCTAAAAACTCGGGAGACAATAGCTATAATGGTGATGAGCTTGACCAAGGCTGTCCTCATCTCAAATTAAAATTAATATTGTTAAGAAAATTCACAACTAATTATCTCGACGCAATTTCTTATTGTAAAGCAAAAGGAATTCTAATTTTGAATTTAAAATTAATATATATATATATATATATATAATGAACATGTTACTCTTAATATTAGAGGATTAAAATTTAATGGTAAAATAAAAAATATTACTAAATAAAATATATCAAAAGGTTTTTGTGATCGGTGGAAGCTTGAGGCAAAAATGGGAATCAAGGGTTCCAACAGAGTCCGGTTCTGTAACAAAAAATAAAAAATTCAATTTTAGTTGAATATTAATTCATTAAAAATAATTTATTATTAAAATAACTACAATTTTTATTAATTTACTTAATAAAATTAAAAAAAATATTTATTTTAACAATAATAATATTTCCTAATAAACTTTTTCATTGTATCCATAGAAAGGGAAAGCAACGATCATTTGTCAATCGTGTTTAGGCAGGGGACCTTGTTTTGTGCGTTTTTGACGGATTGGGCCTTCAATTGGGAAAGTAACATTGCTTGGATATCGCACTACGCCCAATAAGGTTTAGATAATGACTGGGCACATGAGGCCCACAATATCAGAACTAGATCGATCCAAGGATTCGGGTTTCACTTGTTGTGGGCATGGACATCATTAGGATATTAATTTGAGATGGGCCTATTGGGCCGATCTCAACGATGCACTATTTGCTGGCTAAAATTGTTCCAAGCTGCAATCATTGACCTCTAAACCCTTTTGAGTCCCCCTGACAGCGCGCCCCTCAGTCTGCTAAAACCCTCCTCCCGGCAGCGGAGAGACAGACGCAGAGAGAGAGGGCTTCCTTGTCGGTTTATTTGGAAAGGAAATGGGCAGCAGACCATGGAAAATAATACCGAGGCCATTACTAGAGACCATTCTAAACAACCACGCCGTCCACCACCGTGTCCATCAGCTTCTCGTCCTCCACGGCCCTCGTGGCGTCGGCAAAACCACGCTCATCCTTGAACGTACAAGAATCTTTCTGCTGTCCATCATCATTTCTGTAAAAAATAAAATAAAAATTTAGAGATTAAAGCAGATCTTTAACTTTTTTTTTTTTTGGTTTTTCTTTCCTTCTACAGGTCTTCTCAATGACTGGAACAAAGGTCCGCATGTGACAGGCTACGTGGACTTTGCTCAGTCGTTCAAAGACCACCACCCGCAACACAACAGTTCGTTTCCGTGGGCGTCTTGGTCCACCTGCGAGTCACCGCCTACTCTGGTCGGTTGCAAAACGCAGTTGGAATCCTGCCTTGAATCGATGGCCCAAAAGGGAATCCAACTCGGCGCCATTACTTCCAACCAAATATTCTCCACTCTCAACAAATGGCATCGCCTCGACACCGCCCTTCGCCGGATTATCCTACAGGGTAATCCTAACTTTGGCTCAAAATCCCGAGATGCGATCAGTAGAAAGGTTTCGACTTCGGTTTTATGGGACCAGGCGATTTTCACGCTATCTGCTCGATCAAATTTCAAAGAGATTGATGAGTTTCTGGAATTGGGAAATAAAGGGAAGAGCTTGTCCTTAGAGGAGGCTTCGTATTTCAGAGAAGCTGCTGTGGCATTGAGATTGGCTAAAGAAGTGGTGAAGGTGCAGCACGGATGGAGAGCTAATGCCATTTCTAATTTGAATAGGACTGGAGGGTTTTCGAGGCCTTTGGCAAATTCTTGTATTGACTGGCCTTGCCTGTTGCTTGAGGTGCTGTCACAAGCTGCCGAGATTGATCGCTTTATGGTAATGGTTGAATTGGGTTTGGGAAATGTTCTTCTATACGTGTATACATCTGTTTGTGCTGATTTTTTCTTGATGTGAACTGGGCAGCCGAAGCTGGTTATAAACAATATTGAAGTTCTTAAAATTGCAACTTTAACAGATGATTCATTGGTGTCTCCATCGATGTATCATGACAGTTTGTTATGGAGGATGATTGCTTTGGGTGTAAATGAGAGGTGCCTTCCTATCATGCTTGTCACATCTGATAGGTGGATCCTGTTTCTCTGCTGTGGTTACTTTTGTTTATTGTTCTCATTGTGCCCGATTCCATGGACACATCTATATTTGAAGGGGTCAATATTTTTTAGGGCTTCTTGTTTAGCTTTTTCATTTCACATCCTGCTTATCCTTGAATGTGTTTATGATAAAATTGTTTCCAAAACTGTCTTTGTATATTTACTAAATAACTCAAAATGTGAACTCCTGTCTACCCCATATTAGTATTGTGTTTGTGTGGAATTTATAAAAGAGATGTATAATTGAACTGCAGGGACAATGCTTCATGTTGCTTTCAAACTTTTCTCAAAATTTTCAAGATAATCACTTTAGCACACAATATCTGATTTTCTTGCTCTTTTATGTTTTTGTCACAGCTACTATTCATATCAAGTCTATGCGGATTTTGGATTTCCACGCATTTTTCTCTCTCGCGAGGTACTCAAACTGTAATTGCTATCAATTCAACCATTACAGTATCTGTTGCTGCTGGAATCTGCATGTGTACGCATGCATGCTTGCTACCTTCTCGGGTGTTTTAGGAAAAATTGATGTTCTAGTGCTGTGCTTTTACTACAGCGAGTACAACAGGAAGAATTCAAAATAATGAAATCCAATATAATGATTCAACTGTCTTTGCCTTTTAATTCTCTCCTGATGGGAGTAAACTGCTTCAGCTAAAATAATCTATGTTGCTTGGAGTTTTACCACTTTTATGCTTACACTTCAAGTCTTCATGTACTTCCACACACAAAAACTTGCAAAAATATTTTATTCTATTGTCTCATGTCTTCTTGAAACTCTGATGCTTTTTATTTATGGCTTCACTGTGGTTTTGTGGGCAAGCACTATTTTGTTTTTGTTTATAGACATGCATAATGTGACAAATACCAGGAATTTATATACCTGCGTATGTATTGATGATTCTGGGATTTTTGCTCATTTCAATTGTCTTCCTCTTCAGAATTTTGGATGGACTTCACAAGAAGCTAAAATTCATATGGTTACCGATTACTTCAGTAACTCAGAAGTGAGAAAATTTTGTGTATTCTTTTTCCTGATCGATGTTGTTTTGACAGAATGAAAAGGTATTCTTTTTTCTGATTGCAGTGGACAGTGGTTGTTGAGGTGCTTGGACCAAACCCTCGGCATCTTTTTGAGCTTTATGCTCTAAAACAAGGCAACCATTATCAAAAGTAGGGATGGCAGCCATCATTTTTCTATTAATCCTATGAATTATATTGCTGGATGCTATCATTGATTGTTGGATTAAAATTGGACAGAGTCCTTTTTCATTTTCAGATAATGAGTTTTAAGGGATTGTATATGGATGATCAGATTTCCCTGGTCATTGCCTTTTTGTTTCCCTCATTTGTGTCTTCAACAGCGTCACTACATTGTTTGTGATTCTTCCTCCCTGCACTTCTTGACATAAAGATGTGCTTCTTTTTTCGCATGTAATTAGAGAGCACTAATTTGTCACTAAATGCACAATAACTTAGCAACGAATAAGGCTGCATTGTGTTTATTACTTTGCTACCATTTTCTGATGTAGGATACTGGATGACAAGACTAGTACATTTGAGGATATTGTAGATGCATATTTAGCATATTTGCAGGTGATTTTTCTTATGATTCCAACTTTGAATGTTATTTGTTTGCTTGTTGATCCCTCATGTTCGGCTTTCTATTCTATTTGTTACCTTCCCTTAATTTCTGGAGGAACATGCACCAAATGTTAATAACCTCTAAGATTCATCAAAACCATTTTTTATTTGGCTACTCCAGTGAAAGTAGTTACTATTTTGTTCATTTCTACTATGTTCCCATATGTGATTCTATAAATTTTACTACTTGTAGATTACTGTGGTGAATCCTTCAATGGACAAAGCACATGCAATCCTGCTAAAGTTTGCTGATGATGCACGAAGGGGAAAATTTCCAAAAGAAAAGTTATTTTTTGGTTCTCCTTGGAGGCATCCCCCACAAAAAGATGACCCTGTTCTGAATGCTGAATGGGCTAAGCTTCAACTCTTGGATTTTGTTCAGTCCCTTGTAAATACAGAGTTTGGGGTAACATGTTCTCTCTTCCATCTTCTGCCCATTCTCAAAGTTCTGCCAAATCAATGTGATACATCCTTGTTTGTGGCTGTGCTGTTTTCAGTCCTTGTTACTTCTCCTATACTCAATTAGCACAAAAATTGGGAGATAGACAGATACTTTTTTGAATTAACAATGCCAGTGGCAAATATGGGTATCATGATTCCTGACCTAGTGGCCTTCTGCTGCAATGAGCGTATGATTCTGATTTTTATGTTTTGGTATTGTATTTAATATTTATTATTGCTTCTTCCTCAAAAATGGTACAGGTTAATTATATATCTGATTTTAGTCTTGAAATCTTAGAAGATCCTTGCACTGTTGCATTGATAGAGGTACTTTTTCTTTTTTCATTCTTCGTTTTATGAATTATTGATGGCACATGTTCTCCTTTTCTTTTGGGTGGATGGGCTGGGATTTACAATTGTGTTCATCCCTTTAATCTGTGAATGTCAAAAAAATGATAAATTCATTAATGTTTCTCTTGGTCTATTGTCTGTTCCACATCTTTCCATAATCCATTTAGTCCACATACTTTCTTAGGTTGGTTTGCTTTATGCTCAACGTGATCCATCCTTCATTCGTCCGGCATCTAAAGGTATAGAAAGATGCCTTGTCAGATGGTAAGCAATCTTCCATATTTTTGGTGATTTATAAAATCTAATATACCATTTGTGGATCATTTTAACCTTTTCAATGGGAGTATTTTTCTGTCCTTTCTCGTGCTTCTTTAATTCTTATCTTTTAATAATGTTGCCTCTTTAGTTTAGAAAGGTGTAAAATGCTTAAATAATGCTGTTGTTGGGTCGCAGGCTTGTCAACGAGCGATTGCAGATGAGTTTTTGGAAATTGCTCCAGTTTAAGTGGCAGCGGATTATACGTGGCCGTAGCTATCGGCATTTGATGCAACAAGTGGGCTATAAATAAACTAGAGAGAAAAAGGGTATGTCTTCCAGTTAAATTTTCAAATTTTCATTTGGTTAATTAAATTTTGTGCTCTGAAAGTTATCAGAATGTAGACGGCACTGAGATCACTGTTTATTTAGTCCGTTACAAGTATTTACAGGAAGCACTAGTTTTTCATGATTTGCTGCTAACATGAGTTTCTGTAGATGTTAGATTGATTTCCCTAGCAGGGTAGTAAATGCCCCTGCATTAAAGTGCTGTCTCACCAAAAAAAAAAAAAAAAAAAGAATTATTTATGAACATTCTATCTGCCCAGATGGCATCATCTTTAGGCCCAAATTATAGAGATGTTTAGTGCAACTATGGCTTATTGGGTTCCTAGTGTTTGTTAATTTCTGCCTGCATTCAAATCATTGCATAAAGTAATTAATGTTATTCCTTTTGATTTTTCTGGGATATCTTTTTGGGGGACGTGAATTCTCAATGCAGAGTTTTCTTCCAGAATTGCTTATTAATGTTCATTTGCTTGCTATATACAGTCACGCATGCTGCAAGTTCATCTTCAATCCACATGTTCTTTTTAGTCTTTGAGGCAATCTCTGGCATTAAGAGCTTTGCTGTTTGAATTCCCAAGGAACTATGTACGGCCTTTTTAGTGTCCTGAGAGTATGTAGAGTTACTAAAACCTCATTTTGGCAGTGTTCACAGTGTAATTTGTTCATCAAGTGGGCAAATGGTGGCCAGAGGAAAATTCTGACTGCTGTAAGATCCTATTCTCACTTCCAACTTTCTACAATAATTGTATTTCTTGTATCTGTGCATGTGCTGCATTTTATGACGTGTCTTGGGAGTTAATGTAATAAACATTTCGGCTTGATCTTTGTTACCCCTTCACTCTGAAAAAAGAAAAAGGATTTTTTATTAGTGCATTTCTTTGTAGGTTGCTTGGCACAATCCTTTGGGTTTTAAACTGTATTGAAGTTCCAGAAGTGGATGATTAGTGATTGAGATGAGTAGATGACCTAGCAATGTATAATGAGGTATGTCACTCATCTCTAATACTGGCTTTTGATTGAGGATATTAATCACTCAGGTTGATCAAATTGAATATCCAAGGACATATAGCCGAGTAAAAAAGCATTCTTTCACTTAAATCATTATTATTAAAGTTGTACTCTGCTCAAGGGTATATTTTAGGTGCTTTCCTTGGAACTACTGCCTTATATACACACTTTTCTCTCTGTGTGTTTTTTTTTTTTGGGTTTTTAACAAAACAGTTGTATAAAAATGTCTAAAAGCATGTTTCTCGAATGTGAAAATGCAACTTTTTTCACAAAGATATAGGAAATTTGGTTCCGTTGAAAGGGGCCATCCTCCTCTTCATTAATGTGGGAATACGTGGAGCAAGTGAAGTCAAGATTCCCATCTCATCTGGGTTTATTTTAAATCCGTCACGAAGCTCCTTTGTGGCCCTGCAGTATCCTGACTTTTAAACCGAGACACCAGACATGTGGCCCCCGACTACCCAGAGCCCATGCATTCACGTTATCCAACATCATTTGCATCAGCTGTTTCTTCCTCCCACTTTAATACCCGAAATTGTGGTCACATAACCATAGTTGGTCGATCTCGTGGGTTCAGTATTATGCAATGCTCTTTGTTAGAGGAAAACTGAAAGGAGCTGGCAATTAAATAGAATTTAAAAAAAAACTTTAAACTTTTATGAAAATAATCAAGTGGTAGGGTTCTGTATTTGATGGATGATCGTAGGCGGGGGGAATTCCACTCTTGGTGAATGAGCCTTCAGTTTGTAATGAAAAAAACTGTCGGTTCTATCTTTTGGGTTTTTCATGGGCTCATAATTCAACACCGGGAAGCCCATGATCACTAGTGGACCTGTAATCAAGAGAAGGATGGCACGAGTTTGACAACAAGGCCCGAGGACCAGCCTTGGTGTTGTTGTGGCCAGCCTAAAGGAGAAGAGAGACGACTCACCTGCGGACTGAGGGGAGGATGTCAAAGCGTGCCAATTGTCTCGGAGAGAAACAGAACAGGTGTCCCTACAAAAAAAAAAAAAAAAAAGTAGAGAGAAAAAGGTCCCACACGATTCCATTGTTTACTATGTGTGAATCGCAATGCTTCGGACTTATCGGGTTCTTTTAATGCCTGCATCAAGCCTTCACTCCTCTAAGCAAGCAGAGCGGCCAAGCGCAAAGCTCTCCGATCGCAATAGCTTGTAAGACTCGGTCTTCTTCTGATGGCCACAATAGTAGAAAAGGCTCCCACAAGTCATTCCTCCCAACAATGACTTGAATTATTACTTTCTTGCTAACTCCGTTTCAAGTTTTAAGGAATTCTCTACTGGAAGAAGCCCCCTCATCTGCCTATCAATTGTTTCTCTGTAAGTCAACGATTACATCTTTCTTTAGCGACATTCATTCACACCCTCATCCCCGCATTCTTTCCCGGATTGGAATCTTCATATCGCACGGCTATTTTTGAACTCTCTCTCTGTTTTTTTTTTTCTTTTAAGTTTTGTCCTTCTTATTTTTGTTCATCCACTTGTCACTCATTCAATAATTTTACAAATGACAATGGACGGAAGGAAAAATAAGATAAACATAAAAGAAAAGAGAAAAAAGAACTAGGGAAATTGCAATTCATTATTCTCCTCATTTATATTTTTATTATAATCTTTGATTTTCTTTGATTTATTAAAGACAAACCATTGAGCGTTCAGGTATTCGCAAGCATGGAAGAAAAAGGCGGAAGTGGGTGTCACCTGGAGAGATTTAAAGATTTAAAAAAAAAAAAGATGAACGGCTTGGATGGAGTCACAAACTGGAAGAATATGAAGGGGCGGTTGTCATTCAAGGGCCTGGGTTGCTGTGGGGCCACTTGGAGCCCAGAACGATCCTAAATAAACAGAAGAAGAGCCCATCATGACCCAACGAGACCCACTCGCCGAACAACCTCAAGCCTCAATCGCCAGTGTGGAGGGCCACGTCCCGGCACGGAACAGTGCAAACTCGACGGCTTCCGGAATGGATCACGCAAAGGCCCTGGCAGCAGAGCGCAATTTGCTGGACGCACGTGTGGGTCCCGTAAAGAATACTGGCGATCAAGTAGCGAAGACCTTGACGAGATTGATTGCGGAAACGGACGCTCTTGATTGGAGGAAGACTACGAGTGCAGTAAATGACAGACACAGGAAACAGAGACGGAGCTTTCATCCCCTGCGGGCACTCCCACTGCAGGGTTTGTTCGAGGAACTTGTGGGACAATCGAGGGTTTTGTCCTATCTGCGACCGTTCAATCCTCCGGATCCTTAATTTCTTTTAAGGATTCTTCATTTTTCTTTTTTCTTTTTTTTTTCTCCTCCATACGTGGCTCCATTTGAAAATCGAATCCAAATTTTTCCGTTGAAATTTAAAATTTGAATATTCATTGGATTCAAATGCTCGGGTGTTCAAGGTTGGCGGCAAGTACCTCGGATGACCGACTTTTGGGTCTCCGAAGGTATCTCGGATGGTGACGACTCGGCTGGTCACGCACGCGGGATCGACACCTATTTTTCCTCCTTTCTTTTGGTAAATTCCCTCTTACACACATTCTTGCATCGGCAGTCAGGCGTGACGCCCTCCGGCATATTCCAGCGCGATTTGCGGAGCGCAAAAGTGGTCCGACATGAACACTTGTTTCTGAGACAAGACATGGAAGAGATCGATGGCCGAAACGGACGTCAAAGATTTGACGAAGGACGAGGGTGGGGCCCGCGGCAAGGATAAATAACTGACAAAAGCATTTATCCCATGTGGGCAAGCCCGTCGCAGGAAATTGTGATTTGGGAGTGCCTGAATGGGGGTACTGTCCCGCATTTATTTTTCGACCGTTGATTGCACTAGCAAAATCATTTATTTGGGTCGTCGATTTTGGTATATAGGATCACATTTGTATGGATAGCCTAGGCTCAATGAAAAAGGCCGATTTGGTGATGCGGGCTTGGCCCTTGGAATATTGTTCGCTCCGCCTTGGGCCCCTTCCATGATTTTAGCAATGCCAACGAGCTACTGTAACAAGCAGGGTTTACTTCAACTACTGCTGCCCGGGCATAACACTCGCTATGTCTGCCCAAGATGTAAAGGTGAAAAGTTAATAAGTAACTGCTGCTACCTACCATGGATGAAAATTTTTAATGCAAAATTGAACAAACACAAAGAAAGGAACAACTTATTCTGGAGCCACGAAATACTCAAACAAACTCAATAAAAGGATGATAATTTTGAGACGATGATTACTTTTTTTGTTTTTTTATTTCAACTTTGCGTCTTACCAACTTTTGAAAACCGAGAGGGAGGTAGCGGGGGAGGTTTGAATCCTCCCTCTTCGGCTCCCTTTTTTCTTCGGCTTAGACCCTCCAAGCGGACAAAGAGGAAAAAAAAAAAAGGAAAGACTTTTCTGCTAGATGGGACTATTAAGAAGTAAGCCAAGTCACGCGTAGACTTTTCTGGTTCAACTTCCGTCTTCGGAATTTTAAATTTCTACCACAAAATCATTCAAGAATTGTCACATACCCGATATTCCTACCCGAAAAAAAGAAAAGTCAATAAAACGAGAAAGACGCTAAACAAAACATTATCACGTGGTATTAAGGCTAATCCACTAAAAACTTCACATTAGTGGTAGACGAAGACAGATATAGACAAGGGTGTAGTCGTGATTGTGGGGAGAACAAGGTCAATAAATAAAAAATCAAAGGCTGCAGCAAATTTGCAAGGAGAAGCACAATTTAGCAGGTCACCAGTTTCAAAAACCCACGAGGCTGGGGATGGTTTCTACGTGTTCTTCACGACTGCAATGTGTAATGTGACAGTGAAATTAAAGGAATAAAATCGAATGACATTAGACCACAAAACTAGACCTTACGGGATGCCATGTTAGACAAGTGATAACCATACAAGCTTTGAACAAAATGTTGATGACAAAGACACCTTAGGAGCTTTCGCAGATTGCGCTGATTTAAACATCCACGCCTTGCATGTGCAGGAGAGAACACTAATTTTTAATGAGAAATTTCAGCTTTATATATATAATAATAAAAAAAAAATCGAATAATGACAGCAGAAGGCCAAACTACATAAAAGTCGTCAACCATGAGCATTACCGGGATTGTTTTGATGGTGCAATATAATGAATCGGTATTAAGTGTTCCTTTACACGACGAAACCCTTTTTACAATTAACCTTATAAAATTCAACAAATCATAGAAACAAAGCTTTCTGCATAGATCGGACAAGGAAATAGGTGGTTAGGAATGATCCTTTACAATTGGGTTCCAAATGTGGATAGGCATTCGGCTTCCAACTCAGTTCCCCGACTCCATCTCGAGAAGGACCCCTATACAGCCATTAGTACACAATTACCCCATTTAAACTTCCTCTTTTGAATTTTCCTTGGCTACAATTTGCTCCCATTTTCTTGAACCCTAATCGGTCCCCAAGTTTTTAATGCCATTGAGCCCACGAGAATGAATTATCTTTGTGTGGAATGGTCCCCACATGGCAGCACGCTCAACGAGTCAAGATTGAGAAACATGATTTATTATTATTATTATTATTTTTAGAAGAAATATTGACTTAGAATTGAAACCTCTTTTCGTTTATATTCTCCTTCATCGCACGGTATTTTGATTAACAAAGGAGAATGTGACATTCGAAGGTTCGAGGCAAAAGAATCACACCACTCGCAGATGACAAGAGAAAATAACACCGCAAAAAGTTTTTCTTTATAAATATATAAAATTGTAATGAAACAAATAACTGTAGACATATATTTTTCGTTTCTGTTTCCCTTTTCTTCTCCGGTTTTTTTTTTTTTTTTTTGGTTTTATGCTTCATGCGTCCTCTTTGTGTAGGAGACTTCGCCTAATTAAAATAAAAAGGCACACCGCATTCATTAGTTAAACTATACGTGACTTAAACATTAATATTAACTGAATCGGACATGTAGGTTAGCCATAATATTTACACAGAATATTTGTTCACGAAAAAAAAATATGCATTTATTATTCTTGCTGGAATATAATCCAAATTCACTAGAATTTAAGTGCCTATTATTTTTACTCTCTTTTTTTTTTTAAGTATAACACACACATAATTCTCATTAATACTTTATAATTGAAATCTTGTTAACGAGGCCAATTATATTGTAAAGGAGTATCATCTTTAGTAGTTTTCATTTTAAACTTAAGGACGAAATTCTTGTCATTAATTGAATACGGTGCAGGTGCACTTGTACGATTATTGATATTACATGCAGCGTGCAACAGTATTTTAAAGAGTTACTTGTTCCATTACAACACTTATTCAAGTGCGCATTCAATTTTTTTATACCATCTGTACTATTCATTTAAGCAACGCCCAAGACAAGATTCCAACTCTTTTTTTTTTTTTTATATATAACTGTTGACTACAATGGTTTAAAAGCCGGCAACTTTTGGTCCTCCGAGAGAATTTTGTTGAATATATTACACTGAAAGTGTCGATTCCTTCTGATTCAATTTGACTACAGAATTGCAAGGATGCTATTAATTAAAACGCGAATAATAATTTTCAGAAGCTACATGCCTTGAACAACCTCTAGCACGTGCAATTGGGCAATAATTCTAATTTCAGGTTAACCGCAGATTTGAAATACACGTAAATATTATTACTGTTGGTGTTGACCTTAAAACAATGGGAAAAAGTCAGGGAAATGCCTACGCAATCTCTGCAAACATTATCAAAGGGTTGAGTTCCTCAATTTCCCTAAAAATCTAGAGAGTAACAAGAAAACCTCTTTGATTAATTACCCGTGTATTATTTTAAGTCATAGTCAAAGACCTAACATTTTTGCAACCATTAGTGATGTTAATTTCTTTTTTTAAGTCTATGAATTCTCTGGACTCGACAAAAATTGATTTACTTGCACAGCTCAGCAAGGGGACTACTGGGACAATTACAATAAAGGTATAGGAACTCTTGACCACAAAAATTTATATTTATTTATTTAAACAGGTCTGGAATGGGTCATTGGGATAGAATCGACGCGGTGGCTTCAGCTGGGACCGGGTGAGCGCACGTAAAGGAAAAAGGCCCGCAAGAGCAACATGTGGCATGTGCAAACGCTTCTCAGAACTAGCAGATAGGATTTTTCTTCAGCAAAAGCTTTTTACTTCACCTTTTCCCGCAGAGCTATCCACCTGCCGCCGACCTCCATGCAGCGGTGCTGCCCAGCAAGTTACTTTGGATTGGTTATTATTATCATCATACAAAGAAATTTCTTTGCAAGTCTAATCCAACTGATAAGGTCTTACTTTAAAAGGGTAACCAAAGTAGGACGTGACAGGAGCCTAACTAAAGGGGATATATATATATATATATATTTTTTTTTTATTTTGAGATTTGAATTAAATTAGTTACGCTTTTATTAATTAAATCGATGGCTATACACGTGCAGGAGGCAGAGTTACTGGAAGTCTGGGAGACCCCATATATTAGTGGCAAACAAGGCAATAATAATGTTTTCAAATTCATGTCAAAATATAATATTGTATAGCATACCTGTTAACGATGAAAATATACCTTTTTTATTTTTTTTTTCCATCTGGCGTGCAATTAAAACTACTGAGATTTACAATAGGCAAGAGAAAGCAAACTTTCCTTTTACCATTCCACCACCGAAAAATGGGTTTACCGTTGATCACAATTATAGCACTTTGGAGACCGCATGAGCCGCTTAAAGGGGTAAAAAGAAAAGTGTGGGTAGAGAAAAGAAAGATTTCGACAGTCACTTCTTTGCCCCAATGGCTCGGCAAATAAAAGTTAGGCAGCCCCCCGAAAATGTCGGCCAAACCTATCTGTTCTTTCTTGTATTTTAGCCAAAACAACTGAGTTTACTAAATTGCCCTCGACACTTTTGCCATAAGCAGAGGTTTCTAATATAATGGCGTTTAACTTCATGTTTTAATCATGTATTGGATCTTAATCCTGTGTTATGGAAGGAAAGGCGCACCACTCGGAATGATCAATGGATGGAATTAATTGGGAGAAAACGAAACATGATGCCCAACCAAAAGACAACGCATCCAAAATGCAATTAATGTTGTACTGTCATGCTCCTTTGATAACAATCCAACAACGCATTGCGATCCCACTGCAAATAAATAGGCTTCTGCAGAGTAATCTAAAAATTACATAATTTTTTTTTTTTTAAAAAAGGAGAATTAAATTCAAATTTAGTGTAACGCTAATTACAAGGGGACACAAAATGCACGAGCACTCTTAACCAAATTTTTACTTTTTGATAATCCAGTGATTTTAAGTTTTAACAAGATAATTGACTGCTGATTGCTTATTCCAGTGCAAAAAGAATATGAAATGGTCGCTAGGACTTTTATTGCGCGATTTAATAATCTATATCGGTTTTAAAATAATGATTTCTTTTAATTTCGATTAATTTAATTTTTGAGGGAGAGTTTTATTTAATTTTGAATCCCATAAAAACTATATCATAATAGTTTAATTTCAGGTTCCGGGGAGTGGTCTCTAACATATTGTGACACTGTAACAAGCTTCATGTTGCCTGGATCCCTGGACTGATTCCGGGGAAAAAGAGACGCTTCTGGGAGACAAGAATAATACCCTTTTTCAGTTGACGTTAGGCATCATATGGTGTCTGCGCGAATGCAACCGCACATAATTGAATCAGTGAAGCCCTTCTTTTGATGATAAAAAATAAAACAGAAAATAAATAAATAAACGCAGCGCATGAAGGAATGGCTGGGGTTTACTTTCTATTTTATCGATGATTTATTTTATTGGTAAATACAACACATTTTATAATAATAATTAAAAAAAAATTATTACTATACTGCCATTAGTCTCGCTTAATAGCAAAGATTCCACCATTTTCATTAATTAATATTCTCCAATTTCTAAATAGTATGTTATACCAGGAAAAAATAAGCACGGGATAAGCATTTGACATAGTACGAGAGATCAATTAATTGAGAATCGTCAACTTAATAATAGTAAAAATTACTAGAATACTAACATTAAGGCATTACTTTTTGCAAAATTTTTGTGACATGGTATAGGTAACATATTGCCACATGGGCGTTGATCTTTTTCTCCGAAGGGTAACCAGTGGAAAGAAATGAATCGGACACCATATTTGGTTCAACTCCATCAACTGGATTGACGCCTCAACGAGGTAAAGACACCTTAGCCGTGCGTTGGTCCATGTGTGGGTAATGGGTCAACGATCTTGATCTGCTACATGTAATTTAGTATTTCCTGGTTTTCGTCAACTTGATTTTCGATTTAATTTCATTTGCAAAGATTTCATGTCTTTCTCTAACAATCGCTTTGCATGCACCTATCTACCCACCAAACCAACTCTAAAATTTAAGCTTGCTAGCTAGTAAATTACAATCTCAAACTAAATGTAGCTACTATCTTTTTATTTTATCCCACGAGAAATAATGCTTCAACTTCAAGCAAATATTATAAGGTCAAGTTTATTTTGATGAGTATTGGAACAATAACCTAGCATTGAATTTTTGAACGCTCTGATACAAAAGAATTCAAAAAAAAAAAAAAACTTAAATAAATTGAATTGTAATGAAAATAGAATACGCAATTGGTTATTAGTGCACTCCGGAAAGTATATTCTTGCTCTACATCGGCTAACACGTGTCCAACTAAAATAAATAACAATATTTTTCTATCAAAGAAATGTGCAGAGAAGTTTCCCTTTGCCTTTGGATAGCCATCGGCCCATTCTCTTCCTCATTTATTGGTCCCACTTTACCTGACTATGATTTACTTCAGACGCCTATAAATGTCATACTAGACACCAGCACATTACAAGGTGCAGAACTGCAGTGCTAGAGATATAGACAGAACGGCAGAAAGCCAGAGAGAGAGAGAGAGAGAGAGATATATATATATATATAATATTATATTGGAGAGATGGAGTTCCCAGTGATTAACATGGAGAAACTAAATGGCGAGGAGAGGGCGGCCACCATGTTAAAGATCAAAGATGCCTGCGAGAACTGGGGCTTCTTTGAGGTACGCATATATCATTAAAATTTTGCAAGCTACTACTTTTTATATTGTTTTCAGCTGGATGTCCATCAACATTCTTCTATAATGTTACTCTTAAGTATCCTTAATCTAAAGCATTTTTTTATCCCACATGGATTTACTTTAGCTGCTGAACCATGGGATGCCCACTGAGTTTTTGGACACCGTGGAGAGATTGACAAAAGGGCACTACAAGAAATGCATGGAACAAAGATTCAAGGAACTTATGGCAAAAAAGGCTCTTGAGGGAGACCAAAAAGAGATCAAAGATTTGGATTGGGAAAGTACCTTTTTCTTGCGCCACCTCCCTGAGTCAAACATCTCCGAGATCCCTGATCTGGATGATGAATACAGGTATAAAAAATATGTTTTGCAGTTCTTTTCTGTTTCAATGTACGTATATATCAGGAATAAAATATATGCATGAGTTTTGAATTCGCCTTGAAAATTGAATTTTCATGTGCGATTGGACCACTATTTCAGGATTTGGGTCCCTGGCTAGTCCTGCATGTCCCTTCTGGTACATAAGATATGCTCCTTTAAAGATTAAATCATAATATACCCCTTTTTTTTTTTTTTTTTTTAACTCCACATTTTTCACTTACCTGGAGGTTCTGGGCCTACCATATTGTTGCACGTATTGATAATGACCAAATAATTGTTGCAGGAAGGTGATGAAGGAGTTTGCGTTGGAATTGGAGAAACTGGCGGAGCTACTGCTGGACCTGTTATGTGAGAACCTTGGGCTTGAAAAGGGGTACATTAAGAAGGCCTTCTCTGGGTCAAGGGGACCAACCTTCGGCACCAAGGTTGCCAACTACCCACCATGCCCAAAGCCTGACCTGATCAAGGGACTCCGGGCCCACACCGATGCTGGTGGCATCATCTTGCTATTCCAAGATGATAAGGTCAGCGGCCTTCAGCTCCTCAAAGACGGCCACTGGATTGATGTGCCACCAATGCGCCATTCCATAGTAATCAACCTCGGTGACCAACTTGAGGTATACCCCTTTACTTTATCTTGAATGCAAAATTGAAGTTTCCAATGTACATGGTATACTATTGTTCCAATATTCTAAACTCTTTGACACTGTTGAAATTACAGGTAATTACCAATGGCAAGTACAAGAGTGTGGAGCACAGAGTGATCGCTCAGACGGATGGTACCAGGATGTCAATAGCTTCTTTCTACAACCCTGGAAGTGATGCAATTATCTACCCAGCACCAGCTCTGGTCGAGAAAGAAGCAGAGGAGAAAAAACAAGTTTACCCAAAATTCGTGTTCCAGGACTACATGAAACTGTATGCCGGACTGAAATTCGAGGCCAAGGAACCAAGGTTTGAAGCCATGAAAGCCGTGGAAACTAATGTCCCGATTGCAACAGCTTAAAAGCTTTATGCATTTTAGTGGAACAGGAATGGGGTTGGTTTTGTTTGTTTAAGGATAAATGACCACTTAATTAATATGTCTGTGTTGGTTATTCTAATGTCATTAGTCTTCTATAAAGAGTTGTTTTCTATAGAAAGGGTCGAATTACATTATGTATTGTTTTATAGAAATATCTTTGTTTTTAATCTTTCTGTCTGTTTCTTTTCTCATACGCAATAGCTAATCCCCTCGCAATCATGTGCAAGTCATAAATCCTTCCATGAATGGTGATGGAAGTAAATTGATTACTTCAAAATCATTACAACGGCTTAGAAAGAAAGCCTCCAAGCAACTATTGATTCATTTAAGGTCAACTTTTGCTTTAATTCCTGTGGACAGAATGGTACTGATTACCATGTACACAAATAATATATAGATTGCAGTATACGCGTGTCCCCTGCACAAAACTGAAGGAGTGGAGGACAAGTGATATATGTAATCGGAGATGGGAAGTATCTGGTGGGACATATGCTGCCTGCTTGATGACTTGACAGTGAACAACTGACCAACCTGAGTGGAAAGTATTATTCAGAGTCTATGAAATGCAGAAGATTGAAGGCACTACATAAACTTTTAACTTGTCAAATTCCAATGGGTATTAGAAACCACAATCGTAAACCATGAATATCATCTAAATCAAACCATGTTCTTGTTTGTACACTGTTGTAACCCAATCTTCTAATAGTACTATAGAAGATTATGCGATTGCAGCTCAAGTTCCACTAAGATTGCTTCTTCAATTACGTTGCACCCCACATCAAACTAACTGGGGGGGGGGATCTTTGTTTCATTAATTAATTCAGTAGGACTAGCTTCTCCAAATGATGATGCTGTCTGCATCACATGCGCCACTTAATTGTTGCAACCATTTCTAGGGACAATACCATTGTCTCTACCTCATGAAAGTGATCATTTCTTTATTAATGCAGAGGAAGGAAATAATATCACATAGCTTCGATCAGATGATAGGCATCTGTGTTAGCTATTTCTTACCGTGTGATGTCGCTATATTCCTCTTTTGATGGATCAAAGAGCATCTTTAAGGCTTAACCCAAAAAAAAAAAACAGAGAGAGAGAGAGAGAGGGAGAGAGGGGGGGCATCTTTAGGAATAGGAAAATTAACTTTGCTTTTGTATAATCCACCATCTAACAATGTTTAGCCAACAAAAAATAACTTTTAACGAAAACGGCAATTGAAACAACTTGGCCAAGTTTTTGTAACTTTGAAAAACAATTATAAGCACTTGGCTCCTTAAAGATTTGTCTACATGCTATATAATGAGTATTATTCTTTCCAGTGGATGAAATTAGTGCAGACGGCGATCTTTGAGAAGCCAACCTGAAAAAATTGCATGAGGTAATCTATCTGTATCTTACACCTGAACGCTGGGAAAATAAGAACCGCGACTTTTTATTATACCAGTTGGGATAGGGGTGGGTTACCTAATTAAGGAGTAATGACGTATACGATGCAAAAGATAAAAAGTTCATGATTTTACACGGTAAACTTTTTTCTTATATATATATATATATATATACATACATACATGCAAATAAACTTCATTTGTTCTGAAAGTATTTGTTTTGAAAGTATTAATTCAGTAAACATCAAACTGAGCAGAGGGAAATGGTTTTTTGCACCTCATATCACGGCATAATTGGATATGCCAATTAAGAGCCTGACTGTTGGGAATTTGTTTTCCATGTGATAGAAACCATAAGCACAAACCTCATTTAGGTAAATCATCCAAATCGATCTATTCTTATTTATAACGCTTACATCTTAGTTGACATTCAGTCAAGAATATAGAACTACTTGTTTTTTTCACCCTTTAACTCTGCACACTACCGACTGATTCCAAGCGGTTCATCACGTGCTTAAATTAGGGGCACAGAACCACAGTATCTTTAGAAGCGGGCACACCTAATCATCATAGAAGCCAACTCTTCAAGGGTTAATCTATTGCTGCAATGCAGAATACGATTGCATGATACCTCTTGCTCAATGCTTATTTTTGTTCCCTCTGTATTTCACTAAACCAATCAGGATTAAAGTGTACACAAATCGTTTCTAGCCGCGTCCCCTTTATAAAACTGGTCAGCTGGGGTATAGCTTGCAGGGAGGAGAAGAGTAACCTAATTCCTGTTGTCAAATTCCATCTTTTGAAACCCCAATACATGCTAACTATAAAATCAAGGAGAAATCAGGATTGCCATATAGTAATGTTCGTGGATTATGTAGGACGACATGACTCAAGAAAGGAAAAAAGAATTATTCCTTTTGCCGCAGACATGCATCCAGGAACTCATCGGCTTTTCCTATTTATTCCATAGCAGGACGTAGGATCGGCTTCGGTCAACCAGTTCACTTCCAGGAGCATGAAAAGGACACCGGGATGTGCTTTAAGGAAGAAACATCAAACAACTCCATAAACCTTTGGTCTGAAACTCTGGCCTTAGCAGCTGCAAAACGCTGGTACTCGTCAAAGATGGATGATAGGCACCATCTTTGTAATTTTCTCAAGCAACCCACAAGACAACCAGTTCGGTGCTGGAGTAAGAAAAACAAAAAAAGAAGGCAACCACCTGTGAGCAACTGAACGTGGAACAGGTATGGAATTAAAGGGAATCAGTGGTCCACATACCTTCCCTCGTTTACAATGAACCAAAACAGGGTGATTCCTCGCATCTGCCAGAGAAAGGCATAGGTGTTGAGTACATCAATAACTCTCAGAGAATAACATATTTTTAAGGCCAGAATAAAAAATGTCAATCAAATATGCTTATATTACCAAGTACAACTTTCAGTGCTTCACGAATTGTATCGTCTGGGATGTTTACAAAAGGCTCCTGTAAGCAATTTAAATTATCAGTGGGCAACAGTTCAATGCTTTTCATTCCCTATAAACCAAGATGCGTTGTGGGCCCCAACAGAGCTTTCGCTGCAACTATTTTACGCCGAAACCACTAAAAAAGATATCTACCACCAAACATGTAAATGTCATAATGATGGCACAGTACTCAGGCAGGCATTTGGCCGACTAGAACACATTGTCTGCCAACCTCCGTGGGGCCATCAACCCCATTGGTTAATATAGTGGCCCAGCTAAGATAGCATTTTAACCCCTCTAACAGGCTTCTGGCTAAGTGAACCCTTATTTCTGAGATGACAGATTCAATTGGCCATACACTCCTACTTCCTATTCAAAACCATGCTATATGTGTGTATATGTGATATGCATCTACTAGATTCTGTAGTGCATCAGTACCGTCAAAATTCAGCTGTAATCAGTTACATGTCTCAACTTTGCCTGAGCCTAAATTTTAATGAAAGTAGCTCCCTCTTCACCGATTTATTTACTAAAACCATGGAGGTTATTTGTCTAGTTGTGTGGTAAAGGTCTTCGACTTACAACCAAGTAGTCCCAGGTTTTACAACGAAGGTAATCACTGGATGAACAAAATGAAGCAGACAACATCGTGCACACTATAGCATCCCTGACACGTGTCAGGAAGAAAGAAGAAATTAGTCAATGTCACATCTTATACATGTCCACACATCCAGTTCCACGATTGTTTCATTTTGCACTCTAGTCAGTGCCATCCTCGCCAAATGCATTAGGCAGGGTTATGTATACTTATGTGTAGAGAGAAGATGAGGAAAAGGAACCCAGTCATGTAAAAGGCTGCAATCACAAGCCTTAAATTTAAAAAAAAATTCAACCCATTGATTTAGTTTTGCATGATGCAGACATTTTTGACTTGGGATATGTTGCCTACGAGAAGAAAACATGTTTTCTTTCTATCCAGAAAAAAATAAAAAAACACATGTTTTCTACTCGTGTAAATGTATATTCCCTGAGCCTGGAACTACACAGCTCTTTTTGGCTTTCGTCTCACTTAACAAATTTCAATCAATTAGAATAGAAATGTGGAGAAGGACAAGATGGTCCAAATCGCATTATCTTCGTGATTTATGAGAAAAAAAATAATAATTATTAATGGCATTCGTAGAAAATTCAAAATCTTCATAATGTATTACAAAATAATGAGCGCACGACGCATTTTAGCCGTGTTTAGTACGTATTGTCAAATCTGGCAGCACAGTAATTACGTGTTCAAACGAAGAACTGCATTTGATAAACGCAAATTCACATGACAGCCATCTGAAATTATTTTATATATAATTGTTTTTTTTTTCTTATTGTCTAATTTTTCTGTTCTTGACTATCACCACTCATGGTAAACAAAAAACAGACAAAAGGGCACCTGTGTTTTTCAAATACTTTTAAAAAAAGATATGTTTGTATTAAACAGAATATTTGTTCCAACACTTTTAAAATGTGTTTAATTACGTATTAAAAATGTTTAGTATATGTATTAAATATTAATATGTTATATATATATAATACATAAAATAATTTTTTATGAGTATAAAAAATGAATATATTCATTCTGTTGATTATATTAATTAATATAAATTATAATCTTAAAATATAAATATTATTTAAAATATTTAGATTACACGCTTATAATATATTTAATATTTTTTTAATGTTAAGATTAATATATTTATATTTTCTGCGTCTTAATGTGTGATGCTTTTTAGCCTGACATCATGCAATCCTTGCCGACCAAGAACTTCTACGGCCCACTCCAACAGAAATGGGCACTTTGGAGAATCCACTGAAAAAAAAAAAGGGCATGTCCCGAAAGAAAAAAAGAAGAAGAAGAAGAAATCAAAATGAAATTCTAGAAACGGTCCTATTGATTATATCCACCAAGTCGTTAACCCATTACGTCAGTCCCAAACAAAAAGGGGAACTAGCCAATAAAAAAGCGAAAAAGTCTTTTACCTTATAGCCTTCGATCCCGAACTGAAACAGCCTAATTCCATTGGCCTTGAGGAACTCCATGTTCGCCTCTGGATATGGCTCAGGACATAGACATCTACACCACCATAACCAAAATTAAAGAAAAGAAAGAAAGAAGCCCTAATTTCACAGATCCTCATAAACCAATGCCTCACATGATGGAGCGGAGGCCAAGAGTTTGGAGAAAGGAGAAGTTAGCGGAGTCAGGAAAGCCGGACCGGAATACGCCATTATCGACCATAGAGAAGTTCAGGGGTGGCATAAAGTTGAGCTCGTCTCCGATCGAGACCAGTGGCGCAATTGTGGTCAGCAGCGGCGGAGAAAGATCGCGGTGGTTTGCAACGGCAACCTCGATAGCCCTACACATGGCGGTGTCACCTCCCTCGTGGGCGGCGGCGCCGTCGTGGTGGTGGTGTTGGTGCTGCTGGTGGTGGTCCACTCTCATGGCAAATGATTTTGTTAGAGAGAGAAAGCGAGAGATGGGAATACGAGGGAAGTTCTGTTTGGGTACTGCAGCCTTTTTTCAGTCTTTTGCTTCTGACAGTTAGAAAGAAGGGAGGAAACGGGAAGAAAATGAACAGATGTCGCTGGAAGTTAAACATGGCGGTGGTGGCCGTGGGGTACTTATAGGGACATCTTCGACTTTGGAAAATTGAAAGCCCCGCAAGAAAGAGAGAGAAAAGACAAAAAGAAATTGGTTGATTTTTAATTTAGAAAGAAAAAGGGGAAGGAGAAAAAGGAGAAGACGGCAAGGTGGGTCCTGGATTGGATCGGGAGAGTATGTGTAAAATAGGGAAATTAAAAATTTAATAATTTTTTTAAATAAATAAAAATTAAGATAAAGGTCAAAAGATAGAAGGAGATCAAAAAAATAGCATTTATCTAATATTTTTGTTAAATAAATTATACACTTTAATTTTTAAAAAACCTGAAATAAAGAAAAAGTGCTATTTTAAAAAAAAAAAGGAAAAAAAGTGCGAGAAGTTTGACCTCACTTACTGCGCGAAAGTTGGGAACGAATCACACGCGTTTGTTATGCGTGTCGTAATAGAACTCTGAGTTTTCATTATTTTTGTTAACCAGAGGTCGGTTGTGTGTCTGTGCCCTTTGTGCTTTGCTCTTTGCTCAAGCCATTGCGTATCATATAAATCGTCAAAACAACTGGATAATTATTGGCATTTGAGTGCGACAGCAGTTCTTTTTCGGTACAAACAACAGCACGAGTTCGTGCATGCCTAAATATTAGTAAATCAAATAGAAAATTATTCAAATACATAGTCGATATTTTCCTATTAGTTATCCCAAGCCTATTCTCCTTTTTATTATTATTATTATTTTATGATAATATATTCTAATTAGAGCCAAAATCAGAATCTTTTTGTGTAATTTTGTTTAGACCAATAATGATATTTAGGCCTTTTTTTCGGTTCCCACAGCAATTGAGGGTTTCAAATGAATTTCATTTTGACAATCGCAATTATGTATCAAGTTTATTTATTTCATAGGAAAATGTATGGAGCTTACCGACTTAGACATAGACTACCAATTACATCGTTGATTCAATTATGAAAAAAAAAGAAAAGAAAAGATAGTCAATTGGGATTTATTGATACAAAAGCCACAAATAGACAAATATGAAAAAAAGGATGTGATATAAAACGAAAAATTGAACAAAGCTGTTTGTTAGGCCAAATCTAGTCAAACACCATTCCCACCACCCGACTTATTGCGTGGATATAATTATTTTTCTCATGAGATAAATAGACAGAGCAGGATTCAGATCCCTTTAAAGGAGCGTGTTTCTCCTGACGCTACCCTCTCATTTATAGAAGTAATGTTGTGCGAATCCACTAGAAATGTCATGGATCAATATATTGGATTTATATTATTAAACATGATCTCAACCTAATTATAATGTACCTTTCAAAAAAAAAAAAAAAAAGAAACTAACTATAATGTACATCAACTAAGTTCTTTTTCGTGATCAGTTAGCCTGGACAGTCCACCCTTGATTTCAGAAGAGAATCATATCCATTGAAACCATTTAATTTTTCAGTGAAATTCTATGGAGACAAAGAGATTGACACCCTGACAGCCCCAAGATCTTGGCACCATGACAAATGAGGCACCCAAGCTGGCCAGTGGCCAACATAGTGGATGAATAATAAATACACCGAGAAACACCTAATAATGACAACTCCAGTTGAGCGATTAATTATGAATTGTCTGGCAACAAATGAATTGGTGCAATAAGACTGCAAGAACTAAAATATGACAGGTGAGGGGAAAGAGGAAGGAAGAGAACATTCTAAAGAATATGCTATGTAGTCACTAGTCAGTACTGGGTACTTTTGTTTCGAGAACTCTTCGTTTGAAGAAGATGCGATGCGAGACTCGCGGCGCCCGGTACCTTTTTGCTAGCGCGTAAAAAAGAAAAAGTGCACAAGTCCAAAACGCCTCTCTTTTTTTGAAAGACAAGCACATGCAAACGAGAACACTGACCATCCATGAAGGTTAGATACTTGATCCAATGATTTGCGTTTGTAAGAACAGGTGCGTTTGTTCGTACCGAATCGGAACTCCTGGTACAAAGCAGCAACTTGTAGTCTGGAAACTGGATGGTTCCTTCCATAGGTTGACCCATGGTTGAACTTGAACAATGTGGGCTGCTGTTCGAGTCGAAAAGCGAACAAAAGAAAGCACACCAAAATTGAGTATAGTCTTATAAGGAGAGGAAAAGAGCGACGGCTTTGGACTATTAGACCACTTGTCTCTAGCTAGATGCATAGCCCCTAGTTGTAATTGGAAGGCTTTTGGTAGTAACTAACGAAAAGCAAGAATTTCCTGTGGATGGATTCCATAGGATTCTTTTTTTTTTTTTTTAGTGTAACTGTTTTGTATTTCATAAAATTAAGTACTACTTAAATAATTTTCTGATATTATTTAAATTTTTCTCGTCAGATTTAATATTGAGTTAATTTAAATTTTCTTATAAACAAACTTAATTATAAATCCGGAACAAACAGCATATTGGATTGTTTATTCGAATAACTACATTTTGTTAGACTTCTTTTGCGCAAATTAACTACATTTTGCTTTATATTATAATTAGAAATCGAAACACGTTCTCATATTGCTTTCTTAGAACACACAATCAATAAGTGAAACTGAGTCTTGTCCCATAAAACTTCCATCCTATAGGCTTAATGTAAAGTTTTGAGCCCACAATTTTCGTAGAGAATCAAATGAATGGAGTCCTGATTGAGGTAATGAACTTCTCCTCGTCATTGCTGACGTTCACCTGGATTTTTAATCTCAATTTGATGCATGAGCCACCATTCAATAAGGCCATCTGACTGAAAATGATGTAGAACGCACTAAAAATTGGGTGGTATGATACAACTAAAAAAAAAGTCCGAAGCAGCCAAATAAAGATTAATTAAAAGTGGGATCATTATTTAACTTTCCTGTGCAATAAACGACTGAGATTTTATATTTTTTTGTGCTAAACTCATATTTCTGACTAATTGTCTAAAATGGACTGATTTATGTTTTGTTCATAACAAAAACGAGTTATTCATATATTCCACCACGACCTAACCTAACGTGAATTAATTATATTGTTTTTCGTTCTTTCTTCATTGCAACTTAAAAGATTTTCCCGGGTCTTCGTTTACATCATCTGAATCGACTGCAAACTCTATAATCCAACCTCTAACTCTTCTTATTCTATTATTTTGCCATCTAGCAATTAGTCGTATGTAGAATTCTGGATATGTACAACTTCCTGCAAGCTAGGTCCGTTCATGAAGAGAATTTCGGTTGCATTATACGCGGTTGAATCTGATTAAAACACACTCCTAATTAACGTATGTCAGCCTCCGTTCTTGCCAGAATAACCAATGTGAGCTTTTGCTTATGCTGACGGACCTTCATACACATACGAATATTTATATTAGCGTGTGCTTTCGTGTCTGTTCATGCATTAATTGATATTATATTGAAAAATTTGAAAAAAAAAAAAAGAATTAATTATTCTTCTCGGGCCAAGTAAGTGGTTGTGTTTATCACATTAAACCTCTTCTAATTATTAATAATGCAATCCACGCCAGCGACGTGTTTAGAGGTGTGACATTGAACTATCTAACTAATAATAATTATACTAATGCAAGCTTTGTTACAGTGAAAGGTTAATTAAATAGATTTAGGTTCTATGTGCTGTCCAACTTTGCTAACATAACGCGTTAAATTGTACTTACACTGTAGCTTTTCCCTATAGCTATGTTATTTGATCCCTTGCACCGTTTTCAATGAAAGATGCTATGTAAACTTTTTTTTTTTTTTTTGAACTACAAAAAGTTTTATTCAGTTGCTAAGGAGACCAATCTAGATCGTCCAAAAGATATTCCTCTTTCTTTTTTTTTTTGTACATAAACTTAAAATCAAAACTATTGTGTAATAAACTCTCTCTGTTTGTCTTAAGCATCAATTTCATACTTACAAGAGGAGACTAATTAGAGCCAACAGCACCAAATTGATTTTGAAAACAAGCAGACAGTTTGTCACCTCCTCTGAAAACCCCTCCCCTGCCTCTAGGGCCCCCATTTCTGGATAACTGAACCATCTGTACTAAATTTGAAGATTCAGCTTGGTGGCAGCTCCTAGTTCACCCAAAAATATTTGACAACAACATTCATAATAATTTCATTAATAGAGTAAGGCATTTCGCGTCATTTTTCTGTTAACCACCAGGCTAATTTAACACGCACCAGAGTACAAGTTTCCTTCCGCCCTCTTCCATCCGCGACAGCTCTCTTAGTACTTGGCCCGTCTGCGGCAGCCCATTGCCCACGTGCCACTTCCAGTCTCGTCGTTTTCCTGATATTAGCTTAGCAGCTCATAATAATTAGATTCAAAATTTTGAACGACTTTAAGTTCGTCCTGGTGCCACTTACTTACTTTGGTCCCCTCAATTTTGTTGGCTCAAAAATTTCTTTTTATAAAGAATTGGGTTGGCTCGTAAACAAAGGTGGGCGCTCGTACTTGCTGTTCTAGCTTTTCGCCAGCACAAACGACGGATAACTACATCCCATCTATTGAGTGGCACACATTTTATGCAATTTTTGTTATTTCAAGTGGATTACAACATTTTTTTTTATTATTATTCTTTAACGGCAATTGCAACAACAAGTGCGGGTAGCGCTTCGGTAAATTGCATCCGTTCATTGCTGTAGGGACAGATGGGCGATGGAAATGTTTTTTTTTTTTATTCTCCGGTAAAACTTTTGTTTACCTTTTTTTTTGCGCAATAGTATGTTAATTGGTGGGTTCATCTAGACGACTTATAAATTCTACATTTTATAACTGTGTCATGACTAGATAGCTTGGTTTGACAAATTAATTTTGTTAAATATACGAGTGCCCAGATTCAAAATTCGGTTTCAATGGTGGAAATTTGACATCGGTTAAATCACACACCACAGTACCCACATGAACTACTTCAAAAGCATGATGACCCTTCTCTGTTTCGATCTAACCATAGAGATCCTTGCTTCTAAGCATTATATACCGATTTCAGGCGCATAGTCATAATCGAGTAAGATATTTTTCTTACCGAACAAAAGTCAGAACCAATACGTGGCGTATGCACGATTTCAAAACCTAACAATGATCCGCGCTGTTTACATGAAAGAAACTGGAAACTTTGCGGGTCACAACTATTCGGTAAGGGGTGTTGTGGCGTTTAGTCATTGGAACGCACTCTACTTGAAGTCTCGAATCAGTTGAAAAGCCAAACTAATGTAGATCAGAGAAAAGGACGTCGTGTTCGGATAACTTCGCGCATGTCTGAAATTTGTTCAACATTTTCAATATTGACATGCGTCATTGACTCAAATTGCTACACAAAGTTGTGCATATATTGATGATAAGACATTGAAGAAGGGCATTGGACAATTAAAGTCTCGCTTGCTTGTGTGAATCCCCCTTTAGCCCAAATCATTCAATGTGTTGCAATCGATACGTCATATAATCTTTTTTAAGAAAAATATGTGACATCAAAATGTCTTGCTAACCACGCATAGTTAACAATGTTTGGTAGATTGGGTGAGCAATCTTTCCTCAAGAAGGGGAAAAGAAATAGTGGTATATTAATGTAAGCACTAGAAACTGCATTGCGAGATGTGAGGCTTTATGTGTAGGACAAGTTTGACCAAGTGATGAAATGACTGAGAAAGGCAGGAAACTTTGACCTCTTAGAAGTGGGTTGCGTGCTTCTTCGTTTTTTTTTTTTTTTTTCTTGCATAGATATCTGTCACGTGCAAGTGGTTTGAGAATTATGCAAATGATTTTAATTTGTAAAGCAAACAAGCTTGCTCAGCTGGTTCAAAGATCATGAGCAAAAATTATGTTCCAAAACTGTAACCTTTTTTTTTTTTTTTGGGCCAGAAGGAAGTCATTGGCCCAAAAAAAAAAGACCTTTAAACAATTATTCTGAACTACAGGACTCCTATTACATCTAGCATCACATGCGGGTAAAGGAAGAATGAGAGAGCCAATACAAATTATGTGTATACCGATACATGCACCTTGCTTAATGCTTTAAATTGTTGGAATTTCCAGCTTTATTTAGCAATTGCTTCAAAGCTGCTGTCCATATCAGCAATATTTAATCCTGAACGCTGCATGACACGATCACTGACATTGCAATCCCCACTGCAAGAAAGGGACAAAAGCACAGTGCCAACGAAAGTTGTCGTCTTATTGCATATGATGGTGCACATTAAAGGTTCACCTATAGTTGCTCGAGCTTTTGACAAGTGGGCATAATGAGATAGATTTCAATTCCTAGTTGCGTAAAGGCACGGAATATGTTGCATGTTAGTGGCGCCAAGGCCCAATTATGAACACAATCGAGCATTAATAGTTTATAATATGATCTCAATATGTATAACAATCTCTTATACAAGGGACTTCGCTCGTTCGTTTCGTGCCGTCGGAGTTTGACCAAGTCACAGGTTGCTCGGAAGGACGGAGGTGGCCGAAAATTGTTTGGAAGCGTGCAAGAGTAACAAAGTCATGGGCCAGGTTAATGATAAAATAGGCAATCAATTTCGTGGGCCCCATTGTGTGATCTGTAATTATGTGGGCTTGTGTCACGGCCTGCTAGCCCAATATTGCCATTTTCACATCATGGGCTTTAAATATATATATATATATATATATATATATATATTATTATTATTTTTTTAAAAAAATTAAATCCTAGAATGCGAAGCCCCCCACTCGCATTGTGTTTTAACTACAACTCAATGTGCCTTCTATTTAATGGGCGGTTTTTGTAACCGTCTTGGCAGATAGGATTTGGTTTGAGCCTAGCATCATATCAAATTTGTCTATTTAGTTCAGTCTAACCTTATAATTCTGGGTGTTACAAACTTAAAATTGATTTAATTTTTATAATTTCTGAAATCTCATTATGGATGGTTTATTGGATGAGAATATGAAACATATAAATTGACATTTAGTCTTCATAAAAAAAAAAAGTGCAATTATCAAGATAACGTATATAAGTCACAATTAAATGAAAAAGTTACTTAAAGTCATAAATTAATATAAGTTATAAGAATATAAGGAGTAAAGTTATTTAAAAGTAAGCACATCCCTGTCTTCTGCATCGAGAATTTTGGGGAAGGAAGACAATGCATTGAGGATTATGCTAAATTAAATATTAATTTAATACTGAAAACAATTTGTGTCAATTAAGATTTTGAAATTATAATAGTTAGAGATGTGAAGATATTTTTATGGAAGAATAGAGAATTTTGAGAAAAATAAAAAGGAAAATGAGTGGTGTGTTACGTAACACACCCATTTCTCAATAATACAAGTTTTATATAGATCGATAGGTAACTGTAAGTTAATAATAATAATAATAATAATAATAATAATAATAATAATAATAATAACTCATAACTTTTTTTTAATAAAATTAAATTATAACTTGGCAACCCTGTTGCTAGCGTAGAAGGAATATTTGAGAAGGTTGTACATAAGCTTGGACGCAAAATGCTTGTAAACAGAACTGAACACTCTACCTCCCATTTATTCCCTTAACTCAAGCATGCATCGCCCATTTTTTTCTTCTGCTTCCCCTCTTGTTTAATAGGGTACTCCAAGGAATCCAAAGCAGACCAATCATGCTATCCTTGGTCGCCTTTCAACTAAGAACTAAGACAGTTAATTGACTTGGGACTCGAACTTAGGCCTCGAGCCTCGTTTCATATACTCGTGCGTGGGCACTAACAAATGCAACCATCTATTTCTAGTGGGCGTGCCTGATTATTAGCCTATTGCCCATTGGTGTTGCCTGTGCACATTAGTGGATCATTCTCAGCTCACCTACCAAGCAGAGCACAAATCCAAAGCAAAGCAGCCAATTTGGGCCTGTCAAGGCTTACCTGTTACCGTCTCCACAAAGCTACATCGGACGCCTACGAGTTCGCCAGACAGTCCTTTTCAACGACGTTTTGGTACTTTTCTTGAAATCTTTCTTTTTAAAAATTTGCACGTAAATTGGGAAGTTTTGTTCTCTGCAGCTTTATTCTACCCAATATCTCCTTATACGACGATCTTAACCCTTCGTTTAAATTTTGAACAATCAGATCCTGATCAATGCACGCCCAACTAAGCAACCAAAGCCCGCACCCATCTGGACCCCACACATTGACGAAATAAGAAAGCAAATTTAACAGCTGTGATAGCAATTTTGCTGTTGGCGTACATGCGTAGTTATACATCGTAGTACATACTAAAATAGCCCATCACTTTTTTCTTTTTCAGGAAAATTACAAATTCGCAGTCTATTTGTTTGCCACAACAGGAAACATTCTTTTATTTTCCATCCTCTGGCCGTGTCGCTCCGCTCAGCTGTGAACTCTGGAGAGGGAGGGGGGGGGCGCGAATTGCCACACTAGCTCCTTCAAAGTTCCTCAAAATCTCGGTCTCTTACGGTACAAATTTTGCCCGTCGCTGTCTCCTTTACTTGCTCGTCCTTTGCTCGATTCTCGCTTTTTTTTTTTTTATTTGTTTTCTCTCCTTGTCTTGCTCGAGCCGCTGGGGCTTCGGCCCTGAGGCCTCACTACGTAAGACGTTCACTCGCTTAGGTTTTCCTTTCAGTTTTTTCTCTTAGCTTTCCTCTAATGTCGTTTCCATCTAGCTGTTTGGGTTCTGCGTTTTCTTTATATTTTGCTGCATTGCTTTCCATGGCCACGGTATTATGTATATACGCGGTGTGTGTCTGTACTTATAATTATCTTTTTTTTTTTTTTTTTTTTGGGAAAACAGATATTTCATTATTCAAACAAACTCTATTTGAGGCTATCAAGCTTCACTGCTTTTGTTTTTTTCAGCGTCAGCTAGAGATCGCGTAATAATTTGTTTTCATCACATCAGCGGCTAGCTCTTATATATATATATTATGAATTTGTCTCTTTTATTTTAGTGTTTGATATAAAAATAATGGTACAGGGCTTGAACGACCGTTATGTAGTTTCAAAACTGATAAGTAGTCCTCTTGCTAATGAGATTACCGTTTATTGGATTAAATTAAGGCTTGGTGAGTTTAGTGGCATAAAAGATGGAGAAAGAAGCGGAAGAACCTCTCTCTCAGCCCCCAGCTCCTCCAGTAGTGGCCAATGTTGAGCCAGAAGAAGCTGCCAATTCCAAAAAATATTCTATCACCGCGAGGAGCGGGATTGGTAGGTGTGGAAGTCGCATATCTTTGCTCACCAACCACTTCAAAGTTTCTGTTAACAATCCAGATGCAGTATTCTACCAATATTCTGTATGTTTATCTGTCATTTTGTGCTCTGAGAATTCCTCTGTACTTTTGATGTGAAACTTAAATGTGTCACAAATTTGCAGGTTTCCATTACTTCAGAAGATCAGAGGCCTGTTGAAGGCAAAGGTATTGGGAGGAAAGTGATTGATGGCCTTTACCGAACTTACTCTTCTGATCTTGCCGGTAAAAGTATTGCCTATGATGGAGAAAAATGCCTGTACACAGTGGGTGCTTTGCCTCAGAACAAGTTAAACTTCACAGTGCTGATTGAGGAATCGTTTGCAAAGAAGTGTGTAGTTTTCTGATATTTTTAACAATTCTAGCTTTGTATTGTGTTATGTGTTCCACACACTATGCTGCCCTTCTCTTTGTCAGCAGTGAGATTGGGAGTCCTGGCCATGGTGGGAGCCCTGCTCCATCTGGCAAGCGATCAAAGCGTTCTTTTTGGTCAAAAACATTTAATGTAGAACTTAGCTATGCTACCAAAGTACCTTTGAAATCCATTGCCCTTGCCCTCAAAGGAGTTGAAGCAGATGCTAGGGCTCAGGATGCATTGAGAGTGCTTGACATTATCTTAAGGCAGCATGCAGCTAAGAGGTGCTATTTCTTTTCCAATCTTCTATTGACTATTTGGATGTTATGTGTCTATATAGGATGTCATCAAACCATAATTAACCATCCTTGTTATTTTATCATAAATTTTGGAACAGGGGGTGCCTTTTGGTGAGACAGTCATTCTTTCATGGTGACTCACAGAACTTCACTGATGTTGGAGGGGGAATAACTGGTGTTAGAGGATTCCACTCCAGTTTTTGTACCACCCAGGGAGGCCTGTCTCTTAATATGGGTACCTCCTTTTCTCCTTTTCCCAGTGTATTCATTGCTTTGGAATCTATTCTTGTACATCTTTATTCAAGCTGTATGTTGAAGTTGTAATCCCTCACAGTGCACCAAATTGAGCTGTCAATTTTTTTTATTAATGTTGCTTCATCGACCCTCATCTTGCTCCAGACGTGTCAACAACCCTGATATTAACACCTGGGCCCGTGATGGCATTTCTGAAGGCTAATCAGAACGTGAGGGAGCTTCGTGATATTAATTGGGAAAAGGTAAAAATTTGCTTAACTCCATTCTTAAGTCTATTGATGCTTGTTATCTGAATTAAGCTTTGCGTTGATGTACAGGCCAAACGGATGTTGAAAAATTTGAGGGTTAAGACAAGACACAGTAACATGGAATATAAAATCATAGGGCTAAGCGAGAAACCCTGCAATCAGCAATAGTATGTGCTGACTTGATGTATCTTCTCTTTCCGTTTGATGTACTTGATTTCATTGTCTCCTATTTTATAATGCTATCTACCCAGAATCTGACTAAGTTTGCACATTCTTTTATCCTAGTTTTCCAATGAAGGTGAAAAACCATGACAGTGCAAATGGTGAATCGCAGACAGTTGAAATTACTGTATTTGAGTATTTCACTAAACACTGTGGCATAGAACTCACCTTTTCTGCATATTTGCCCTGCCTTGATGTTGGCAAACCTCAGAAGCCAAACTATCAGCCTATAGAGGTCTGCAAATAGTTTGGCAATATCTTATTTGTTTTTCTTTTTTATTACATGGGATATTCAATGTTTTTCTGTGTTCCAGCTCTGTTCACTTGTTTCACTCCAACGGTATACAAAGTCTTTATCTTCAATGCAAAGAGCAACTTTGGTTGAAAAATCGCGACAAAAGCCTCAAGATAGGATTCAAACTGTGACCAATGTAAGTTTTCCATACCATCTGTATGTAGGTTTTCTTTGTCCTTGATAATTGGGTTCATGTAATCTGGCAGGCTGCAAGAATCAATCGTTACAATGAAGATTCTCTGCTTTCTGCATGTGGTATCTCAGTAGAGAAGCAATTGACGCAGGTTGATGGCCGCATTCTAGAGACCCCAAAGGTAAGTACAATCTCCACAATTTTACTTTTTTGGAGGGTTTGTTTGAGAAGTGCTTGTTGAGTCTCAATTGGCCTGAGACATTTCTTTGTAATCCAACAGTTGAAAGTTGGTAATAGTGAGGATTGCATCCCTCGTAATGGGAGGTGGAACTTCAACAACAAGGTTCTGTATTGATGTGTAGTTTGGCAACAGATAACTTGCAGTATTTCTCTCTCTGAACTACAATTATTTTCTTGTGTTTTAAGCTAGTTGTTTTAGTAGTGTACTGATACCTTTTGCAGAAGCTTCTGAATCCCATCCACATTGATCACTGGGCTGTGGTCAACTTTTCTGCACGGTGTGATATCAGTTACCTCTCCCGTGAGCTTATCAACTGTGGAATGAGAAAGGGCATGGTATGTTGCATGATAAGCCAATTTTTAGTTTGGAATTACACTTTTTCAAATTTCACTTGATTAATATCTCCAAGTCTGTCTTGCATATTTACATGTATGGATGCATTTGTGAAGCATATTAATCGCCCTCAAACTTTGATCGAGGAGGACCCACAATATAGAGGAGGCGGCCCTGTTGCTAGGGTTGACAGAATGTTTGAGCTGATTGTAGAAAAGCTTGGAAACAAAACGCAACCGAAACTAATTCTGTGTGTCTTGCCAGAGAGGAAAAATTCTGATATTTATGGTATGGATTTACCCTGTTCCTTAGACCTTTTGTTCCGTTCTCTCTGATTTGGCTTCTTTAACTTGTTTGACCTACTTGCATTCTGTTGCATTTTATAGGACCATGGAAGAAGAAAAGTCTAAGTAATTATGGCATTGCCACACAATGCATCTCTCCATCTAGGATTAATGATCAGTATCTTACTAACGTACTTCTTAAGATTAATTCTAAGGTACATGGTGAAAATTGAAGCTCAAACTCTCCTTATGGTCTCATTTTTAGACACGATATCATTTGCCTTGTGTCTGTCTTCCATTGTAGCTTGGAGGGATAAATTCTTTATTAGCAATCGAGCACTCCTCACGTATTCCCTTGATAATGGAGACTCATACTCCCACTATGATTTTGGGCATGGATGTATCTCACGGTTCCCCTCGATCAGATATTCCATCAATTGCTGCTGTAATTTTTCCGTGATTTTGTTCTTCATTATGGTCTGCCTGTTTGAAAATGCTATCAGGATGAGTAATTGTGAAGCTGACGCTACTTTATTCTAATGGAACCTGCAGGTTGTTGGATCTCAATATTGGCCTCTGATTTCAAGGTATGGAGCATCTGTACGGACACAGTCACCTAGGGTGGAGATGATAGATTCCCTTTTCAAGCTTTCAGAAAATGGGGAAGATGTTGGAATCATGAGGTATTTTCTGTGAAAATACAAGTAATATTCAGTTTATTGCATGCATGACAACACGTGACAACATCCTTTTGCAAGCCCAATCTCTGTATTTTTTTACAAGATCATTATTGTTATATGCAGACTTTTGTAAGTAAGTTCTGAGGCTAATTTTATAATTTAGAAGATTGAGATTCTCTCACAATTTTGCCTTTACTTTTTCACAGTATATAAATATTTCTATATTACTTTTCTAAATCTTAACTTGAAATTCCAGCATGATGTGTTATGTTATGTTTACCATTCCTTGCTTTTTGTCAACATTTCTCTTCTTTAAATGTATCATACCTCGTTAACATGTTTGGCCTGGAAATATCATTGCATCTATTTATGCGAGAAATTGCTATTTTCTTTCCAATAATTTTTTTTCCCTGTAAAATGAGGCTTCCTTCAATTTAGGATGGCATCAACATCTACATGATGCTGAAAGTGAGATGCACTTCACAGTGTCAAATAGTTGGGTTAAAACTTTCATAATTCTGCTTAATAAATGAATTTGTTTCTTGTCATAGAGAATTGTTCTGTGACTTTTATCGGACAAGCAATGGGCACAAACCAAAGCAGATAATTATGTTCAGGTATGGCCTTGATAGTTTTCCTGCAGTGCCTCCACCTTCAGGTTGAGAAGTAACTTGTGCACTTGGAAATTTAAGAGAAACATCTGCAAAAGTTTAAAAAAGTAGCCTAGTGTAACACCAAAGACATACTGTAACAGAGACCTCTAATTTAATCCAAGTAACAGAGGCTTGGATATATACATTCAAGTGCACAAGAAGTTTTAATCAACTCAGATTGGTTGTTGTGGATTCGATTTTGTTTATCTTCGTTTTTCCCGTTCCTTTTATCAAACACCATGCCCTTAAGATATACAATCTTGTTTTTGCTTTTAGGGATGGGGTCAGTGAGTCACAATTTAATCAGGTTCTAAACATAGAGGTCCAGCAGATCATAAAGGTACTACAGAAATTTTTCATTTTCAGCTTTTCTCTTTTATTCTCCAAGAGATATTCAACGTTCAATACATTCAGGGCGTCTAGAACTAATCTTCATTGATGTATGGAATGAGTAGCATATGTTTTGATGTTTGAAATGGACAGTGATTTGCCCATTCATTTCTTCAATGTGCAACTTGTTTAATATCTGCTTTATGATACTGCAAAATCACTTTGAATTTCCAATTGAAATAGCATTTTTATCAATAGAATATGGTAATAAGACTTAAAACTACAGCCATTTGAATGATTCAGGCCATATAAATGCTTCTCTTTCTTTTTTTGAAAAGGGTCTAGCTCAGCTGGCTGCCTATTGAGCCATTGATTATGAGATGCAAATCTTCTGTTTATCAATTTCTATTGCAGGCCTATCAAAAGCTTGGTGAAGTTGACATCCCCAAATTCACTGTGATTGTGGCTCAAAAGAATCATCACACAAGGCTATTTCAAGTTGGTGGGCCCAATAATGTTCCCCCTGGTTGCTACTCCTGGCAGTCCTCAATTTTATGAGTTATATGTTGCTAGCTTTGTTACCTAACTTTCACAATCACCAGGGACGGTTGTGGACACTAAGATTGTGCATCCTAGAAACTATGATTTCTACATGTGTGCTCAGGCAGGGATGATTGTAAGTTCTTAAGTTCTCTTCCTCCCCCCGGCCCCTTAATACCTTTATGTTTTTCACCTCCTGTTATTGGTGCTCATGATGCACAATCCTACTCAACTATTGGCATGGAATGAATCTGTATTCAGATATTCACAATGGCAATATAGGCATCTAGATGCTAGAAACCACAATGATCAGTAGGAATACATTAATTGAGTCTAGCCAGCTGGCTGATTGGGTGGCAGAAAACCTGATGGTCAAAATTAGTTGAAGGGCTCCATTGTGGCAGAAAAATATTCAACATGTAGCTTGAGCAACGCATTTATTCCCTGAACTATATATCTTGTGTCGATGTTTCATAACTCAAACATGCATTACTCTTCTTATTTTGTACTACCCTCTTGTTTAATAGGGAACTTCAAGGCCAGCTCACTACCATGTCTTACTGGATGAGATTGGTTTCTCTCCTGATTTCTTGCAAAATTTTATCCACTCATTGTCATATGCGTAAGATTCCAAGCTCTATTTTCTTTTTATCCATATTCAGATTAGAACTTTTCATTGACCTATTCTGCCATCTTTTTGGGGTGCTTCCGTGCCTTTGATTCAGGTACCAAAGGAGCACTTCTGCCATCTCAATTGGTACTTCACTCCCAACTTTTATCTTTGGCAAGAATATATTTCAGGAAATCATGCTAATGCTGTTTGTCTACCATCATTTCCGTGCAGTTGCTCCAATATGTTATGCCCACTTGGCTGCACAACAGATGGGGCAATTTATCAAGTTTGATGATTTCTCTGAAACCTCTTTGGGACGGGAAAGCATGACATCAGCAAGGACTGCACCAGTTCCTGAGCTCCCTCGTTTGCACAAAGATGTTGCGGGTTCAATGTTCTTCTGCTGATGTGCTGCCTATACATTTTTGTAGATACTGCTAGATACTTAGAAGATAATTGATTTACATGGAAAGGAAACCCACTATACACAGGAAAAAATAGGTAAAAGGTAAGTCAAGCTTCAAATCAGATGTAGGAGACTCATGTTACGTACAGAGTACAACTTACAACTTGCCAGCGCAAGACGGCAGACTGACCCTTGAAAATTTTGATTCATCTTCATCCCCTTATATTCTGAATGCGATTGCTTTGCCTGGTCCCTCTTATTTTTCACTCACTTCTCTGACCAGAAATTTTGTATTTTTCAAATTTTTTGTGCCCTTTAATTTTTTTGTTGGCCATCAGGAAATTATTTTTAGTTACTTTCTGCAACCTGGTCGCTTTATGTGTCGTGTGGTTTTCATTTCTGCCCTGTTTTATTCTTTTTCTCGGTACAGTTTGGTGAAATTGTATTGGTAACTTATACTGTGTTCTGAGTGGGCGGATGACATCAGTCCAATAGTCTCGTACAAAGGAATTCAATTTTAAAGACATTTTCATTGCATTACGACAAAGTTGGCTGCTCCTTGCTAGGGTTGGCATTTTTTCACCGGAATTGTGGGCCCCGAGAATTTGGATGATTATCTATGCGACCATGAAACTTGTGCGCATGTTATGTGGTAGGCTAGTAGTAGTGAAGCCTCATGCTACTTTTCTTACCTAATTAGTTCACAACATTTGATGGATCTTTATTGCGTTGCCAACTGCCAACAGCCTTCTTGACATTCATTTGTCCTCTTTCACACATGGATTGCCTTTTCCTGTCACCCTAATATCTGGTGTCGTCTGAGACCGTAGAATTCTCAGGTGTGCATTGCTCTGTGTCATTATTTTGTCTAAAAAAGGCACAGATAATTTGGAGAACGATGTCGCCAACAGTTTTCTGAGCATTATTTTTATTATTATTATTTTAAAGTCATCGTGGGCATTATTAATTTGCAACAGAAAGGAAGGGAACATTAAATGGTTATGGATGCTGAAAAGTGGTTGCTCCGAATAGCACAGGATCCTACCTTGAGTTTTGTTTTCGTGATCGATTCAAATGTCCACGGGATATCAACTGCGCAAGCTCCACGGCTCCACCAAGACACTTGTGAAATAAACCGGTACGTTAAGATATGCGTCTACCTTTTTTCGGTTTATTGGTTCGACACTTGAACTCGAACTCATTTTAAGATAAGCACATCTATTGCCAAGAGGTTTGTTGAAAACAAAAAAATTATTGCCAAAAGTTATCCCAGAAAAAGAGAGAGAGAGAGGGAGAGAATCAATGCCAAAAAGCAGATAGTATATTCTGGCAGTAGCTTCAACTTTAATTTAGCAGCAGACACAATAAAGAAAAAAAAAAAAGAAATGAAAAGAAAATGCAGGATTCTGGGACTTCAAAGTGAAATTGGACGCTAATTGCAATTGGCTAACGCTTTAGTATTTTCGTCGCTCAATTTTGTGAATTTAATTCATTAAAAGAAAAGAGTGAAAACAAAACAGCTAGTTGTAACAACTTTTTTTTTTTTTTTTTCGATGACCAGAGAAAAAAAGAAGAGATCTTTGCAATCTACGACCCTGGCAGTTGGGTTGTTTTAGTCATACGTCACAGATGAGAATGACTGAGGCAAGTGGTCTTGAAAAGGCCTTCTGCCGGTGAAAGCAAGGACTTTGATTGGTCCTTGGTCAAATTGGTCAGCGTTCTTCACCGTGAACCAAGCGAGAATATTGTTCACACTGCTCCTTTGATATGGTCATGCATGCGCTCACCTTACGGCGTATGGTTGAAAATTAAATTAACATTATTATCTCTGTAACGTATATCGTGTCATGTTTTTCAACACATATGTCATAACTTCTTAATCAGTATAACTAATACTAGTCTCCCACAATTTTTTTTTTTAATCACCTTTTTTACATACGTCCAAATAAAAGCGCATTTTTTCAAAAATTGAGATTGTGATGGTTTGTTTTAACCATCTTTTTGCATGAACTGATATTCATTATGCAATAAAGCTAATGATAAGAATAACATATAAACTCCAAGAAGGTTACAAATTTATTATACATCTAAAAAAATCTACATCCGCATTTGTATAATGTAAAAAATTTTGTTGCAAAAGTCTTATAAGTGCATGCAATAATAAATCTTTTATACCTTATTGCAAAAACTTTTTTTTTTTTTGTTTGAAAGTGATTTTTTAAAAAGAAAAACTTTTTGATTGAGTGCAGAATTTCAAATGCTATCAAGAGCTTTCTTCCCGTCTACATTTATGCCCATTTTTTCGCTTTCATCGGAAACCAAGCATTCCGTTGTTTGAGAAACGCTTTCATTCAAGCTGCTGTCGACTACAGTAGTTGGACAATGAAAGCCCGCACAGCCCAACTCCTCACTTAAAAAGTCGGTGTGACTTAAAAATGGTGTCTGCTTCCAAATCTCCAATAGCAAGTCGCCACACTGCCACAGTACCCACAGCATCAATAGTGGGGTCGGGGACCTTAATTGGCTTTGCAGTACAACACACTTGACTTTTGACATATGACCCTTTTGTGGTCCAAGTACTTTTTTTTTCTTTTCTTTTCCTTTTTTTTTTAACCAACTAAAAAACAAAGTGTATTGTAAATTTACTAAATAGTCTATTTATAAATTAAAATTATTTAATAATATTTTTACTGTCAGATCAAATTTTTCGTACATTAATTTCGGTATTAATAAAACAATGAAAATATTTAAATTTTAATTATTAATTAAATTACTAATTAGAATGATTCTAAACTCATTGCGTTTTAGTAAATGAACTTAAAAATGAAATCAATTTATCTCGTTATTAACTAATTCATCAAATATAATGGCACGGAGTTCTCTCAAGATAATTCTCCATAAAATAATTGATCTTTAATAAACTTCGTGCTTTGGTAATAATCTCTAATGAGTACAAAAAAAAAAGCCTAATCTACAAATATTTTTATTTTTATTGATTAAGATTCAATGGTGTCTCACAATTGTTTTTAATGGTAAAAATGTGTCATAATTTTATATATATATATATATATATATGTTTTATAATTAGAAGTTACGGCGTCGTGTGAACTTCCTTGGCATGTCTTCCGCGCTCGTACCGTGGAAATTAGGGAGAGAACACGTTAACTCTGGCGAGTAAATCGCCACCACTTCCACTAATCAAGGGGACCCACCATCCACAATTCGACGATTCCGAGACAAGTCTCAATTGTACCCTTTTTCCCACTTTCCGCATCTGCAGAGCTTTCCACACAAAAAATTTAAATCCAACGGTCCAAGTAATTTTGCCGATGGACGACGGGGATTTTCCCAATTTTGATACCGCAGTGAATGACCAGTTTCAACTCCTTTTAACCCCTATCGGTTGTGCAGATATTTTCTGGATTCGCGCCCTTTAACCTTGAAAATGACATAATTGCCCCTATTCACTTAGCCCTCACTACGCAGAGTAGGGCTAGCGTTGTCATTTTGTCTGCGTGAAACCGGTGGGAACTTTATGTGGGTCCCATGAGGAATTCAAATCCTGTGGCCCACAGTTCGGGGCCGCTCCTGGAGTTCGTGCGCTTTGACGGTGATGATTATTTTATATGTTTTCCTGTTTTTTATTTTTTATTTTTTTTGCTTAAATAGAACCAAAAAATATTACACCGTTACAGTGACGCAACCTGCATGCATTTAAGACAAAGCACGAATCAGGAGAAGAATTTCTCTAACAAAGCTTACTAATATTTGGACATCCAAAATTAATAAATATATATTTTTAACATATATTCTGGCATTTTCTTTTGCAATCAGTTTTTTTTTTTTTAAATAATAATAAAACACAGTCAGGCGATTCCCAAAAAATCAATTTACTGTCAGAGTAACCATACGGTAATCCCTACACGATTTTACCATTTTTTTTTTTAAATAATAATAATGAAAGGAAGAATGTCGTCGTTTCACACGTATAAACGGATCCCAAATTTCGCCCATCCATCATACATGAGACGGCTCTCTCTCTCTCTCTCTCTCTCTTCTTCTTCTTCTTCTGCTTTTTTCTAAAAAAAATATATATATATATATTATTTTAAATTAATTACATATAAAAAAAACTACAATCGAAAAGAAAAGGGAAAGGAGAAAAAGAGAAAGAATTTAATCAAATTGGAATATATTTCCAATCCATAGACTCAACAGTTGATTCTCCATTGCCTCTCTCTTTCTCTCTCTATTTCTATCTTTTCTTACACGCATTGCTTGCAGAAGCCTCTGCCTTTGATCACAATAGTTTTTTTTTTTATTTTGGCTTGGAATTTTATTCAGAAATCGGAAAATATTCCCTCTTTTGCTGGTTCATTGGTCGTCTGAAAGCGAAAAAGGAAACCCAAGAAGGGGTTGGGGAGGGGAGATCGGGTGTGATTTTTGTACAAATTGTGTGGGTTATCGATGCCGGATAATAGTAATAGCAAGAGGCAAATTGAGAGCAATGCAGTGCCCAATCAATCCTCTGATAACATTGAAGGTGCCCTCGATTTTTTCCTTTATTTTCTTATTTTTAAAAAAATTTAAATTTTATTTATTTATTTGAAGGGTTAAAAAAGGAGTGAGTATATATCTGCCTTTTTTATGTTATTTTTGTTTGAGATTTTCGTTTCCTTTTTGTTTCTATGAATATATTTAATGTTTTGATTATCAAATATTACATGATCAACGTTACAATGCTGTGCGTGCGTGTAATTCTTTGCTTGGATTTTTTAGAAGATGCCGGAAGTTACTGGTTTCTGGTTTTGGATTACTAAGTTCGCTGAGGCTTTTTTTATTTGATGATCCCTGCTATTTGCTATTAAGTTCAGTTCATGTTCGAATATGGAAGTCTATTTTAACTTGCTTGAATTGATCATGCTTGCAGTTTTTTGGTCAATTCTGTGTGGTGGGTTTTGGATTTTTAGGGGTTTTGGATCCTTGCTGCAATGTCATTACAGACCTTCGTGGATTTATTGGAAGTACTATCTCAATTATGTTGCTAAAGTTAGATAGTTTGTAGTTTTTTACTACATAAGTGTTGCAGCTCTCCTTTTTATGGGTTTTTGGTTTTATTAGTTTTCTTGTTTTACAAAATAGTGACTGGTTTGCTGCATATTGATTCTGTGGAGATCTCAGATTCTTGTTGCTGTCAGTATTGTCATCTACGTCTTTTTTTCTCTGATAAGAACTTGCCTGAAAGAAGTATTTCTGACTAATTTGATTCCTTTTCTCAAGTGGGTTTTCGGGTTTCCAGTGCTTTTGTCAATGTATGTATGTCTGGAGATAATCGTTGATCGCTTGGGCTTTTGCAGAGGCAGTGTGGCGGCTAAAAATCCCTGATAATCAGAAGCAAGGTGTTACAGCTCAATCAAGCCCATACCCAGGCCGTCCAGGTGAACGTGACTGTGTATATTATCTGAGGACTGGGTTATGTGGCTATGGAAGCAATTGTCGTTATAATCATCCTCCCTATTCTGCACAGGTATTATATATAGCTTTTTACTACATGAAGTCAGTCATGTCTCTATTGCTCATTTATGTTGCTTTAGTCCTACCAGATTTTGCACATGAGAGAAGTGGAGGTGGTTCTGCTAAATATTCCTAGGTTTCATTTGATGCTCTTATTCTTATACTGCAAAGTCTTGAAAGCTAAAATTCTCTGCTTTAGGGTACTCAATTTACAGAAGATCTTCCAGAGAGAGATGGACAACCAGACTGTGTGGTAAGTTTTCCTTTACTTTGTGATATGAGGGGGAGAATAACAACCTCCACTTGAGCTTAATCAATTGACACTGAAAACTTTATGAACTTGCATTCTGTGATCGCTATTGGTAGATATACATTTCTTCATGGATATGACATCTATCTTAGGGTTTTGATGGATAATGAGTGTCTTTCCTCTCAGGAACAGTTGACATTAGTCTTTTAGGCTAGTTCTGGAGCAATCCATGATGCAATTATTATGGATTGAGCAATTATCCTTTTATTGTGACCCCTTTATGCACATTATCTTCTTTTTGATTACTTGGATTTTGCTTTCTTGTGGTGGGGTGGGATGAGGGGCGAGGGCTGTTAATGGAAGTTTCACACTAAGAAATTTGCAGCACATAGTTTGTTGGTCATGTAGCCCATCTTTAATTGCTGGGAAGAGTGGGCGGTTGTTTTACTTTTTCCTTTTTGCTTGTTAAATTTTGCAACCTCTTGAAATTTACAGTAAGATGCTGTTTATCTAGCCATCATCTACTGTGTAAGTGAGAATACTCATGAGAAGAATTTATGCCAATTGTTATTTTAATCAGATCAATTTCCTTCGAGGGAAATACTTGCTAAAGCTCTACTTGGCCTACAGCAAGCATTATGGTGAGCTCTAATTTGTCTTCTTTTGTGATCAAATGTGCTTTACAGTATTATCTAAAGACTGGGACCTGTAAATATGGATCAACATGTAAATTTCATCACCCAAAGGACAGGAATGGTGCTGGACCAGTTACATTTAATATTCTGGGTCTTCCTATGCGCCAGGTGCTTACTTTCCATTCTATATAAATTGATTGGGCATCTCATGGATTCTGTGGAAATGCAAGATGCTATGGGCTACAGTAATAAATTTTAACAAAGAAATATGTTTTACAGGATGAAAAATCATGCCCATATTACTTGCGGACAGGGTCATGTAAATTTGGAGTTGCATGCAAATTTCACCATCCCCAGCCTTCTGCACTTGGAACTGGCTTGCCTCTAACCGGACCTGCTGCCTTTGGATCTACAGGACAAACAGTTGCACCTCCATCAGTTGTGCCTTATGTAGGTCTTCCCACATGGTCACTACCACGAGCACCATATATGTCTGGGCCTCGTGTGCAAGGTCCACAGGCTTACATGCCTGTTGTTCTTTCCCCTTCTCAAGGTGCTGTTCCTGCTCAAAGCTGGAACACCTATATGGTAAGTACAAAGTCTTGGAGATTTTTCTTTTGGCTAGAAATAATGATTTATGCTTGCATAAATTAGCAACACGGTAGAAGCACCTGTGCATGGATTTGAATCACTTGTGGAAATAATGCAACAAAGGTTTTGCTTAATATGGTTGTGGAAATAGTGCAGGAACAATGTCCTGCATTTATTTGTATGTTTTGCAGGGAGGACCAAGTCTTTTTGTTTCTCTCATATTGTTTGTTTCTCAGGGAAACTTAAGCCCTATGCATTCGGGCAGTATTCTGGGATCTCATCTCCTTTACAACTCTAGGAATCATGGTGAATCAGGTTCCAATGGCCAAGTGCATTTATCATCAACACCCAGTCCTAATCTCCCTGAGAGACCTGATCAACCAGAGTGCCGACATTTTATGGGCACCGGTACTTGCAAGTATGGATCAGAATGCAAGTACCACCACCCAAAGGAAAGGGTTGCACAAGCAGCAAATAATATTGGTCCACTTGGACTTCCCTCAAGACCTGTAAGTTTAACATTTATCTCTGTTGAACTGATTTGCTGATTTGGCTAGTGGATGGGTAATTCTGGAAATTGCCTGCAATGATAATGCAGAAGGAACCACCACTTGACAGTTAACAAAATTGTCCCTTCTCTCAAATATTGTGGGCTTCCATTACGTCTTGGTAACTGTTTCTTTATCAACCCATCGCATTTCTTTTAATGATTGATTTACTCTTTTACATGTAGGGACAAGCTGTATGTTCAAACTACAGTATGTATGGAATCTGCAAGTTTGGCCCTTCATGCAGATTTGATCACCCCTTCACTGGATATCCTTATGGCTATAGTTTGAGCCTGCCGTCTTTATCTACAATTGACTCATCGCTTCTAAATTATCCAAGAATGTCGCCGACAGATCTTACGACTGCTATACCTCCCCGGTCAAAAGTTTCTGATTGGGTCCAGAATACTGATGGTGCAAGCAACAAAGTTCCAGTTTCAAATACCAATGCAAAGACCTCGGATGATCCACCAGAGCAAAATGGTTCTCCGCCTCCAGATTCTTCACACTCCTCTTCACAACCTTCACCGTGATCAATTTATTCGGATTGAAGACTCTTGGCTGCTTGCTCTTGCTCTTTTTACCCTGTTCGACAATCAGATACTTTCGGAGGGGGCTTTTTGTAACTTGCACCTCCGTTCCCCCAAATTCACCTGTTGTTTGCAGAGTGTGATAGATAAGTTCTGAATTCAAACCCGATGAGCAAATGCTGGGGGTCCTCAGAGGGCACTTTTTGTTGTGAATAAAAGGCAGGTGGAAAATATGAGATATTCCTTATATATTTGCTATTAGTATTAAAAATAGCTGCGCCTGCAAATGTTTGCCTTGTGTACAAAAGCGATAATGCTAGAATATTGGCTGCATGAACAATCAGCATTGTGGTGGGTACTGGGCAATACGATCTTTTCTGTTTGTCCCCTGAGGTAAACTCTGGCAGGGCGTGTCCGGGAGGGATGGAACAACAATTTCCGTTGCTCTGCTCCTTTCATCGCCAGTTGCTTTTGGGTAGACAGTGACTGTGGTTTGCCGCCAGAAATTAGTATTGGACTACTCATTAAGTTGATGCCCGGTGACCTGAGTACCCAAAGATAATTGCAGTGGAAGTCAATTTTAGGTCATTGGATCAACAATCCACCTAAAGTAGAGAGATGCGACCATCATTACTAGATTTTGATTTGCCGCGTAACCCTTGAGGAGGTGCTCTTAGTTATCCATAAACGAGGTGGCCATTCACGTCACTCCAAAAACCATATGTTGTCAGCCCAAAACGTGGCTTCCTTACAGTAAGTGTTTTGCCTAAACATCTTCTTCCCCAAAGTCCGTATCATTGTCTTGCTGCCCTCTTAATTCTTGAAGCGAATAAACAAGAAATGGGCAGCCATCAAATTTATTTTTTTTGGTACATAACTGTGAAGAATTATTGGAACTGCTTCACTCCGAATTCTTCTTCCAAATACTCTGTGCTTGGTAATTTTGTTTAACATTTCCCGTTCTTGCTCCTTTTTCAGTATTTGTTAGGCGTAATTACTGGTTAAAGCAGTTAGTTTCCATCTGTATATTTATGGATGGAATCAAATATGCAGTATTCACGGACCAAAGAATTCGGTTATTGGGGAAAAATCAAATATACTTCTATTGTCGAATGTAACTTCAACTGCTAATGCTCCTAACATGCAAAGTGGTGTTCTATTTGTTAGAAATAATGTAGAAGTCCACTGTTCCCACTGTCTCGATTCCTGTTTTTGTTGTTTGTGAGGAGTGGTTATTTTATATAACACTTTAATTAATATTTCCATTTTTTTTTCTTTTTCAGTAACTCAAAAAATTCTATTTACTAGTTTAGCATTTTTTTTAGGGGTCATGCCTTTGTGATGAAGTTTTTGTTTTGTACTAAGCTAATTGATTTCATTCATAATTATGTACGCATAATTAGTGCCGGAAGATATGGAAACACAATCAATTTACAAAGAGTACCTTATGTCACATAAAATATAAATGCAAAAGGGATTTTTTTTATATAAATAAATAAATATAAACAAGGATTTTTTTTTTTCTTTTCCCCTCTTCAAGAAGGTAATATAGCAAACAAACAAACCATTTCCACGCAGCGCAATTTACCCGATAGGAAAGGCATTTATGGTTCCCATTTTTAACGCGTTACGAACAACATCATCGACCGGTCCACTACCACCCGCCATTATCGGCGCAAGGGAGAACCAGCCTACCATCTTTTGCTAGCATGCGCCACTGCGCTTTGCTATTGCGAAGATTAAAAGCGGCCAAAAACAAAAAGTAAAATGATGCCTACGCACTGCCTGACGCGTACCTGAAAAAGATGAATGGACTTCATATGGTGCCTGCGATTTTGAGTGGTTTAGTTCACGCGGCTGGGTCTCTCCTTCTCGTTGTTGTGATCAGTGGTTGTGGCTCGCAAGCCAGCCACCACACGTCATCTCCTTGGTTACGTTGCCACTAATGATCGTCACGAGCGAAAACGGGGATTTCATTTCTGGTAAATTTGTTAATTGATAAAGTCAACTTTTAGTCTTTAACTTTTATCTTCGGCACTTTTTTTTTTTTTTTTTGAACGTAGTCCTGTATAATTTTTTATCTGTCAAAATGATCTACACCTTTATATTTTATTTCCTCCTAGTCCAAGCTGGACTATATTTTGTTGGCACTATAAATCTTTGTTTGAAGATGCAGAAAATAAGACACAAAAAAAAAAGCCAAACGCAATCTTTTCTCCTCAATGTAAATAAAAAAAATAAAAAAAAAAATTCAATGGTGTGTTTTTGGTTAGCAATGGAAGAACTGTTTTTTTTTGGGGGGGGGGGGGGGTTAATAAGGAAGCAAATGAAGAAGTTCGCCAAGGCACATAGAAAGGCCAAAAAAAGGAGGAAAGAAAGCATAGCCGGCCCCATCCCTTGTAGATAGTGGCCACGTAGTAATAATGCTGCCCCCATATCGGCTGTCGCCAGGAGCCCACAGTTACGCGGCGCACGCTGTGTGACATCCCTTAAGTGTACAAGTTTACCCCCAGACCAGTCGTAAAAGTTTGTTTCAATTCAATATATAAAATTGAAAATTCAAAAAATTAAATACAATAAATAAATAATAATTTTGGATGTAAATTTAAATAGAGATTACTTAATTATTTTTTAATTTAAAATTATTTATAAAACATTTATCTCTAAAATAATAATAATTTCAAACAAAATTTTTCCTAAATAATTACAGTATATTAAATTTAAAATATTTTAATATATCTATAAATTATTATTTATTTTTTAAAAATATTATTTTAATTATTCAAATTTAAATTAATAATAATAAATAAATAAAAGAGATAAGGACTAAGTAATATTTGAGAAGTAGCGGAAGGGGAGGAGGAGCGTCTACAGTTTTTTGTTAGCATAGCGATAAGGGTAAAAAGGGAAACTGGGAAAAGATTTTTGGTAAGAGAAGGCGCCTCGGTTTTGGTGTTTCGCTGCACTGTGCCAACGCCAGCCGATTGTTTCAACGGGACAACCTGTTCGCATGATGCTGACCCAATTAATGCGGGAAACGTGGACGGTTTGGGTCCGTTCAAAAAATCATGGCAACCGTCAATTTATTGTTCATAAGGACTAAATTGGCCCGTTCAACCTAATTCATATTTTACTATTACATAAATTTAGTTGCGCTCTCTACGTATTATAATCTCTTTTAAGTTTTTGACCCTTATATTGGTATTTATAGTAGTGAGATTCTTTCCGTTGAGACATCCTTTTTTAAGTTTTATAAATATAAATATTTTTATCTTTTATTAAATAAAATATATGTATATTTTTTTATTCAAATATCATTTTTTTCCCTTTATTCTTATCGTGTTTTTTTTTTATTAATTTGCACATTAAACTGTTAATATTAGCTCCATATCTTTTAAACTTTTTATTAGATGTTTCTCATCAATTATGTTTGGATATCATTTTTGTTGAGAATAATGAAACATGACGTGTCAAAAAGATAGGGATACGTTTGCTCTGCTATCAGTGAATTAACTTGTTTATCGTTTTTGTTTTCTATTTTGTTTTGTTGGGTTGAGTCCCTGTTCAAAACGACGTGGTGTAACTGGTGTTGCTTTATCCCTACTTTTTCACTCACGCGCTCCATCTCCGTGTTCTTCTCTTTCTTCCAGCGCCAACCTACGGTCCCAATCACACCCACCAGCAACCCACCGGCATCCATCCAATAATTTCAAATCAGTTAATCTCCTCCTCCTTTTTTTTTTTTTTTACATTTCTCCTCTCTTTAATTTTTATTTTATTGTTTAATTTAATTAAATTTTTTTTTATCAAGGGAGACTTGGTTAGATAAAGTAATAAAAATTCTACATTTTTTTTTGCATGTGATCATTTTTAAGGGCTCAAAATTGGTCATCATATAAAAGGTTGCAGCGCAACCTTATTTCTTGTACATTATAAAGTTATATTTATAAAATAAAATAAAATAAAATAAAATAAAATATATCGATAATTATACGCCCTTTGTTTTTTAAGATTTAATTTTTCAACATGTTTTTAAGAAATTAATTTTTTTCAAAAAAAAAAAAAAAACAAGTTAGTAGGTAACAAATACTTTTACTCTTCAGTAAATAAAGAGAAGAGACAGAGCACGTGAATGTTCGTGCGCAATTGAGGGAGTGGTGTCAGCGAGCACGGAGTGATGGTCGTGACTCGCTCAGTCTTCGTGGGACCCTTGTCCATTACGGCGTTCTACAATCCCAAAACTTAGAGCTTGAGGCATCACTTTACTTTCACCCAACGGCTCTCAAAGTTAAACACCGGGGAGGTTAACTTAACAGTCATCGTTTTCCAAATCGCCCCCTTGTGCAATCTTAAAATACTATTAAATGTTATAGTCTAGCAATAAAACAGGTTACCCTTTATTAAGTTAAAAGATTTTGCATTTGAGTCTATATTAAAAGCCTTTAATATGATTAAACATATGTTTTTAAAGTTTGTTCTTCTAATAAAGGTAACTTTCTTCTGATATAAATCAGTTATGTCCTTAAGCGCGTTTTTGGAAACGACTACCACGCTCTTAGTTTTGTTAAAACCGTCCAATATCAAGTATCATGTTTGTTTTTTTTTTTTCATGCCCAACACTTATAGATATGGAATCCATATCTGCTAAGGAAAAAATTAATTAGTTTAACCTTAAAAAATTTTCAAGTAACAAAATAAAAATAAAATAATGATTAGAATTTTTCTTATTCTTTTCAAGTAATTAATTAAAATTAATGAAAAAAAATTGTTACTTGCATTTTCTTAATTTACACCTATACAGTATTTCTCGTATGTTAATTGCTTGTAGGAGGGGCAAGATTCTTCTTCTTATTTAAGCCTCATATTTACACATGGGGTTTGATTGTGCTAAGGGTTTCGGAACTGCATGGTGTTCCAGGATGTTCCGAGTGGTGGCGTGGCGATGATATTGATGAAGCTTGTTAATGTTCTTTTTTTTTTTTTTAACAAATGAATTTATAAAAAAAGTAGTTGGGAAAATGAATTTTATGATTTTTTTTTTCATCTTCATGTCAGTAATGATATGGCAGATAATTTTTTGAACCAGAGTGAATTTCCTTTGCATATAATAATTCACAACATCGTCAAGGGGCATGCCACCGTATAAAACTCTAATTGTGTTATTTATAATGAAGTATATAAATACCATCAATTTATTTATAAAAAATAAAATGAAAATTTATTTGATAAGCGCAGCATTGCTTCTCGTAACATGTAAAAGCAGGAGAACACATCTCTGAAAAATCCTCTTTTTGTTTTTTTTTTCTTTTCAACAAAATGGAAATCATCTTGTTAAACATTTTGAAAAATATTTAAATTCCTAAATTTTAATTTAATAATGAATAAATTTTCAATCACTAGTCCATCATATCTGATCATCCTGAAAAATCCTTGAATGCGAGAACAAGGCTACTTGAACAACAGAAAGTCTCAGGTCGAAGCGTTCCAAAATCATTTATAGGTTTGTCCTTTTATCAGTGGATGGCTACGGACTCATTATCTGGCTCTTCACCGTTTATATTTCTTATATTTTATACTAGAAGCGTTTTTAGCCTAGTTCATAGTTATTGTTATCGAATACTATTTCTTCTTTGGTTAGTGCCATATTATCGACGTTACATGTTTATTATATGCATTCATTTTTATATTTCAGTTTAATTCATTATTATATTTTTTGATGCGAGCTTATTCTTCTTTAGATAACAAAACCCAGAAAAAAAGTATTACACGTATTTAAATTGTAATAAACTAATTTTCAACTCTTGATTGGTAAAGATTCTAAAGTAAAATTCCAAACTAACTCATATTTTATAATTGTCAACGATTAATCATAAAACTCAGGATCTATTGGGATTGCAGTGATTTAAACTTCCAACCATTTTGGGGCGATGACAATTGAAATTTTTGACATTTGGCTGTTAACAATATATATCTTTTTGTTTCATTTTTTAGCATGATTGGAAAGATTACAAAATTTTACTTTACAATAATAAAGGAGGCAGCAATTAACGATCGTATGCATCTAAATTATAAGAATCCGTTCCTAAACTTCTGACTATCAAAGATTCCATCACAGTATTTCAATTAATTGTTTTTTTTTTTTTAAAAATAAAATTATATAACCGATATGGATTTAAAATATTATAATTGTTGATAACCAATCTCGATACTCCAAATTTATATCGACAACAATAATTTTAGTATACGACTTTTAACCGTTAAAGATTCCGTATCCTAAACTTTACAACACGATGACAATTCAAATTTAAAATACATGGCTGATCAGCACCTTTTAAAAGGGCTGAAAAAAGATTACTCTATAATGATTAACTAGAGGAACTAGTGAAAACCCTAAATCAAATTAAGAATTGTGTATTTTCTGCTGGTAATGCCTAATTAAAGGAAAGAGAATGAGAATAATAAGGCTCTGGAAATGCAAATGAAACATAATAGAATTATGGTTTTCAACACGCAAAGGTAAGTCAACAATTTCTATATCACTCGGGTCATGGATGCTATGGTAGATTGATCACCAAATTAAATTTGTCGTAGCATAGGGTAATAACTTAGTGATGCAAAATGTATCTCATACGATGGAGGCTAAGATTAAAATCTTTGCTTCCTCTCGTCCATTCATTAGACATAAGCAAAAATGGGGGGGGGGGGGCGGGGAGATACCAACCTCGGTCGGTTGGCAAAACCAAAGACTTGAAATTTAAGCGCACAAACCACAAACATGAAACATGAAGATTCCCTCTCGGTCACGCCAAAAAGGACAAGAACGGAGGAAAGAGAGGGTGAGACAGATGGGCATTTTAGTATTCTTGTTAGTGGCCACAAATTCGTTCTTTTTAATGAAAAAAAATTCAGACCTCTTTTTCCTACTGGATTAAAAAAACCCAAAAATCTTCACAAGCAAATGAACACGGATTGCTCATCCCGGAAAGAGAGAGAGGGAGGGGAGGAGAGAGCGAGGGGAGGGTTTGAGAAAGAGCCGCCAACCCCACAAGAGGCTTCGATACGTTAGATACACCACAATATAGTCGGTCAAGAAGAACCAAACATGGAGATTGTCTGTTAACGACAAGAAGTCCAAGAAGGAGACGAGGTGGTGGTTGTTATATTCCAGTCCGATATCTTTCCTACCAGCCATCTCAAATCTCCACCGTTCATCACCAGCATCCGTACACTATGGTGCGAGGTAGAAACAACCCAAAAGCAACAGATCCCGCCGCCGCGGTAAAGGTTCTGAAGCCGATCGGCCCTGACCCTGACGCACAGTCTAAAGAAATCAGATTTAGAGGCGTGAGAAAGCGACCATGGGGCCGATTCGCCGCTGAGATCAGAGATCCTCGAAAGAAGACGCGGGTATGGCTCGGTACCTTTGATTCCGCCGAGGAAGCAGCTCGCAAGTACGACGACGCCGCCCGTTCTCTCCGTGGAGCCAAGGCCAAGACCAATTTTCCTCTCGCTAGTCCCCAAGAGCATCACCGCCATATCCACGACCGCCAGTACCACAGCCACCATGGGCTCTCAAAGCTCGACCACCACCAGATTCAGTTTACCAGGCCTACGAGCAGCGGCATGAGCAGTACGGTGGAGTCTTTCAGTGGGCCCCGTGTCGTGTCAAATCCCGTTCATGTGGCAGCCGCACCTAAGGTCCACCGCCATCCTGCCCAGCCGGTTACGCCAGAGGATTGCCACAGCGACTGCGATTCGTCGTCATCCGTCGTGGAAGATAACGACGATCACTGCGTCCTCACTTCTTCCTTCCGTAAAATCCTGCCGTTCGACCTGAATCTTCCGCCTCCATCAGGCGGGCCCGATGCCTTTGATATTATGGGTGATGATCTTCAGGCAACGGCGTTGTGTCTCTGATGCTTACTCTTTTTATCAATCATCCTTTGCCTTTTTTCCTTCATCTTATCTTTCCGGGAAAATTAAAAAAAAAAAAAATTGCCTACCTCGTGGCCGAAGAGAATTTTTTGTTTTCTTTTTCTTTATCTCTGGCTTTTTAGAGCCTTACGTGTAGATTTAGTATGGATCTGGGGTCGGATTGAGGTTGTTCTTCAACTTCATGGATTTTCCGAATGTTGTCTGTATTGTTGAAGCCGGAGGAGTTGGTATCACCGGGTATGCGGATCTTATCCGGGTCCGAATCCCTTACCCGTCCTCTTTTTCCTCCTTGTGTACAAAACAATCAACTAAGTTTAACAACAATAATAGTTCCAATTCTCAATCTCTGCTTGTATTTTTCTTTACGTTGTTTATTTTTTTCTAATTGTTCTTGCTTTTGCTTGGCGTTTGATTTCCTTTGGGATATTGAGTTTACCGGGTGATATTTCTTTTTCCGATGAGAGGGTTGTGGTTGTAATGGACAATTTTACTCTTTCTTTAAAGGTGGTATATAGTGCGTGCATAAGAATAGAATGGTGGTGCTTTAGGGTTTCAAAGTGTAGGCATAGCGTAATCAATGGAGAATTGGAGCAACTAGTGGAGGACCTGGAGGTTGGATGATGATTTTGATCTTGTTTGGTGAGGCGGCATGCATTTTGATAGGGTATTCTACAAGGACCATTTAATTTCACATGCGATGTTAAATTAGATTGTACCCTAGATGGTGTGAGTATCAAAGACGAGGACCCTTCACATGTAAGTAGTAAGTATAACAAGTTAACAATGAAGATTCTTACTCTACCAAGTTCAGTTACAACGCTTGCAAATCCAAATCAAAAGCTTAGTTATCTTCCTTGTCTCTCCCCAAACAAGAATGTAAACATGGCTTCTATGGTTCTCGGATTTGTCTTTTTGGATGAGAAAACCTGGGATTTTCCTTGGATTCTCGTACTATATATATGGTTACCTGTAGTCACTTTTGACCTTCTCTTTTTGGCTTGTGCGGTGACTTCCCCCCTCATTTTGACAATTGGTCAAAAGTCCTTAAATTGTGAAAATCTTGAAAATATTGTATTTTTGGTTTATACGGCAACCCAACCAACGCTGAAAAACCTTTTATGATCTTTCAATTCCAAAGGTTTCCGAAGCTATCGACGAATTGGGTCTCTCTTGTCTTCTCCAGAAATTTCCAGGCCGAACATTCCTTCTCCAGAAGGATAACTCTATTCATGTGCGAAAATTTTTCCCTTAATTATCCTTATTTTTTATTTGATAATCCTAATTGGTTTGTATGGTTTTATCACATTTCTGTTTAATAATGCCTTGTGCTGTACCCAAATAAAGTAGACAAATTCTGGAATGTTACAGCTGAAGCAATTAAGTGGTTTACGAATTGTTTTCCTTAAATCTCTAAGAGGATGCCGTACTCTTTTTTTTTTTCATATTTTATTTTTTATTTCAATTTTTTCTTATCTGCTTTTCCTCCCCAATTATTGGGTTCATGCTTGATTCATAATTTTAAACTTATATATATATTGAAGATTTAAGAATTTCAAATACTAATTCTTTTTTTTTTTTTCTAGGGAGAAGTTTTTATGTTGAAACTACTAAATGATAATTTTGATAATAATCAACACTGTTCTGCTGAATACGGTTAGTCTTTTTATCATTATTCGCCCATTGATACTCAAAAAAGGAGTCAATGTCCTCATACTTCTTCACAAATTACGTATATTCCGGCTTGAAATTTATTAGAACAAAGCCAGAAGAATATTAGAAATACCCAATTCATATATATACATTTATATATATATGAAAAGGAATATCAAAATCGATGCCACACAACAAATACAATATTAAAATACTCGATCCAGCCCTTTATCGTTGCTCACCGACCTACTTTAATTTGACCTTCAATGCCGCCTCCAGGCCATTTACTTTTTGACCGGCTTTGCAGGCGACATCCAAACTTTTCATGGCTTCTAACCAGAAATTGGGCTGGGTTTTTTAAATAATGGGCTTTTCATATAACCCAGCTGCCCAATTGAAGGCCCAGGGCTGAAAGTTTCTGTTAATTTTTTTTAATCAAAAAATTTAAATGAAATAAATTAAGGTGAATATAAATAATTTTTATATTATATTAATATCTTAACTAAAATATAAAAATTATTTGTATTCTTGAATAAAATAGATACGAAATTAACTCTTTATTTATTAATAAATATGAGATAATCAATAATAATAATAATAATAACAAACAAAAGAAGAAACGTTAAAATAATAAAAAAAAAAGAGAGACACAGATGGGGAAGGAGATTTGTGTTCAAGAAACATCTTCGTTGCCTCCAAGAAGTCGAAAACTCTACGCACGCAGTCACGAGTGGTAGAATGGAATGCAAGTATGCGGCGACTGAGACTTAGAGGGAACTCTCTTTGGGGCTCCATGGCGCCGCCCCAGTTGAAGAAGTAAGCGCTTAATCCCTGGTTAGCCTGTGCAGGACACTTTTTTTTTTTTTTGTTTTTCATTACCAAGGTAAAACCCTTTGGTCAAACTCAATTGCTCTCTGCATTTAAGATATTTTTGCTTTTATTTTGAATCTTTTGCTTTTTTTTTTTCTTTTTGCGTTCTTTTTGGTGTTTTCTTTTCATGGGATTTTGAATTCTCCTCTTTCCTTTAGTTTGGTTTTGAGGAGATTCTCAAAGGGTGTTTTACTGCTTTTCCTGCATATGGGGTTTTGTATAGTTTTGGGTTCCAATATGATGGGTTTCGTTGATAGATTCTTCTGAGATTTTCGTGTTTCCACTCGTTAGGATATATTTGAGAGGCATGAAGGAGGTATTCACAATTGGCACCTCTGTAGCTTCAATTGCACCGGCTTGGGTTGGTAAGGTTTCTTCAACTATACGCTGGCTTCCGCCTTTTCGTTTCCAATACCCGGGGCTTTTAATCTCTATACTTCCTTGATATGGGTCTTGGCAACATGTTAAGTTCTTGCAATGACTTGTGCATTCTGCAAGTCCAGGGAGCAAACTTTCGTTGGCATTGGTAGAGCCTTTTTAAAAGAAATTGTCGTCTAGGCAATGGATTGGTGTGACAAATTGCTATTCTGCACTTTTGAAACTCCACTGCAAGTTCATCAACGAAAAGTTGGTGCTCCACACTTAATCTCTGGGATTTAGATCAAAGATTTACCGATGGCCTGAAATAGCAATTGGAATACTTTTTGATGGACATCCAAAACTAGAAATACTCTATCGCAACTGCAATATATTTTTTCTGTGTTATCTATCAAGAAAGGAGAGAATTATGGAAAAAAAATAATTCCCATTTATATCTTTATCTCAGGTGTAAGTCCTTTCTTCCAAGTTTTTGCTATTGACTGGCTCGATTATGCCCTGGACCTGCATCTCGTTCTGAGCAGATCTATTATGCAGGGTGATGCATACACCATTTGCATGACTCAAAAGTGGATCAATGGCTTGATTCAATTGAGCAAGCTGTGAGTCTCCTTATTTACTGTTGGATATTTGCTACTAATGGTTTTTCTTGTTTGATTTTTCAGTTTACTTTTAGTCAGTGGCATTTGACATGGAATGATTCTGCTTTAACAAATCAATGTGTTATATTCTGAACTAGTAAGAATAATTTCTCTATGGCCTAAGAAAGATATCTCTTGTGATACCTTCTCATTTTCTTTTATTGTTATTCTTTTTAGTGCTTGTGTTGGACTGATTGATGCCATTTCACACAATGGCTAGAGGATTGACTCTTAATGTTTTGATGGTAAATGAGAATTCAAGGGGATGACTTGTCCCAAGGGAAAAAAAAAGAAGTTGATCAAATTGAGTTACCTTTATGAATTGCAAATTAAAATTCAATGTCTTCTGGGTTCCCAGTCCTTAAGTGAAATATCCCAGTAGACTTTCTATAATGGTCTCACTCTTTATTTTGTGTGCACATCACTCCAAATGCATTCTCTCATTTATATTTCTTCTCATTCCTTTACTATTGTTAGATTTTGAAGGAAAAAATGGGATAACTTGTGATAAAGATTGATGAATACTTCTGCTAGGTTCTTTGTTTATTTTGAGTGTTTTCTACTTTCCTAGTTAGGATGGTCATCATCATCATCAACTTTCCAAGTTAGTAGTCTTCTCTGTACATCTCAGTTAATGTTTTTGTCATTCGGCAGATGAAAAACAATTATGAAATCAGAGGTGCAGAATTTAAGAAGCCTGTTAATCCAGGAAGTTCCAATGTTGCTGCTTATACTGCTACTGCTGGAACTGCATTTGTTATTGGGTTTGCTTCTCGGTCTTGTTCTGCTCTCCCATGTTAACTGTATGAATGGTTCTCCTCCAAGTCAACATCCTTTTTACTTTGCAGTGCTTGCCAATGCTTCTGTTGTGCATGCTAAACAAGTGAAGAAACAGTATGGGAGAGACTGTCAAAATGTTCCATAGAGAAACTAAACTATAATCAATAATGCATAGTTGCATGGTCAACATGTATCATGTATCATGCATTATAATCAATTGATTAGTGGGTTTATAAAACCAAGTGAGTTTATGCATGATGTATCATTGGAATGCATTGCAGATTGCCACTTTGTACTTTGATGATAAGTTTAGGTTTTTAATCAGTCTTAGGGGTCACCTTGTGTAATGTTTAACTACATGCCATTAACTGCCCCGCTGTTCCTCTTGGTTGAAGAGCTATTGATAATTAATGGTTAATACTCATTGGCAGAGAATAAAATGTCAAAGAACCTGAGTTGAGATTATTTGATGTATTGTTGAGATGTAGTCGTCAAACTGGATTGATATTAGACAAGATGACCATGGATAAAAGGAGCTACATGCGTTAGACAATATTCAGTGGTTGCAGAAGGATTTTCATTTTTTGGACCGAACAGGCTAATAATGATTCTTCTGTCATTTGATACATGTTATTTTTGTATTTGTATATCAATTATTTGATCCCTTGTATTATGCTTCAAATATTCTACCGATCAAATTTGATTAACAATTATAAACAATAATCATATACTTGTGCCACGTGTTCCATTGACTAAATGACTGTCAGTCTTGGAAGATCCGACTTGAATTTTCGAATTGCTATATTCATCTCCTTTTACTGTATTGCAGGTATGGTTTTAGATGGTGAGGTGGAAGATGGTATGCAAATAGGAAGCACAGAAAGATGCATACGAAATTATTAGGACAGATGAAACTTAAAAGGTGGATGTTGTTGGGGGCGGATAAAACCTAGAGAGTAGCAGTTTGAATTTTCATAGAAGACAACTAATAAGATCCAAAGCACCTCAAAGTGTAGCCAAATCGCTCGGAAAGATGCTTAAGTCTGGAGAACTCCATCAGTCTTGTTAGGTTCGAAGCGGTGGCCACATGCACGCACACATATATATTTGAAATAGGCTTAGTATACACTGAAGTAGGTTTTTTTTTTTTTTTAACTATTTATTTTCTGATGCACACCGTGCAGAACAGGAACGATAGCCATGTATAATTATAAAGACGAGGAAGAGAACGGCACTAGGTACTCCTTCGGTGTACAACATGTCAAGCATACCAAATGACCTTCCTTTGTTCATGAGCTACGGAGGGACAGATGCTATGTCTGATGTCGAAAATGTAGAACTAGGAAAGTTGTTTTCGTTGTCCCTGCGTGAATAAGAGGAACCTAACCTCCAGAGTGTGGTAAACGTTACGCCCATTATATTTATGCGGAATTCCATTCACACGAATTAATCCAAACATAAATAGATAAATCAAATTAACACTTATAATAATTTTATCTTTGTTTAACTATTTGAGAACTCTGATTTATTATTAATTTAATTGTTGAAATGCTAATGTCAGAGTTTATCTCTGCGTTTATCCGATTAAAACTCCACTACCGTATCTCCATAGCCACTCGATCCAACGCCCTTTCAACAATCAATCGTTTCTAGTGATCACCCCTCGTAGATATATACGATCCTTTATTGGCTTTGGGTAACTTTCATTAAAAGTACGTATATCTCTTAAGTTTTTCCCTTTTGCCTTTATATATCTTCACAATTTAACGGTCAATTCAATTTTTGGTTAATTTTATTTTGGCAGCCAATTTCAGCAACTTTTCCTCGGGGAAATGAGATCTGATGCAACAATTGTGAACGTATTTAAGTTCTCGTGCACCATCTATTCTGATAACAGCGATCCTAACAAGCTTAGGAACAAATTTCGCTGTTGCATTGGCGACGATGGGAACAAAACATTCAGACAAGGACCGTTTCTATTCTATGTCGATACTTTTCAGGGCAGTCTTTTTCTTTTTCTTTTTTTAACTTTTTTGTTTATTAATTTTATGATAAAACCCATGAAAACCTGGAGGGAATTTCAAGATTATTAGCATGCAACTTTCTCTACACAAAAAGACAAGGTAGAGGTAAACACTGATAATTCTTGAATTTCATATTGTACTTGAATGGTTGTCTCGATCCGGAGTCATTCTCTGATCAGAGTTTTATGGCTATCTTTGCTGCTAGTTTGTCTTTAACACGAATGTCCCTTTAGGTAATGGACATCCGCGTTGGCTCAATAGGATCTTCAGTTGTCTCGCCTTCATGAAGTTTTGAGTGATGAATCAAAGCTTCCATAAGATTGCTGATCGACTATCACTAGGACCCTGAATGGGGACACGCAGGAAAATACCTTTCTTTAAAGGGATGCGTGGCATTGACGAAATTTGAAGATTATACCGACGATTGATTAATAAACCGATTGGATGCCTTTTTTTTTTCATCTCATATTAATAATTCTCATCTGTTTTTATATGGGTTTTGGATGCACTATAAAATCCAGAAAAGGTAGAAAGTTGCTCTTGCGGTTGGTAAATAATCACTGAATTTTAAATGGCTAACATTTTAACCACTTCAATTCTGGTGATCTTGTTCTGCTCATCAGCAGCTGTGGCAGGAAGGAAAAAGCTACATTCGATTAGTGATCAAGTTGGCAACTTTAATTCATCCCCATATGTTAATTGTCGTATTTGCAAATCTATCGTGGAGCCACAAGGATATGTCTGCCAAGAACACACAGTACTGGACTCTAATTTCTACATTGGTTTTTTAAAAGGCCCGTTCACTTCTGTCAATTGTTAATAAAGCTTTGATCTTGATGAGTTTCAGGTGACAACACAAGATGGCTATACCCTTGGCATGCAGAGAATGCATGTAGTAGGGTCTGGTAAGAAAGCAGACAAGCCCCCAGTTTTTCTGCAACACGGACTATTCTGTGTGAGTAGTACAATTATCTTTGTTGTTGGGAAGACAAATGAAGGGATTCAGCCAAACTACATGTATATCAGAGAGTTTGAGCATAATGTTATGGAATAATGACAGGATGCTGTAACATGGCTGTTGAATTCTCCTGAGGAATCTTTGGGCTTCATATTGGTGGATCATGGTTTTGATGTGTGGATTGCAAACAGTCGTGGATGTAGCTGCAGTCAGGCACACAAGTCACTTAGTCCAAATGATCCGGTTCTCTTTCTTCATATCGTTGTCATTTTCCTTCGGTATGCAACACTTCCTGAAAATTTTCTGCTGATCGATTGCATCCTTGTCCTCTTGGCAGGCGTACTGGGAATGGTCATGGGATGAATTAGTTCTTTATGATCTTCCCTCAACGTTGCAATATGTCCAGGACCAGACAGGACAGAAACTTCACTATGTCGGGCATTCTCTGGTGAATATTAGCAGTTTGCTGATTTCAATTCATTGACATTATATATCTTTGGAGCCTTAGTTAGCTTTCAAATGAACAAACTAAACAAATTCTTTGTTTTGTAGGGAACTTTGATGACTTTAGCTGCCTTGTCACAAGAAAAATTCTTGAACACATTAAGATCGGCTGCTTTGCTCAGCCCAGTTGCTCATCTTGGTCAGGTCCAATCGCTGCTTATAAAAGCTGCATCTGGGACATTTTTAGCTGAGGTCAAGACATTAATGGATCTCTCGTTTTCATCTAGTTAATTTCAGAATTCCAATAGATTAACTAAATGACTCCTCGCTTCACTTTTGTCCTACTTCACAGGAATTGTACTGGTTAGGCCTTCATGAATTTGTTCCAAATGGGTAAGAAGGGCACTCGAAGCAAAATTTATTAGCTATGTAAAGGAAAGAGTTACAGTTTCAATGTTTCTTTTAACTCTTTTCCCCGTTAGGAAATTAAGAAACCAACTCAAGATACTTTAAGAATTTCTTTTGAGATACAGGGAGGAAGCGTCAAAGCTAGTGGAGAATGCCTGCACCACAAGCAAGACTGATTGCTCCAATCTAATCGATGTTTTTACTGGTACTTGCCTTGCTCAACAACACCTCAGCATGGACAACGTTCTTAACTGGTTGACTGATTGACATGTTATTGACTTTTTTCAGGCCCAAATTGCTGCATAAATGCTTCTAAGGTAGATGCCTATCTTGATCATGAACCTCAACCAACGTCCACTAAAAACATGGTACACTTGTCTCAGAGTAAGTCCCAAGTTTTCCAGGTTCACAAATTGTTATAAATGATCAGAAATAACCTTTTCCTTAAACTATCGCCTCAATGGCTGAAAAATTATTGACCAGAACCACCAAGGGCTTTTGAGTTTACATCCATTGCTGGTTTTGTGGGTTTTGAACAGTGGTTAGAACTGGAAGCATAGCGATGTACGATTATGGCAATGAAAATGACAACATGAACCACTACCAACAGCCCACCCCTCCTGTGTACAACATGACAAACATACCAAGTAATTTCCCTCTTTACCTTGCCTATGGAGGGCAGGACACAGTCGCTGATGCAAAGGATGTGCAGGTTCTGCTGGACGACATCAAAGACCATGACAGTGACAAGCTGGTGGTACAATATGTAGAGAACTATGCTCATGCGGATTTCCTTTTTGGTGTAAATGCTAATCAAGTTGTCTATGAACCTATAATAGCTTTCTTCAGTTCCAACTGATTCACAGGCCTCTGTTTGTAATATGTCCAGTAGAAGCAGCAAAAATAACACTGGACTACTCTTCGTCGGCTAAATTCTTAATATGCTGAGATGTGCGCAGCTTCATGGAGGCCACTACTATTTTTTATTTACAAATGTGTTTAGAGGCCAGGAGTTTGAGGTAATAGACGATGATGTTATTATGAATGACTCGTTCTAGGCCAAGCTATGTGATGTCAATGACAAGAATGAACGCCAGCTCAGGAGTCAAAAAAAATTAACAAGCAGAAAATACCGGAATGACCCCATCAATTAGATTTCATTTTCTCATCTTTCTAGCATCTTACATCTCTCTTTCTCAGTCAAATATAAATATTTGGCCTGAAAGAGAAGTGATTCTGTGCTGCAATATAAGCTGCCATGATCTGATCATCCCTGTAGAAGCGATTTTTTCTGTGATCACCCTTCTCACTTGAAGGCAAGAAAAGCTCCTCACAATGAACGGCACGAGGAGTTGAAGCTGAAATCATCGCCTGATCACAGCTCATACAAAAGAAGCATAGAATTTTCTTCAATCCTGTAGAACATCTGCCGTGCTTCTCCATTCCCATGATAGGCTTCTCTGCTGTGATTAACTTCTACCCTTCTCTGTAATTATTTTGCTTCGTATACATGTTTTCATTGCCCCCGATTGTGTATATGTAGTTGAGGAGAGCTACGAAAAGGGTTGGCTTCACATGAACTGTGCGATAGCTTTGGTGGGGTTTGCTTATTTCATGAAGCTTCCGTCACCAGTTTGTCGTTTTATTAATACGTGAACAAGGTTCCTTTCATTGCCCTTCTACTTTCTTGATTCTAGACGAACCCCTTGAAGCAAGTTACATGCCAAGTTGGTTTTATACGCACTCTCTCCCTCTCTCTCACGCACACAGGCATATCCATACGCCAATGCAGAATCGGTAACTAAAACATGAAAGCTTCGAATCGATTCTTCCTCAAATCAAATTTAATTAACCTATAGATAGCCTTTACCAATATGCATGCATCTTGGAATATAGCACTAAGATAGACGCAAAAAATTCCAATCCTTAACAGCCTCCATCCCCTTAGAACTCTTGCTCTCTTTTGCTCGCTGCTAAAAAACGAAGTCGATGGAATGAAGGAACACTCCATCCACTATTCATTCTCATTGCTTTTGGAACTTAGATGGGAATTTTATTAATGAAACATAGACATTAAAGAGGGAACAACGAACAAATTTATCACAGAGTCCGTCAGCTTTTTATGGCTTTCATTTTGTCACGGCGATTGAAATAATTAAAAAAAAAATAGCAATTAATTTAGTATAAGAAAAAGAGTTTTTTTTTTCTTAATATAACAATTTATTTAGCGTAAAAGATGTTAAAAATACACTACACATCATCTAATAACTTAATTTTTTTTTAGTAAAATAATTTTTTTAATAAAAAAATTACATCGTGAATTTAAACAAAGGATTTTCTTTTGGTAAATTTTCTTCTTATTTTTTTTTATTCTATAAGAAAGCGTGATCATAATAATTTGACGGATAGCCTGAGCATTTAACAAGTGGCATCGATAAATATGTTTTAGTCAACTTTAGGGCTCAAATGATATACAAGTAAAGTATATGACTAAATTAAAAATGTATAAAAAGATTTAGGATTGAAACTTTTTTTTTATTTATTCCTTGAAATACTATTTTATGTGGACCACCGAAATATTTTAGAAAGATATATACTACATTCAAAAATCAGAACAAATTTACAATTTAGGACAGCTTCAACCGCATGCCAGTGACACATATAGCCAATAGTCTCGCTTAAAACGAGAGGCGGGGTTCAGACAATGACGTGTCAGTCTCCTATTGGGGGAACTTACGTAGACCACCTCACTGTCCCAACCAATGCATTTTCTTTGTTTTTTTCTGTTTTTTTTTTAACTTCTTCTCCCTCTGCCTCGAGGAGGGTGGAGATAAAGACTTGCTCTCTGAACAAACATTTTTTGTTCTAGAGAACAATAATAATAATAAGAAAGAAATCCCAAGAAAAAAAAAAATGATGCGATCGCGATCTTCGCCGTTGTTAGTAACAGTGGTGTCGATTCTATTCTGTGCATCTAATATCTGCCACGCATTGTACGGACCGTCGTCTCCTGTGGTTCAACTGACTCCTTCCAACTTCAAGTCCAAGGTAAGCTGATTCGGAAACCAAAGTATCGTTATTAGGTTCCGTTTGAGTCCCGTAACTTGGAGTTCATGTTTTGGGTATAGTGACTGTCAAACTGAAGGTTAATTGTTGCGATTACGCGTATGTAGTTCGGTACAGTGAGCTTAAAAAATATTGTTCTTTAATGAACTCCGTTGGCGTGTAATTTGGTTATAACTGTAGATCTGGATTGTACGATTGTATTTTTGGTAATTAAAAATTGTCGTTTTTAGGTTTGGAAACGGAGTTGGTACCTGGGTCGGGTTTTAATGAAAGATGTTTCTAGGTTTTAAGAGTTTTAACCACCATTGAAGAAAAAGTAGAATTGAGCTGAATCTAAATTCGGTGGAATTGTAACCTATAGCATTTGATGATGTTTGGGACTTAGCAATACTGGCGATATCTCATTGTTAGAACAAATTATTCATACTAGGGATCGATGAATTCTGGAAATTTTGTGCTTATACTTTGAAACTTTTTTTAAATTTTGGTAGGTGTTGAATTCAAATGGAGTTGTTCTGGTTGAGTTCTTTGCGCCTTGGTGCGGGCATTGTAAAGCTCTGGCTCCTGCATGGGAGAAGGCAGCCACTGTCTTGAAAGGGGTTGCAACTGTGGCTGCTCTGGATGCTGATGCACACCAGTCTCTTGCTCAGGTTCTTCTGTGGCTGAAAATTACTTTCTATATTTCCGTTATATGTCTTCGTATATGATTTGAATTTCATCCAGAACATCTACATCTGAAAAGGAGACAAATTTTTCATCTGCCTGCCAAAACACACTGGGAGAACAACTCACGAGATGTGGAAATTTTTCTGACTAGATTATTTACCGCTTGTGGATCATATGCATTTCCACCATGATTGGCAAGAACTGATCTTGCACGTCAATACTTAAATTTATGTAACTTTCAGTTGGGTGAAGATTATTGCCAGTTATCTCTGATAATGACATGCACAAGATGAGAAGGTTCTTTTCCATAAATTTGCTTCTGCCACAACCTCCGAACACTCAATGAAAATTTATGCTTGTTTACAATAACTATGTAGACGCGTGTTCTGGAAGCTAATCCAGGTTCTCAGTTTAATGGTGTTTCTGTTTTCTGTGTCCCAATGACTGGCTAAATAACGTCGCTAATTTGCTATGCAGGAATATGGGATTAGAGGTTTTCCAACCATAAAGGTGTTTGCACCTGGGAAATCTCCAGTAGATTATCAAGGAGCTAGGGAGGTCAAACCCATTGCAGAATTTGCACTCCAGCAGGTTTTTCTTTTATGGTTCAGTGTTTGAAGATTGAAAGATCCTGTTTATTTTTACCTTTTTAGTTATGGTCTTACCATTTCATACAGATAAAGGCACTCTTGAAAGAGCGTTTGAATGGAAAATCAGCTGGGAGCTCCAGTGAGAAATCTGAATCTAGTGCATCTGTAGAATTGAATTCCCGCAATTTTGATGACTTGGTGCTCAAAAGTAAAGAACTTTGGATCGTGGAGTTTTTTGCACCTTGGTAAGTATGCTTTGAATGCCTGTTGTAGTTATCCTTGTTCAACCTGGAAATGATTTTATGAACTTCAGTTCTTGTGTTAAGATAGCTCTTGGATTTTGTTCTATACCATGCTTAAGCTGAAATGCACTGATTAGTACTCGGGATTTTGTTCTATACCGTGCCTGAGCTGTAATGCACTTGGATTTTGTTCTGTACTCTGCCTAAGCTTAAATGCACAGATTGGCACTTGGTTTTTGAAGTCGACAATAGTGAACATGAAGGGTGGATTCTGAATGAACTAATATGGACCGGAAAGGGTTAACATTGAAGAAGGATGGGGAAGGAGACAATTGAGGAGATCTCCTGGCATTATCTTATATCATCCAGTCGCTATGTTTATGATTGTGACGCTAGATTATGGTCTACCTCAGAGTAGCTATAAGTACTTGCAATAGAACTTACAATGTTGACTTCTTATAGCATTTGACTCCCTGATGCTGTTTCTTTAAATGCTATAATGTGAATTATATAAGCTATAAATCAGGCATAACTTGCACAGTTGCACAAACTGCACACCGCATCCAAACTCTACTAAAAGTATTTTAGTTTTTTAAATATTTTGATAAGCATCTTTTATAATATCCTTTCAGGTGCGGTCACTGTAAGAGATTGGCTCCTGAGTGGAAGAAGGCTGCTAATAACTTGAAGGGGAAGGTGAAGCTGGGTCATGTTGACTGTGATGCTGAGAAGGTAATTGATATGTTTCTAGTTGTATTTCACTCATATATTTTCCCTTCAAAATTTATATATTAACAGTTGCCAGAGTGTAGACAAAGAGTTAAATTGTCTTTATTGGTTCAGTTGTTATTACTTGTGTGGCAAATGCTTCATGCTTTTTCTGTTAGATGTCGACTGGTTTACCTAATATGCAGATGACTTATAAGTTTTGTGTGCATTCTTTGTAGATATTTGTTGTCACGAAATGCTTAGTTGAATGTACTGTGATGTTTTTTGTTATTCAGCATTTAAAATTATTCTCAAATGACTCAACTGTGATGGTGTGGTTTTATCAGTCTCTGATGAGCAGGTTTAACGTACAAGGATTCCCCACTATCATGGTTTTTGGTGCTGATAAAGATTCCCCGGTACCTTATGAGGGTGCCAGAACAGCTTCAGCTATTGAATCATTTGCCCTGGAGCAGCTGGAATCCAATGTTGCACCGCCCGAGGTGACCGAGTTAACTGGCCCGGTAAGACTCTACAACCTGGAAAAGCTCAATTTAAGTTTTCCTTATATCATAGATATCCAAATCACATTTTGTTCCTGTGTAGGATGTTATGGAAGAGAAGTGTGGCCCAGCTGCTATCTGTTTTGTTGCCTTCTTACCAGATATTTTGGACTCCAAGGCAGAAGGAAGGAACAGATACATTCAGCAACTGCTATCAGTTGCAGACAAGTTCAAGAGGAGCCCTTACAGGCATGAACTAGTCTTTAACTCTGGACTCTGAATTGATAGGAACATGTCAAAAAATATTCCTGCTGATTGACCTTCAATTGTGCAGCTATGTCTGGGCTGCTGCAGGAAAGCAGCCAGACCTTGAGAAGCGGGTAGGTGTAGGTGGATATGGATATCCGGCTCTGATAGCCTTGAATGTGAAGAAAGGAGCATATGCCCCACTTAAAAGTGCATTTGAGCTTGAACATATTGTGTAAGTGTTCTATTTCTAGTTACTCTCCGCTACCTAATCCTAAGTGAGAAGAAGTCTCAAACCACATCCATTTGATTTACCAGAGAGTTTGTCAAGGAAGCTGGGCGCGGTGGTAAGGGAAATTTGCCCTTGGAGGGCAACCCAGAAATAGTGAAGTCTGAACCGTGGGATGGTAAAGATGGACAGATCCTTGAAGAGGATGAATTCTCCCTCGAAGAACTAATGGGGGAGGAAGTTGGCAGCAAAGATGAGTTATAATTGACACCGAGCACATAAATTGAGGAAGAAAGTATGAACATCTACGCTAAAAACAATTTTGATGTAATGGAGAACGTGCAATTGCTGAATGTTATTTGCTATTACTCATGCGGCTTTTTGGCCACAGTGAAAAGGGGATTTCTCGTTCAAAAGCTCATCTTTCAATATTAATCCGAAATTGTGATAATAAAGGGCAATGTTGTGGACAGAAAAACTTGTTCCCCGTTCTCATTTTCCCTACAATGTTAACGAATGGCATGGAACCCCGACGACCAACAAGCCATTGTACCAAAACATGTGCAGTGAGTTTATATGGTGGTTTCAACACTGGCTTACTCTTCCTGCGATGTCTTACAAAAGAATAGCAGTAATGCACCTGAAGTTGAGCTGTCTATTTAAAGAACTCAGCCATGTGCGAATTTTTATTCATCTCAACAACTTCGACTTTCACTTGCCGCGACGAACTGGAAGGCGAAGTGAACTATGGAACTTGGGGGATGTAAGTGGCGACTGCGCTCTGGCCGAGAAAATGGGCTTCTAAAGGCCCATAGAACTAAGTGGGTTGGTCATTTATGAATGGATCTCTGTAATCAAATGCCCATATAACTAAGTTGGTTGGGGTATCAAGGAATGAGTGCCCTGCAAATAGGCTTTATAGGCCCATTGAAAGAAGGAATGGGTACTGAGGAATTTGTCTGTACCATGTAAATGGGCTTAATAGGCCCATTAAATTGAGTGGGTTGGAGCACTGGGGAATAATTGCCCTATAAATGGGCTTCACAGACCCATTTAAGCAATGATTGCCCAGTAGAAAGGGTTTTTACGGCCTGTTACACTAGGTAGGTTGTGGCAAGAAGAATGAGAGCCTGATAACCCGCTGTAAACCAAATCAATATGGTTTGATCCAATCCAACTAATAATTTTATTCGTAACTTTAATGAGGTGAATTCTCATTTTCCGTGTTTTTTTTTTTAATTTTTCTTTAACTTCCCACTTAAAAATTGAAAATAATAACAATAACAAACAAAGACAGACAAAGTACCCAAAGATTGCTCGAGATGAATGGACGCAGATGTTGGAAAAAAAAAATGTCTCTTGAAACGAAAATTTTGTGATGTGACAAGCGTCGCTGCATTCTAATACACGACACTGATACCCTGTAATTGAAGATATTTCATTGTTCCATCAGGAGAGTTCAACATCTTGCCGTTCAGAACTGTACATTTTCTTCTTACCAGGAAAGCCAACAACGTTTTTCAAACAAGGCAACCAAAGTCCAACGTTAGGAAAGTTTGATTGACCAAACGCTCCAATGTGAAAAGACAGAATAAGAACCTTTATTCTTCATTTGTTCTTCAATCGGTCAATGGGGAGATATCATTTGTGTTTTTATATTGTAGTAGGTAGAGACTTAATAGTCCAACTGCACGACTGTCAAAGCGAAGCGTTCAAATTAGCACTGTTTTTGCTCACTTTCGCTGAAAATATTTGTTAGATGTTTTATAATTCCCTGCCAACCTGGAGTTCAAAGTTGGAAGATTTGAATTACTGCGTTTGAATTGAAGTTCGTAAATCCAATCACAATTTTGTTTTAACATGCAGTAATAGAATAATGTCAGGTTGCAACGCTTAATTTTATAAGATCTAAGAATTTTTTTTTCTTTTTCCGCGTGCAATTTCGTCACATTATTTTTCACCAAATTTATCAACGTACTTGTTGTGTACCGCAACTTTCTACTTACTCCTCCTGTTCCTGTTCTCGATAGGATTACTATTTGTTACGAGAATATTACTCTCTCTCCAGAAAGCCAACTTATTAAGGTATGCAGCGTTTACGTTCATAACAATCAAGGATTTCCGAGCTGCGACTTCGTCACAATAAGCTGTCATAGATGGACAATCGACGATTTAGAAACCAGGAAAAATATTGAATTAGAAATCGATGATTCACTCAAGAAAAACATCTTCGGCACTTTTCTTGGTGATTTCCCGGAAAGTGACAAATGTGCAGAGTTGGAGAAAGTTTAGGGAGATAGCGATCCGAGTAAGAGATCAAACATTTGAAGTCACAATCACTTAATTCTCTTCCCAAAACAGAAGAAAACCTTGAAACTTCACACTTCATCAAACTTAGAAAAAGTCCAAGTCTTTAGTTTGAGCCTTTTTTTTTTGTTCATTAACGCTGGAGAAAGTTGACCTTTGACACTTTCAAATCAAATTCCAATCATTTTGTTCCACTTCAACGAAGATTCCTAATTCAATCTCTTTCAAATGGGAAATTTCCAGATGGGGTTCGCACAAAATTCAGAATAAAATGAAATGAGGAAATTAATTACTGCATCAGCAAGCGGAGGAAATCAAGATTCAGGCATTATCGAGCTCACATCTCAATGACTTCCATTGGAGTTATCATTATTCATTTATACAGAAGGGAATGTTTTGAGCAGCATGCTCCAACCACAAGTTTATAAGATAAAAAGGAGGTTAATCAAAGTAATGATCCATTTTACGCTAAAAATCCATCACTGTTGCCGTCTTTATGGTAGACCACAAGAGAAGGGAAACATATATATACAGAACCAGCTAAAATCCCAAAAGTGGCAACAGAGACCGTGATCCCATAAGGAAACATAAGAGAAAAAGATGAGAAGATTTCATTGATTTCAATAACCATTAACTCATCGAGTTGGTTAATCAAACCAACAGTACTAAATTTTTTATTAAAAAAAAAAAAAAAAAAAAGCGAAAAGGAACAATCTAATCCCTGTTCCAAACGCCCCAGATTTTCTCTCCAATAAAATTGAAAATCGTCCTCACAGTGTCCCTCTCCAATTGGGCCTGAAGCTCCTTGTTTCGGCCAATATTGGACCCGGGTTCCGCCGATTCCAATTCACTCAACTCGTCCTTCACCGATTCCAACTCACTCGAAGACAAAGAATTCCTCTCGCCGCCATCAATCTTTGATTCATTAGCGACCCTTTTGGTCTTCTCTTTCTTTTTCTTCACACTCTTTCTCTTCTTCCGGAAGAGCCCTTCCTCATAAGCTTCGATGATCTCGTGTATCACTTGACGGTTAGGGGAAGTGTCCCAACGTGCCCAAAAGCTCAGGTAACACCTAAAACAGTTGCATCCGAACGTGGGGCCATGTTCCCCATCTCCGCCACGATCATCGCCGCAGGCTCGATGTGTAGTCCTCCGATTAGCGGTGAAGTTGGCGGAGGCTGCGGTGCCAGAGCAGGAGAGTAGGTAGGCAAGGACTTCCTTGTCCTGAGGAGAGAGAGCGGCCGCGAGGGTGAGAATAGCCGCAGGGAGGAGTGACAAATGGCCGGCGATGGACGGTGGCGATGGGTGAACTTTACCTTTCTTGTAGATATTCTTCATGGTAGATCACTTAGGCCTTTTCTTTCTCTGGTTCTGGTTCGTTGGTACAACTAGCTGCGCTTTCTTCTTCTTCTTCTTCTTCTTTTTTTTCTTTCTCTAATGTTATCGCTTATTGAACACTTGTCCCATTTTATAGTGCACACTTGTGGTCTCGCTTATTATAAAGAAAATGAGAGTCACCTGCCCGATCGTGATATGCAATGTTGGCTTACTGTCTAATGATATTTAATATATAAGTCATCAACCAAAAAAGTTAATGATAAAATTAATTAAAATTTTAATATAAAGTCTAAAATTTGATATCTATTCCCTATATGTATATATAAATGACTAGTTTTTCTGCCAATAAAAAAAGAAAAAAGTATAATTAGATTGCAATTAGAAATTTTTTTTTTAAAAAAAGGAAATGGGTCATAGATGTGATTGGGAATTTTGGTTTTAGAGATGCCTGATTTTAACCCTAAGCATCCCATTAATACCCATTTACGCTCTACTAGCACCTTGTAGGAATTCTTTACATAGAATTTTTGTAACTCTCTAATACTATTCTCGCGACATTATCCAACATAGATAACCTTGTTTAAGTCGCGGATCACGAATCACCATTGTTGTCATCAATGTCATCATAATGAACAATATAAAATTAGAGAGGTTATTAAAGAGTAAACAGAGATGAGAAAAAAATATCGAAAACATAGATATACATGAAAAAAAGATCAAAGACACAAATGGGTTTTCAGAAAATATGTGATATAAGAATTCAATCAGATTAAAATATGAAAATATGGCCGAAGAAAAAATATAGATCTTAAACGAGGTGCTTAGGATAACATTTGTTTTAACAACTAAAAAACGATCGGATTGAAGTAAGTCATGAAGTAACAGTTCCCATCTAAACTATAGCCAAGGTTTTTTATTGCAATACAGTTGAAAGGCGGACAATTCAGTATGGTGGGTGAGAATGAGTCAAGACAGTGAAGGAATGTCACTTCGGGCGTGACTACGATATGGTAGTTTATTAAATGGAGGAGGGGATGGTCCCACTTGGAGTTATCAAGAAAATTGCAAAACGGTGCTGTGCTTGGTTGCCTACAAAGAGAGAATATTGCTTAGCAAGTACGCATGTGATCTGACCAGAGGTGCTCGTTATAAAAGACACGTGATTGGTCTGGTCGGATTGAATTGGCGCGGAAGTTCAGTTGGGAGGGTTTGGGTTAACTCCAAAATAAAAAAATAATAAAAAAAAACACATAATTAATATTAGCATTATGAAGATTAAATTAGTAAGAAATACAAAATTTCTCCAATATATAAGAGAAATATAGTTATTACCTTGCATGAGTGTTAGCCTACTCTCCCGAAGGGTGAATCCCTGAAATTCCAAGTAGACTTGATGGTACTTATGCGAGGCCAATAATAAAATAAAATTTATTGGACCTGTTCCAAGACCACTCCTAATTAATTATGAGCCTCAACATCTATTCAGGCATTAATTATTAAGACAAAGATTTTAGCCGTCAGTAGCCTTTGACTAATCACTACATTTAGCGGTAAGATTTGTTTACTGTTAAAATTGCAAAAACTTCTTTTTTTAAAAAATTATGACAGTAAAATTAAATTGCAATATTTTGCAACGAAACAAATTGTGATTGAAGAAGGTCTTTTGCAGCGATTTCTTAAGTTTGCCACTAAAACAACTTATGACAGTAATAATTGTCGTTGCAAGAGAGATCTATAGTGGATTCGGTACCCAAAAGTAATAGAAAGCATCTTTTATTATGTTTCCTTATGGTAGGCGACACAACAAAGACGAAAGCAACTAATGATTAAAGGGCATGGCCGCTTTGTTATTGGGTTTAGATTTTTTATATGATCCAAGAAGTAAATTAAACAGGAATTAATGATGTGTTCGTTTGTCGTCCTTCTTTTGGAAATGTTTGTCTCACAAGTTTTCCACAATGTATTTCTTTCTGGAAAGGTTTTTATCTTATCCCACCTCCGTTTTGTTTTCAACTCGGCCGATTTGACTTATTTTAAAATGCACCTTTTTTTTTTATTATTTTCTTGCTCGTGGCCCTGAGAAACGAAGCAGGCTAAATCATCCTCATATCCAATTGGAACTTAATTAATCATCAGGAAGTGGTTGCAGTTAGTTAAGTTAGGTGACCCTGTTAGTTTGTCCTGTTTGTTTAAAGGAAAAAAATAATAATAATTAAAGCCATAGCTCAAGAATCTGATAATGCACCTTACTTTAATTTTACCTGATGATGTTAATCAATCGTTGCAAAAAAAGAAAAAGAAAAAAAAAAGTGCCAGCAGGACACAGTTTATACCTCTTTATGATATTTAAAATATAAATATAAATAATCCTCAAATTATTGCAAGGAGTTAAAAATTATATTTTGTAAATATGATAACAATCATGAAAACAAACACCGGCATAACTCGTTCCATTGAACGAGACACTGATAGCATTTCATTATAACTTATATGAAATATGATGCCCTGTCCTTACATGTACATAAACTGGCGTAGCACACGATTAACAATGTAGTTGGCGATAATCTGATATGTTTTCTGTGTGTGATGGAAAAAATCCCAGAAGACATACTTGTCCGCATCCATACAAGTATATGAACTGTCTCGATTGCATGCATAACCCATCTCGAACATCCCTGTCGCGCAACATGTCATACTAGCAACCTGAAATCCTACAGCCAGTCAAAAAATATTTAGCAATTAATTAGGAAAACAAAGCGAAGTAAGAATTTAGTTAGTCGATTCATGGATGGATTGCGAAAAAAAGGATTTTATTAGAACCACATCCGAGAATACATATATGGTGTGTGCATTTATTGTAGCGAGTGGGTGACCATGTCTATCCTCAATCAACTGACCATACGAGGAAGGGCTCCTGATGATTTGCATCAAAATGTCGTACGGAGTTGAAAACACCACTGGGACCCCAGGAAATTTACTGTTCAGCTTAGTCACTAAATTCCCCAACTTGCCGTTGAACTCGACGGCCACAGCATTGTAGCTCTCCACACAACCACGCCCAGCGAACACATATGCGTTTATCTGCAATGGCATGCACCCCATTGGAGGCAGCCCTCCAAGGGATATTTTCCTGGCACCAAGGCCGTAAAAGTTCTTCACGAAATTCTCGGCGATTCCTGCAAGGAAGTCTTCGTATTGGGTGATGGTGTACTGGGACGATCGGCCAGGAATCGCGTAGTAGTTCTCCATGAAATCGTTTGTCCCCAAGCTTATCATGTGTAGGGCCTCGGTTATGGTTTGCTTTGATTGTACTTCACCAAGATAAGCTCTCAGTCTATTCTGGTACTCCTTGTATTACTCCAATTGCTTCCACGGCGGAATCACTGACTGCAACACAATTGCACAGACATTGGTCATCGGTGTCATGACTTGGCTCATAGTTGAATGATAAGAAAGGACAGTACATGGGAAGCAAATGATGTAAGTTGGATTGAATTGGCGCTTACTAGCACATCAGAATTGGTATTATCATAGCCAGTTGCAGCAGAAGCCAAAGTGACTCCAACAGCAAAATCAGATATGCTATAGGCTGGATCCAAGTAGGCGGGTATTGTTGGCTTGAGCCCCAGAGCCTCGGAGATGAAGTCCATAGCAATTCGGCCATTTGAGAACCTCCCAGTAGGCGGGCCCCCAGCAAAATCCCTACCATACGGCCGAAAATTGCTCCCAGCAACCGTTGGAATGTTGTTGTTGTTGCCAGCATCTACAGAGGAGTCAATTGCCGGAATTTTCGCCTGAATTGCGGTTGCTAGTACTAGTAATTGAGCTAACAAAAGCCACGACGTGTTCATTTTTGCCATGCCTTTTGGTCCCTTGTTTGTGTTGTGAATGGGGCTTAACGTTGGAGTTTTAAACTAGGGGGCTTTGCCATGCTTATATAATGCTTTGAAATGAGTAGAGCAATTTGATGTGCAAGTGAACCGGACGAGGTAAGTCATTGCGCAGCCTTAATTGCTACTGCAAATTAAAAATGGGCCCATCATTATGGAACAAGGCCAGGTTGGTGACAAGTACTGTTTATAGCATTTCTGTAGGGACCGGGAACATTTAAGAGAGAGAGAGTTGCCCAAATCCAAATGCTACAATTGAAATTTAATGATAATAATAATTTCTTAATATTTAAGATTTTCGGTATTTTAACTATAATCCAAGTCCTCTTGTTCATGAGCTATGTTGCCTGCCATTGTCGCCCGAAGTCTCACCATAGGTCCATGGTTTTCCCAATATGTTCTAAAATCAGTGGGACTTACTGTATTACAAGTCCCTCGCTTGGAGCACTGAGTGGTTTTGTTTTCTTGGGGTTAGTAGAGGCTATAATGTTAGTACTCGAATTGAAAGTAATAATTTAGTTAATGCTGCATTTAAAACAAATCTACTAGTAGAGTTGGGCCCCGTCCTTGAGTCTTGGCGGAAGTCGGGGTTCGAGTTGTAGCCTTGTGTCACCCTTGCCTATACATTTTTTATTACAATATTACTAGAGATGGGGAAGAAACTTGATCAATCGTTCGATCAACACATTGAGAACTTCAGTGAAATTTTGCTAGAAGCGTAGGGATTACGCGGTCGGAGATGATTTTGTTTGTTCGCTCCGTAGGATGGAAGGCATCCCAAAATACATAGGTATTGGCATCTGGGCATGTGAATGAATGCTGGTTGCAGAGGTAACTCATTTCAAATGTCCCTGTGGCACAGCATGCCACTTGCGTCACCTCAAATCCTGTCAATCGTAAAAACCAAGATGACAACTCCCAAAAAATGAATAAGCCTAACAGAAGCCACATCAGTGTACCAGTACAACATTACAAGTCCCTGCTTAATATAAGCTTTTTGAGCCTAAAACAATGTCAGTGTATTTTTTAAGCCTAAAAACAATGTTCCTATGTATCGAGAAGGAAAGTGCAACTCGAATTTAAAATAATGAAAGGAGGAGCGCCTGCAACATTTCAATTGTGACAGAGGGGCCCATCAAAGCCTGCAACGTTCTGTGATGGCGTCTGAGCTAGTTGAATCCTAAGGTCCCCATGACACCAAAAACATATCTAGGGGAACTTCCAAGTCAAACAGGGTGATTGGTTAGTCTCCCTCGCTTTTACCTCAACTAAATCTCCTTGCAATAACAATTAATTAAGTGTGAACCGTTTCATTTATAGATGAGTGTTGTGTTTTGGAAACAGCATCACCCACTTTCGGTTTTTATGTTTTTAATGACATGAGAATCGTAATTATGCATTTGTGATAAAATTCCAAGTACATGAGGCAGGTTGCTAGTTGTATTTAGCTCAAGTCAATTTCAGATATGCAGTTAGAAGTCAGCAACTCTTTCAGGAATTTTACCAACTGATTCAAAAACCAGAGTGTAAGTAAAAAGTAAGTTTAGACGAGGCACCGCTAAAGTTGTTTCATATGCCAACAAACAATAGGGATAATGGAAACAATGCTACAAAGGACTAGATTCTCCGAGAAACCCAAAAAAAGGAAGAAAAAAACTAAGTAGAAATAAAGAATATGTATGCTCGAGTACGTATTTTAGTCAAACATTTATCAAAGAACCAATCATAATTCATGAATACAAGTAAAGTAGAGCTTACCATATGACGACGGTCTTGTAATAATGTCATAGAAAGTATCATGAACAGTTTCCGTAAACACCGCCCTTAAGCCAGGAAGCTCCTTGTTCAGCTGCGAAACCAGACCTGCCAACTTCCCGTTAAATTCAAAGGCCACATTGTTGTATTCCTCCATACAACCATGACTTCCGAAATTTGTGGTCCTCTCCAATGGCAAACACCCCATTGGAGGAAGACCAGTAAGGGATAGTTTCCGGGCTCCAAGGTTATAAACTTCCCTGATGAAATTTCCGGCTAGTCCAACAAGAAAATCCTGGTACTGGCTAATGGAGAATTGGGATTTTCTGGTGGGAAGTACGTAATAATTTTCGAGGAAATCATTTGTGCCCAGACTCATCAGGTATAGAGCCTGACGGATTATTCTATTCGCCTTCTTCTCACCAACATAGGCTCTGAGTTTGTTCTGGTAGTCCTTGTAGTGCTCCAATTCCTTCCAAAGAGGTATAACATTCTGCAATTATTACATATTACAAGGCAAGGTGAGACGGATAAGTATAAGTTCAATGCCTGAAATTATTTTGCAGGGACAAGAAACTGGCTAATCAATTTTTTTTTTTTGGTTTGTGGACTCACTAGCACATTAGAGGTTGCATTATCATAGCCGGTTCCAGCAGATGCAAAGCAAACACCAGTGGCAAAATCTGATATGCTATACATTGGATCCAGGTAAGCCGGTATTGCTGGCTTGATCCCAAAAGCCTCAGAGATGAAGTCAGGAGGGATGCGGCCGTTGGAGAAGCGGCCAGTGGGGAGCCCGCCTTCAAAGTCTCTGCCATAAGGCAGGAAATTGCTCTTGAGAAGCGTGGAAATACCATTGTTGTTTCCTGCATCAACAGATGAATCTCCAAATACTATAATTGCTGGAACTTTTGATGTTGTCTCAGCAACTAGTGCTAGGAGTTCTGTTAAGAGCAGACAAAGAACATGCGAATATGCCATTTTTTCAATATGCGAATAGATTTACTGAACTTAAAGACTGGACCGAGAAGGGCGAGCAATTTGTTGAATCATTCACAAGAGAAGTTATTAACGGAAGCTTTACGGCAATAAATGCGAAGAAATTTCGTTGGGCTTTTAGTGGCGACAGCTGCATGATTTGACTTTCTAGTTCTTTTATGCATGCAGTGTTTATTACCCCAACCAGATGTTTAGTGACACTGTGCCAGTACAAAAGAATCCGTCACATGGTTGCATGCTTAGCATAGAGTTTTAATTTATAGTCGGGGCATCCTAGCTTTCCCTCTATCTGATCGATTGACCTCCAATGACCCAGAAAATTGCTTCCAATGTTATTAAGACCTTCGAATTATTGGCATGAAGACTTTAAGAATGCAGGCTGTTGTGGTATTGGGACTGACTGGTCTTGTCTCCAACTCCAAGTGTGGCCAGCAAATCCCAGCTCCACTATGTATGATCGCCGCAATGAAGGTCATGGGTGGTTGAAACTTGATGTTGCCATCTGTGAGAAGTATTAAGGGGGAAATAATGCAACTTCCTTTGGGAGAAAGGAGAGAGTAATTGTGACATTAAATGGGTTAGGAAAAAATGACAGTTCCTCCATTAAGTGAGCTATGAAACAATTAAAGTTTCCCCACGGAAAGGTCTCATTATGTGCCCCTCTTTATTGACTGTACTGTGGCACCTCTGTGGTGAAATTTGCTCGTTGGTGCCCAAGACAAAACTACTCAATCAAATAATATTCAATGGTCCGGAAAGTTAAAGAGAATTTTTAATTTTATTTATTTAAAATATAATTTAAATTAATTTAATTTTAAATATGAGTTAAAAAATTTAAGTGAGATCTAATTAAAATTAATTTTTTAATTTTTTTATATAATTTAAAATTATGCGTATGCTATATATATATATATATATAAAGTGAGAAAGAGTAGGAAACAGTAAAAATTAAATCATAGACCCAAGACTTCACCGCAGATCAAATGATTTATAAGCTTGCTCGCTGACACTGAGATACCACAGAAAAGGCCCAAAACAGAAAAGCGACCCACAAAAGGCCGGAAACCCATAACCCCAGCCCAAGGACTCCTCAATACAAGTACGTACACGCGCGCCCCTTCTTCTGTTCTCTTGAATTGTGATGTTGTGGGTGCCATAGAAATGGCTGCGAGATCAGTCGAGAATGTGAGGAGTGGGGCTTCTACGTTCTTCTGGGGGCTGCGTAGAAGCTACGCATCAGTTTCGAGCAGGCCCGTGAATGTGATAGAAAAGGCTGCTAAAGATGGGGAACTGCGAGTTTTTATAGTCGCCGGCGAGGTTTCAGGGGACGCCATTGGCTCTCGTCTCATGTCGTCTTTGAAGAAGCTATGTCCTGTTCCTGTCCGCTTTTCTGGTGTTGGTGGGTGCGTTACTGTAAATTAAGTTTCCTCAATGAAAATAATTTCTCGGTTCGGTTAAAGTACCGTTCTTTGGTAGTTTTTATAGGCAAAACATCTTTTTATTTTATTTTATTTTAAATAATAATAAATATTATTTTATTTTGGGGTTTATGCATTTGGGTTTACTCATGCAAATTGTTTGCTGGGTGGGTCTAAATTCTGTTAGTCTTCATTATGTTTTGTGTGAAAATTTTGATTCTTGCCTCTGTGTATGAGGTCCGCGATGTCCAACGAGGGAGTGAAGTCTTTGTTCCCCATGGAGGATATTTCAGTAATGGGCATATGGGAATTGCTACCACACCTGTATAACTTTAGAGTAAGTCGTGAATAAGTGCATCTTCTTACTTGTTAATTCTGGGGGCCATAGTTGATTGAAATTGAGCATGTGAATGTTAGGTAAAGTTGAGGGAAACAATTGAAGCTGCTCTTCTATTTCGGCCTCATGTTGTTGTGACAGTGGATTTTAAAGGATTCTCTTTCCGCCTCTTAAAGCATTTACGAGGTAGTATGAACCCCTCTCCCTTTGTTGTTTCGAGGTGAATACTTGAACATTGCTTATGCAAGAAGCCTGTTGGTAGGAAATTGGGAAAGTTCTTTTTGCAGCTAGATATGGTCTACAAGGATTGGATGGTCCTGTTCACTTCCATTATGTAGCACCATCATTCTGGGCATGGAAAGGGGGAGAAGAAAGACTCAAGGGCCTGACTGTTTTTGTGGACCATATATTTTGTATACTTCCAAATGAGGAATTGGTCTGTAAGTCACATGGAGTGGAGGCAACCTTTGTTGGCCACCCCATTATAGAAGATGTCTTGAAATTACACTTGGTAAGCCTTTTCTCCTAATCATTGAATACATTTGGTAGTTCCATAGTAGAACATGTGCATTTGTTTAATTGGTTCTTTAAAAATCTTAAGCTTGACAGCATAAGCCTTTTGTTTCACCCTGACACATTAGAGTAAGTATAATTAGGGAAAGCAGACCTCACCACATGAATGGAAGATAGAAGGAAATTCTGAAGATTTCAGAAGTAAATTCTCATTGCCTTCAGGTAACAAAGATCTGATGACCAGTTTAATTTCCTATATTGATGTTGTTGAGATAGCCTACTTGGTACCATGCAGCACCAGATGAAAGTAGACTAATAGTTGTGCTAATCTGTGTTTACAAGGCTTTAATGTTAATGCTTAAACTTCTTATATTGAAATTATTGATAATGAATGAAGAGTTAAAAAGCTAACATTGTCCTTGGTTGCACTTAATACTTGATTATAAAAGGTGCTACAATTATCTCCTTGCTCCCTGGAAGTCGATTGCAAGAGGTCACCAGAATGCTTTCCATTTTTGCAAACACTATTGAACAGTTAAAGGAGTCCTTCCCGCAGTTAATGACAATCATCCATGTAGCACCTAATCAGCATGTGGAAAATTATGTCAGTCGAGTTGTTAACAGTTGGCCTGTGCCTGCTGTATTGATTCCAGGAGGAAATACTCACCTGAAGTATGATGCATTTAGTGTAAGCCCACTAATTTGTCTTCCATTAAAAAAAAAAAAAAGGCTTTTGTTGTCTTCTTTCAAAAATAATTTTCTAAACTGCATGGACCTGAAAGATGTGATGGGCCAGTTCTGGGTGGTTCTAACCAATATGAACTGAATGCCATGCAGGCCAGTGATGTTGCTTTGTGCACTTCAGGAACAGTAGCTTTGGAGTTGCAGTTGGCACGCATACCATGTTTAGTTGCCTATCGAGCCCACATCCTAACAGAGTGGGTTATTAAGTATAAAGCAAAAATTCCTTACATTTCTCTTCCCAATATACTCTTGGATTCAGCTATAATTCCTGAAGCTCTCTTTCAAGCGTGCACGCCTTCAAACCTAGCATCAATGCTTCTGTAAGTTCTTGCTGCAAAAGCACTGATTGTCTTTCTAATTTCATGTTTGATTGTCTAGGTGCATTGAGATGAAAATATCTCTAGTGTATGTTCATTGTCAGTGTAGTATGATTTGTTTATTGGATAAAGTTGGATGTAGAGTAACAATCCATAACTTGGGGCTTGTTTGGCTTTATGATTATGCCCCATTACAGGGAACTAATACAAAACAAGGGACTCCAAAAAGAACAGATTGTTGCCGCTGAAAAGGTAATGGGACTACTGTTTCCCTCAGAGGGAACCATAAACCACTTGGGAGAACCAGATGAGATGACTTCTGCAAATTGCACTCCAAGCATGATAGCAGCATCCATGATCCTACGCCATAGAAAACCTAATTAACCACAGGTCAATGTTTCAGTTATGTTGTTTAGCATGTGGGTATGGTCATACTGGCCAGTGATGATAAGTAGTTTCAAGGCATTGTCTTTTTGTTATTTTTTTTCTCTCAGCTGCTGCCCATGAAGAATGTATTGGGCATTTCAACGTTGTCGTTCTTTTTTATGCTGGAAATGTACATTGGTATCGTCCTTGCATGGATGTGGTTCAATACAAATTCAAGCGGCCAGATCCAGATTTCACTTTTACTCAATTTGATTTGGATACATGAAGCTTCAATCTTATATAAAATTGGATGACCATGATTACAGAATTGAATACTTGATGAGAATTCATAGCTGGATTGAAATCAGCTTTTCAATGCAGCAGGCTCGTTCCCTTATGACCAGTAGCGTGACAATGATGATGAGCCACAACCAGAACTTGAAAATATAGAGACAGAGATAACCGTAAGGGGACATTGAGCTGTTGATTTTCCTACCACAACCTTCTCCCACTTTTGGAGCCCAGAAGGCTGTTGGGCCGGTAATTTTCACTGTTTTTGTGAAGGATTTGCTTTTGTTTCATTTGTTCTCTTGTTCTTATTACGCCAACCCTTTTCTTGTCCCTTTGAATGGAGTGTGGTTCTGTACAACTAAGTTAATGGTTTAGGGTGATTAGACAAAGACGATATAGACCAATTGGGACAATAACACTTGAGAAGTGGAACCGAATAACTTTGGACACCATTTGGGCCTTATAATATGGTTCACTGCTAGTATGCTTCCAGCTGAGGGAACACATCGGCGTAGGCCCAAATTTGGGATTTTGGGCCTAGGGAAACCCAAAGCAATTAAAATTTGTTTTTTTAATCAAGAAATAATACTGTAAACATTTATACGCGCGTCCTGTTTAAAATGCCCACTCATCTTCCCGCTTAATGTCATCTTATATTAAAAAATATAAAAACAGAAAAAAAAATATAAAAAAAACATCCAGACAATTTTCGAAATTCGAATCCTACTGTAGAGAGAAAAAGGCAAAAGGCCTTCCTATTCGCATTCGTCGAGAGACTCCGAATCCGGATCCGGATCCAATGTGCGTACGTCTCACTTCGTCTGCTTAGTTTACCTCCTCAATCTTGTGTTTGTACCGTATGTTCGGTTGATTTTGATTTAAGTCCAATAGTTTGTAAACCGTGAGGTTAAAGGTTTCGTTCGCGTTGGCTGTTTGATTTGGTCCTTTCTTTTTGTATTTTGTTTCTTTTATTTGTAATCTGATCTCTAAAATATGTTAGGAACATAACAGTTTATCGAGTACACCCTCATTTCTCAGGTCAGAGAGACTCTGAGTCGGATCTGAGTTGCTAACATCCGCTTAGTTCTAGGCTTGCTCAGTTTATTTTGGTTCTTCTCGGATTTTTTAGGAAGAAAGATAATGGGCTAAAACTGGCTTTCTTTATGGACAATATAAGCCTCTATGTTTTCCCTCTCCAACACTCTGCCCTGTTTGTTCTATTTGCTCTTCCTCTCTTTCGTCTCTTCGTTGGAGGACTTGTTAAACGTAACTCTTCATTATTAATCAAATTCTTGATATTTCTTTGAACATCCTTAACATTGGGGCCTGGATTTTTTGATTAGCGATTGCCAAGCGGCCGTTCGACTCGTCACATTTTTTTATTATTATTATTCTTCTTTTTATTTGGATGTTTCATATTTAATATTTATTTTAGAGAGGTAGACGAGGGACGTCCGATCAAGGCACTGGTTTTGGGGTTTAGGGCCAAGTCAACCGTGGCCGAGGCAAAGAGGATAATTAGATAAACAGATGAGGGTATTATTGTCCTCTGACGTTCTCTTTTTGAGAGGGCATAATTAGAGTTCTTTATTTTTCCAATATTATGTACCTCAAAAATTCCTATTTATTTCCAAAAAATAAAAAAAAAAAAGAAGGGGGGGGGGGAGGAATTCCTCTATTGTAGCAATAATGGGTGTTGGTGGTGTAAGTAGGCAACCTTTATATAATTCTTTCAATTTTATTTTTTAATTTTATAAATCCGTCTTCCTTTGTTTTTTTAATTTTTTTTTTACCGAGTCTCTTGATTTTTTTTGTTTTTCTAACAAGAGCTTTATTTTTCTCTATTAATGTTTTTAGAAATTTTTAAGAAAAAAAAAAGAAATTTGAAATTATTTAATCTGGCTAAAGGATAAGGAAAAACAATGTGTCTATAAAAGGAAAAGAAAATGGATTATAACATGGTTGATTGGTCTGTTTCAATTCAAGTCGCAACCTGTTCAACTGTGTAATAAGCTACTACAACACTGGCAGTGGATCCGCCGGCGGGCGAAAAATGGCGGCCTCTAATTGCAGGCGTAGATTATTGGCACTGATACGCTTCCATCTCACTCGCAGCTTCTCGTCTTCCTCTTCTCCCTTTCCACCTCCTCCTCCCGTCACTCCTCGCCGCGTCGTCGTCACGGGTAGCTACGCTGCCTCCTCCTCCTTCTCCTCTTCCTTTCTTTTCATCTCTTGTCTATGCGTTCTTTTCTTTTATGTGGGTTTGTAATTGGAGGCGTTGCTTTTTGTAGGTTTGGGACTGGTGACGCCACTCGGATGCGGGGTGGAGACGACATGGAAGCGTTTGATTGAGGGGGGTTGCGGAATAAGAGCACTGACGCCTGACGATCTCAAAATGAGTTCTTTTGATAAAGATACCCAGTTGCATACTTTCGATCAGTTGACCGCCAAAATTGCTGCTGTTGTGCCGTCTGGACCCGCCTCTGGTCAATTCAATGAGGATATTTGGCTTAATTCTAAGGTAAAAGATCAAATATTTTTGGCATAATTCACCCTGTATCACCACTCTTTATCTTGAGTATTTCTTCTGCCATCATACTTCATGTTTAGGAGCATCGATCAATTTCAAGGTTTATAGGCTATGCGTTATGCGCTGCTGATGAAGCTCTAAAAGATGCTAAATGGCAACCCACAGAGTGGGAACAGAAACAAAGGACGGTAAAGTGGACTGCTACACAATTTTCCGTTCCTTTTATAATGTCGATTGTTGTTAACATGGGGAATTCCAGGGTGTCTCTATTGGTGGAGGAATGGGAAGCATAAGTGATATGGTGGATGCATCACAGTTGATTTGTGAGAAGGTTAGTTTTTACCATTTTCCATCAGTATCTGCAAATGGAGTAGTCATTACTATATTTGCAATTTATCAAAAAAAAAAAAAATTTATTTACAAATTTTCAGTTATTATCATTAGCCCCTACTTTTAATTTTTTTTTTCTTTTTCCCTGAGATTGAGAATGATTGCATTCACTGAAAGCAGCTAACCCCATATCTGGGCTTTCTCAATGCAGCGACTTCGTCGGCTTAGTCCATTTTTTGTCCCGCGGATATTGATCAACATGGCGTCTGGTCATGTGAGCATGAGATATGAATTCATGGTGTGTATATAATCCAATACATAGTTTTTTTTTTTTTTCGAGAGAAAAAAAAGAAGATAAATGTATGATGACCCTACTAGCACAATGTCTCTTTTGAACCACAATCCACTGATAGAGGTTGCTAAATGATACTGCATTTCAACTGGCCTAGGATGTCTTGCCATAGATCATTTGGTAGAGTCAAGCTAGAGCTAGAAATGTGTAAGATAAATGTATGATTTTTTATTTGTTTTTTTTACTTTAGGAATGGAAAAGTTGCACAAACTCATATGTAAGCAGAATAGCTAGTTAATCTGAGTTCACAGTGGAGTAAGGCTCATTACCAACAATAAAAATGTGCAATTATATATTACTCAGCTCAATTCTCTATTCATTGAGCATTTCTTTACATAGCTCAATCTGCGTATTGCATACAGGGACCAAACCATGCGGCTGTGACAGCTTGTGCTACTGGGGCACATTCTATTGGTGATGCTACAAGAATGATTCAATTTGGAGATGCAGATGTTATGGTGGCTGGAGGCACAGAGTCTACCATAGATGCAATATCAATAGCAGGATTTTGTAGGTAATTATTGAACCACAATATATGTCTTATTTCAACAGAAGCATCTTGTTGCAATGCAGTTTTTTCCAATGAAGGTATAATGTTGTTGCTGGATTAGTGGGCAAATATCCTTGTTCACAATTCATTGAAGTGATCTTGAAGTTTCTAATGAAATTTAAGAACTCATAGTTGACCTATCCTGGTCATTATTATTCATCAATTTCCTCCTCTTCTGGATGCCTAATTTTCTGAAATACTATCTGTCAACATTTTGTAAGACCTAGAAATATACTAAAAAAATGCAAAGACTTACCTCTATCTACTCCTTTTCATGTGTGCCAAAATTTAGCCTTACTAGGCATTGAAACTTATTGATTGCTTACATGGGACATATGTTCACGTTCCAATGGACTTGAAATTATCCTATGGAGCAATGTTAGGCTTGGGTTTGCATACTAAATTTTGTGCAAAAATATCTAGGACAGGATTACACCCAATTTTCCTCCCCAGTAGCTTGTATCTTTATATGTCAATAAGTATCTTGTTTCTGTGGCATTGGATTTGTAGCATTTACTAGTTTCTAGGCAATTAAATATTCCCATTCAATTCCAGGTCAAGGGCCTTGACTTCAAAGTACAATTCTGCGCCCTTAGAAGCTTCACGACCATTTGATTGCGAGCGAGATGGATTTGTGTAAGTTCATGCCTATTGCAAGTTAATGTTCGTTATGTTGTTTGCACTCGTGGTTACTGACATTTAATACATGCTTTGAGCTAAGTATGGGTGAAGGTGCTGGTGTTTTGATATTGGAAGTAAGTTGAGACATGTTCTTATTGAACTTTCTTCACATTTCTTCTGCATCACTTTTGGGTGTTGATGATCTTTTTCCTATCAAGGAACTCGAGCATGCAAAAGAACGAGGAGCCAAAATTTATGCAGAGGTTCGTGGCTATGGGATGTCAGGTTGGTTGTCAAAACGAGAAGTTTTAAATAGTCATGTAGAAATGTGCATAGATTGTTATATTTACTTGCACTGCAATATTTTATAGGAGATGCATATCACATTACTCAGCCACATGGTGATGGAAGAGGAGCCATTTTGGCAATGACAAGTGCCTTAAAACAGGCAAGCAACCTGCTTCCCTGGATTTGACTCCACCATTAATAATCCTTGAGAAGAATGCTTCATTAAACAATGTGTTTGTGTTATGCTGCCACATATGTGGGCGAAATGCCTTCATGTTTGAATAGAAAACATCATTTCTCTTCTAATTGTGGCAGCACACTGCCTGAGAATTTATTGTTGATTTCTTGTGGAAGCACAAAGTGATGTAGTCTCTTCTTTTTGATCAATTGCAGTCTGGTCTTCATCCTGGTCAAGTAGATTACATTAATGCCCATGCCACATCTACACCTTTAGGTAATTCTTTGAACCTTTGCATGTTTTCTCTTCAAAGAGTTACATGATGTTATGACACTTGTTTATATGTGGTTCATTCATAATCATTGATTGTCCTATTCAGGTGATGCAATAGAAGCCCGTGCCATTAAAACCATATTCTCTGGTCATGCAGCATCAGGCGCCCTGGCATTGTCTTCTACAAAGGTAAGTTTACTGTTGTGTTTTGCAGCTAAGAACGAATTTTTTTTTTTTTTTTGTGCTTCCAGTTCAGACATTGAAACCAAACTCACACTTTGGGAAGCGTATAATTATAGTTCCCTGGCATAGGTTATAGCTGAGATACCACATGCTGCCAAGGATGGTGGGCATGGTTAGATTTTGTAGCCTGCTTGATTGCTGCAAACCTTACCTGACTGACTGTCTAAACAGGATGATTTTTGGTTTTCATGATCTATTTTCTATTCTTGAATCAACATTCACAAGGAAATAACATTATTTAGAAATGAGTTGGAGGACTTTGATTGCTGCATATGAAATGATATGGTTGTGATGGTGGTTGCCTGTCACCTTAGCTATTATTGGGGAGACTTTAGAAAAATTATTGGTGGAGGAACTCTGTGACAACAAAGCCAAGATGATCTTTCTGAATTGTACTTCGTTATTACAGTGGACTCTTGCAGTTTACTTAACCAGAGTCTTTTATGCCTAATACAATGGATAAGTTCGCTACTTAAACAAGAGAAAATATTATTGCAAACATTTAAAGTAGCGTATATGCTAGCTTTTGCAACTCTTTTTCTGAAACTTGTCCTTCACAATATCAATCTTTATTTATGTTTCTTGATGACTATGTCCAGTATTCATGTTTATCTCCCAAGGCACATCTTTTATGGTGCTAATTGTGTATCAGAGTTACTATTAATTTTAGGGTGCCATTGGTCATCTCCTTGGAGCGGCTGGTGCTGTTGAAGCAATTTTTGCAATTTTGGCAATACACCATGTAAGTTACTCTTTGAATCATGCATGTAATTCTTAGGATTTGCTTCCTTTGCAAATAATCAATACAAACACATTTCCACAGCTATTGATTGATAACCTTTTGGCCTTTTGGAAAAGCTATAAAGAAAGTATACTCTTACAGCCTAATCACTGCACTAATAGTAATCAAGACATTAAAGAAGCATGGAGGGGTATATGTTGTGCCTGTACATGATCTTTGCCCCTTGTTGGATGAATGATTTGATGGATAAACACTATATCTCACGATTAACATGTGTACATCAGTATTGGCAAGTCTATGTTTTTCATGTTAAAAGTTGTCCTTGTCTGTAATTTGCTTTGCGCAAATGACATTACTTCAAAACACTTTGCTTCTGTCCTAACTTTTTCATGACCAATTTTTTCCTAGACTTTTCAACCATATTACAATGTTATGGTGTTCCAGGGAATTGCACCATTGACTCTTAACCTCACTAAACCGGATCCCATATTCACAGACAATTTCAAGCCCTTGAATTCCTCGAAAGAGATGCCAATAAGGGCAGCTTTGTCAAACTCTTTTGGTTTTGGAGGAACAAATGCATCCTTGGTGCTCACATCGGCCTTGTAGAACACAGCAGTTGGTGCTGTTGGTCTGGACAGCTCACATATGGTTTATGGTTGATCGACCATTACCAAGATATGGAGCCAATAATAAGACGGGATAGACAAAGTGGCCTGAGCAGAATAACTCAACGTGAGTAAGGGAGTTGTATTATTAATTCCTCTGGTGTACAATCGTGATCAATTTTCTCTAGGGTGCTGTAATAGGATTTTGAACGTAAAAGGGGTTGCAATGTGGAATTTACAATGTCTAAAAGTACTAAAAGATTGCAAGGCGAACTTGCTTAGCCAGACAATTAGGCACGCCAAAGGTATGTACGTGCTTCCGATGGACGTATTGAGATGAGAGTCGAAGTGAGAGATCGATGTTTATATAAACTTCACATTAAAATCTCATAATTTGGAAGTAGAACTTAGACCTTATACCTTAGAAGCAATTTAGCGTAACAATGAGCTACAAGTCATCTCGGCTGGAGGGGGCAGGGCACATAAGGTATATTCGCGATTCCAGGTCTGTAGCCCATTAGCCGTTCGGTCTGCTTCGGATAACGTTTTTGAGGACACGAGTCAGAACTTGGTCCACGAGATTGAAAAGTTGGGCCCTGGGTAGAATTTTCAGTTTCTATGAGGCCGAGGCAAGCCCAGTCGAAACTTATTCAATTAGGATGCGTCTTATATCTGAATGGGCCTAGCGCAACCCAGGAACAAAGGCTAATTAAAGAAAACAAACTCGGTCCCCACCGGAGCCGCCCAGCCTTGTCTTTGTCCTCGTCTGCTGCATAGAGGACAATTGTTCATTTTGAAAGATACCAACCTACCAACTCTACAGATTACAGACGGACGGATCATTCAAAATGCTCACGAAATAGCCAAGTAAGGCCCTACTTTCACCTAGATTATGATTGTTCAAGTGTTACATCACAATTTTACATTTCAGTCGGAGAATGTACGGCACCCCCCACGCTTCACAAAAGAACCAACTCCATACAGAAGGCGCGCTGTTGTGAACTGGGATTTCTCGTTTGCATCTTCTTGGCGAGATGAGTTTACCTTAAGAGGGATCAAAAGAAGGTTTCGACCTTGCTTAGTCTGTGAATGATACATCCCCGCAAACTGTAATTTTTGAACTAGAGCAGATGCTTTCGGCATTTTGAAGGGTGAAACCATGAATGATTGGCAAAGGGAAACCCTGACCAAGGTGTGCATTCACGTATGGCAAGAAAACAGTTTCGATGATTGTCCACAACACTGGCTGCAACAATTCACAGAATATTTTAACATCTTTGGAAACTAATCGAAGGAGAAGCTTAAAACTGGGGAAGGAAAGGAAAGGCATCATGGCACAAGTACCTGGACAAGAAACAACCGAAGATTCCCAATATCACTCCATTTTAATGACATTGAAAAGTCATTTAATTTCACTCTGCCGCCAATTTTGTTCCCCAAGATGCTAACAGAACCAGACCCACGAATAACCTGAGGGGACAACACCGCCATCATCATTATAACAGTGCATCAACCACAGAAGGAAAAGAGCAAATAAGAGAAAAGAAGGGACAATATCAACAGAAAGCCGACGTGCAAGCTTACAAAAAGGTTCTTCATTTACATAAAAGAAACCTACCAAGGAAATGCATGCAACTGGTATTACTTGGTCTGCTTTCAAAACATCAATTATCAAGTCTAAATATACAATTGCATCAATGTTATTCTTCACAATCTTCATGACAGGAGCAGAAGATAAGGAGATATTCAGATTCATGTCCTCATTTGGGTATTTCTTGTACAGTTGAGGAATTATGTACTTCCATCCAGCAGTGTTGAGAAAAGATTGATCCGGTATTTTATCCACAATCCACTGCATAAACTTTGCCTGGTAACAATAGACAAAGAAAAGTAAGAATACCACATACTTCAAAGAAAATCTCAATTTTCCTATTCAATCTTTCACCAGAATTCTTTCTCCAACTTCACATAATTACAATCTTAGCTTGTTAATATGGTTGGGCTACTGTCATCAATTGGACTCAGTTCAGAATGAAGTATACTGCAGTTTGATAAATGAGGAAAGTTAATTAGAGTTTCACCACACCCTGGAAGATATTTTTCACCAAGTGAAACTAGCCATATAGTGATGACAAAAATGTCTGACACAATTTGAATGGTCATTGTTATTATTCTTTTAACTCAAGAAAGCTAATATAATAGAACAGAAACTCCTATTTGGGTAAATTAGGTTTCCCAAACTTACTTGGTAATACAAAGATGAAGCAGAGTCAAAAACAGCTTGATCTAATGAAATCCCAAGCATTTTAGATGGGTCTGTGCACTGAACTGTAGGTTGTGAATTCTTGTAGTGATACATAGAGCTGCCAGCCTTTTTCCTTGCTGTGAACAACCCATTTATGTCAAATTCAATGGAAGAATTTCTCAGTGATGGATCTTCGACAAAAGTTACATTTAGAGAAGCAATGTCATCAACTGGAATTTCTTTGGGAAGAGTTTGCAGGAATGAATCAAGCTTTAGAACCCCTTCTTCAAGTTTCTTGCTGATAGTGTTTTCCACTGCAGACCCTATTTGCCCTTCAATTGCATCTATCATACTGAAGCACAACATAAGAGTAAGCAACTGAAAAAGCTAACACATTAGTTCTATGAATAGCCATCTGTGGGTGCACGGATTTCTCGTACTAAGCATAAATCAATGTTCAAATCACCAGAAACAGCAGAATATGGGAATTAGAATGTGGGCTATATGCCAAAGCAAGTTACAAAATGAGTGGCCCTAAAAATTAACATATTTGTAGTCTATAGGATTGCATGTGCGAAATACAATTGCCAACAGGGCCAACACAACAACAGTGGCAACTCAACACAAGTTTCAGTTAAAGAAATGCATACCCTTGATAAAGCCAAGACGCTCCTCCGTTCAAGTTAATGGAGATATCTTTAACATAACAACCAGAGTCAATAAGGGACAACTTCAGAGCTCCTTCCTGGTTCTGCAAGCCTAATGTAAGGCCAATTTCCATGCCTTCAACCTTAGCAGAAGCAGCACTCGTCAGTCTCCCTCTGTTAAAGGACACCATATACCAGCAGACAAACACAGAGAACAAGAGTAACATTCCAGCCAAAAAATGACCTATAACAAAATTCCCAACCAAAGTCTCAAACTTACTCTGTTTTATACATTGACATACAAGTTCAAAAGTATGATTAAAAGGCTTTATTTATAGAAACATTACAGTAGGAACGAGTTAAGTAGAGAACTAGATGAATTCATAGTTGAATTACATTGAATGGCAAAAGTAATCAGTATCGATTAAACCATGAAACTAGAAAGAAGAAAAAAGAGAACTTTCTCACAAACCATACTACAAACTTTACTCTACCTCAAACAATTCAGATCAATTAAGAACCAGTTAAGAACATGAAGAGCACCAGTTCATCCCCTAGGCACCAATTCAGACCAAAGATCATGATTTTACAAGTCAATCACACACAATAAAGAAACCAAAACCTCCAAAAACATATGATAAGAGAACCAGTTGCAAGTTCCCATAAAAGAAAAGTGAAGAAGGACTGACTCATTAAAGATTAAAGTACAAAAACTTCAGTTGAATTTATAAGAGCAAACTAACATCCACAGCAGCATTAATCCAATATTCAATAACCAATCAAAAACAATCCCAGCAAAAGGATTAACCTTATACCTGAACAGAAGCGCACCCTCTATCACTAATCACCAGGGGAAAAAGCCAAGTGTTGTACTCGTAATACCAATTCATGGTCAAATTACAAGAAGTCCCAGATGCAATGATAGCAACACCGGTGTCTCCAGGCTTGACATAAGAAGACGGTACATGGATTTGGTCTATTGTAAAGTTTGAAAGCACCATATGCACGTTACCCAGAAATGGGATTTTGTCAGTTTTTTCAATATTAGGGAGCTTGAGAGGGATGACTGAAGAGATGGCTCTGGTTACAAGCAAGTCCTTGACAAAGTCAAGGCCTTTCTGGGATATAACGATTGAAGTGAATGCTTCCTTTTGGTCTACAATAGATTGGAATTTTTGGGTATTACAAGGAATCAATAGACATGAAGTCATGAGGAGTAAAAGAAGCGTTGGTGCCATTCGCTTGCTTTTGGTTTCCTTCCGGCGCAGAGAATCGCAGATTGTTTAAGCACTGCGGGAGAGAGAGAGAGAGAAGAGGCATGGCCAGTCGGATGATTTAGTTTTATTTCATTTCTAATTCTTGCTTTTTATGGCATATTAGGTGTCTTCAGGTGACGTGGCGTGTTTGTTGACGAAAGGTCGTTTGTAAAATGTCGGAAATGTCCATATCTTAGCTTTTGTTTTGTTTGGGCTTTAGAATTTGACCCTCTGGTCTGGTCCATGACATGGCCACAGATGTGTTGCTAAAATATCAAATTAACCAGCTCCTTAAAAAAAAAACATAATAATAATAAACTTTTTAACAATACTTCAATAATTAAAAATTAAAAAATTAAATTATTTTTATTTTATAACTTAAATTATAATAAAACTTCTAAATGATAAAAATTAAAAAAATTAATATGAACTAAATTTTATTTTGAAAGTAAAAAGAAAAAAAAAAGTGTTTATTTTAGGTCATTTTGGAATGTATTTGTTTGTGGTGTGAAAAAAGCTTCTTTTTTTTTTTTTTGTAAGAGATTGTAATCAAAATTTTATATTCACTAATTTTAAAATAATATGTAAGCTTTTAATTGCTATCTAGCGAAAAAGAAAAAAAAAAAAATATATATATATATATATATATATGTTGCAATTCACAAAATGCATAGCTGTATTCTGACGGTAAATATAAGTACTTTGCACTTCTACTGAAAATAATTAACTCTCGGAATACCGCACGCCTCTGAAAGATTTAACATAAACATTTTTTAAACACTAATAAAGCTCTTCTTTCTTTTTTTGCTTCTTTTCTCCCACGTAAACACGTGGACCCACCAAAGGGGGAGGGGGAGAGGGGGGGGATGGGGGGCAGCGCTTTCTTTCTCTGTTCCTCAGTTATTACAATTCGCAGACGCTTAGGTTAGGCGGAGAAAAGAATAAAAACACTGTTGAGAAGACCCGCTCCTGAGAGGCTGAAAAAACAACAAAACCATAACAGAGATGGCTATGCAGGCAGCAGTCTCTTCCCCCAAGGTTCTCCTAATCGTCGGTGCAGGTCTCTCTCTCTCTCTCTCTCTCTCTCTCATTCTGATATATATATATATATATATCGTTTGATCATTCAACTAACATGAAAAACTCTCTGAATTCTTGAGCTCTTTTATTGTTTTTGCTTTATTTTTGTGGATTTACCCTCAGTGTGGAGTCTTCATCGTTTCTTTGGTTGGATTCTGTCCGTTTAGATATTTAATAGCATATAAACTGATAAAACTCTATTTTTGGGCTAGATCATTGCATTTTCTGTTTTTTCTTATATATAATTTTCTTTTTGCTTGACATTATTAATGAATTTTCACGTGAAGTTAGCTACAACTTGGATATATCTGCATGATTCATAGTGCCATCTATACATTTAGTTTATTTATTGTCATTTATTGCCTTGATTGTGTTCAAAGTGTTGGATTCCTTATGTTTTCCAAGCCCAGTTGGTCATTTTCCATGGGGATGCAATTTTTAACCTTTGTGATGTTCTTGAGATAATCAACTCTCTGTCTTTTTTTTGTTTGTTTATAATTATAGGTGTGAGCTGTTCCGTCATTCTTCGGCATGGAAATTTCTCTGAACTCATTGAACAACTTTATAAATTACTCGAGAGGTCTAATGGAGTTGATATGGAGTCCATTGAAGACAAAACTGCACTTCTTGCAGCTCAGGTATTAGGTGTCACTCTTTCCATTGACCTGGAACTACGGTTCTAATGGATTTAAAGATTAAATTTTGGTTAGTAGGTCCTCAATACAGAATTAAGTATTGGATGTAGGGACACTATTCAAATTCTAATAAGATGTATGAACTAAATAAGTGTTTGTGTACTGTCATTTTATATGTTTGAAATGCTGAATAATTCAGATCAGTGTAGTTTCTTGATTTACATGTACATGTCAATAAGAATTAATCAATAATTTTGCTGATTTTCATTTAGATTCGCCAATTGGCAAAAGAGATCAACCAATTACGAGTATCTGGTCCTATAACCATCTGTAACAGAAATTCAGCTTCCAATGGTTGGTTAAAGTATTCCATTTAAAAGTTGCAATTACTTCCACTCAAAAAGGTAAGAGAAAATACTTAAAGCAGACATTTCCTCATGTATACAGGGAATTTCACATATTCTTACTTGTTGCCTGCTGCTGCACTAGGAGCAATGGGATATGGTTACATGTGGTGGAAGGCAAGATTCTTTTTTGATCAGAGCCAAAGTATTTTAGTCCGGCCTTAGTTTTGGTTTGTTTAAATGCATATAATATGTCTCCCTTGTAGTGCAGGGCTGGTCGTTTTCTGATGTAATGTTTGTAACCAAGAAAAATATGGCAAATGCTGTTGCTAATGTGACAAAACAGTTGGAGAATTTATCTCAGACATTGGCGGTAAGTACTATGCGGTATTCTTTAGAAAATGTGTTGCTTCTAGAAGGCAACACTTAATCTTTTTCGTGGTTCAGTTTTTTCTCAATTATGTATTGATGATAAATTTGTGCAGTCAACAAAGAGACATTTGACAAAGAGGCTTGAAAGCTTGGATTACAAAATGGAAGAGCAAATTGAGACATCTAAGCTCATTGTAAATGAGGTATATAGAATTGCTGTCGTTTCAATCTAGGTTGGATTAATAGTGCTTTCCATATCCTTTTACCCTGAAAGCAGAAGATGTCCGAGGGAGTATTGGCTGCCAAATCTTTGCTTAACTAATACCTATGTGTTCTAGCTCAGCTGGTTGTACCATGCAGGAGCATGAGCACAGACAAAATGCATGGACCACAATGAGTGGAGGCCACATTTTAGTGCTACAAAGCCCTCATTTTATTTTGTGAGGCTACCTGTCCTTTTCTTTGACATGGGTTTTTATCTGTTTGTATCACCCAAAGTTCTTTTTCCACATGATTTTTTTTTCTCAGTTCTACATTTTTGTTTTTGGGTGCTCCAAGAAAGCATCTTGCACTAAGCTTATATATTCGGGGTAGTTGGGGAAGAATTTTTCCAATCAATGATCCAATGCTAAAAGTCTTGAGGGGGCAAGCTTTGCTCAATAAGACCATGCATTTATGGCATTGGCTAAAATGAATGCAATAACATCCTTGCTCTTATGCTCAAGAAAATAGAACACAACTTTGGATATGCAAAAGATGTTATTTAGTGGGCATAACTTGTATATACAGCTTGGACTTACTTGTGATATAATGTGCAGGTTGATGACATGAAAACAAACCTTTGTCAAATTGGCTATGATGTGGACATAATCCATCAAATGATAGCTGGGCTGGTGAGTTGCCATTCTTATTTTTGTAATGTTATTCATGTCTGATACCATGCTTTCTTTCTTAGTTCTTGATGTCCATGAACTCAACAGGAAGGAAAGCTTGAGCTTCTTGAAACTAAACAGGTTAGGCTATTTTTTCCTGTAGCCAGTCAGCTACTTTCTACAGTTGCTATGGCTTAGTAATATTTGAGGTGATTGATTTCCTGTTCTTGATCTGCAACGTGCAGGATGCAACAAATTCAGGTCTTTTCTACCTATGCCAGTTCGCTGGAGGCTTTAAAGATAGGCCTGACAAAGAAATTTTTAAGGTCAGCTAATCTATCCAATCTCAATCAATAGATAATGAGACGGTAAGGTCATGTTGAGATGTCCATTGGAAAGTTAAGTTTGACCTCAAGTTTACGTAGATTTTGCTTATTTCACTTCTGACCCTACTAAAATGGGAGAAAAGAGAAATAGGCCTTTGGCTTTTTATACTTCATAGGTGGGCAATGTCATTTGTCATACAGGATTATGATCTTTTTATTTTCGTCTTTGAGGATCCCATTTGGATGAACTCGCTTATCAATGTTGCATCCTCACCCTTCGGCCTTTTTCCTCTTTCCAGCTCTTAGTACTTTGCCTGTTAAATAGTCGATACTTGATTGTTATCCTTGATGCCTTGAACTACTATGTTTTTGGTTCAGGGTTATCTTCTCACCGGGAAATGCTAATTGGGCTATTTTACCTTTTACTCTTAGCAGGAAGTTGAGGCCAAGTTACCAGGCCATCCAAATTTGACGTACGAGGACAGGTCCCCAAAGGTATGGTCAACTGCATTTTCTTCGCCGTGTGACTTGATTCTTTTATGACAAGGTCCAACCCCATGTTGCAGGGCCTTCAATTTCTTGCCGAAGCCAAGCAGTCCGGTACGGCTGACAAATCGGCAGAACATGTAGAGTTTGATGCGGATAACTTTCCTGGCGAAAATTTCAAAACTGTGAAAACAAGAATTCACAGGACATATCCAGTTGGCTTTTCTTTAACCAGGGGCATCATGGGCACGGCCACGGCCACGGCCACGTAAAATTCTTTAGTTCTATACATTAGTTGATTGATTCTGATGCAGTCCTCTCTGCTTTTGGGGGGGGGGGGGCGAGTACATGCAGAGTGTGAGCTCTTAAAAACGACATTATATTTGTCATTCAATAATGTCTTGCTGGTTTTTTGTGTACGATCCCACTACTTGCAACAGAAAAGATGTGTGAAGGGACAGCCTTTGTTGTGGGAATACAAGTCAAATGTCACTTTATTGCTCATAAGCTTCCTTAATTGGATTACAATATCTCGAGATAAGATCAAATTGGCTCTCTCTTCTTTCATATGTTGGGACCCATCAATATTTTGTCGAAAATCTTTCAAATTCCTCCAGCTGCCGAAGAATGTTCAAGAGCATTCTTTATGCATCACTCCCTTCTCCAAGCTGTTCCACGCAACTTTCTATTTAATTATACAAATATATGATCAATCATCTATCAATTACAATATTAGCACTTTTCATGGATTCGTGTCCCTGTTATGACCCTGTCACTGGCATTCCGTGTGTAACACTTTCGTGTAGTCTTTTTATTCTTTGCCGCCTCGCGCAAGTTATGGTATACGTGGCCTGTATCGGTTGCTCCTAACAAGTTCAATATGGACATAGACTAGTCGCCAGCAGATCGTCTCTAAAAATAAGAAAATAAGTAAAAAAAATTTATTAGCAGTGCGCCGCCCCAAACTGACCCTCCAGCTGTCTGGCACAAAAAGGGTGTTTAAGAAAAAAGCAGCTCAGTTTTTCCAAGACGGAACAGACTAGAATAAGATAACTCATCCGGTTTTCTAGTTCTTTGCCACTCGCACAAAGAAAGAAAGAAAGGAAGGAAGGAAGGAAGGTGCTCACTCTATTCCTTATTCTCTTTAATTTCTCTCCTCATTATCACGGTTTCTCTCGGTTTTTTTTATTTGTCTCGGTTCTTCTGGTTTCTTCTAGTAGTTTTAATACCGTTTGTTTCTGTGCAATCGATCTTGTCATTTCACGGCGTCTGATTTGGCGGTTTTTGACACCCCGTTAGTTTTTCTCTTGTCTCCTTAAGGTTGTGTTAATTTTTATCCTCTTTTTTCTTTTTTTATTTGGATCTGCTAACGATTCTGAAATTCGGGATTGATTCTTGGTAATAGGGTGTTTCGCCTAATGTCTTATCTCGGTTTGATTTTTTTATTATTTTTTTAAAAAGGAGATTTCTGTGGATTTTATTTTTTTTAATTTGCGGTTGTTTTTTTTTTTCCTTCTAGTATGATTTCTTTTTAGGTTGAGAGTTTCCATGTAGTATGATCTGGGGTGATAATTGATATTGTGTATTTGTTGGAACAGAATCAGGAAACATGCCGAAGAACAAGGGAAAGGGAGGAAAGAACAGGAAGAGAGGAAAAAACGAAGCTGACGATGAAAAGCGGGAGCTCATCTTCAAGGAAGATGGACAGGAATATGCACAAGTTCTTCGCATGCTCGGCAATGGCCGTTGCGAAGCCATGTGCATCGATGGATCCAAGCGCCTGTGCCACATCCGTGGGAAGATGCATAAGAAGGTCTGGATTGCAGTGGTGACATAATACTCGTCGGTCTTCGTGACTATCAGGATGACAAGGCTGATGTTATCCTGAAGTACATGCCAGATGAGGCTAGGCTTCTAAAGGCATATGGTGAACTTCCAGAGAGTACTCGTCTCAATGAGGGCATCGCCGGAGGTATTGATGAGGAGAGGATGGCGGCGGTGATGATTACATTGAGTTCGGAGATGAGGATATTGATAAGATATAGGGTTAGAGAACTCACCTTCCTCTTGTTTTACTTGATGTTTCTTTTTAAAAGAAAGCCAAAACCAGATGGTTGATGAGAGTAAATACTGGTATGACGAGCCTATACATGAGCTTGTTCTTGATGTATTTGAATGTGATATTGTAAGCTGCTCATAATGCATGTAATAGTCGTTCATCACTTCTAAATCAGTGCTACTGCCATTTGTTTTTGCTTGCTTTCTGGTTGATTTTCTTGCAATCATAAGTGGGAAAATATAAGTTGCTGGCTGGCTGATATGGTTTTCCACTGATAAGCATTCCCGGACTTTAGTTGCCATCCCTATTTCCAGCCTGCCCCAACTCATGTACGGTTGTGTTTCATTAGAGCCTGTTTGCTTTTTCTTGTAACAGACTCGTATCTATATATGAACGGAGATTGGAAGGCTAGTGTTCATTGGATATTGAGACTGAATCTCCGGTTTTCATTTGTGGGAAGTATTTCGCATACCTGTTGTGAGAAAGCATAAGCCTATTCCTCTCACCCTGTATTTCACTGCCAGTTTCTGCTGGATCCTCATTTTTGTTGTATTTCTGCTCTCTGTGCTATGTCCCATTCTTCCTGAAATTGTTCTCGTTAACTTTATATCTATGTAAATGATTAGTTTTCATGTCATGCTTAAGAGCTCACTAACTATTTGTGCCCGCCTTCAAGCAATAAAACTTTTCACGTCTCTTTCAGTATGTTTTCAAAATTTTACCAAGCAAAATGAAGAATGTTGTGTCTGTGCCTTTAACTTGGAAATCTGAGCTATGGCTTTCTTTGGCATCTGAAGATGAACGGCAACATTTTCCATTTTATGTGAGGAGACTTCTGGAGTTTACATCTTGGTTCAGCTTGATCGCTACACTTCTACACCTAGCTTGAAATTCGAGCACAGTAAACAAAATAGTTTCGACTTCCTTTTTAGAGTTTTAAGCTTGCTTTCAGCTTGACTCTCCTTGCTTTAGTTCTCCTTGTAAAACTTCTGATGGAAGATAAAGGTGTTTAGCAGTGGAGGAGATGTCTTACATTGTGTAAAGAAACTAGGTTATTTCATCTAATCTGAACTAACCTGGAAATTTCTGACGGAAATTGAATTGTGCTTTCCCTCCAGTATGTCCTCTTCGGTCTCCGTCTCATTTTCGTTGTGGCGGAGTCCTATGGTACGGGTTGTGTAACCGTGGCCTCGGAGCTCCTCCTTTGTCGCAAAGAACTCGTTAACCTGAAAATTTTAAGAAAAAATAATGGAAGACAATGGGATCCAATCACAGAAATTCTGTCTGCGCCCCAATTGATCCCGTAAATGAAAGTTTCGGCTACTTCTATTGGCTCAGCATATAATAATATATATATATATATCTTGAATTTTGCAATTGTGTAACAAAGTTGGATCTATAAATCCTAAGCAGTGTCTGAACTATGTAAAGTCATAAAATTTATTAATGTTTTATAGGTATTATTAAATCATTAGACATAATAAAGAAAGTTTCAGAATTACCTTAAAAAAAAAAAAGCAAAGGCAATAATAAACAAGGCTGAATTAAAAATTGCACTCAAAGCTTATGGAATGGAACTATCTCTCAACAATTTCCATTTAGGGCAACGTTGGATCGGTCCACATAGATCAAACTTATCAAGGAGAATAACGAAACCCAATTAGGGCTTGCAGTTTAATAAATAAAGGAGGCCAATTCCAGCTCAAGGATCCAAGCCCAAATATTCTTTTAAGTTGACCGACCCAATAGCTTAGACTTGACGCAGTCCGCCAAAAATAAATTGGCGCACCTTCTCTGGCGGTCAATTTTACATTTTTTTTTTTTTTGGCCATAAACTGACAAAGAGGCTGCGTCGTTTTGGTGCCAGTGAAAATCCAAATGGGACGAGGATATACATAACATGTGCATGTGCGCGCGAGCGACATTACGAGTCACTTTCTCCCAATTTCTTCTCTAATGTTGCTCTTCCCTCTAGTTTGCTCTCTCTCTGGCCTTCCAAGGCGTTTTGGCAAATCTTTCTTCCTTTTTCTTTCTCTGCCATATTGCTTGCCTCTTGGCTTCTTTATATTATTTCCCCCGTAAATCCCCGATTCTCGGTGTTAGTGCAATCGCCAGAAGAAACTCTTTTGATTTGTACAAGAATGCAAAAAGAAGCCGGGTAAATGAAGAAACCAAAAAGTTGTCTCGGAAACTCGCCAAGATCACCTATCTTGGTCATTCTTCCCTTCACTCGTCCTGTTTGTGACGGGAGAGGAGCTGCGAAGTACAAAAATGTCGATGATAACTCTCCTACCGTTAAATATGCGATAAGTAAGTTGATTTGAATAATAAAAAAATTAGCAAGAATAACGTATGAATTTTTAAGTGAAATTCTTTTTTTTTTTTAAATATAAAATATATTGATTCAAAAATTAATTTTATTATAATTAATATGTAAATATAATAAAGATATATAATATCAATTATATCATTAAATTTAATTTAAATTAAGTAAAAAATTAAATAAATTAATTAATAATAAACAGATAAATTCTGTTAATAATAACTCAATAATTATTTAAACATTTTAAATAAAAATTCAAAATTATCTTACTAATTATTTAAATTTCAATTCAATCAGATTAAAAATTAATATTCATCTACACAATTTATTAAAATTATCCTAATAAATAAAAAAAATAATTCTAAAAATAAGTAATTGTAATTTTAAAATAAAAAAATTTAATCACAATTTAATTTTTTAAAATAAAAAATATGTTTCTTTAATTAATTAACAAATGTAATTTAATTGAATTATAAATAAATTTTTAATTGTTAGATTAATTAAAATTAAATAGAGAACAATTTCTTAAAAAATAAATTAAATAAAAATTTAAATATCCTCAATTTTAACTAAAAAAAATTATCATTAAATTTTAAAAATAATAACCGTTAGTTTTACTTAATTTTCTTTATTTTTTTTCTCATTTTTCTGTTTTGATGGAGTCTCCCTCCACTCTATTTTTTATTTCTTTAATTTTTATTATTGTTTTTTTTTATTGATCATCTTGTTCTGAATGGTTATTTATCTTTATTTCGCATACTTGGTGTTGGTTCTTCAAAGATTTGTTTTATGCTGTCTTTGGATGGCAGAAACGACATCTGGATTGATTTTTTCGCTGTCTTTGCATGCATTTCACTGAAAAGAGGACGAAGTGATGGGACAAAAAGGCTGCGCTGTTTTTTTTTTTTTTTCAGTATTGCGCTGTTTGTCCCAATCTTAATAACCATCAGCTATGTTCTTCGAAACTCTCCTTTACAGTTAGTTTTAGACTCTTAGTTGATTGAATCACAACTAAAGTTGCATGGTAGTGGCCAGAGTGATTGCATTATGAGTCATTGTCAGTCTTACGTTATTTTCTTCTCAATTAGAAGGTCATGGGTTTCAGAAATGTCGGTGGGTGTTTTGAACAGATTGTTAAATAACATAGTTCTACGTCTGAGTTTCTAGGCTCGAAGAGGTGGTACTGGTGAGCCATTTGCTTTGAACAGCCGAGAGCATTTGAGGAAGCTCTGCATTGGTCATGTGAGCGGTAATGCACGATGTTTTCTTAAACTCAATTCTTTAGATTGAAGAGCATGCCATGTCCATGTATATAGTACACAGCTAAAATTGTATTTCCCCACCTTCCCCTATTTTTAATTGTAGACACCAGTTGCCGATGAGGCATCCATCAGAAATCTACCTCCCTCTGCCATTTTGTGATCCAAGTAACTTGGATGCCATGGGTCTGCCTGCTGCAAACAAGTGCAGACCCTTGGAAGGTATTGTAGAGAAAATTCGTGAAGGCAGTATTGTCCGTGTATATCTGCTTCCAGACTTTCAGTTTCTCCAAGTTTTTGTTGCAGGAATCCAGGTATGTCCAGTGCTCTTAATGATTTTTCATCCTATGTACAGAGTTTGACCATTTTTCTATTAAACAGGGATCTGTATTACATTGATGACAAGGAAGCGGATTTCAAAGGAATAAGCAAAATTTTGATCTTTTTAATATCAAATGAAAATACAGCAGAAATTATTTTAAGTTCCACTATATGTGTTTGATGCTCCTCCACCCAAAGCACTGCTTGATACTGCAGTTGTTTGTCATTGGTTGGGGATTGAAGGCACACAGCCAGCAATCCTGGAAAATGCTCCAGTTGAAGGTAATTCTCTTATTTTGGCTGTTTTAACTGAGTGCATTATTGAAAACAATTGCGCTGTTCTCTACTTGATGCCATTCAAGGCCACTTAGATGATTATGTGCATGCTTGTGGAGGAAACTGTTTGTTCGTCTGAGGGACTTTTAGTGGCGTTTAGACTTGAGGGACTTTTCTATTATCTAATTATTCTAGTGTTTAATTCTTTAAAGAAGGGAATATCTAGATTAGTTTGATGATTGTCCAGATTTTTTGAGCTAAAATTCAGATTTTTCACTCTTTGTTTGTAGTCATTGCACCTCCTTCTGATGGCAAAAATCATGAACAAAGGAAGTCCTTCCAGTTGATTTTAAATTACCAGTCAAGCATGTATTATCTAGGGAGCTACAAATATGGAGTGTGTTATTGGATTCTTTAAATTTTTCCCATGGTCCAAGTTAGACTATTTCTCTTCCTGCCCTCTCCTTTAGATGTTGACAAAATCCTAGAGCTTACTCTTAGACTAAGCCCTCTTCAATTAACGAGCATTAGTCAGATTGGCCATGGACGAGTTCCTTACTTCACTTGCTTCGTAGCTGATGAGGTAATAAAATATTGAGTGCTCACATTATCAGATAATGCATGGCTATGTTTTCTTATTTGATTGCCGACACTGGGACGATCGTTTTCCTTATCTCTTTGCTCGATCTAGCAAGTTTCTTATTTTCTTAGCAGGATAAAAAAGAACAGGCATTTATTTTCTCTGGTATAAGATTCTGAAGAGATACACACCGAAGGGAAAACAAGAAAGAAGGAAAACCAAAAAGGAATTGTGGGGGCAACGATGGAATGAGACTAGGATTAGGATCTCCTTGAGCAATTTATGCACCGACTCTAGCAGACATGGACTCCCTCTCCACAGCTTTCTTCAAGAAACCATCTTCTTCCAGGGCCATCTGGACGGGCAGGAAACCCATTCCGTTGGCCATGGCTAGCATCATTTCTTTGATCTCTGCCTTGAACTCCTCTAAATCAACTCTGCCATTCAAGTCATGATCGAACTGCACAAACAGAGAATCATATACGCTAGCAAGCTCTTTCGGGTCAGTTTTAACATCTATGCCAAAGTGTGTCTCGAAGACCCTCAATCCCTGCAGTTCCGTTAACATTTCTTCGTAGGAAAGCAGGCCATCATGGTTGGTGTCAAGGTGGGCAAAACGGTCGCGTATTGTGACATTGAACGCTTCTTCATCCTCCACGAAGTGGACAATAGTAGCACCATCCAAAACTTCCACACTCATTTTTTTCTTAACTCAATCTCTAATGCCAAATATGGAACTATTGGAAGAACTTTCAAAACAAAGCATTCACGATTTTTGAAGAAGCTTTGATGTTTGGTGATCAAGAAGTTGGCTCTAGCCTCTATTTATACCTTTGAGTAGAGAGAAGGGAATTGGACTGTTTTGAAAATGTGACATCCTGTTTCATAAAACCACCACTTTTGGGGCATGCTGTTTCTCCACATGATAATGCAATAGTTGACTCCTTCTAAGTCAATCAAATGTTAAAGCTTCTCAAATGCACCACCTACTACCCATAAACCAACTGCCCTCACGGTCTCAAACCAATGGCAGCACAGTCAAGCCTATAAGATCTGTGTGTGTGTGTGTGTGTGTGTGTGTGTGAGAGAGAGAGAGAGAGAGAGAGAGAGAGAGAGAGGCATTCCTCAATGGTACTTATTATTATTACTATTCTTTTAAAACCAATTGACATATAATATTAACGTGTAATTACTTGGTTGTGAATAGACAATTTTTGGGATAGTAGATGAATTACTTATAAAAAAAAAACACAGTTGAATTCTGCCTATCCGTTTATCACCCTCCGGCCGATTGCATACGTCAGAAATTTTAAAACTTCTTTCTAATTAAGCGTACAGTCCACAATCCTATGCCTTGTTTTTTCCTCATTAGAAAATCTATTAAAATATGAGTTATATATATAATTACCTAAATTTTTAATATTTTTTTAAATTTTACACCCATTCTAAAATTAAATTTTAAAATATTAAAAATAAAAATATAAAATTTTAATTCTTAAAATATTTTTTAAAAACACTCTTGATTCAAATAGAGTTAGAACTGCTGGTCGTAATCTTGCGGCAGCAAGATATTTCTCAGCTTTAAAGACAACACGGGTACTTTTGGTCCATGTCTAGCGGCAAAATATTTCTCGGCTTAAAAAAACTTCCATGGGACTTCTCGGAACCCACGGGCCTTTCTGGGTGGGCGTATTTGTGCAGGTCTAGAAAATTGGACGTCGAAAAAAGAGCTTTCTTACCTTTTTGCCTTTCTGCTATTTCTTTTCCTTTCCCTGGATTGCGCCAACCCATTTTCTTTTGCCAAGCCATCCGCCTATTATAATTTGATTACAATAACCTTTTTTTTTTTTTTTTTAACTCACCCTTTCTCTTTTGTTTTTGTATATTCAAGTATTTTTCGGGACTTGTAAGTGATGGTCAGACTAAAGTTTGATTGTTATTGAAGTCTAAATTTCAAGTCTGTTTTGAGATTATTATTTTTTTCTTATTATTATTTTTGAATGAATGAAAACTTGAATTACCAAGAGAAACTGAATGCATGCATGTCGAAGAAGATATACAGAGCTATCCGGCCAAAGAAAATTTTGTGTGTGAGAGAGAGAGGGAGAGAGAGAGAGAGAGAGAGAGGAGGACGCAAGATATAGAGGCTGTCTCTTATACACATCTAGATGTGTATAAGAGACAGGAGAGAGAGAGAGAGAGAGAGGAGGACGCAAGATATAGAGGGAGCTTCATGGAATCAGTATTCCACGTACATAAGGAGTACATTTATTATTCAAACGTGGCATATTTATTGAAGAAACATAACTGCTTAGTACATGTCCAGACCATCCATCCATTCATATGTTTATAATGGATATGCCCGAACCCTCACAAAACACACTTAAAACACTTTCATTCTTATTTTCTTAAGATGCGAATTTCCTAAAGGAAACTGCTGATTGTAGTTTCGGCCCGCAACCCTCTCATGGATGTCCACCTCCTGGGTATCCACCGCGGTGGCCGCCTCGATAGCCTCCTCCTGGGTATCCGCCGCGGTGGCCTCCTCGATAGCCTCCTCCTGGGTATCCGCCGCGGTGGCCTCCTCGATAGCCGCCTCCTGGGTATCCACCGCGGTGGCCTCCTGGGTGGCCACCGCCTCCTGGGTATCTCTGACCTCGATAGCCATCAACTTCGTATTCATCCTTAACCTCGTCAGTTTTGTCGCTTTCCTCTGAAACCAATATAACGCAGGCGTGTAAGTGTAACAAGTAGCTACAATAACCTTCTTCGACATAGCCAACAATTAATTAATCACAAGGTTAACTTAGTTCAATCTTTTAGCTTTCAACTTTTAAAGTTAACCGTAACAAACGCCAAGGGCAATAAATCTATTCTCATCACTCATTGATTAAGCACGTCAACTGGGGGATTACGTATAATATTTTATACATTTGCGATTGTAGTCACTTTCTTTGAATAAAATAAAATAAAATAAACAGTATAGTTGGGGGGTAATGTGAGTGTAATGCAGTGATTCATCATGATACGGAGAGAAACGGATCTTGTTATTGGACTTTTGATAACAATAGTTATAGCAAGAACAATTTTGGGTCTTGAAGAAGACAGTGTGAGCAAAAAATAAAAAGTTAAAATAGCAATAAAACGGAATCAAATCCCAAATTTCAGCAGTGGCAAATGATTGCATACGTGGATCCGCAGTTGTGCGTGCGTGTGTGCGTGTGTGCGTGTGCGTGTGTGTGTGTGTGTGTGCGCATTCTCTCCTACTCAAGTGCATGAGGTAAAATAGAGACAAACTGAGAAAGTTCTACACCAACAACACACATAGGAGCACGTACTTTTGTTATCATTTGAAGTGGAAACTTCGGCCGATACTATGAGAACCAAAGCAAGCAGAGCACAAAGAAGGAGAAAGAAAGACTTGGAAGAAGCCATTTGGTAGCTCTTAGGTTACCAGACAAGTTTGTTGAGAAAATGGTGAGTGCTTGGCAATAAGAGCGATGCAGTTCAGCTCTATTTATAGATAAGGTGGACAGGAGTTGGAATTATCTAAAGTTGTTGAAATTTATCCCTTACATGTGAACAAAACATTAAAATAGCACTCCACTATCAAACATGACGATCAAGATATGGCACTTAAATTTTAATATATTGAGAGCAATTAATGAATTGACCTAGCAATCAAAACATGCATGTTGTCTTGAATGAAATTGAACCGGCGTTCAAATCCACGTCAGACATGACTCCCCCCCTTTCCCGGGCGCTTGTCTCGTCCTTCTTGTTGCTTGTAGGGTGGCCAAATCATGTACATCCAATCAGCCACCCGACCTGAGATGTGACCACGTACACTGTAGGCCTAATTAAGGTGTGAGAGAACGAACTGGAAGTTGGCGCCTGCTTGCTTACCAAGCGATCCTGGCTTTCCGCTCCTCTCCCGTCCGGTCGAGTCAGCTTAACTGATCGATACTTTTCAAGGATTAGTTGAGCCACTCCCTCGAGATCCTCAAAGGTGCCTTCTTGTGGAAAACAGCTAGCTTCTTTTTGTTTCGCATTAAAGTCAACGAGTTAATAATAAACTAGATAGGTCTTTTATATACATTTTTTAAAGTATATAAGTGCGCGGGGTCGCGTGTCGCTAAATACGGATTCATTTTCTGTTACCATTTTTAAAGTAATTGAGATGCTTTAATATTTCAACTCCCCTGCGGCACTTGCGAACCGCCATTGAATGAAGTGTTCTCCGCTTCGAAGTGTGACGATCATAGACCCAGTAAGCAGACGCACTTACATTCCAAACCCGAATATAATGGACTCACTCGATTCTAACCAAAAGCTTTATAAATGTCCCCGCTTGAAAGAGCAACCCCTCTTCTTATCCCGAGGATCAAACTAATTACAGTCTGTCGGCATTTGGGGTCAGGGCGTCTTCTCAACGAAAGTTGGCGTTAATTAAGCACTCTGACGTGCATCATGGCGGACTGGCTACCACTGTACTTTACTTGGCCAACTTTAGGCAAAGTGGGTACGGCAATCTCAAACAGCGGCACCGCCTTTGACCCAATCTGAAATCTCCCTCGTCGTCGGTTTAATTAAGACAACAGTAAAAAAGGAATAAATAAGAAATTATGCTGGTGAACTAGTCATCAAATTAAAACTTGATTGAGTCAAACTAGCGAGGCTGTCAAATCTCCAGTTTTAAGAACCTAAATCTACAAAAAAATGAAATAAAATGAGAGAAGTGATTGGCGGTCCAATAAATATTTTGACCAAAAAAAGGAAAAATAACTCCCAGGTCAGCTTCTCCTCATTGCTCCTACTCATATTTTATACACTGACTCCTTCAATGTCGTCTTCAGTATTCAGTTCTACGTAATCCTGAAGTACCGTAAATTTCACCGGACGTATCTTTGACTTTATTTAATTAATTTTATTAATTAAAAATATATTTCTTTTTTCCCTCGAAGACAGCCTGCTCCAGTAATCCTCCATTGATTGTCATAACTGGTGGGCTAAAAAAAAATTGATAATATGAAATTGCCGCCTTGAAAAACAAGGGGCCAAAAAGCTGCCACGTTAGTCTTGATACCGTGGGAAAATTCCGTTTCAACGTATACATTTACTTCTCTCTGTCTTTGTTTAAAACTTTGCTGATGTTCATTTTTTATTTATTTTTTTTAATGATGTCCGTTTTTCTAGACCTGCGCGAACGCGCCAAGAACGGCCCAGATTCCGAGATGCCCAATAGTAGTAGTCTTTAAGGCCTATCGATATAATGTAGGCGGACTTGGGAATATGTACAATATATTGGTTTGGAGCACAAAAAAGTTCAAAAAAAAAAAAAACACAAACAAACAAAGAAAGAAATAGAGCATAGATGACAAATGTTAAAAATAAATTGATAATTAATTTTAATTTGCCTTCTCCACGGATTTTTCTTTTTTAAATAAATAAATAAATAAATAAATAATAAATTTCCATCTTTAACAATATCACTTTTTATTTGCTGGAAAAAACTATGTGTCTTTTTATGCATGCTAAAACTCTTGAATAACATATCGAGTCCCAATCATAGGGGTTAAGATCTGGAGTTGGATCGTTTTGTGGTTTAGTTAGCATGATAACTATGGGCAATGGTGAGTTATGCATGTTAAGAGAAGAAAAAACCATTGTATTATCTTTTCTTTTTCTTCTTCTTTTAAACATTAACCATCGTATTATCAATTATGTGGAGAAACGTCACGCCCACGAAAGAGGATGTTACAGCTGCCACACTCTAGCATATTTTCTTCAATTCTTTTGTGTTCAATCCAATAGATATAAATACAACCAAAAGTTGTTGATCACACAACAAATCTTCCTTAATTACAAGACTTTATTTGTTTTGAACGGCTGCTTTTCAAAGATAAGAGAACTTGTTTTGTTTTATTTGTTTATAAAATCTTTTTTTATTATTTTTAATTTTATTAAATTAAAAAATTAAAAAATTTTACATATAAAAAAAATACTTAAAATTTAAATTTGACGTAACTCAATGCCATGTCTCCTTAAAATCTTGTAGGCTAGTCATTTTAAATGATTAAAAAAATCAACTATTATAAAAGTTTCTTACTAAAAGTTTTTGAATTAATCAAATATTGTATCTTATGAAAATAGTTATTATAATTTATTTTACTAAAATTTGTCTATGAAGCTAAAAATTAAATTTAAAAATAATTTTAAATACACTTCAAATATTATATATTTTTTATTAAATTTAATTTTATTTACATATATATTTTATATACTTAATTATTTTTCCAACACTTCTATGAATAGCAATGATTGAATCACTCACTCGTCATATGAATTAACTGCAGATCATACTAAAACTGATATATACTTTCTTTCTTGATCAAACGTTTCATTAATCCATTTTTTAGGTTTAGTGTTTCTATAATAACAAAATTGCACTCGTCGGAGATATGTGTGTGTGTGTGTGTGTGTGTGTGTGTGTGTGTGTGTGTGTGCTGTCTCTTATACACATCTAGATGTGTATAAGAGACAGATATTGCACTCGTCGGAGATATGTGTGTGTGTGTGTGTGTGTGTGTGTGTGTGTGTGTGTGTGTGTGTGAAGTACGAATATTTCTAATAAGCATGTGCCCAAGAGTGAAATTTATATGAGCGTATTTTTAAAGTCACAATTTTGTTTTAGTACTCATGGAGTAATACAAATAATTAATCAGTCACGTATACAATTGACACAAAATTACACTAATAAATTGTAATGGGCGTCTGAAAAGAGAGCCAACAAAAAACAAAAGGGAAAAAGCTATCCAATTATTGCTCGCGTAATCTTTTGTATAGACAAAGAATGGGAATGCACCGTCTAAAATCGCTACTTGGTCTTGAATTTGTGATATACATGTATAAATTGTTAGCTTGTAGACTTGTACTTTGCACTGACGATTAGCTATCACGTGAGAAGAAACTCTGGTTATTGCCCTGGTTGTCCTTTGCAATGGAAGCCACGGCAACATCCATGACAGTGTTTGGATCAGAAGCAGTGGGAGGCGGGCGGGTGGCGACAACATTCCCAGCTATGTTCATTTCACTCAGTCTGCAAGTGCCTGAGCCCTGTCCGGGAATATAAGAACATGGGTTTGGACCAGATGGCGTCCCCGAACCTGTCGGTAGGGACTGAAGCAATAGTAGCGCTTCTTGATTCCGTCTTTGCTTATATTCTTCCGATAAAGGCCTCATTGCTTCCAGCAGTTGCAAAGATGCCAAGAAGATTGTCAGATTAAACAGGAACTTGAAAATGTTTCTCCTTTGACAGAAAGTCATCTCTTTATGCTTACAGACCTTTGTTAAACTTAGTATTTAACTCTCTCTTTGTTGTTCTTGCGCCAAAACTAGTTTTAAATCTGAAAGTTTTGGAAGGGAAATGACTTATCAGCTTCGATATGGCTTGAAAATGAGGATGGAGTCAGCTGTGGTACGTACCTGCATTTATATATACAGAGCCGTGAGGAGGGCAAATAATGATCTCGGCGCTGAGTAAACTGAGTACATGCGGTTTGACCGGTGCCATACATATTTCAGAGTTTGACTGGGCCTTGTGTTTTGAAGGTTGAACCGGAGGGCTGGAATTGATCAACACACGGTTCGCAGCTTGGACCCCAAACGGTCAGATTAGTGCACTGAACGCACCTCGTCTCTATCGTTTTATGCAATGGAGGAAAATATTTGTCATCCGTATACGAATAATATTCTCGGTCAAAACAAGGTAACATGTGAATTTGTAATCCTGGGAGCGAAAATTAGACTCCAGAAAATTAAAAAAAAAAAAAAAGAATAATAATAAACGTAGCCACATGTATAAAGTTAGCGATGCTATCAATAACCAATTGGTGTTAATTATTTATTTTTTGGAACGTTGGAAATGGTTGTAATTAGTAATTAATTAGAAATAAAATTTCACAGTAGTAGAATCAATGCCGCCTCTACATAAAATAGGGAGATTATGGAAAATGAAGGAATATCCCACCATATAATTAATTGGTGGCATGTTTGATATCAACTAAATCCATCAAAAAGAAGCTCCAAGAAAAAACTTATATTGCTGATTCCAAGTTCTATTTTGGCTCAAGTACCATTTTGACTTTGGACCTCCATTTTTATCCCCCCCCCTCCCTTTGTTTTAGAAAGAAGAAGAAGAAGAAAAAAAAAAAGCCCTTACCGTCATAATTGGAACAACATTCTTTGAGAATTTGTATGGGTGGATTGGTGGCAGTTCAAAGAATTACCTTGTCTGTGAAAATTGTGAAAAAGTTGTACCATTTCATTAGAAAAATACAGGAAAGACTCATTAGTGATCCACTTCAGGTTGAAAATAAATAAAATAAAAATTATACGACAGACGCCGTTTGCAACACTTTTGGTTGAATCTGTCAAGACAGCTTAGAATTGTTGAACCTGCATCCCAACACAAGAATGCGTCCAAGCGTTCTCCCTTTTGTTGGTCTTAAAATCATTATCGCCATTTGACCCGTGACATAAAAATAGAATTGACACAATCAATTATCAATTTAATCAGATGGAATGTTGAATTAATAAATTCCTCAGGTTAACTTTGATTTGAATCACACACACGAATACCGCAGAGTAACCAATTAAAATCAGTAACCATTCTACCCCTGGTGTACAAGGTCTTTGCAAAATATCATCTTTCCAAACTTTTGACAATGTTATGACAGGTGGGATACAGCGATCGCCAAGAAGCTAGGGCTAAACAAAACAATCAAACAACCCAGGGTGACAAGAGATATACAACATCAGATGGTCCGGATTGCAACCTGTCTTTCCCAGAGGAATAAATTCACACCTTTTAGATTTATAGACCTGAAGTGCGCGTGTCTTGGAGCAACTGAAGAGGGCTTGTCAACGAGTCCTCATCTTATATTTTTCATTAGGCTACATTTATCCTTGGCAGTTTCATTTTGTTGCAAAAATACCCAAGCAACAATAATGCAGGAAGTGCAGCAAATGCCGAGTCTCAACTTTGTCTCCCTGGATCACCACAAGAACACCATCTCATTCCAAGCTTTTTGCCCTTTTTGGTGGCTAACAAGAAATAGTTGAATAAATGGCAAGGTGTATAGAATACAGAGAACTATAATTACATTCCACACGGATATATAACAAGAACATTACCTGTACACCATCACGGTTGTTGCTTTCTTCTGAAACCAGCTGGTTTGGTGTCTCTTTTGTAACCATGTGTGCCCATTGAAAAACTCAAAACGAACAATGTATCAAATTTTCTCTAGATAGTCTTGGACCCGTGGAGTGGTTTCAGGAATGGGCCCTCCCACTGATTGGTCCTTCCCCACTGCCATCCAGCCCACGGCGGGCCTTCGTTTAAAGACATCTCGGTCCAAAGGTGATACCAAAACCCATGTAAAATGGATCACCGGGACCGAGAGAAAATAGAATTGACAGATTCTCCCCATCATAAGACTGACTCGGCATGTTTCATCTTCTGCATTATGATTTCTTGATATCTTAATTTGCACCCTAAAGATTATGTATTTTCCAATATTGCCAATTGATACCCTTGTCCAGTTTCCATTCCATTGAATCGAATGCAAAATATCCTCCTACCTGATCCGTCTTATCCATTCCCACCTGGTTTTCAAATTTGAAACTTGTTTTGCATGTCGCACAGCTACTCAATCTTTTTTCTGAGCGGCCCCCTCCATCTTTGAATCGCTGGAAACGGCGAAATCCTATAAAAACAAAATCAAAAAAAGAAAAAAAAAAAAAACAAAAGAAAAGTGTTCATGCCAACTTTGAAGTAATATTAGTAGAAATATGATTGATTTTTATTTATTTTTTGTGGTCTTGTCATTAGCAAAGCCGAAAGATACAGATAGATGCCTTGGACGAGGACAATATTCCTAACTCTCCATTTATTCTGGTGTTCATACTACTATTGAATCCGTTTTGCTTTGACTATAAAGAAAAAAAAGAAAAAAAAACCAAAATATCACTCGTTGTGGGAGTTCAGTAATAATTTTGCCAATCTCTCCTCGTTTGCTCGAATTTGAATCCTGGTGAATGTGTCCTCCTTGGAAATGAAAAGAATTATGATAATACTTCCCAAATAAGATATATAAATTCAATTTATTGTAATCAAGTACGGGTGTCTTACTTAAAATTATTGTTATTTAAATGATATATCTTGTATATTAAAAATTATATTAAAATGATAATAAGTGTATTATGATCTAAACCTATAAGAACGAGAGCTACCGTTCAAAAGAAAAGAAAACCCAACATGGCGAGGAGGACAATTTCACCATACTGTAAGTGAATTAGCTAATTGGGTCCACAACATCATTTCCCTTTAATTAACCAGCCCTTTCCGGTCAGATCGATGTTTTCTTGCACTGGTTGGTGGAAACTTTAGGAATCATTCGGCCACCTCAACAAGCCAAAAGGCAGCCACCCATTTCGCTATTGCTTTACGCCTCGAGTATAACATAAAAGGGTCAAATAACTTTTCTATTTTTTTTATTTTTATTTTTTCATTTCTTTAAACATAAAAGAGTAATTAATTAAGTAGGGAAAGAAGTAATTAGTAGAGGAGAAAGACTCGCATTCTTCCCCTCGTGACTCTATTAATGTTGTAATCATACTAAGTTCTAATAAATGAGTTGGTTGGTTTGAACAAGCTTATGAGTTGGGTATTGATGTGTTATTCTTTCCTTATTTTCTTTAATTATTGTTTGTTGTAAAAATTGGATTTTAGTAGAGAACCCCTTCTTAACCAACCAGGTTGTGGTAGCGATTAATGATTTTCTTACTTTGCTAATTTTTCCCGAGAAAATGTGGCGGCTGGTGAGCCACGTAAATTGCAAAGAATTGAATTGTGAAATACAGCATCTTTGAATATTGCCTTGTCTTCGAAGCAGTATTGATCAAGCACTGACAATTATCTGGGAGTACTGGGGAGACACTCGAAAGGACCCAAAGCCATGTGCTGAACTCTATGAGCATGGTATAAACTAACGTATTGCACCTCAATTTTAGTTGATCTTGATATTAGCTAATATTGCGTAGGTTGGAGAAGAAATTGTGTTAAAATATATCTTCCTCACCAATACCATCCAAATAACAATTCAAATGATAGGGGAGAACTTGATCGTACCTCTTAATCTATTCATTTTTCATTTTTTTTTTCTTTTGCCATTGTTCCTCTTGCCTAATTCCCAAAGTTCTTTTAGTTTACTCTTTACTGTCATATTACGTACATATTATTAATGGAATCACACCCAAACTATTATATTTTTTCCACGTATTTTATATTGTATTGTGAATACATTGAAAAAATCGTGTTTATTTGTTCTTAATGTCAGGCATGATGTAGCGATATGATCGAATTGCAACCATTAAAACAGTATGCAAAAATCTAAGATTCGATTTTATCGTCTATAATTATAAATCTGAAAAAAAAATTATTGCTAAAGACAGGACCAAGCATAGACAGAAACAGTGAAACAGATCAGGGAGTCCTCATCTTATAATCATCTACTGCTTGAATTGAAACACTTGAGCACCAATAAGTTGTATTTCGATCATAATATACCAGGTGAATATTATAATTAAAAAAAATGCATTCTCATGACACAGTTATAAAATTATTAATTATTCATTATTTCACTTGCTATATATCCAAGTACCGATAAGTGCATATGCAACATATGTTAGTAATCGTGTCCAAAATAATGTGTCACGATGGGCAAAAAAAAAAAACCCCATTTTCAAACTACATACTTACCTAATCTTAGTAGGTGAATAATTAGACTTTTGGTACATGAAATTAATACACTTATTATTCTCCCCAAATGGAGAGGCGGCTTTTGATGAAAAAGGCAAAAAATAAATCCAAAACAAAATTCAAAGGAATGGACGAAAGAAAGCGAAAAGTCAATCTGCTTATTTTAGAAGAAGGAAAGGACAAAGAGCAACACCCCAGCGTGTTAAACAAAAAGGGGCCTGTCTCTCCTTCTAGCTAGTTTGGCCCACTCCAAGGAAAATCAAAACCCCATCTTTGAAAACAAAATCAACGGGAAATTCTCGTCATCTCCTCGGGAACACCCTCCTCCTTCTTCTACTCTCTCTCTCTCTCTTTGTGCACTTTTTAATTGTTGGTCCGTGGTTGTTCCTAGACACAAAAACACTCTTCTTTTAATGCGTATGAAAGGACATCTAACTCTTCAGTTTTTTCCTTCCTTTTTTTTGGGTATAAGTTAGAACAAAGTAATAAGGAAGCCACCAAAAGTAAGGGAAAAAAAACAAGATGGTGATCAAGAAGAAGAGGAAAAAGAAGAAGGAGAAGGAGCAGTATTATGAATGGGGGGTCGCAACAGAGAATTCACAAGTTCATGTTATATGATCGAGTTCTTGTAAGGCTTTTCTGGTTTCAATGAAAGATTCACTTCCAAAACCATATATATATATATATATATATATATATGGGGTGGGGGTTTTGCTTTTCAAGATTTTTGGTTCCGTTGAAGATCTTTCGTCTACCAAACGTTTAGAGGCGTACATGGGAAAGTGCCAGGCATTGTTTTCTTCCTTTGTTCTTGTTTATGCCTTTTTTTTTTTAATCTCTCTTTTCTTGAAAAATGTAGAAAGTTTCCGTCGCTTTATGGGGTTTGAAATACGGAAATGGGGGATAGAGAGAGCATATATAACGTATACTCTTCTTAAAATTTCAAGGGCAGCTTGGATAGTAATGGAATAATTAAATTTAGGTTCCTGGGTCAGTTCTTTGCAAGTTGTGTTTCTGCTTTTTATTTCGATCCCTCTTATGAGTCACTTTTATTTCGATCACCTAACATTACAAGGCCACTTTCATATGTTGAAGGGGGTTCTTTCCACAATGAAAATTGATATTCTTCCGATCTTTTTTTTTTATTTTAATATAATCTCATTTCAAAAAAAAAAAAAAAAAGGAAAATAAAAGAAAGAAAGAAACATCATACGTCCCTTTCGATCATAAAATGGTGTTAATTTTCTATTAGTTGAGCGTACTTTCTGATTACTCATTTAGTGAACTGTTACCAGATGATTAAACCATAAGAATTTAAATCATGTCTGGGAAGCAATGGTTTCCCTTTTTAAGTCATATTGATCCCACATAATTGGTTGGTGTAGAGATATTTAATTGAAAAATTAAACGTGTTTGCTGCTGTTCATATCGATCTATAGACAAATATCATAGAACATAATAATTTTAACTTTTTTTTTTTTCATTTATACCCATTATCATTGTTTTCTCAGGCGATTGTAATCTGTGGGATTGGAACTAAGCAGATAATTGGACACGTAGATAAATGTATTTAATAGCAATATCATATGTACATATATTTTTTTTTTCTGTTGTATAATAGCTATAACATCAGTAGTTGGTGGGGTATGCGTATAATATATACACGAAAGAAAAAAGTAGAAACTGTATATGTAATATTCTAACCTTAGACATCACCATCAAAATTGTTTTCGCAATCCTTGTCTTAATGCTTGTCGAGTAGTCCAGTTTCCTAAATTTAGATTGTCTTATAACTGGGTGGCACTATGAAGCAAGGGAGGGGCACTTGTTTTCTTGGAGAAGATCACAACAAATTTTGGTTTAAAAGAAGTTTATGGAAGTGGCTGGAGGAAACAGTGAGTTGTTTAAAATCATTGTAAAAGACAATTGCCTAAAGGGAAGCAACCAAAAAGAACGAGATACCCATGTCGCGCTTCCTCCAAATCTTTAAAGAATTTTATTTAACTCATTTGATAAGCACAGAGAAAGTGATAAATAGGCCATCTTGATTAAGGTGTAAATGACAAGTGTTTTGGACATATAAAGGTAAGGCCACTTCCAAATTATGCGGCTAACGTTGCGCCCGAGGCTTGCTATTTTGACTTCCATTCATCGGTTCTATGATTTTTTTTTATTTTTATTTTTTACGCGTTAGCAAGAAGGGTGATACGCCTTGTTTGGCACGCTGGTCTGCGTTAAATAAAACACAGTTATCTGGGGGGAAGGAAAGTGTAGAATTCTTGGTAGGTTATGGTACGTGTCCTGTAAAATAAAAATGCAACAACATTGACAGAAGGGCTCTTGTTCAGCCGATTGTTCACACCCTGCATGTTCTTACCTGTAAATTTCTTTTTCATATTTTAAACTACATACAATCAACAGGATCTACTCTAATGAATCCTTGTTTTGACCTAATTAATAGTCCTAATATGTGATTATATGGGGAAATGTAACTACACCTTGAATCTTCAACGACAAGAAAGCCTCGGAATCTTATATTTTGATTATGGTTGGTTAGACAGATGCTGCATGTTCGTGTTTGACATTTACAGAGCCGCTCTCCACTCTCACGTGACTCGTCCCATTGTCGTCTCCGACAGGCCGGCCCTTAACTACATTTTCCTTCTAATTCCTAGGACAATTAGACATGTTCATTGGCTAATCTGGTCAATCCGGATTTTATAACACTGACTAAAAACTTCCACTCTCAGTTAATGCTTCCACCGAACCTCCGAAGTCATAAATGTCGTCTTTATTTCGATTAATTTTTGTGCATGGTGCCAGACAAACTAATATTGCGAATTATATAATCATGTCTGCACCCCGGCAATATAAGTGGCTAACTTATAAAGTTTTGGACTATCCATACCAGACCGGCCCAGACACAATGTGGGCTCAAACTCAAAGTAGTTGAAAATGCAAACAAGTGGTCTGTAAGAAGGCCCAATTTTTATTACGAGCCTGGCAGATAAATGGAAGTGACAACACGAATCATAACATCGAGTTCGAAGGGTCTTTTTTTTTTTTTTAATATATATATATATAACTTTATCACGATACATCAATCTAGTGCATCGAATACGAATGCTTGATGCTGTTATACACTTATGCTACGTTGCGGTGAAACCACCCCCCCCCGTGTAACTGTCTCTTATACGCCTCTAGATGTGTATAAGAGAAAGATGGTAGATTACACGGGGGGGGGTATCACCGCAACGTAGCGTAAGTGTAAAACAGCATCAAGCATCCGTATTCGATGCACAAGATTTATGTATCGTGATAAAGTCTGTCTCTTATACACATAGATGTGTATAAGAGACAGACTTTATCACGATACATAAATCTTGTGCATCGAATACGGATGCTTGATGCTGTTTTACACTTACGCTACGTTGCGGTGATACCCCCCCCCGTGTAATCTACCATTCAGTCGAAGTCTCAAAAAGTAATTTACTTTTCTTAAAATATTGGTGACTCCTCAGCCCTATCTTCGCGTATTGCCTTTGTACAAAAGCAAAGCAAAGTTAATTAATTCGGTGAAACCACGTGTGTGGTGAAATTAATGTCATCATTATTGTTGTCATGAAATTAAAAGTATGGCCCCGTTCTCATTTATGATATGCTACTAAGAGACCGATTCGCTCATGCCCTGGCGGTGCCATACTGCCATTCGATCGTGAACCGCTTTTGGTACGAGTTGACCCCTCCCACCATATAGTGGAAGAAGCACTAGGATTAAACACTGAACCACCCAATTTAGATATGCAATTCCTACTTACCTAAACGACACTGATTAACGGCCACATTGGTTGTTAATTGTTATTGAATTAAAAGAGGAAAAAAAAAAAAAAAGACCATCAATTGATTGTCCCACCTTAATGTCACGCGGCCGCTTGTTCTCTTGTGACCAATCGATAATACTTGGCCAGTAACTTTCTGAAGTTTTCTGAATCAATGAATAATCATCATCATCATTGTTATGATCAGAAGAATAAAATACGTGTCCGAGCATCCAATTTTTGTCCGTGAGACGCTTCAATCATCTAGTTAAAAAGGTTGATTTGAACCCATTTGAATGAGAGTTACTTTTTAACCAGTCTTATTAATCTTAAAGATAAAACAAACATAAAAAAAAATATTAATAATTAGACTGATTGGGAAACAAATAATTAAATTTCACATTGAATAATTCATCAAGAGGATGGCACGTGTGAAAGAGAAAGCACAACGACCACGCCCAGCCTCTTTCTGCCTTTTGGGACTCGGATTTGTGGAGCTCGCACGTGACACACTCATCCGCGGGCTGAACAGTAGTTAATTGGCCCGACGTTTTGGGGGCCAACACATGGCCAGCTAGATCCTTCGGGAGCAATCATTTGGGAACGTGATCAGTTAAGTTACTTTTATGCCCTTTCAGCTGATTCAGTCAAAAAAGTGAAAAAACGTTTCGTGATCCTTGAAATGATAAAATTGCCCTTCAATCATTTCAAGTTTAAAACCATAACTCGATTGCATTAAAATTTTTTAATTTCATTCACTTTTTAAATTAATTTAATATTATATATATATAATTAATAAAAACAAAAAATATGTTATTAAAAATAATAAAAATTGATACTAATAATATTTGCCTTCTTCTAAATATAATGTAAATTTCTATTTTTTAATATCATTATTCCATTGATAATAAATATTTTTCACTTTATAAATACAAGAACACATGCACATGCACATGCATCACTGTGAAACAATTCAATTTTTTGAGAGTGAACTTAGGTGCTTGATATATATATATATATATTTTTTCGAGTTTTGCTTAGTTTTAGGCCCAACCTATAAAGGGTGATTTTTTTCTCAAGGGCTTCATAATTTAACTTTAATTGAACTTGAGATTCAAAATCAATTTAGTGTGAAAAATATATTGAAAGTACCATTAAAAGAAAAAAAAATAATTAAAAAGAGTAACTTGTAGGGTCTGAACTCCCGACTGTGAACCCGTGAAAGGCCAAAAAAAAAAAAAAAAACCTTGTAGAGTGAGAGGACGACAACGAAGGCAATGTCATTTTAAGGGCATTTTAGTCTTTCAATAAATGATAGAGTCCTGCTTGCATTTTCTAACCTAGCCCAACTAGCAACCAATAGCAAGACAATATTACGACTTACCCACCTCTGTCATTTATCGCTAACACCAAAAAAATCGAAGAAGTTTGTAGTTATAAGATCTAATTAAATATATTAAAATATATATTTTTATTTTAAAAATTTTAATTTTCTATTGTTAAAAATTATAAATATATAATTAAGTTTGTAATTAAATTTAACAATATATAAAATTAAATATATTTAAATAATTTTGTGATTAATTGTAAAAATTATTTATGTATTGCACATTTTAATGTCTTAATTATAAATCTATTAATTTTAAATAAAAAAATTATCTAACGTTCAAAAGCAAATTTAATTTTTTTAATTCTTGTTTAGGACAAGATTTAACAGAAAATTACAAGATTTTTTTTTTGTCGCCCCATTTTTCTTTCACGAGAGAGTCCAAGCTCTCAGCCAACAGAGGCCACCTATTTTCCCGTTGAATCCTTCATGACTTTTTGAAGCTTCTAAAGACCCCCCTCAAACAGCAGCGCTGCCCTTTTTTTTTTTTATCTTTTTTTTGGGGGGGGGGGGGGGTGGTGGTTTACTTGATCAATCTACTTGTTAATATGATTCTTTCTCTAACATAGAAACAGAAAAAGACCCAACATTTCTTTTTGTCTCCTCCACAAATTTCAAGCTCTCAAGTTTCTTAATTTTTCCCCAAAATATCGTCTCTCTTTGTTTTTTTTTTTTTGAAATTTTATTGGACCCCTTCAAAGATATTCTTCTTTCACAGTATGCATTTAAAAAAATATTAATAAAAAAAAGGGGGGGGTTAAAGGAGACTCTCTGTTGCCCTGTCTCTGCAATCGGCATTAATGGGAAGATCTGTGTTCTGGGTTTTGGTTGGTTTTCATGTATTGACTTGAGGCTGTTGATAAGCTTTTCCTTTTCGGAGTTTTCTTTTATTGTCTGAATAACCTAGTCTTTCGAAGAGCCCACCTGAAAGGGAAAAGCTTCATCTGTTTTTTTTTAACCCTTTTATCCCCCTATATTGGTTATCATTTCTGGCAATAGAGTTCTACGATTTCTGTAAATGGCACAAATGGGTGTTCGATAGGCTTTATCCCTCTATTGTTTCTTTTTCTCGTTTTGAGGTTTTTTATTTTGTTTGGCAGCCTTCTTGTTTGATTACTTGATAGGTCTTTGCAGCCAATCCATTTTCAAGCTTTTTAAAGTTTCAACTATGGACCATATCCATATGTTTCCAATCCTGTAGGCTTTACTAATTTTGCAAAGGGCCTTTTTCTGTGTTCATGTTTATCTTTCTCTTTCTATGAAGAATCCATAAACACGGCAATTAGACATGTACAAAACACACGACAAGAGGGAAGTCTCATTAGAATTTCAGCCTCAAATCTCATTTTTGAGGCCAAGCATACATTCTAGGAGAGCAAATTTAACAGTGAAATTCCAGGACCTTTATGGGTTCACTGTAGAAGGCAATGTGGACGATGTTAATGTGCTGAATGAGGTTAGAGAGAAAGTGAGGCAACAAGGGAGGGTCTGGTGGGCATTAGAGGCTAGCAAAGGTGCTAATTGGTATTTACAGCCAGATGTTTCTTCAGTAGGTGAAGGGATTGCCTTAAAATCTTCTCTAAAGTTGTCTAATTTAGCTAACGCAATCACTTTGAGGAGGCTTATTAGAAAGGGTATACCTCCCGTGCTCAGGCCTAAAGTTTGGTTTTCGCTCTCTGGAGCTGCAAAGAAGAAGTCTACGGTGCCCGAGAGCTACTACAATGATCTGACTAAGGCCGTTGAAGGGAAGGTTACACCAGCTACAAAGCAGATTGATCATGTAAGTTGATTTAAAATGTTTGTATGATTCATGAATTACAGTGTTAGATCTGATATCAGCGCGATGCCCTTATTTGGAACTTTGAAAATAGTTGGGCATGGTTGCCTTTGATTGGATTTGGAGGCATCATTTCCTTTTGATGTCTATATGGTCTGGATTAGTTAAATGTGAATGCAATTCTTTCCTTGGATTGCAACATACAATTTGTCATTGTTTCTTATTCCAAGTTGTGAGGTTCTTTACCCATTTTCTGGGATTTGACTGTTTGAGTTCTTTCAAGGGCTTAATTTCATTTGGAGCCATTATTTGTTTGCCAAACGATCAAAATTCTGTTTCTTCATTTAGATTTGCATTCTTGGTTTGGAAACATGTGATGTTGCAGATGATACTTTTGTTATGACTTTTTTTCATTGGGTAAGAACTGAGGTAACTTAACTTATGCAATCGAGCCAGTATCCAGTTCCTAACTGTTGCATTATTTTAAGATGCAAATCTGAAAATATTGGATCATCCAATTTATTTGTTTAGTTTACTAGAGATGAAGTGGTCGCATTTTTAGTATATTTGTGTAACAGTCTGATTTATGTTTGATGTTGGTAGCAATTGTAACAACTGTTTCATGCATTTGTGGGTGATGTTGAACACAGTGTTCTGCATTTAGGAGGTCACTTCTACAACTATATCCAATAATTGTGTCCTCTTTATCCTTCTTCCACATTGTGGGTAGATTGGAAACCGAGTTCCTAAATTCAAATGTTAGATGGGGAAGTTACATGCTTATGATTGAAACAAAAATTGGGAGGCCTAGCCCAGGTAATTACTTGTTTCTAGTGATAACATGAATAGTACCCTCTGGGCCATCAAGAATGTATTACATGTGTCACCGTTTTAGTTTTTATTTAGCAAACACAGAAAGCACAAGTGCATGAAATATCTCGGTATTGCTAATAATCACAAGACAAGAAGTGTTGTAATATCAATCTTTTATATGTAGAACTTAGGTGAATCTGGGTGCTTTCTTTGATGTCTCTTATGTAAGGTATTTGTATGCTCTCTGACCATAAGAGTCCATTAAATTCCCCACCTCTCCCCCCCCCCCAAAAAAAAGGAAACAGCTGATGAGTTTGTGGGGATACACTAGATTTGTAGAACTGGATGTGTAGGGTTTCAGTTGTTGCTATGTTGGATTTATTTGCTTTATGCTAATGCTTTGGATATCTGGTTTTCCAAGTAATAATACCGTTGCTTTGTTTCTAATTCTTTCTATGTCCCTTGCTTTCATGCTATTAAACCTTTTCTTGATTGTGCTTGCAGGACTTGCCACGAACTTTTCCTGGTCACCCATGGTTGGACACCCCAGAAGGCCATGCTGCCCTTAGACGGGTGCTTGTTGGGTATTCTTTCCGTGATTCTGATGTTGGGTACTGCCAGGTGGGTCATTTTGGGGCTTAATATTATGTGAGTGATGAAGGACAATTGTGCTATACCAACTGCATAGAATAAACAAATTTGGAAGTTTTCTGTGCTCCATATTGAATCACAACTGTCCCCTTTTGCCCGCGCTCTGTGTCTCTATTTATGTTCTTATTTCCTGATCATGAGATCATCGCATTTCATCTTGATCCTAGATCTTTCTTCTGATCACCTTGTCAAAGAAATGATTTTTTAATCATCTTAGTGTAGTTTGGAGCTGTCAACACAATGTACTGAAAGCTGCGTCTCAACATGGAAAATATATTTCAGTGTTTCAACTTTAATATTCCCTCCCACCGGGATGTAATGGATATTCAGGAAACAAAAGAAAAGGTCCTTGTAGGTTTTGGTTAGCCATCATTTTCCTTCATCGATAGGTGTTGTCTTATCTCCACTGGTTGATGTTATCTAATTTCTAATGGAAAAATGGTCCTTGTCACAGGGACTAAATTATGTTGCAGCATTGCTATTGCTTGTAATGAAAACAGAAGAGGATGCCTTTTGGATGCTGGCTGTCCTGCTGGAAAATGTCTTAGTTAATGACTGCTACACAAATAACTTGTCAGGATGTCATGTTGAACAACGGGTTTTCAAAGATCTACTTTCCAAAAAATGCCCCAGGTATTTCTGATTTGGTAACGTGGATGATTTGTGTTTTGTTGAGTTGCTGTTGCTTATTAAAATCAAGAAAATGAAAACACAGGATAGCTACTCATTTGGAAGAGTCGGAGTTTGATGTCTCCCTTGTTGCCACTGAGTGGTTCCTATGCCTCTTCTCTAAGAGCTTACCTTCAGAGGTTAGAAGTGTCAATTATAACCTCCCCCTTGCACTTTTATGTACTTGCTTTTGCATGGGAATTACTATATGTATATTTGGTTTTCACCATTCACTGACAAGTATTCCTTGCTGTGGTTTAATTTCCAGACAACACTGAGGGTGTGGGATGTCCTTTTCTATGAGGGGGCAAAGGTTCTATTTCATGTAGCCTTGGCAATATTCATGGTGCTAGTTCTTTCAAAAGCTCCTCACATCATTAAATCTCCAAAATCAGAACATCAGTTATCAAATGAAAAGACTATTCATTGTTATCTTTGATTGCAGATGAAAGAAGAACAGTTGCTTCTAACCCACCATGTTGGCGATGTAATTTACATTCTTCAGAAAACTACCCATGACCTCTTTGATCCTGATGAATTATTGACAGTAAGATGCTCACTTGATCTTTTTTGTTATTTCTTTTTTGTACTCAATTTTCATGGTGGACACTTCCACATATCCGGAAGACTGAAAGGCAAATGAAATGTAAGAACAAAAGAAGTGGTAGATGTCATTCATGGGAAGTCAATGGATATCAAATAAAAGAATGGAGAGGCTTAGCCAACAAGCATATGATGCAACTACGCATTTGAAACTACCCAAATTTTAAATCTTGCAGGTGGCATTTGATAGGATAGGTTCAATGACAACCAACACCATATCAAAGCAAAGGAAAAAGCAAGAACCAGCAGTCATGGCAGAGCTTGATCAGAGATTGAGAAGACTAAACTCAATCAAAATGGATGATAAATAGCATCTTGCGTAACCGACTTGGACTAAACTTTGTGCATGAGGTGTCCTGAAAGGGGGCTTGATTCCCCCTGACCCTGTGAAGAGTGATACTGAACTTTTGCGGTTTTGTCCCTGCAAGGGAAAGGCCCTGGCGAAGGGTGTTGTTGTCACCAGTTTAGCAGCTGGTGAATTGTAAATCTGAGATTGTTGCTAAACGTGCAATATCGAAAGTTGCATGGGGCATTGAAAAACCACAATAGTGGCAGTTCGTTCAAGTTGGTTTCATCAGTTGCCTGATTTGATCAGGTTTGGCGGACTATGCTCTCGTGGAGATTTCACTTCCACGAGAGCTATCTAGCGAGGTCGGGCCACGTTTGTCAGACCTCACATCTAGTTGTTGTCTGTTCCCATCCACATGGTTGTAGCCAACATATTAAAACTTTCAAACTATCACCAATTGGGTCCAAAGGATAAAGTTGAACTCTCCGCCGAAGCTCCATCCCTGTCTAAAAAGATCACAAAAGAGCAGTTGTGTCTTGACGAGCACGAATCACGCTGAAAAGATTAGGGCAATTTTTATTTAGCTAAACAAATTACTCCATTTCTTCTTTTCAGGTTTACATACACAAAAAAATAAAAATAAAAAAAGGAAAATCAATTCTTTTCTGAATTTCATTGCTCTGTTAATAAATTTACATGAGGTAGCGTGAAAGATAAGTGGTCTAAAATAAAAAGAATAAATAAATAAATTATTAAAATATCCGTTAATACTAAAGCAAATCCGGCCGGAGATAAAGACAAGAACTCCAATAATTGTACCAAATCAAATTCGAGCCGTCCGATTACGCCTCCTCAAGGAGGTCCCCAACCACAAAGTTTTAGAGGTGGGGCGCGCGCCGGGGACGTGGAGCGTCTCAGGTACCTCGTGTAGTACGACGTGAACATCAACGCGCGGGACAGGCAGGACTCGGTCGTCCTCTATTATGCATAAATGGTTTCTTCGGACAGGGGCATTTGCTGTAACAAGAAACGATCCAAATGAATGCAAGTTTTGCCCTTTCAAATTTTTGTGTAGACTGCTTATATATCTATCCATTTCAGAATGGCAGTAATCTATAAGCCATGGCATTGAGTCCTAGCCAACTTGGAAAAGAGTAAAAAAAAAAAAAAATTGGGGTTATTCTTTATCAGGAACTTTTTCCTCAACACTTGGAGAGGACTCATCATTTCCAACTTCTGTGGTATGAGAAGAAAAATGCAATAGAATCCAAGTCTATCTTATGGCAATGCAAAATGATTGTGAATTCACCTAGTATGAGCTTCTTATTTCCTTGGACAATTTCATTCCCTGCTACGTTCACAAGTGAGAAATTCAACTCCTTCCCTGTCTGGATAACTTGGTTGCAATTCTCAGCTTTTCCCAAATGGCATCTTTATTAGAGGCTTACTTGCCGACTTCCAATTAACCGATCCAGGCAAAAATTTGTCAAGAACTTCTAAAAGAACCCATCTGCATTTACAAGTGATGCTCATCAATACAAAGTTCAATAAGGATTTGTACCGCATATGGGTAAGATGCAAAGCTCACCCATTTCTAACATCTTCTAAAACATTATTGACATGTGTAGCAATTCCAAGACTGTTGATCCACAGCCGGAAACATCTCTCTTCACGAGAGGTTTGTGCATCATCTGTCATCATTCCGGAAAAGGGCATCTTTGAGGTGTCAACAGACAATCCATTCCTGTAAAAGAAATTTCCATACTAGTGATACATATTTTGAGCTTTCAAGAATGGATCACTTTTCCAGTTTGTGTATGAAAAAGGAAAAATGAAAAGAGAGAAACATGGGGTAAAAATTTAGGCCAACAAAAACACTTCTTCAATCCTATGCTGAAATTTTTGTGCAACAAATGCGAGATTAAGATTTGGTGAACCCTCGACGATATCTTTAGGAGTAAAGTATCTTTTGCAATCCAGTTTCTCTGCCTGCTCAAGAATTAGGTTTGCCCTCTTTGTAGGATCCTTTGTATCCAACATGGCAGGGGTACTGTGTTCTGGTGCAAGAGCATTGAGCAGATAAGCATAAGCCTCTCCATCCTACAAATTCCTTGGGTTATAACTGTGAAGGATGAAAAACGAACAATTCTGAAAAAAATAAATATATAGTAGGCATGGGAGATGATAATTTGTTTGCAAAATGTTAATACATGCTCATGTAATTTATTTTGTTGAAAAGTTTAACCAGATTTGCTCGCCACAAATCTAAATGTGCTAATTCACTTAGAAAACTTGTGTGTTCTTACCTTAACATCAGAGGAGAAGTTTGTAACTTGTTTACTGTAGCCAGCCTTCTTCAAATGAAAATTCATCCATTTGAGTAGAACTTTTTCGGGTGGTAAACCAGTGAGCTCCTTCACTTCCTGAAAGGTTAAATGAGATGATAAGCAAACCTATGCCAGATCATAAAAATTATTTCATTCACCATCTCTCGCAAACTGAGAAGATAGAGTCTAAAAGAATCCAGAATTTCGGACCTTGTCATCATCCAGCAATTCCACAAGTTGAGGAGTTTTCTTCAGATTAAGATCAGCTAAAAGTTGAATCTGAAGTTGCCAAAATACAAACAATACCTAATGTTATAAGGGTGAGGACAGATGGCATCACCCCTCAAGTATTCTTAAGTTCCAACAAGAATACCAACATTAAATGGAATGTAAGCACACATAGGTTGTGCATCCTACTCAATGAAATGAAATTACACATGTAGCAAAAGAAATTTGAGTTGTGAGTACCTTAATAATTTGGGATAACAATCCAAGTACCAAATGGGGCTACAAAAAGGGAAATTAGAAACCTTAAGTAACTCTAGAACCACAGAGACATATGTAATAAAGAATGTCTATTGGTAGCTGGAAATAGCTCAACTTACTCTAGCCTTGACAAGGTCATCTGCACCAATGTTGACAACTGTGCAGCCAATAGCCTTTGCAGAATGAGGCAAAGGGTATGGTTTTCATTTCTCTCCCATTGGGTTAAGTGCCCCTTTTGTGTTAATAGCTCTTTCATCTATGGTTCCTGGAACAGCCACATTGATAGGCTTACTGCAAAGAGCATTGAAAGAAATTAGTAAAAACATAAAAGTTGCCTTAACATCTATTACAACAATGTCAAGTAACCACATCATACCTACCAAAGAAGAACACCGTCTTTCATGAGGTTAAATAAGGAATTTGTTGCTGGATCTATCGGAAGATATTTCTTCAAGAATGGTTCCTCCGCCAAGTAGTTGTTAATGTGGACAACATAGGAGGCCCTTTCAGACTGATGGATGTTATGCTGAACCGTAGTTGTGGCTGGCTGCCTTTAGAAATGAAGGAGAATGACCAAATCTTTTGCCACCTGACTTTGCTGTCACTCGGGCTTGCAGATTTAAGTATGCCTACCGATCAACATATTTTGTGAAAAAAGGCCAGAGAAGTTTTAGCAAGAACGGCTTATCTAAAGAATGCAACAAATTTGATTTGTCTTTCGACTTCAAACATAGGAAAAAAAATTAAGAAACAATACTGGGACATATTGCAATCACAAAGTGAGTGCCACAATGAAGCCACTCAGTCAAAAGACTCACCCAAAGGAAGGATTCAAAATCAATTTCTTCTCCCATATTTGCAACTGACTCTGCCTGCATAGCCTTAATCTGATCCTCATCGTACATGCCAGTGAAAGCCTTCAGCTTTGCAAATACAGGCAGCAAATCCCCCACCGTGACATGACCAGTTTGAGTCCTTACCGACACAAACTAGAAACAATGCACGATTCATTCGACCATATCCCTCAAACAGTCAAAATTAATCTAAAATTTTCACCAATGAAAAGCTGAACACAAAAATCTAACCACAACCCAACAAAGTGGAGAGGGACAAAGATGTAGAGTTACCTTGGATTTGAGAGTGCACAGCTCGACGTGGGTGAACTGGCTCTGAAGCCATGGATCAGAAACAAGCACACCTACGAAACCAGACATTCTTGCTTTTTTTTTGGGCAATCCCTTAAGTCACCTGGAACGAAAATGTACCAATCCGTTCATCCACTTACATTGCGTGTGTATGTTCCAGCATATTTTAAGTGTGAACATGTGACAAAAGCACAAAAAATGGATCCATGAATGTAAGAAAGGACGAAAACCCAATTGAGGAAAATGGTGCAAAGGCGTAGGCATATGCTATCACGCGTTCATTCGTAAGTTACACTCAATTCAAAGTTTCTAACAAAAAAAAATAATAATAAAGAAAGCGAGAAAAAAAATAAAAAACAAAACAAGATGATGCGAAAATGAGAAAAAACAAGGAAAACTACACAGACAAAGGGAAAGACACCAACCTTGAAAACTCAGAAACTTGTCATAACAAAGTGGCTTGTGTATGGAAAGAGGTTTGGCTGTTCGTAAGAGAGAATAGTTGATGTCCGCAGATAAAATGAATGGATTGATCATTGAATGAGAAAGAGAGAAGAGCGTCTTGCTCGTGAAGAGTAAAGACCCGCGAAGACACAAGAACTCAATCAAACTCATCAGACAGACAAACAGAGAGAGAGAGAGAGAGAGAGAGAGAGAGAGAGAGCCATTCGCATCGCATTTACATAGTTTGGTCCATTCCCGTAATTCGGCCCAGATTATTAATGAACAATGCTATAGAATCACATTTATTGAATACAGTAAGTATAAGAGATTATTTTTAATTTTATTTATTTATATTAACAAATAACATATAATTAATTCATGTTTTTTTTCCGTCTATTATATACCCATCAGGTTTGTTTATTTAATTTTTTTCTTAATCATTTTATTATATATATAAAAAAAGAGCGTATATCCTTCCGTTACTAAATCTGTAAACATAAATTTTGTTTCAACAAAAGAGTTTGTGAGACTTTAACGGGAGATTTAGCATGTTTGTTTTTATATTAATTCAGATTATAAACAATAAATTGAAGTATTTAAATGTATGATGATGAAAATTTAAATTTATTAATATTTAAAAAAAATTATTTAAAATTAATACTATTTAAATTTTGTTAAAAAAAATTAAATAAGTATCATAACAAAAGACATCTGTCTTCAACGCATTTTTTAACAAAAATAAATAAAGCATCAAGCGTAGGAAAAGGATATTTTTGTAATCTCAACCATACGAGCGGAACGCAAGAGGACCGTTGTTATTTATTTGAATTTAAATAATAAATAAATAACAAGCAGAGGCGGTGGCGTTGCTGTATATATACTCTGATGCACTTTAGCCATCTTTTCTGTAATTTTCATCTGAACATTCTTAGCTAAAGAAGGTTGAGCCAAGGTCTTTGAAGAGAAGAGAATAGGGTTTCCAAAGCCTGAGAAAATGGCAGAAGGAACAGGAGACATCGAGAATAAGTGAAAAAATGATATGAAGTTCTTTAATACATTTTCTTGGATTCCTGCGTACGAAACTATGCTGGGCTTTGGCCAAATCTTTTTTAACTTAAAAATCCCCCCCCCTTCTTTTTTCTTATTTTATTTTTCTTGAACTTCATGGAAAATCTTCGATCTGAATTAACATTAAGTTTTTCTTATTATATATATATATATGATAGAAAAATTTCGTTCCTTAATGTTTTCATTCTGCTTTATTCAAGAATATCATGTTCTTTGTATAATTTTATTTTCAATTTACCGCCTTAAAAAAATGGGGGCTTTCTTAATGGGTGGGAAGGCCATATTTGGGTCTTGCAACATATCCAGCCCATCTCTTTCCAACCTTATGGTAAGCGGTTTGCCACCGTGAAATTATTTTGTTGCTGCCAGCATTGTTTCAAAACAGATCCTCTAGGAACGTATGATCAAATGTACGCAGAAATAACGATTTTCCTGTTTTAATTAGCAATATAATTTTCTAGGATCAGTGGATATTAGACATTATTAACTTTATGTTTTTCAAAAATACAATAATTTATAATTTAAATAAAATAAAAATAAACTCTAATAATACTTATCAAGAGATTATTAACTTCTACTTAAAAGGAAGAGTATTTTTGTTTATATAATTTAAAATTTTTATTAAAAAAAAAAAAAGATGAAAGTTGAACAGTATTTATCGGTCACATTTTAAAATGGATCCAAGTCACCTTAATAGCGTGAAAAGCTACATTACATTACATTACATATATGTAATAATGTAAAGAAGTCAAAGATTTTGAATGGCTAGGTTGGTATTTCTTTTGCTTGTAAGCTAAGGTATGTATAAATGTAGTAATGACAATGAGCAATTAAAGCTTACGAGGCGAAACGCTCTGTCCTTATGAATTAAATTAAATAATGATTGAATCGGGCGGCCAAAGTATAATAAGAAAAAGAAAAAGGGAAGGGAATGTGGCCGAGTAGACCAAGTGCAACTTTATTTAAATAGACAACAAAATTAGAGATTATAACAAAATCCACATTCGATTTCTCGAGCTTAATGATATATATATATATAATCCAAAAAATATTGCAAATTATGAAGCAAAAGAACAAATACAGATATACCCTCTTAACTTAAGTAGATCCATCACTTATTAATGAAGTGAAATCCTTTCTTGCAAGAACAAGATCAGCGCGCCTGAAACGGCTACGAATAGTTGACTCAAAATGCCCAAGTTGATCCTATGAGAAGAATTTGGAGTGGAACTTCCTAGAGCAGGCACATTGGACGTTGTGTCTGATGCTGGACTGTCCGCTGAAGGGCTAATTTCAGGGGCTGGTGCCGGAGCTGCTGTTGGAGGTATATCAGTACCGAAGATTGCCTCAGGCAGAAGGACCTTTTCAACTTCATAAACTGCAACAGGATCAGTTGAATCCACACTGCTGCTGATTTTGGTTTTAGACCATCCTGAATCTAAGTGCACGGTTCCAGATACCACTGTGAAATTCAAAGCAAATAGGCCAGCACCAGCAAATGTGCTAACCGGTCCTATTTGACTGAGGTTCTTGAACTCGCCCAGAGAGTAATAATGTGGCAAGGCATGGAAGAGCAGGAGCTGCTTGAGTTGGTCTTGAGTGAGGTTTGATATAGAAGGATTCTTGAGGGATGAGAAGGCTTTATTTGTTGGCACAAAAATGGTGACCCCTTCCTCGGTGTTATTGGCTTGGTTCTGGAAGGTGTCAATGACTTTGGTGGATATAAGGTAGTTGAGGAATGTGTCAAATGGGCCTGCAACAGAAAGCAAGTGGGTAAGGTTTACAAAAGCTGGTGCTGGTGCTGGCGCTGGGGACGGATTTGGGGTTGGTGCTGGAGGACTAGCAGATTGAGCACATGCTGGTGGAGAGAACAAAATTAGAAGCGTGCCGCTAAACAAACAAATCATGGAAAACCCCATTGCTTCCACAAATTCTTCGTTGCTCTGGATACCTCCACACTCCCCAAATTCCTGCAAGAGCCGAATCTCATCAAAAATTGCAATCAACAAATTCAAACAACAATTTCCGAATCCACAAAACCCCGAATCTATTTAAACCCCAAATAGACGCTGAAGATAATGACCAGTGCTTCTGAAAAAAATACAGATCTTGCTCAGGTCCTACAAGGAAGTTCAGAATGAATATCAAAGGATTCGACTTCTTTTGCTCGCACACAAATGATGCTCAATATTTTGATGAAGAAGGCATGAAACAAGACTTATTAGCGAACATTCTATTTTTAAAATTTTAAATATAAATTATGTGATTTAAAAATTTAATATATTTTAAATTAAAATATAGTGTTGAGTATCTAAATTAATAAATTATAATAACCTCATGAATTAAATCCAAGTCTAGATCGCAAGGCTTACTATAAGGTGAAATGCATTGCAGTTGCTTTGCCTTTTCTAACTAGAAAACAGTAAAAAGCAAGTCAAGACAAAGTCTTTGTCACCCAAAAGATAAAAGTAAAAGTGAAAAAAAAAAAACAAAACAAAACAAAAGAAAGCTACAGCCACATCAACAATTAGCAGGAGAAACAGATCTGGACTCGACGCATTCAAAAGTGATAGCTAAGCCAACAAGAAAAAAAAAAGGAAAAAAAAAAATTGCTCATTGACATTGAAGAAAAAAACAAACTTGTGACTTCACGCCCGGACGAGCAAAATCCAAAAGGAAAGAGGCCAAAGAGAAAAAAGATGGAAGTATGCACTCACCTCACCAAAAGCAATTCAGAGAGAAAGGCGATGGTGGGCAATCCCAAATTGCCAGTGCCAATGCAGCAGGGAATGGTATGAATTTAGAGATGAGACTATATAATGATGGATGGTTTATACGTGGGACTACTATTTCGTTAAGAGAAAAAAGGGACCTGGTGGGGGTGGCTCCAGCTGGTTATGGTGCAGTAGATATATGCAAAGCTGTGTAAGTGTGGCATAGCATGTAGAGTCGGCTTTCACTTTCCAAAGTTGGATTGTTATTTCTTGCAGGACAAAACAAACCATGCTTAATTGGAAATCTCTTTAAGCGAGGCCCTATGTAGGGTGGCCTTTCTTAATCAACTTTCAACACACCAACCTTCGCAGTCTTGCACCGCTTCATCCCCATCATTAGCAATGAGCATGACTCGCACTGAATTTCTCAGGGAATTTGTCATCTCATGATATGTATTCCTTGACCTGAGAATGATGAGCAAATTGTTAACTTAACTGCACTTGACATGGTCCAGGACTTTTCCTAGATTTCCTCCCGTCCCAGTCGCAGAATGGCAGGCCAAAGGTAAATGACGCGACCTTTGTTGGCCTAATTGTCGCCATTGTAACAATTTTTGATTGACATATCAGGACAATCGTGTTCAGAATGCTAGAAATCTAATGGTCAAGGATTAAAGAAGAAAAAAAATTATAACAAAAGATTACATTTTCTGGTATGTCGGTGACCCTGTGTGGATTAAGGTTGAGTCACTGTCTCCTATTTTTATTGAACAGTTTTTATAAAAAAAAAAATATAATTCTTAATATTAATGAATCTAAAATTTCATAACTTCATATCTAAATTTTGATTCATGTCTTTTCTTAATAAATATTAATATGAAATTTTATTCTTTGCTAAATTATCAATTTAAATAAGAATGAATTTGGGTTAAGGATTCCAAAGATGGAAAACCCCTTTCTACTCAAGTTTCTTATTGGGAGTTTGTGGAATTTATTAACTGATTCTAGATATTGGGAAATTAATTAGCCTTCATTTTTAAGTTGCTGACTTTTGTTGCAGCATTCTTTCAATTTATTTATAAGTAGTATTATTATTATTACACAATTACATTTATTAAGACACATAATAATCATAAAAAATATTAATTTTTTTAAATTTTAATACAAAAAAATATGATTAATCCACTCATTTATTTATTTATTATGTATTCACTTAAATATGTGCACATAAATTTTGTCTTTTTTATTTTTTTATTGCCCTTCTTATAATTATTTTCAAATAAAACGGAAGATTTTCTATTAATTAATATGAAAAAGAAGATTTAATTACTTCAAAAAGAAGGCAAAGGTTCCCCTGATCTTAAGTGATACGCTTTAGATTGATACATATGTCGCGTAACAGTTTAAAAAGGTAATCTTTTATTTTAATATTAAAATAAAGAGAATTATTAAGTACGTTGAGCTTAGAAAGATTTAGGTGAGAACAAAATTTTTTCAATAATTCTTAATTTTTAAAAATAAAAATAAATAAATATCATTATGTTGATTATTATTATTATAGTTTTTTCAAATTAAGTTAAATAAATTTTCTTTTAAACAAAAGGTTTTTTTTTTTTTTTAATTTCCAAGATCTCGCGACACAATCAAAATAATTGGGGAAGCAGAAAGAGATGCGATTGTCTTGGGGCCGAGAAATTATCGAAGTTTGGGGCCCACCACGAGCTTTCGTGGCGGTCAAGAAGGATCCCCCGATACTGCACCGACCTCTCAACTTTCAATATAATGTTAACAGCTGTTAATGCTGCTGTCCTTTTGTCCAAATGTAATGATTTTATTTTTTTTTTCTTAAATATAAAAAAAAACATAAAGAGAAAGGAAAGGTGAACTGCAGCTCTTATGCGCTCATGTGCTAACAAGTTCTACGGGACGCCATTTGTCCCTCTCTCAGTCTACCGCCATGACATGTGCTGCTGCTTAATACATGGGCGGCCTTGTTTTTTAAAAATAAAAAATAAAAAATAAAAATATAATAATAATAATAATAATAATAATAATAATAATAATTTCCCAGCTGATTTTGAGCTGTAAAGCAATGGGATTATGAAATTTGACCAATTATTATTGGTAGGCTCACTTTAATCATTTTTGTGCCGCTTCTACTTGTGGCTCTATGACTCATACCATCCATTGGGAGACTACCCCAATATCACTAACTCAAAAGCTCATTGGTGATTTATTTCTTATTTAACTTGAGCTTATTATAGTAGGGTTTAATTTCACAAATTTCTTTTTTTGTTTTTTGTTTTTTTTTGGGATAATCTCAAGTTTGCCAGTCTCACCAAAAACGTAGAGGTATTTATATATATATATGCAAAGATGCTTTGAGAACTTTTTATATTGTTGAAGAAGCTAGAGACCAGTTAAGAAAAGACGCCAAATACTAACACCGCTACAATTTCTTTTTCCTGTACTGTTAATCAAAGCCGAATTGTAATGATAGCAGGTGAGTCGCAAAAAAATTTGGGTTCGTTAGATTAAATTAAAATTGACGTTAGGATGTCGCATTTTTCATTTATTTTTGCCCATTGGAAAATGTGTCATGGCGACATATTAATTGGTTAGGATTAGGAATTAGGCTCGAGTCTTTGCTTAAATTATGCATGCCACCAAGTAAAGCTCAATTAATGCTGGCTTTTCTCACGAGGGTATGTGTTAGTTAATTGAGCAAGGTGTTTGAAAACTTGACGCAACGATTCTTAACGGGTACCTTGACGTTATGTGCCACCAATCAACCGACTGTCTTTTCTACAAGTAATGGCAGGAGCAATCTTAGAGAATTGGTGAACAAAAATTTAATTTTATTTATAAAAAAAAAAAAAAGTGATAAATGATTTGGATTCTTGAAGGGCGGTTTAAATTTTGATGTGAAGTCAAGCCATTATATAAATTAAGTGTCCAAGAACAAGCGAGTGTAGGTCGGTAGGTAGATTAAAGGTTACTGTCAAGCGCAACAGTTAATGTTTTCCCTGTCAATTTAACCTTAACCTCCTGAAAAGGTCGAGGCCCAATTGTTCTCCCAACCCAGAAAAAGGAGCACGGTGATCCTCAATTACTCTAAATTTTGCTTGTACGACCCACATGTCCAGGACGTTTTGCAAGAGCCATAGCTTGTGGGGTGCTGGGCATCGGCCGATTGCCGTCAACATTTAATGTGATCTGCTACGGGATAATTGGACCGCTATGGATTAAATAATCCTACTTTGATCTCACATCGCACATGAAAATAACAGTTGAATCATGAGAAGAAAAATGTCGGTGGTCGTCAGGGGAATCCACCTCCAAAGCCTTTGGTACTTCGGTAGGGCGAACAGCCCTTAAACCAGAAAAAAAAAAAAAAAAAAAAAAAAAGGGGGGGCGGGGGTTTTGGAAACCTTCCCCTCTTTCTGCATTTCATTCTCTAGTCGGCCTGCCTCAAACAAAATGAGAATAAAAAGAGAGGCATATAGATTGAAAACAACAATAGCAGAACAAAGCAGGAAATAAAGATAAAAAAAATAACCCCAAAAAAATTAAAAATGGAGAGATCGTTCTGAATTAAAGCAAGCACAACTCAAAAATTTCGACAAACACATACACAATCATATAAAATAAAACCCATTGCTTACGCTGCATCCTAAAATATCTTTATCATTAGCATTATACCATTTTTTGCACTAAAGAAATGAAGCCCAGGCTGCCCTTGAGCAACTGGGAAGCTTCACTTATGGTTGGAATTGAAAAAGGAAGACATAGCTAGAGCAAAGGGCCAAAAGCTCTTCATTTATTGATCACCACTGCCAATTGAATCTCCATATCCACTGCTGTGGTAGCCAGCCACATGACAGGCCTGAATTAGTGGCTACGATAACTGTGGAAGGTTACTAAATAGAGTGCTATACTAAGCAGCACAATTAGAATGTTAACTGAATTATAAGGCAAGTAGAAGCAGAGTTGTTCATTAGGTGGCAGCCCACTCTTTTCGGATGTCAAAGGTATAGTTGATCTCCAAGTAGCACTTGTTATCATCATCAAGGAACTGAGAAATTCAAAAAGAAGATTAAGATATATGGTTAAAGACTAAATGAGATATTTTGAACCAGAGAAGAAACAGCAGCATTGAGATGATGTCAAATTTTTTATATTTTATTTTTCCCATCTACACCAAAATTTAAGGATAAAAATCATCATAGACCCATAACCTCAAAATATGATGGGCCAGATGTTCCATGCATAAGGACAGATTACAATTAATGGAAAAAGGATGTTATCCTCAAAAAAGGGTAGGTGGACAAATTAATAAATGTCCCACATCATAATTGTCAACTAGATGATAGCATAATTTACAACTACAGTAACATACCAAGATGAAGAAACAATGAGGGCACCTTTGAAAACATGTCTTGAAATGTCGTGGAGCATAATATTTCATGAGAATGGTCATTGAAATAGACGATTGGGCTAAGTTGGTCCACCAACTGAATGATAGAGTTTCATGAAGCCACACAAATGGTGCAATAGAAAAAGTGTAACCTCTGCAGTTTAAAGCATCCTTATGCCACTGTTTTTGATAATATGTTTACACTATATAGATTGAGAAAAATCTCAAATGACTCATAATTAAAATGGAACTGTAACAAAGGACTTAGATTCATGAGCATACAAAGGAAGAAAGGCCTTGGCATTAGGTTCGGGGGAATTTTAGGCTATGTTTAGCTCCAGTGGCTGTTACTTTTTAGAGAATCCAAAAGTAAATCATCAATCAAAGCTAGATCTACTTCCGATGTCTGAAAGATGTGTACTTGTCTTTCACTTTCAGCATCTTCCAGCAATACACAAAGTGGGGCGAAGTTGGAAAAAATGGGTATTGAGACAGAGAGGGAATAAAAAACATAGAAACTGACCTTGGATCTTGCTGAATATGATCCTCTTGCAAAAATGCCAGATGGGGTGGTCTCTTCTGGCATTACATGCATGTAAGGCTCTGGCTGAGGACTGAAGGTTCCAATCATCTCTTTTGTGCTGTCCACTGAAATTAAATTTACTTTCTAAGTAACAACATCCAAATGTTTTAAGCATATTTTAAACATACGCTGTGCCATTATTTAGAGTGCTTCTTACCCTTGACACCAGTTTTCCAGACAGTGTTGGAGTACTTGAGGCCAGATACAATGTTATTTCTCACAGTGAAAGAAAACTTCAATTTATAAGGACTTCCTTCTTTCAATGTAAACCATAAGCCCTTGGGTTTTCCATCCACAGGAATCGAAAGGACAATGTCAGGTCTTCCAGGAGAGACGATGCAAAGACTAAGAAATTTCACTTCTGGATCAAGAGTTTCTGCAATAAAATAATAATAATAAGAAGAAGAAGAAGAAGAAGAAGAAGAAGATTATACAGAGGGGAACAAAATGGGTGGGTTAGAGGTGCAAGGTTTCTGATTCTTAGCAAATATTATTCTAGACTGAAAGATAGGACTGCCATAATAGAAGTAAGAAGATTATTGTCACAAGTGCATCCAACTTGTCAGGAATGGATTTAGTCCAAACGCAGCACATCTGAGGTTGAAAATGCTCACTTCATATTTGCTAAAGGGTTTAATGAACAGACCAATTCCATCTAATCTTTCTCCTAAGTTGCAGGACTACCTAGCTGAGCAAGAGAGCTTCAGTTTGCTACTTTGCCTGCCAGGAGAATCCTGCAACTGGTATGGAAATTGTTCCTAACAGCACCAGAAAATGGATGCACGGTCAATGGAAAGACTGAAGAGACTAGACCTACCAATATTACTTAGCGTACAGTATTCAATTGACAGTTCTGATATAATAGTGCCCCCGGCAATAAAACCATGGGCTAATCTCATGCAATCAAAAAAGGCATATCTAAGCAGAAATGGAAGCCCACAACTGAAGAAACATAGATTGCTGCCACTCCTTGACAACGGAAAGGCGTAATGATATGCATTGGAAAGGTCCTTCTAAGCCTGACAAATAATACACCGGCGTGACGGCCTCACATATCAAAGGTCTGTACCCTGAACCAAAATTTCCTTGCCAAGCCGACCAAGCATTGGAGATGAAAGAAAAGAAATTTCTTGAAGACTTGGAAGACCAGATTCCAATAAAATATGAATTTCAGTTTGTGAAACAAAAGCACAACATTCACCTCCCACATTGTCAAAATCCACACTCCCGAGGAGCTGTTCCTTCCATTTCCTGAGGCTTTCATCATCCTGAACTTTCAAAATCCACAACCAACACGAACCAAGGAAAAAAAAAAAAAAAAAAAAACACCCCACCAAAATACATTATCAGAATCAGATTTATCCATATGCGGAACCAAAATGCTTATAAGAACGGAAAGAATATTTATTTTTCTAACTAAATTCCACAGAAGCAAAAAAGCAAGCAAACCTTATCCTTCTCAAGCTGTTCTTTCAGGGTGTATTGGGGACCAAGCTGAGGTTTGTTGCTTCCCTCTTCATCTTCGTCTTCCTGATCAGTTGCATACAGAGAAGACTCACTCGTGCGCCTGCTCAATGTCCCCCCTCCTCTTTCTGCTCCATCACCCTCATGATGTGCTGTTATTGTCTCCAGAACCCCACTCTTTTCCCCTTTCGCTCCCTCCTTCTCGTCTTCAAACCCCATACTACTGGAACTCGATACGGCTCCAACAGTCAGAGACATCAACTCATCAATAATGGCAGCTAAACACCAAGAAATACTACGCTATGCCAAATAGAGGATTTTTAAGAGATTCCTGGTTCAAGAGTAAAATGGAAAATGAGAACAGAGCTGTTTTAATCTTCCGTTGAAATACTTTTTTTTCCTTTTTTTGTGTGTCTGTCAAAAAGAGAAGAGGGACCACAAAAGGCAAGAGATTTCTTTTCTTTTTTTTGGGGGGGTTAGGAAATCCAACAGCAAAGAAGGGAAGGAGACCCACAAGACAAACAGGGGCGCAAGAAAGACAAAACAGAAACTGGACTTTTGTCTTGTCTCTTAGCTTTTGGGTGGTGGGGTTGGTATTGAAATGGCAACAACGATCGAGAGACAGAAAGGAAGACACAGAAAGATGGGCAGTTTTTGTAATTGGAGAGCAGGTCGTGTGGTGATCCGAATTACGAGAGAGAGAGGACCAAAGTTACAGGCTAAGATTAAGGGCGATGATGTTTCGGGGTCCTATTGACTTTTTCTTTACATAAATAGCGAGACCTCTACTATAAAAGCTTGGATATAGTTGTGGTTTCATAACCAAAATCAAAATGTTAACGAATGACTGATGCCAATTCCCATGCATTCATGCACGAATTTAGTGGTCCCAGCTGATCATCTCTTGACAAAACTTCAGCTTGCCTTCTTTTTTAACTTCCTATGATTTGTAGCGCGGTTCCTTGCTTAAGGTTGAATTTGGGTTCTTTGCTAGCTGTAACTGGCAACAATTAACATTAACGTAAGGAAGAGAATAACAGAGCTTTCCTTTGGAATTCAGAATTTCCACAAAGACACGATCAACTCTCGCAAATTTTAAGATACGAATGACCACCAAAAGATACTGATGCCCCAGTTTGCATTGGAAGAATCGAATCAGAAAAAATAATATTAGTAACTTTGGCCTTTTTTAGTCTGATGAAATCTATTGCGCAGGCAATATTCTCGTCCCTCAATGTCAATGAACTATATCCCTTCTGATCTCTTTAGCCATAAAAGATTTCTTTTAGGAGAAGCCTTTCAGAGGTCAAAGTCCAGAGAGAGAGAGAGAGAGAGAGAGAGAGAGAGAGAGAGAGAGGAGAAATGGCTTTCCTAATTAAATATGAACCTTTTGCCTTTCACAAAAGTTTGTTCTTCCCGCAACCCCATCTTTTGAAATCGCCATTAATTGTAAATACTAAATCTAAAAATAAAAAATAATCAATGCGTATTTAGAATTTATAAATTAACTGTTTATGAATGATGTGATTTGATGGTTGAGTCAAATCAAGATAGTAACTAACCCTGGCAACAATTGAAATGAAACGCTTTTACCTCTTTCGATTAAGAAAATAAATTACTCTCCTGTCAAAATAAGATCAATAACTCTTTTGATTATACTCAACCTACGACATGCTTTTCATACTTTTGCTTTTTGCTTGTCAGACGGGTGAGACTATGCTTCGTGAGGAGAACGGACGGAAGAGATGGAAGAAAACGGACCGGATGTACAGATTTCAATCAGTTAATTCTTTTTCTTTTTAATGATCAGATTATTGTCTTTGTTAGATGGGTTGGGGCCCCCATTACTCTTCACACCAATTGAAAAACATGCGATTGAAAAAAAATAGAGAAAATGGACCCAAAAAATAGAGAAAATTATTATATATATATATTCCCCCATCTCATCAGAAATATGTTTTTATTACTTATGATGGTTTATAATTTATCGTGTCCCTCACCAATTAGAAAGAGAGAGAGAGAGAGAGAGAGGGATCAAATATCACCTCCATAAGGAGAGGTGGCATAAATTTTGAAACCGGGTCGATAAGCTATAGTGCAAATGAATAACGAATTCGGCTCGTTCCGGCCTCTTGCTTAGATGGCCTGGGCCTGCTAACCCCAATTGGGCCCCTCTAAATTCCGTGACAAGCTCAAAAGGTTCCACCTTCGTCGGATCATATATATATATATATATTTGGGCTTTGGGCTGTCACATTGGAATCTGACTTTAAAATTAAAATTTAGTCAACAAAATACAAAGCATATGAATCCCCTTTTATTTAATTGGGTCAAAATGAATTCCCCCTTGCTGCTCAGCAAACCATGGAAAGCACGTAATCACGAATAATGGAGAGCAACGACCCTTTCGAGCCTCTGAATCGAGTCTCGTAATTGGATCGACGGGGGACAGGGGTCCACGTTTCTTTTGCATTGAAAAGACTCCAGGCACATCCAATAATGACGTGGAAACAACACCATTCCACGTGGTCGGTGGCACGATCGATACGTGGCACGATTCTATTGGATACTAAAGCTGCAAGAGTACAATGTGGGCTCCATCCATGGGGCCAACCCACCGCCCTAATAGACATATCTTTTCCACTTTAGTCTTTACAGGCTGAGCCAGCGGGCACTGGTGGTCCTTGCCACTGTTTTGAGGATTTAAGAAATGAAGGAGCGGCAAGGAGCAAAGAATCATGGCATGCCGGTAGCGTACGAAGTTTTCAAGTTTGCAGGCGTATTTGGCATAGGGATCCACAATATCACTAGTAAATTTCATGGTACGATCACCAATGTGACTGGTAATCAATTAATTGAGCATTACAAAACTTTAATTTAATTAAGAAAACTTTTTATTTTTTAAAAAATTTCTATGAAGTAGATTAATTGAGCATACATAAAAAAAAAAAAAAATTATTTTATTACTTTATTTAAGAAATCTAAATGGGCTAGATTGATAAAAGAGACCTGACTCATTCCCAAATTCTGGAAGTCTTGCGCGGACGTATCACAATTGCAAAGGTGAAAGGAAAGCAAAATAACAGCAGTGAAAGAAATGGGGGAGAGAGGAAAGCATGGACGAGCGGCTGCCCTAATCAGGTCACCTACGGAACCGACTGCACAAAGCTCGCAAGCACACAAAACCAATAGGGGGGACACGAAGAAAACGGTGGCCTCTATTATTAAAGCCCTTTTGTTCTGCAAACCCAAAGGCAACAAAGTACTAATCAATCTGCATTAAAAATAGGGAAAGCCTGCTCTTCGAGAGCCCTTTTGACATTATTACGAAAGCATGCTAATTCCCTTGAATTCCGTGAAATTAGGTGTCAAATCCCAAGATTCCTCGAGTGCACAGTGTACACACCTCTTCTTAACACTCTCCCTCCCACCCAAACTTGAAGCCCCGCCAGCTTGGTACATCTCTATATAAACCCTCTCCACTTTGATTATCTCTGCATCAACTACTTGATCAACCCTCGTAGCAATAACCTCTTGCCTTTGTGACACTTTGGTTCATTGCCTTCTATTCCGGTATTTGAGCTAAATCTTCTTTCGAGTCTCAATTATGGCCACTGCCGAGGTAACCGATCAATGTATCCTAGAAATTGTTTTAGTTGAAGTTTATATGATCTTAAAAAAAGGGTCAAGTTGTCAACTGGTTCTCTGAGTGAATTCTCTTCTATGTCATCTGGCAGTAGTCAACGCAATGAATATCATGATCAACAACTAGTTACAATACATGTATATATATATATATATATATAGATATATATAGAGAGAGAGAGAGAGAGAGAGAATTGACCAGCTATTTTGTGGCATAAAAATTTGGTATAAATATATTCGGAAAGCAGCATTTTGGTGTTGCTAATCACCTGTCTCTTATACACATCTAGATGTGTATAAGAGACAGGAATTGACCAGCTATTTTTTGGCATAAAAATTGGGTATAAATATATTCGGAAAGCAGCATTTTGGTGTTGCTAATCACCTGTCTCTTATACACATCTAGATGTGTATAAGAGACAGTATATAGAGAGAGAGAGAGAGAGAGAGAATTGACCAGCTATTTTTTGGCATAAAAATTTGGTATAAATATATTCGGAAAGCAGCATTTTGGTGTTGCTAATCACAGATCATTTCGCAGCTTGGAATTAGATATCCGAATTTAGTATTGTTGCATTCCATCATGCAAAATCGTATTTCTTGTCAATTTACAGGCATTGATTGGCCCTTTTCTTAGCTTTTTTCCTTTATCTGCGGATTTGCATATGGTCCTGCAGGTTGTATCAGCACAGACTGCACTTCCTGAAGAGAAAAAGGATGAATCAATAAACATATCAGAGACCCCCAAAGAAGAAGCTGTGGCCGCCGTGCCAGAACCAGAACCAGAGCCAGCCACTAAAGAGCCAAAGACAGAAGATACAGTTGTAGCATCCGAAGAACCTGCGGCACCAGAACCTGAAGCAGCAGCTGAGGTTGAGACTAAAAAGGTGATGGAAGAAGAGAAGGCAGTGAAAGAAGAGCCAGCAGCAGAGAAAACTACCGAAGAGGAGATTCCAAAGGATACACCTGAAGCAATTGCTGGGGAGACACAAAAAGAGACTCCAGAAGAAACACCAGAGCCTGTTGTTAGTGAGGAGCCTAAAGAGACTGCTGAGTCTGAAAAGGCCGTAGATGCAGCAGAACCAGAAACTGCTGTTCAAGATCCAAAAGAAGAAGTTAAGGGAGAAGAGAAGCCTGCTGAGACTAAGGAGGCCACCGAAGCAGAAACCCCAGTTGAGGAGAAGACAGAGTAATGGTCAACTTCTGCTAGTGTGCTTTTGGTGAAAGTTTGTCTAGTGGTATTTCTAGCTTGCATCTTGAATATCAAGTTCCACGAGTTGTTATGTCTAGCTAGTTTGTGGTTCAATAAGAATTACTCTAGATTCATGAAGTATGGGAGTTCTAGTTATGGAGGTGTCCCACTTGGACTTCATCGGTGTGAACTCACCCTATTGCAGACATGCATTGGCTCAGTTGATGTGCGCCAATTTTGCCATATGGGCTGTGTACATTGGCTCCAAGTTGGTTGATGAGTTGTATTGTGGTTGATGACGTTAAAAATAACAGTATATGTTGGAAATGTTTTTATTTAATAATAATAGCACATATTCTACTTTACTTCTCTACTTCTACATTTAATGAAACTGGTTTAAAGCCTTGATTCCCTTTTCATGAATTGTGAGAATTTCTAACTCGACAAACAGATCAGCCTATTTATCGTCGAATAATAACTATCAAAGTCTCCTATCAACAGAGAGAAACAAAGCATCAAGAGGGAATTTGGATTAAATTTACGGTTGCACGTAGCTCTCTAGCCAATGCCACGTGTTATTACATCATACCCATTGCTGCATGCACATCGGAGTTTATAAATAAGACCATCAATCAAAATGCTACCCTTCTAATTTTTTTTTGTTTGTTTTCCTACCCAGTAACATGAGTTAAATTAACATCGGGATCTAACTTCTTAGAAACCGAAGGACTTGAAATAGTTCATTACTCGCATGTGGGGCATGCCTATATAATATGTTGTTCCCCCCCCCCCCCCCCCCCCCCCCCCCAAAAAAAAAGAAAAGAAAAAAGAATTAATGTAGCTACAAGCCCATCCAGTTGACACACAACCCAGCAACAGTTTGGGCAGGCCATGAAATGCCGATCCAACCCAGAAAAACAAGCACAATAAAAAACAAAAGACGACTGGCGAGCCGGTTGACTGAAATGTCTGGGCTAGCCAACTTGTCGGGTCGGCGTCATCCCAGCAATCAACCGATCATCACCACCGATGATGACGGAGGAGATGTCCATAAATTCCAAACGAACATCATTAATGTAATCTTGAATGCTTGATTTGGGGGAAACTTTTCCCATCCTTTTTTTTTTTGCCCCTCTTATTTCCTGATTTCAAAAGAAGAAGAAAATAAAAAAGGGAATGGGGAGAGGAGATTAAAAAAAAAAAGTATTTATTTTTTTCAAGAAAAAATTATTATTGAAAAAATATTTGATCTCCTCATATTTCGGCTGAATTTTTCCAAATTAATTGGGTGGACAATGACAACCCCAATTTTTGAAGCAAACATTCATTAATTTATAATAATCTCGATATTCTTTATTACTGAGATGTATTATATCACCTAACAATAGAGTTGCCAGCATAACTATATCATAAAAGCTGCTGCAGAAAAAAAAAAGAAAAAGAAAAAAGAAAATAAAAATGCTGTAGTTCTCTTACAGTTAGAGAATACTAAATGGATAAACCTAAGTATGGGTCATCCGCATGTTATGATCCGCTGTTTGAGGAAATCTTCACCGCGCTTGGATCAACATGTCAATGTTCTGGAGCATTTTAGAGCACCAGACCAGCTTGTTAATGTCGTCACCGATTTAGCTTCCGAAACCTGGAACTTTTGTTCATTGTTGTAGTTAGGCTTTGCTTTGCCTATCCCAGTCTGGACAAAGGAAGCTCCATTTGCAAATACGTCCCCAACAGAATAGAAATTCCACGGCCCACTCATGCCATTGACGCCATTTCTCCATGTTACCTCCTTGTTTCCTGATGCTGGTGCAATAAAATAGTTGGCCTCGCTTTTGATACTGGGCTTCATGCTTCCCCCTATTGCATATTGTTGCCATCCTTGATATAGATTGTTGGCCACGTGTGCATAGCCATGGCGGACCCTGCATTATTACCGAGTCCGATAAATTTAATTAGTGCCACGTACGATCAATCGTGAGTTTAGGTGCATTAAAGAGAATCTGCTCGGCACAGAAACTGGAATGCAATAACTAATTATTACCTCGGCATTCTTTGGTTGCAATTGGGACCAAAGTGATTGAAGATGACAGTCACCTTCATGTTCTTGTCCCTCAGGAATCCATCGTCGTGTCCGAGAAGCATAACCTTGTCCTGATCTTTAAACCAGTTGTTTGATACGGTAACATCGGTAGATCCACGAGTGACATCTAGAAGCCCATCCTCGCATGCATAAAGGGTGTTGTGGTCGATCCAAACCTTTGATGCTGTGACCAACCTGATTGCATCGCCATCCATCTGGCCTATTGGCATTACAGCTCCATCTGGTCCCATTACTGAAGTAGGTTCTTGAGACTTGCAATGATGAATCCTGAGGCCATGGATGATTACATCGGTTGCCTGAAAAAGACCGAAAGCTCAGAGTTTTTAGAATGTTTGCAATGTAATTGACTACGGCAGGTAAAGAATTATCATGCTTATGCATGATTCTCTCTTCTATTGCATATACCTTGTAGGCCACTAGGCATCCCTTGCCTGAAATGTGAACGTCAACACCACGGCCATCGAGGGCAGTAAAACTACTTATGAGCAAGGGTCTTTGAAGTTTGATATCCATGTTCCCTTTGAAAGTGATCCACACTTTTCCATTGATCACGGTAGCTCCATATCTCAAAGTCCCTGGTCTGGGGTTCAATGGATCGTCACTAGGATCGGTTACTTTGTAGCGTATAAGACCGCTTCCAATATTGTTAGTCATCTTTCCTGCAAAACCCACAGAGCAGGTGGCAAGTTGCTCCCGGGTCCTCCGCCAATTCGGATTCCCCCGCCAGCATTGATCAATGGCATTCATCTTTCCAGCACGACAGGCGTTGGGATTGAAGCAAAGAGTGACAACAACAATAGCAAAAGAAATGAGCCATGGTGTGGCTGCGGCCATATTTTCACACTTATCAGGACAAAGCGATGCAGAGAAGGGGTTAGAAAATTGGAGCAAGCAGAAGTAGAACGAACTGTGGAGGAGTTGGATGGGGAGAAGTCCCTTTATATAGGGGAGAAAAAGGGGAGTAAGATGCCATGATAGTTAAGATGGGGTGGCGACGGTCGAGGTATTTAGTTACAACCTTGGCTATCAATGGAAAAGAGGAAACCAGAAACCAAAACCCACCTTGCTATTACTATTTTTTGAATACTGAGGAGCACTGAGAAGCAAGAAAACTTTTGTGTAACTACGAATTATATTTAGAGAGTTAATGTGTGGCCGTACTGCCATCTTTACTTCTTTAGATTTTAATTTTATCTCCCAAGTTGTTAAGAGAATTGAGATAAACATGGTGTGCTGTTGTTAATTCTGCGGCTGCATTCGTTGTGGGTAAAACTTTGTTTTTTGTTTTTTTTTTTTTTGCTTTCTTGAAAGCCCAATCTGGTATTTGGGCCTAATGGTCCAGATGACAGTTTATTAGAGAAGATGAGCCCCAAACGGGACCTTCAAGTGCGGAACATATTGGGCTTGGACCTTATACGGGCCAATTTTAATGGGTCAATGGCAATCGGTTATTTATCCAAATTGACAGATACACCCAAATGTGACGCGGATCGGGCAACCTTATTTCTGCCTTGTGGATTATTAAAATTTGCTACTGTATATATTTTGGAACTTAAATGCAAAGGTCTTTTTTTTTTTTTAATTTGTTTGGATTAATTTTAATAACACTTTATTATAAAATCATATTTTTACTAACAATATAACACAAGATTTTTTTTTTCTTTTTTTTCACTACATTTAAATTTCAGTATATTCTTTGTAATTTTCAAAAATATGGTGTGTAAAATTCAATTAGCCATAAATTTAGTATGTCAGGTGTAATTTTCCTGTAAATTCTCACATAAATTTCATTAATCTCAATATCTTATCTCCTTTTTTGAAGAGAGAGAGAGAGAGAGAGAGAGAGAGAGAGAATTCAAAGGGTTTTATTTCAAACTGTGGCTGGGCAGGGACTTCAATATCCGCACTCTTTCTTTTTCTGCCACAAAAAAATTCTTTGACATAATGCGCCACTCCTTTCTTCGCTGTTAGATCAACTACCAATTTGATGTCGTGAATGGGTCCATTGATGTGTCCTCCATGCCACAGCAAGGTGAACATTTCGTACAGCATTTAAGCTTTGCTCTTATGTATGCACACAAATGAACTGTTTTAAGTATTTTGATTTTCTAACATAACACCTGCCCACTTGTAAGAAAATTTCTTGGGGTGCTTGAATTCAGGCAAAATCTTTCATGGTATATCTTGAATTATTCTGCGCAACAAAATTGGACATACTTTCCAGGTATGAATGAAGTTAGGTCATCTAATGGCCAAACAATATTTTCCAAGTATGAATAAAGGCAGACATATTTCATAGGCAGTTCATGGGGAAGACGTCTAGGTTTCAAGAGCCTCTCTAACCAATACCGCAAAGTAGTAAACCCCACCGCCAACCTTTTTATTAAAAAAATGCATTAACCCAGGATTTGGAGGTTCTCGTAGGGATTTTACCTTCTTCTCTTCCGAACATGTTCATTGTTCAAAGCCAAAACAGTAATTTCACAAAAAAATAAAAATAAAAAGTGGTCAATATCAAACCCGTGATTTCCGGAAAGGTTCTAAGGTGGCCATGATCCAGTAATTAATTTCGGGGATGAGGGGCATGTGAATTAAATTCGGTTCAATAATGTTATTGGCTAGTTGCTCAAGTTTCCCATACATTCAACAAGCAAAAAATGGTTTGCAATTTTGTTTATTTATTTAATAAAAGGTAATTGTAATTTAAAATGTTTAGACGAAACAAACGAAAAGGGTTTGTGTTGTCTCATTGGAGAAATTAAAGGAAGATAAAAGTAGGAGAAAAGAAATTTTTTAATTTTTTTTAATCAAAAAAGGAAGGATAAGAGGAGACTCTCGGATGGGAAGAAGTAGAAAGTGGGCACCTTACCAAAGGCAGGGAGGAATACCTTTGGGCATTTTTGGATTACGCACTGGGAAACTTTCCAAAGCAATCTTTGTTTCTTAATCAAAAAGCATGAAGCAAAGATGACTCTAAACAAATATATACTTCATTAATGATTTACAATTAGCTTTTTTTGTAGTTGTTACATAGTTGTTGTTATCTGGCTGGTGAGTTGTTGTCCATGGGAAAATTTTAGCAAAGTGCAGTGCGGGATGCCCTTTTCAACTAGCTGACACTGAGGCTTTTCAAATCAACTAATGGTCCTTCGATTAAATAGTAATATAATTTTTGAATTCACAAAAGGAAAATAGAAAGCCATTTGGCTCCAACCAAGAGTCTTCTTTTAGTTGCTTTTACTCTGTCATGCTTAAATTGCAATTCAACTATTTGTGCAAACGCCCTCAGGTCACAAAAGTTTTATTGTTGACCTGATTGACAGTGAGCATTCTTTTACACGAAGTGTGAGATGCCCTCAAAGAAGAGAAGTCGCCATACACCAGCTTTCTCGAGTCAAGAATTGCTACTCATTCCAGACATCTACCATTAATTTGCAGGTTTACTTAGAATCCCAGGCATATTGTTAACGACCCATATTATTTTTTCTTTCTGAGCAAGTTAATGACCCATATTAAGAACATGGCAATTTTGTCCTCCACGAGCACCGAGTTAGATTTAAGATTTCAAAGCACTTGATTTGGATTGACTCATGACCGGTTACAAAGCCCTTGTTGGTACTTTACCTAGTATTCGTCGTTTCAAGATGACATTCAATGTACCCCAAAAAAAAAAAAAAAAAAAAAAAAGGGATGACAAGAGAGATCAAGGGACGAATTTCAATTCTTGTGATGGATCAGAAATTTATCTATAAAGAGATACATACAGATGTGAGGCATGCGTGTAATCAATTATTTGGATGTACATAGATATGAAGCATGCAAGTAAAGTCTAGGAGACAATGTAGAACTTTTAACAATGATTTCTGTTTCGGAATGAGGATTGGGAAGCAAACTCACATCAGAAATCAATGGCCATTTCTTCGTATTTGCACTTCAGTATCCATCAAAGTGGAGTGTTAATCCAATTGAGGCTACCCACGTGGGCGAAAGTTTCAAACCATTTTGGTATCCCCTGCAACATGAGGTCCTTGAATCTTCCCTCCTTTGGGTCAAAAGAAACCAGAACTCTGCTTTTGTATTCCAACAAAAGCTCACCATTCTTCAAAAGGCATATAACTCTAACAAATCTTCCTCTTGAAGAAGTATTCTTGTAGGATTTGTAAGGTCGATCCAGCGTCTGCTTCAAACCCTTTGGCATGTAAGATCCAATGCTATACTGTTTGACCCAAGAAGACTCTACATTGTACTCTTTCATGACCCAAATCTCCATTCTTCCGTGATTGCAATAAGCACAAGCAGAAAGGCAGCCCCTCAGAACCACAGCATGATAGTTATACCTCTTTAAGCCACCACAGGCCGGTTTAGGTACTTCCCTGAATTGCTCATCGGCCAAGTCAAAAGAGACCAGCCGGCGGGAGGGGTTGTGGGCCGATGGCCTAGTAACCCAATGAAGCCTTCCATTGACCAAGGCCTCCGACGGCCGGCGAACCAGCCTGTAAGATACTTTGCCAAGACTTCGCCACATGGGGTTTCCTAGAGTTAAAATTTGAACCTCAGACTGAGGATATATGATCCTACGGGCACGAGGATAGCCCCCGTGTCCATTCCTGTAATAAATAACCTTGATTACCTTGTACATCTTTGTCTTTGGATGGAAACCGAACCCAAAGACCACTTCTTGATCAAGATATTGCAAAGACTTTGGAAGCTCCGTGTAGTCCCCGGTGAAAGGATTGTAAACATACAAGGGATCAATGTACAACGAATCAGACAACAGCAGCAAACCGTTGCATGAGCCTACCACATCAAACTCTGGCATCAAAGGCCAAAAGGGTACATGGATTCTTTTCACCTCCCTTTTTCCTTCATCATCCTGAGCGGAAAAATCCACAAAGTTGAGCCGGCTCCTGATAGGAATGTCGCAGTGAATTATCAGACAAGGATCAGACATCTCAGTTCTGGAAGCCAAGTACAAGTTTTTAAGATGAGGATCTTGTGCCAAAGCTCGCCAGGATCGGCAAACACACTTGAATTGGACCACAGAAGTGATTGGCAGTCTTAAGAGTATATCATCGATAATCTCGCGTGGTAAATTTTCCAGTCCAGTCGCAGGTGGATGATCATCGTCATCTTCAAGATCGCTCCTTTTCCTTTTGCCTGCAGGTTTCTCGATATCCAAGTCCATCGCCAACAAGAGCATAGACTAAAAGAATACAAAAAAAGACAAAGAGGGAGTTGTGAGGTAAATTGCAGCTGCAGATAAGCATGGACCAAGAGGGCATGAGTCTGGCCGATCAAAGAAATGTTAAAAGTAGACGGAAACCACAGGGGATATAGGTCTCGGATGGGATCCACCACCGTTGAACGGTTCTCCATGAAATTACAGGGTTGGTTCTCTTGTGGAAAAAAATAAAATAAAATAAAAATAATAAATAAAAGGTAAAGCTGATGGTGACCCCATAAATCTCCACCGTCTAGATAACATGTGGGGTTCAATAAAGACCAATGGTTATCTATGTGAAATCTGCACCATCCAATATAAAGATTTCATGGATGGCCATTCGTTGATGCAGAAATTGCAAAACACAAGTCCTATCCTTTGTCAATGGGACACATGGGCTCATGGCTCCTGGCCCGGCAATACTTGGCCCATGAATAGGAACAAGAATTGACGCATAATCTAGTCACATATGAATCTCTCTCTCTCTCTCTCTCTCTCTCTCTCTCTCTCTCTCTCTCTCTCTCTCTCTCCTGTCTCTTATACACATCTAGATGTGTATAAGAGACAGCTCTCTCTCTCTCTCTCTCTCTCTCTCTCTCTCTCTCTCTCTCTCTCTCTCTCTCATCCCTTTCGGTTTCAAGGGACACACATGCGTCCGTCACAAAAAAAATGTTAATTGTTTTTTCAGACGCTGAAAATCTCTTGGCAGAACCTTTTTTATTTATTTACTTATTTATTGAGAAATATTAAAATCGATACACTTTTTTGTCAATCGAATAGTACAAATGGCGTTTTAACGTCTATTACAAAATAATAATAATAAAAATAAAATATCAAATGTAAACACTCAATTAAATAAATGTGTTTGAATAAAAAAGATGTGCATTTATCCAGTAGTCTATTATTATTATCTATGTTGCCAACCTTCGTGTGTCAACATAATAAACGCGAAAATAATTTCTAGAGTGGGGTCCATGAAATTAAAAATTCCTAAAGATCCAAAATAAGAGTCATGGCAGGCTTTAATACTAATTTCGTTAATAATAAATGCAAAGCATCCAGAGACCAAAACGTTAGCCAGGCAAAATCAAAATCATCAAATAGACATTAGACTTCTATGGGAAAGTGCCAAGCTAAATCATGCTCTGGGAACTAGCCGCACCCAAAGAAACCTATAAAGAAACTAGCCCCCAGACAAATGGAAAGGGCATCTTGTCTACAGTCGACTGTGCCAAAGGAGGCTAAAAAATGAAGTAGAATAATCAACGGTTTGATGTCAGTTGCCATGTGAACCTGCCTGGAAGAAATTTCCAGGAAGAGGGTATTGCATTTCGGTGGCTAGTAATACGGTTCATACCGAATATCCAAACCAAGAGGTATCAAATATTCTGATATTTCCTTTGACAATTCTTTGTTTGCATGGCTGTAATCTTTTTCTTTTTTCTTTTTTCTTTTTTACCTCTTTCTTAAAATTAATTTAAAGAAGCGCTGCGTATACACAGCGTTATCTTTATTTTTTGATAAATAAACTGAAATTTCATGTTTGAAGTATAAGTGCTATTAGACTCAATTATTTTGGTTAGGATAAGTGAAGCGGAAAGTCTTCGTTATCTTACAAATTATATAGTTTGTAAGATTCCGATTTACTTATTTAAACATTAATCTAGTTTTATATTTCCCCTCGGCCCTATGGATCCCAAAAATATTCAGTCGGGGAACCTCAGTTTTGTCGGGTACGCCCAATGCTTTAATTTGCTCCGGGCTACAGCAAGACCCGGGCATGACAACGATTTGTGGGTTTTTGTGCAAACCCAACCAATCTGATCCACAAACCACATTCTATTCGCCTTTTTAATTGTCATTTTGCCAAAAAAAAAAAAAAAAAGGGTCCCGACGAGGAGGAAATTCCTAGGAAATGAGTCATCCGCTTCATTTATGAGTTTTTAACCCATGAGGTAATCAAAAGGACTGAGGCTACTGACATGAGCAGCACCTTCAAAACAATTCAATTTGGCATTCCCTGAATTTCAATGTCGCTGAATGTTCCACGACTTGGATCATATGAAACCAGCCCTCTGCAATGGGTATTGCAATAAAACCATGGCCGAGGCCTAATGTATTATTCAATGGTACATGGAGCTACGTCACACTGTTGTATAAAATGTTAGGAGGCGCAGAAGGTCCAAAACCACAACATCAAATTTCAACCACAGGATCGTTTTTTCCAATGAGGATTCTTATGTATTTGTTACTCTCTGCCAGGCGTTCCTGCTAATTGCTGATTAGCTCTCCACCTCCAGCACGTGAAGCCCTGGAGTTGAAAATGATGCAAACGAGCATGTTACACCTTGATAAAAATCTACCGAATATATTGAAAAAAAAAACAAGAAGAAGAAGAAGAAGAAAAAAGGCCGTAATTACTATAATAGAAATGTTACTGGAATTTTGAGAGATAATTGATGGACCCCAGGACTTGCATTGTTCCATACACTGTCGGGGGTCGACCAGTCGGCGTTGGTGGACGAGACCACGAGATTTCTCGCGTCTGACCTGTCGGCGTTTTGTCGATTCCCTGATTGATTTCCGAACCCTGACTTTTTCTTCATTTTAATTTAACGGGACATTTATGGTTGTACTTGACGGGCCTCTCGACGACGACCGAGAAATCTCATTGGGGGCCCAGATATCTCGTTCTCGGCCTGTTTTGCCTTATGTTTCTCAATTATTATTGTGCCTCTTGAATAAAAATGCTAATATCGGCTGGGTTCAGAAGACAAGAACTTCAAAAAAGAAATGGGCTTTTAACCCAACGAGACATCCAATAATGCAGAAACCAGAATTCTTCCTGGTAAATGGAGATGAAAAAGGAGTTGCCAGTGAACTAAATGGGTGAAATTTAGAGTCAAACTTCTAGTAGTTTCGGGTGGGGGAAAAGGGTTGTTTGCAGCCTACAATATATCCATTGCAGTTTGATCATAAGCCTCCAAGTGTCCAAATTAAATATCTTTGACAAGAACAATAGGAAGAAAAAAATATGGCACCAACAGACCATTAACGTAACTCAAACGTTCCTTTCTGTGGATTATTACGAGGGACAGCTGCTGCTGAACGTCTCTTCCATGGGGTGGTTGAAGTCCAACCCATAGAATAAAAAAAAAAAAAAATTATTTCTCTCAAAATTTGTCTTGGGTGAGCCCAGGAAAGCGAAGGACACTTGTCGCTGCCTTAATTTCGGATATCAAAACCTGTCTAACGCCACGATTGTGCCTAGACATAAGAAACGTGGTCTCTGGGGGTGCATTGAACATCGAAGGCATTCTGGGTCTGGGCACTTGAATTTGAGCTCACTAAAAGCTTTGGGCCACGGCTATACCCAAACAGACTATTGGTTTGGACATTGGACGTTAAAAGAACCAGCGGTAGGCCTGGGCTTTTATCAACGTTGTTGAACTGTTGTCCAGATGTCCAGTACCATGTCCGAAGAATCTTTTAGAACATAGCCCTAGTAACGACGCCTCATTTCAATATGTCCACATGCCAAACCAAATGGGCTACCCCTTCGGTCAAATCATGAAAATGCTAACCAAGTTTAAGGGCCCAATGGGCTTTAGGCTTACACCACACCACAAATTAAAAGCACAAAGCAAGTCGATTTCCCAAAGCACCAAAAGGAAGAGAAAAGCAGAGAGGTGACGCTACGATGAGATTGGGTGAAATCATATCGTGTTGAGACGCGTTGGGTAACACTTTATTTGGGTGAATTCACACCCAACACCCAAATAAATGTTTTGTTACAGGCCCATCATTTTTTATTTTTACTTTTGGCAAATGGCCTAAAGAAAAAAGGAGGAGTCTTCAGCATTACTCTCAGTGACTCGCCCACCAGTGTTTTTTTTTTTTTATTATTATTTTGATGTAACGCACGGCCGCCAAACATCTCGCACATAAAATTAGCCCATCTTCCAACTTTCATGAAAAATGGCTAAAGTAAACCCTTTTCTTTGTTTACGAAGAGACGAGAATGCTTATGGGGCATGCTCCCAAGTTTTGCTTGGTCAGCCGGCTAACATGAACAATTACAGCCAATATATATATATATATCACTTGTAAAATAGTTAGTGGTTAAATATTAGTAGAAAGTGGGACGTTTGGATGTACCACAATGGAATATTTTGCACTCAGTGGAAGGTCTTGGCAGCTGAGAAGATTTAACCCCCTGGTCTCTCAAAGTCCCTTAGACTTAGAGACCATTTTGGGCTAGCCAAGTGGTTTGATCAATAAATATTAACTGTGCCTTCTTTTCTGCAGTACAACAAAATTTCATTTTTTACTTTGATAAAAAAGTATACTTAGTGGAAGGGCGTCTAATTATCCATTCCCACAATAGAAAATGGAGTCGTTTGACTTAGCAATATCCCATGTCTTTTGTATTAATGTTGCTATTTAAAACAATGCTCTTTGGTACAGAAATTGACTTGAACTTGAAGATGGCGGATTTTGACTTCCATTTTCTTGTTAACTTGTAGTGGCACTTAAATGGGATATTAGGTAAAAGCTTGTTAATTAAATTTGCCGACAATGAATATTCTTTTATTAGAAATCTAATGATGGATCGATTTGTGCGCTAATAGTTTGGGGTATTCCTATATGCTACTCATCATACATATCTCGTGAAGATAATATAAACAAATGACAGAAGAAATAACTAGAAAAAAATGTAATTTTCATTTTTATTATTCTTTTAATCTCTATTTTTTTATATAAATATATAAAATATTATTTATATTAATATATCTATTATTAAAATTGATCTTATAAATACTCACGATCGTAGATTTAATAGTGATACTCAATTTTCATATATATAAAAAAAGTATTAAATTAAATACATTACTTAAAAATATTATAATTATCGTGTATACTTGTAAAAATTATCTTAGATTATATTTTATTTATATGTAAAATATTTTAATTTAAAATAAAAATTAATTATCATGCGATAATGATAATGTATTTATATGGTAACTGATTTTTTTTAAGTAAACTATGAAAATTATGAGTTGTCTAATGTAAATTGATTATATTCTATATAAAATTATTTTCCATAAATAGCAAACATTTCCATCTTCAACATAATACAGAACCATGGGTTTGGTTCTGTAAAAGGATACAAATAATGGGCTCAAAAGAAGGAGAAGCTATTCAGTTCAATTCAGAACATGCTAAAATGTTTAATTCGCCAAATTTAAGTGCTTTCCATACCCCCCCCCCACCAAAAAAAAAACAGAAGGCAGCTTTGTCGGCACGTTAGCCTAGCTGGGCATGACTCGGTTCGATTTGGTTTTAATCTCAGTTTCAAACCGACAATTCTCGTTACAAGATTAAGGGAGAACTTAACCGAACTGTAGGTTGACGGTTAGCTTTGAACTGTCAATTTTGGTTCCAATTTCGGTTCAATTAAAATTTTGGTTTCAGTTCAGTTCAGTTTGGTTCAATATTTATGTAGACTATTATATTAAAGATAACTTTAACTGTCAATTTTTATTTATTTTAAAGAATAATTCAATAAAAAATTTCAATTTTAATTAAAAATTGCTAGTTAAACTCTCGGTTTACGGTTTCTAGAGGGACAGAATCTTAGTTGAACTATTTCTCTCTCCAGGGTTCCGGTTTGAATCGAAGTTGGATCAACCAATTCTGATTTCAAAAAATAGTTCGGCTCTGTTTGGTTCCGGTTCAAACCAAAGCCGCGGGAATGTAGGCTGAGCTGGTTCAAACTATTGCAAAAAAGAGACCAACGGAGGTGTTGAAGAAGAAAAAAAAAAAGAAAAGAAAAAAGGCAGGCCATTAGCTGTTTGTGATAGGCACTGGCACTAACAAAATCACCACCGATTTGGCATTCATCAATGCAATTACCCATCTTTAAAAAGCCAGCATCAGCTGCCCTTGTCTCTCACTCGTTCGACCCTCACCCCACTAATTAGTCTAAGCAAGCACGCACATATATCCCGGCCAGGCCGCCTGCCAGATTGCCTCAGGAGCATGCAGAACATTAGGAAAAGTTCCCAAGTGGCCGATGAGAGCATGTTTAGAGGAGTGAATGGAGCAGCTGCTGGTCAGTGTCCAATCATGGATAGGGCGCATAGACGGAACGGCTTCTCTGCCGTAGTTGGTATTGTTCTTGCGCCACTCACCATTCTTTCTTGCTTCTCGGAACCTCGTGTCAATGGGGCCGATGGCCTCTGGCTGTCTGGTGAGTTTGAGCATCTCTCAGAGATGAACCATCTTATGGCAAACGAAAGCATGCGCTATGCCATGTTGATGTAGACTCGTGTATATCTCTAAGGAAGAGTGCTGTTAGGCCTTTGAGAAAGAGTGCGCAAATTTTGAGCTTAACATTACTCTGTCTTATCACCTTTATACTTGTTGAAGAATGGCCTTTCGTCTTCTTCGATGTTTTAGTGGATGATGATCCATTTAAAAAAGCTCATCTTTTGGCATCAGGTTGGATGATCCATTTATAAGAGACGACATTATATCATTATAGTTAAGAGTTATAAGCATCCAATTGGTTGTTCCAGCGTCACATAAGCTCGTTTGGCTGCTATTTCTTACCTTGGCCCTGGATTTTCTTGTGAAAAAGTCCAAGTATTGATTTGGCTTTTTTTTCTTTTTCCCAAATAAAAATCAATTACCGTTACAACTGGGAAACTAATCCGAGTAATTTAATAGAGGGTAATCGAGAAAACGTGAAGGAATGGAAGAAGCTTGAAACGAGTGGCGCTTTATGTTTGCCTTTCTGGATAAGTGTTTTTAACAATTGCAGGCAATGAATGTGAGAAAACACTGTCCACGGAACAGAAAGAAGATTGAAACTAGTGGGGCTTTTCTGTTTTGGCCTTTCTGGAACAGAGCGATTTGTATCTTTGCCGTAAAGTTAAAAAAGCTAACGAAACTGAAAATCATGAGCCTTGGCTTAGAGCTTTACCAAAAAGAGAGTAATTGTTGATGACTATCATTTGTGCCCAAACACATTGTGAGTCCAATTCCTTTAATGCCTTAATTTTCAGGGAATCATATAATCTAGACTTGAAAAAAAGGAGCATCCAGCCGGAAAGCTTTATTACATGGTTCATTTCCTCTAGACCATAATTAGCCCACGTCCATCATCGTATAGCTTCTGCTTTTGTCTGTCATTAGCAAAGAAAAAAGAGTGATTCTCTGGCCAAACCTTTTGCTTTTGTTCTGTATAGTTTGAACATATTGGAATAAGTTCCACAAAATGGTACATCTCACAAAGCCTCCACTTCACTAAACAGCAGCCATCTCCTATGCCACATCATAGATTCCACTAAAACTGAAAATTTAGACGAAAGGGAAATTAATTTGGTCAGGATAAGCCCGTGTCATCAGAAGGAAACATCAAATTTGTTGGTCATTATGAGAAAGATGGTTGACATGCTCCTCAAAACTTCCAACGACACATATCAAAAAAATAAAAATAAAAAATTCAACGACAGTGGATAGGAAAAAGAAAGGAGAAAAATGGTGTGGTTGGCTTTGTGTCCATATTTAGTGCGACATAAAAGCAAAGTCAAACGTTTCAACTTTTGTGAATTGTCGTGCTTATCATCATACAAAAACGTTACGTAGAAAAGTGTTAGGTGTGCATGTGTGGGTGCAAACCCAGCTTATCCTAGAACAGCACATGAATGTATTGGACCATAACAAAGCTATAATAATCCTTTTAAGACAAAACGCAGCGTTTCTTCAATCAAGAAACGAAGCCCAAATGTAATTCAGATTTAGTGGGCCGACCGCGTATATGTCTTGAGTCTCCTGTCTATGATTTGGGTCCTCTTCTTTTTTGGGAAAATTGTAAGGATAGGAATGGAAAAAAGAGAGTCCCGTTTCAGTGATCAAATACTTCCCCCCTTCAGGAGGATGTCTACAATTACTTGCCCGTCCTTGAATTCTCGTTCGTGCCCGTCCTTCAGGAGGATGTCCACAATTATAAAAGTCGGTCGTTCTATACCAAGAGAAAAAGAAGCATCAAACACAGCTCTTATACAATCCTGTATCATCAAGGTGCATAATCGTCATGGAAGGAGGACTCTCCCTGGAGAGAGGACCTAAGGAAGAATTCTTGATGAACGTTCTCTCTCGACTCTCCATCAAAGCTCTGGGAATATGCATGTGCGTATGCCGAAACTGGCGCAAGATAATCTCGGACGATCGTTTTGGTCTACTTTATTTTAACAGATCCCCAGCAATGACGGAGATCATGCTCCTGCCCGGCAGTCCTGGATCCTTCTCAAGAACCGTCTTCTTGGTTGATCCTGACAAGTCAAGACCTCGTTTTCCGATGTCGCTGCCGCTAAACGATGAGTTAAGTTTTTCTGGTACTGGTATAGTGAATTCATGTAAAGGACTGGTCTGTTTGTGCAATCCTCTTAGCAAGAACCCAGCAGTAATATGGAATCCGATGACGAGTCAATATGTTAAGATTCCAAGTACAGAGAAAGACGATGTGAAGAAGCAGCATCCTGCCATGTGCAACCCCATTGGGTGTGAATGTCAATTGTGTGTCAAGTACCACAAAGTTGAATCACAAGAAACGTTGGTGGCATCCGGGTTTGGTTTCAGTTGGGCGAATAGTGAGTACAAAGTGCTGCGAATATTTGATCTGGGAAACTTTAGTAGAAATCTGCAGAGACTAAAATCATATGGAAGGAGAGCCGAGATTTACGTCCTCCGTGAAGGGTCTTGGAGAAGCACAAACTCTCCCCCACAAATACCACACTCTTGGTTGTTTGGGACCTTTCTTGGGGAAGAAACAATATACTGGGTCTGTGCTGACGATGATAAGTTTGATTTCATAGTTTCCTTCGATTTTGGCAATGAGCAATTCGAACACGTTAGACCTCCCCCTACCTTTTGGGAAAGAAATAAGAATGTCAATCAGATAACAATGCAGGAACTTAAGGGTCATCTTAGCATATGTGACTATACTTCGTCTAAGTTTTTGGACATTTGGTTCATGAAGAAATCTGGTGGCCGAAGACTCTGGACAAAAGATTATGCCATTCCCATGTCTTATTGCAAGCATAGCGTGCCGGTGAAGTTTCTGAACAAGGAGGAATTATTGATGGTCGAAGATTCGAAGGCACTAGTTTCTTATAACTGCAAAGAGGTGACACTGAGGCATCTCAAGATTCGTAACATTCTATCAGACTTTGAAGCAATAATTTTCACGCCTAGTTTTGTTTCACTCGAGTATTTTCTTGGAGGAGATAACCTAAAGGTATGCTCGGTCAAAAAAAGTTGAACTCCTGTGAACTCTCCATCGTTATCCAATTGTTTCGTTCCCTGTTTTTTAGCAGTCTAATCAACCCATTATTTGCATTGGTTCATTGGGCCATGGTTGTTTCAGTTGCTTTGTTGATAAACAAACATCTTTGCCTTCTTTGATAGGCCTTCTAGGAATCCGAAACAATGTCTTCTGTCTCTGATTTCTTCTTGAACGAAGCTTTGTTTCATCGACAGAACGATAATAGGCTCAACATGGATGTTCACGGGAAATTCATCCTTAAAACAATATTTCATAGCCAATTTGGTCGAACCTTGCGCCACTTGTTTTAAATTTGACAACTGTTTCTTTAGCTTGCGAACTTTAAGTTCCTTGAAAAGTTTTGCTAACAGTTGGATTTTGCAACATATTTGATGCATGGTGTACATGAATAATCGTCTAATAAATTGCAGTAGTTGGATTTTACGACATATTTGATCTCAGTGTCAATGCCACTAGTCTATCATATTTCATGATTCCACTCCACTTTGTAATCTCGTTCGATTTCAATCTCTATTGGGCTTGAAATTAGAAAATTAGCAAATTAGAATTCTAATTTAAATTTCGATTCTGCAAAAGCAGCTGGGGGCATTTAAGAACAATAATAGTAATTTAGAGAACAGTTCACTTGTAACAAAATCTCCAAAAATGAAATCAATTGTGAGAGATCTCCTTCACATGAGTTCTATTCTATGAACACATTTAATTTGATGGGTTTTAAATGCATGTCTACGTTATATTATTATGATAAATATATATTTATAGTGCTTATTGTCACCGGGGATCATAAGAAATTTTAAATATATAATTAATATATATACTCGCATTTAAAATCCGTTGAATTTATGCATGCGCCATTTTCGTATTACGGTTGGAAACAGGAGGTGCCACGTCGTCATGTGGTACGTAGGACTTATTGTCTTTCCATTCGACGAATGAATGAAGACGAAAGTTCTGTTTGGCCTTATATTACGAGTCAACTTGTGGGTCCCACTAGGTGACCCTATCCCCTAAGTTCGACTCCCGTTTCGAGAAGCACCAGAGCACAAAATTAAAAAGATATTAATAATTTTAAAAATAAAAAATAAAAAAAAACTGTCCTCAGAAGGAACCAACCATTCTCCGGTGTGGTGACTTCTTGCAAGCTTGACATATGGGTGCTGATAGATTGTGGAACCGTTAAAGAGTCCTTGATTAAAAATACTGTCTTTAAATTGGAAACAGATCACTTTCTTGTCGGCTGCAAAATTGCTTGCTCGGGCCAACTACGATGTCAAAAGAAGAACGAATTTTGGTTTTCAAGCGAAATTCATGCCTTCATTTTGTATGATCCAAGAAGGAAGTGTGTTTTCACTGCTTTTAGAATAGGGAAGTGGTTGGATCCAAATTTGAAGCAGTTTCTCAATGTGAAGGCAAGACAACAATCCATATGTTTGGTTTCAGTATTGCCCAATTGCTTTAAAAACAATGGTTTTAGTTATTTATGTTAGTTGTGGTACAGATGCACGTCCATGTATGTTTTAATCTAGTTTTTTGACATCGGGGAAAGGTAATGTTTTGGACAGTTACTTACAAAGAACTTTTAGTAATATATGTATGGTAAGAATCGTTTTGCCCTTCATTAACAGACACAGGTACTTACTCTGGTTTTGAGCACAGTGGAATTGACCTCAATTTGTAATCAATGATGGAACAATTGGAAGCAGGACTAGAATCTGATAGATGCCGAAATAATTGTTTCTCAGAAGAAGATATTCAACCACTTTGCTGATTAATGTTCAGTGCCTGAAGGTACATGGATAAAAAATGAAGCAAAATAGAAACATGAAATAAAGAGTGTATACCCAGTTGGTTGAAATAACATTATTCTCTCTTATTTCGGCTCAAAATAAGAAATAGTGTTCTTCCTTATTACAACACCATCGAAGCAAATTAAAACGCCTGTGGGTTGAAGGCCAGGAATATTCTCCAAGAAATTCTTAACATTTATTGCATTTGTAGATATGAAAAGAGCTATGCTCTTCGGCTGAATTTAGCATCCCGGTGGGTTAAATGTCCCAGAATTTTTGGGAGCAACATTAGTGCACACGGATTTTCCAGGTCCTTGAGGTCCACCATAAGAGAGGTCAATGTCGGAAAGCTCTACACCCTCACATGGGATGTCTTTGCTACACAAAAGCTGAACAGCCACCGAGGTTGAGGAAGTCCCTCTTATGTTCTTGAAGGTAATATTGCTGAGCTTAACCTTTGATGGAGCCTAAAACCAAAAAGGAAGACCACCAACAATTAAAAGAACAAATTTTTAACATATGTTTGTACATAGAGACTACATTTTCCCTATTAGAAATTAAGTACCTCTTTGGTGCAGTGATTGTGAGGACAGTACTCTTGGTCTATGATAACAGGGTTGGAGACGTTATTCATGGTAACATCTTCCAAATGTATATCAGTGGCATTGTTAGCATACATTGCGGGCCAAGACTTGACTCTCACACCATTATCAGTATTAGAGAGATTACAACTCTTGACAAAAACTCCTGAAACAGGTCTTTCATTCGCGTATTGGCCAAGGCTTCCCACGCTGATGCCGTGACCAGGCCCGCATGTTACACCTGTAATATGTACGTCTAGCGAGCCGAAGCCTACGGAGACGCTGTCATCCCCAGTGCCAATATTTGTATCAACAACAAAGACTCCGTCCGATGATCCAATGTGAATTCCGACGGTGTTAAGGCTATCAGCGGGCGCCGTGATGTTGACATGTTGGAAAGTCACGTTCTTGCAACCTATGCAATTCATGTGAAAGTTCTTGCTATCCAGGGAAGTTATGTCCTGAACAATTGCATTGGTAACGAAATTGAACCTGAAATTCTAAACCCAAGGAACCCTATTAAAAGGAGATTCAATTAACATGTAATATATGCAATTTAACGCTTGGAAAAACTTAGGTACCATTGAATTAGGCTTACCGTGGTAAGCATCTTGCAATCTTTTGTTTTGGCACAATCGTTTATTTTCCATGCATCTTGTCCCTTTCCATCAAAAGTTCCCTTACCAGACAATGTGAACATATATGATTAATTGAAAACCAGGCATCCCCTAGTTATTTGGGATCTGATGGTGCTATCACGGAACCATCAACGTGAAGCTCAACGGGAGCTTTGCAAGGACCCTCAAGAATCACTGGGCCTGACAAGAACTTCCCCGCCGGAATCACAATCTTGCTTGGACTTGCTGATGCACAAGCATCTTTCCAAGCAGCTGTCAATGCCTAAGAGGCAAAATATAATAATAATAATAATTATTATTATTATTAACTACGATGAATGTGCACAAATTTAAGTTACGGGGTTGGCTCGCAATTAATTACATTGTTCCCAAATCCAACAATGACCAAAAGTCATCGCTACCTGAGCACTATCCGTCTTCTCATCTGCTTTGGCACCATATGTTGTAATATCATGTACCTGGGCTGTAATCACAGGCGCCACCAGCAATAGAGTTAGTGCTGAGAATTTTAACATGGACGATGCCATCTTCTTTTCTTGGAAGCTGGAATTGGGATAAATGCGGAAGGAATGTGAGTTGACATCTCTGCATCCCCCATGAATCAATTTACAGGGGAGCAACCGAAGCTCAACGCCACGAGCAGAAGGCTAATTTTATCAAAAGTCAACGTGTCCGTACGTAAAAGGCTGTGCGAGGTTTTCCGGTCTGTGGTCTGTTTCTACTTTCTAAATACGAGCTTTCGGTTTTAAAAATTGGCTCCATTCCAAGGAGTACGCGGCGTTTCTTTCCACGCAAGTGGAGAACGTTGTGATGGTTTAACTGTGGCAGTTGACTTGCATAGGCCTTTGACAGGTATATGACTCGGTGTCCCAAGTTGATTTCATGACAGGGAATTAGAACTGGTAACGAACACTGCCTGCATCAACACATTATGTCCATTCCGAGATCCATTTACTAGGCTGTTCAGCCCAATTCAGTTTCCCATTGGGCTCTACAGGCTTGCTAGTGCGTCTTCAGGAGGAGGGGAGGCGGGGTCGTGGAGGATGAACCAAGTACGACGCCGTGTTGGATGGATGCAATTGGAAAAATTGTCCATTAGTTAAGTAAAGCGTTTGCTAAAAGCTCGTTCGCTCTATTTAGAAGCTCCTTTGAACTCGTATGAACTAGGAGAGACCAAACTAGTTTAGACTTACGAAAAATTTTTAAAATTCTCAATAAATATATATATATATATATATATATATAATACATTATTATTATTAAAATTGATTTGATAGTAAATTAATGTTATATATTTGTAATTATACATTGAAATTAAATACTTTTATCTTTTGATAGGTTGATTTTATTAAAGTAAGATTTTCTTTTACTTTAATTCAATTTATAACAATATGTTTTATAATTTTTAACAATTTCTTTAATGAATGTTAAACAAACCTTAATTGAATGCCTAGACAGGGTACGAGTCTCATCTTTAAGTTCATTTTATACAAGCTAGGTTTGAACAGTCAAATTCTGCTCGAGTCAGTTCATTTGCAGTCCTAGCCATAGCCATGAACAACAAAACTGATCTAACTGACAAGTTGACCCGCCATATCCCCGTATGGCCGAGATTGTGCGGAAAAACGACATGCCGTTCGCTGGAATACGTCGTCCATGTTTCTTTCTTTCTTTCCCCTCATTTTCGCCCTTTCAGCGATCAATAAGCTAGAGCTTTGCGGCTGCACCGATCATAGCAAGGCCTGCTATAGTTCGTGGCCAAAAGACTTGAGGCTAGCTAGCAAAGGCTGGTGCGCAAGCTTGTCCACGCAAGGGAGAGACATACTGACTGTAGTTAGTTTACAATGAAGTTCTGATTCTGACTAGCAGACTTGATTCTAATGGTAAAATCGTCAATCGCAATAGTTCCAAGCTTTCTTCTAAGCCTAGACCTAATTGTGACTCCTTGCGTCTCATCCTTGGGTCCCACAACCGCCATTAGAGGAGTTTTCTGCTTCTCTGCATTTCTAATGAGCTTTTGCAGGCGCTCACCATGGCACACTTCAGCTCGAATACCATTATTTTTCAGTTTGCTGGTCACCTCATCGCAATTCAAGCTGCATAAATGCACATCAATTGTTCTTTAGCATGCAATAGTCAGTAGGCTTAAATGTAAAATTGCTGTCCTAAATCATACTATAGAAGTTCTGCAGCACTTCGTTTGTGGAGTCATCTATACCCATGTGTCTGTAATGGGCAAGACTGGAACTTGGGTTGGAGAAAGCCACAATGGAAAATCCCCAGCTCAATGCTCGATGAGAACGCAAAAAAACTGCTCCAAGGATCCAAGCACTGCTCTATGGATCATAATGGGCAGCTTGTTCTCCGAGTTTGAATCAACAATAAGTAATATCAAATCTCTGGTGTAAGTTAAAATCAATTTAATCCTGGCACTGATACACAGGAACCAGACAGCTTACTCTATGCAAACATTTATAACAAACGAGTTAAGAGCTTGCCTGAATGGTTGAGCACTGCCACTTCCTTGCAAGAGCATCTCAATCTTAAATATCAATCTTTGGACCATGTAAGGCACCACCACCCTCATCAATTTGATAGCTCCATCCTTTGTCATCCAAAGCATCTCTAAGGGCAGAAGTTGCTTTCTCCCATATATCATCACCACCCACAGCTTTCTCTGTTCTACTTGAGAGGTTCACTTCATACTTACCGAAACCAAATTGCAACAGAATCTCTTCTGTGAGATTTAGGACACTTCTAATTTCATCTTTAATTTGATCTTTTAGACAAAAAAAAAAAAAATGTGTACATATTCCTCAAAGGATATGGCATCAAACTTTTCAGGCCATCCTAATCCAAAATAAATTAGACAAAAAAATAATAATAAAACATAGGACGAGAGAGAAGGCAAAAAGTAAAAAGTGGAAGAAAGTAAGGCATACTGCCCTCATTTGCACCACTTATCACCAATAGCTCCTTATGCACTTAACACCTCCAGAATAAGAACTTTTAGTATCTAAGATGCATAGAATCTATTCAATTTGGATGGTCATAAAAACAGTGGAGTCCATTATCAAAGGAATTCCAACCACAAGCAAGGGAACCAAGGTAAAATTATGTACTCTGGAATTTATACACCATTTTCTAAGATCTAATCAGTCAATACTCTGCATTTCAAACATAAGATCATGGGCAACCTATTAAAAAACAGAGTACAGGATATTGGAGCCAGGTCGAGTCGATTATGATACTACGCTTCCTTGAATTTCTCGAGGTCTTTATCGGTCAAAGGCTTCATATCAAAATCATAATAGAACCCGTTCTCTACCATGATCCAATAGTCACTTTTGCTTCAAGATAGAGCTTTTGAGCAGCCATTGCCATTACATGTGAACACTACAAAAAAACAAAAAACCATAGTAACCCTTGGTGAGACAAAGAAACAGACATTAGTATACAAATGTAAGCCATCTCCAAAGGCAAGTGTCTTACAAAAAAATGCATCCCACCCACTTTAATTCTTGGCCCCATAAAAAAATCTCAATTGCACAAGCCATATGGAAAGGAAAACAACCGCTTGAAATTCTATTTCTTTTTGTTTCCATTTCCAAGATAATGAAAACATGAGAACAGAGCTCAAAACCCACAAACAAACATTGCTTTGGCTTTGCTTTGTGGTTTTTCGATTTGGGGTTTATTGGTTTCTTTTTGTGGCTCTCTGTGTGGTGGAGGTTTTTTGTGCTGCTTCTTGGAGCATTGGTGCAGTTCTTGATAGGATCCATTTTCTGATTTTCTTGGCCAACCGGATTTGGATATGATCTGTTTCCCATTTCCTTGACCAATTGGATATTTTACGTTTTAAAAGACAAGGCCATAAAGTTGTTGGCAGTGAGCGAATTGTCTCCGAGCTATATTATTCTTTTAATTTTAAACAAAACTAGGCTAGCTTTTTTATGCTTTAAAACACACACACACACACACACACACACACACACACACACACACACACACACACACACACACACACAAGATAGAGGGAAAATATTATCTAGAAAAGCCACCTAATTTTAGCCAAGAAACAGCTTTTCTCAGAGCCCAATATAACGGTCTCGCAACTCCCCCACCCCACCCCCAAAGTTCTTGATCCCTGAAACTCTAGTTGGCCTTTTCTCCCACATGAACCATAAAAAGAAAACCTGCAAAATTATGATGTTGCAGACCTGTAAGGTAAAGTGTTTGGATATTGAGAATGTCAAATAGTTTTAAAGGGTTTCTGAAAAGAAAAGGAAAATATATGAAAATTTGGAAATCTCCCGTAACATCATTTGATTTTTTTTGTAATGAACAGTTGTTTGATTTCTCACATCCGCTTTTTGGGTATTGTCAGTTATTTGTGGCAAATCAAAACAAGCCCCGATCAGCGCAAGTTTGAAAGCTTTTGGTACTTAAAACTGTTGCTTTGTGATTGGGTTCTGATCTAAAATTCTACGCTTCCTTGACATATTGTTGCAGACAATGAGCAATTTGAAGCAGACAAAACACAGGTCATAAAAGAGATCGCCACCCTTGAAATTGTAGATCGTTCTTGCACAGAAGATTCAGATTGTGAAGCTGAATATTTGATGTCCCGTTTCTTTTTTCTACTTAGAACAAACCTGTGCACATCTAATACAGCTCAGCATTTACTCTTTGTCAAACCATGTTCTTTGCAATGTCTGTTGAAACTTGAAAGCACGAGAGGACTATGCGAGAACTGATTTGATATTGTAGGCATCCACAATGCCTGGCAAACGAATCGAGGGCCAAAGAAAGGGAGAAAAAAAACAAAGAGAGAAAATGGCAGTTGACATTGTCTAATTGAAGAATGAAAAAGACCAAAATATTAAGAAATATATCGCACCGTGTCTCTGTATCTCAAGAATTAGAATTACAAACTATCGTGCCCGAGATGGCACTCTACAGGGAAAGTAATCACAACAATAATAATCACTAACACAAATCGAGCTTCTATAAACACATAGATCACCCAAAATATACTCAATCATGTTCTACAAAAATCAAAAAGAGAAGGAAAATTAAAAGGGGGGGTTTGGGAGAAGGGAAGAACATCGACCTCCCCCAAGAAGTGAAGCATCTAAAGTTACACAGTCTGGTGAGATCTGTTACCATAACCATTAACTCCATTTTCTCCGTTACCATACTTGTCAGAGCTGACTGATTTCTTCCTCCTGAGGACAATGAACCAGGTGAATGCCTCCAACAAAGCAGCAGTGGCGCCCAAGAATATGATAATGCCAGTGTAAGCCCATTTCCAGTTCTTCTGCCCGTCTAAAACATCGAATCCCTCATAGATGTTAATAATGCTCAAAATGATGGTGGCATAGCCCACGGTCCAGTGGTAGAAGTTCCAGTACATTCTATATTTGTGCTCTGGCTTCGGCCTTAAAAGCAAGGCAAACACCTGCACAGATCAAGCCCATGCAACATTTATAAGCAAACTAAATTACAGTGATATAAAATGACTGATGCTGTTAACTAAAACATCTCTGATGAATTATGGGTTCAATTGCGTAGAGATGTAAGGTTGAGAAGGAACCTAACCAATCAAAACGCCAAAGGGAAAGGAAGGAACCTAACAAATTTGACTATTTGTTTTTTCTTTCTAGAAGATGCGGCCAGCAAGAATGCTTTGCTGCTTAAAATAACAAGAACACTATATTGTGGGACACCAAGCTTGACTTTTAAGTCATCTTGGAAAAATCAGTGTGTAGATTGATCACAGTCTACGAGTATCAATTTTTATATTATCAAGGGTTCTCAGCTATGCTCTACACAGGGGGGGGGCAGTTTTTAAAATCCCCATTTCTCATCCTCGATAAACCAAGAAAGAAACCCCAAAAAAAAGAGAAAAATGAAGTAAAGATTTTGCTTTATAATTTATAATTTTTTGTTTCAACGTGACTGCTGTAAACCGCAACAATCAGTGAGAAAGTAATTGGCCATGAAAATAATGGATGTTTGATAGAAGTGTAGTGATTTTACCTGAAGGGTGCCAAGGCAGAAGAGGGTAATGCCAATGTTCCTGTGTTTATGATATGTAACACCAGGAGAATCTTTCCCGAGTTTAATGCCAGTTGCCCATCCAGCGACACCAATAACATAGGCAGAGGATTGGCAAGCGACGTGTAGGTAGAACCATGCTGCGCCAGCTGCCTTGGACACTTTTAGGTACCTTGCTATTATGATTCCAATCGGCATAAGAATGCCCCAACTAACTGCGTTCAGCACTCCATGGACCTGAAATTTCCATCAAACCCCACCTTCAGTTTCCAGCCATTAAATTAGCTAAATTATCACTTGTCACAAAAAGTAAATAAATAAATAATCCTGTCATGTGTAACTTTGAGACTGTTAACAATTAGCAACATCTTATTCGACTCGTTGAGCCCAAAATCAATTAAAGCTTGAAAACCCATGATCATAAGTGAAATTAACATTGATTTTTCTTAATTCAAGCTTAAGAACTACTACCAATCATAAGATAAAAAAAAAAGAAATGCCATCAGTCAAATCAAAAACAAACCCATCAAGCAAAATTCTTTAGTTATTATATTCAATAAAGAAGATTTGACCATCACTTACATTTCTCTTGTGAATTCTTGAGTTGCCTCCTCCACTTGTCGCTCCACTCCGAAAATCAATAGTCCCCACTGACTGCATATTCTCTGAATTCGTGGCATGGGGAGTAGGACTATCTCCTTGCACGGGGCCTTCTTGCCACACTTGATTGGTCGATAGCAAGTTACCATTAAGCTGCAGCGTTGCAAATATGATCATATTACCTGCGTTATACTCGGCTCTAATGCTAGGGACACCAAAGCTGATGTTACCGGGTTGCATACTTGGGCTAAGACTATCTACGTTGGTTGGGTAAGCACGCATGGTGCCATTAGAGAGCCTGAAAGCCATTAGAGCCTGCGATCCAGCCATCCGGGCAGCGGCGGGATTGAGACCCCATGCAATCCAATTGGAAGCAGATGCACTAGTTCTGCGGAAAGCAATATCGACCGTGTTGTTTGATGGGTGGAAATTCCAATGGAGATGGGAGCTCAAGACAGGGAGGTTGCTGCAGGAGGCGAAATTTTCGTTGCTGGAGAATCTATAGCTGCTGCAATCTTGGGCTAAAGATTGGACACACATGGAGATCAGAAGAACGCAAGAAAGTAACACAGTTCTTGAAGATTTAGCCATGTTTCTTTTAGGAAAACAAGTTTGCTTTTTTTTTTTCGGTGTCTTGAATTGAGTTTGGAGACTGGTTGGTTTTCCTGGCTGGGCACGAGATGCTATGGACCCAGAAACTTTGTGATTTATATAGGAGAGGATCCTGCAAAAAAAAAAAAAAACACACGAAAGTCTTTTGTATTCTGAGGAATAGTCAAACAACAGTTGCTTCCTTGTTTGTTTGTAAGGATTGTTGGAAGGCGTTGTGATCTTTTGACCGATTCTGCCCAAAGAACCGGCTAGCTTTCAAATAAAATAAAATCGATGGGCCATATTTTAGTAGTGAATTTTTTAGTATATTTTTGTTATTTATTATTTTTTTTCTCTTAATTATATATATGTAGAGAGAGAGAGAGAGAGAGAGAGTTGTTCTCAATCAAAATCTTACTTTTGTATAAAAATTTTCCAACTTGTATATTTGATCCAAACAAAATACAAGGAAAGAAAACAAGAAAGAGGGGAATTGAATTGTGAATTTTGGTTCCAAGTTCTTTGAGGTTTGTATTTTAAGTAATAATATTCCATATACTAAGATTTTCATGACACCATACTGAATGTGAACTGATAGCTGTGCTTTTCTGTCAAATGCTGTAACTTAAATTTTGCTATGAGATTAACGAGGATGTCAGAATAGGCCACGTTATTTAATAGTAAAATCCCCGTGAGCTTCCGATAAACCCAATGTCTTTTTTTTTTTTTTTTTAATGGAAAGTCTCGGGTGGCTATTTCTAGGTTTTGAAAGTTTCTACCTTTCTAAGTAGGCCCTTTGAGACCCCAACCACTCACCGTGTCCACACGTACACGCGGGTCTTTAAAGTTTCCAAGAATCTTAGCTTATCTCCTAAAAGTGGGATCCAGTCGAAGGAGAAAAAAAAAATTACAAAGAAAACAATTTCTACGAAAGAAACAGCTTAAGAAAGAAGCAAATACAAAAGACTCCAAAAGAAGGTGGGTAGGTTGAACGAAAGCCAGAGTAGTGGCCCCTACACGCCGTATAACAAGAAGAAGTTTAAATGTATTCGTGAAGTCAAATTGGAAAATGTAACAAAAAGATCAACGCCCCAACTAACCCCCAAGACGGCAGGAAAAAAATAACCCACCCCACCTAGCCAGTCATCAAAAAACAGAGTATCAATGACGTGATAACCGTAGACCAGCGGCACTTCTCGTGAAGATTTTTATCTGACTTATTAAAACAAAATTTCCAATCTTTTCCCCCCTTTATGATCAAGTTGTGACCTCGATTGATCTCTTGGGTTATTAGACCGTTGAACAGTTCCATTGTGAACGCAAAGAAAAGTGTGGAAATCCTTGGAGTTGAAAAACATTTGGTCTGATAATAACCCATTAGAAATTCGAACCTTTTGTTTGCTAATGGTAAACGTGTGGAGAAAATAAGCCCATTTGTGTTACTGTTTATTTATTTACCTTTAAGACAAATTAAAAGGAACCAATATAGTGAGGATTGATGTCCGAGAGTTCAATTCAGCATTTGAACACAACGGTCTTTTTTCTTTTTTTCTTTTTTTTTTTGGGGGGTAGCCGGACTACTGCTGTTAAAGAGTGATTTCTCTTGGTTCTTTATTTTTATTTTTTTTAATTTTAATGGTAGATTTTCCATTTTACTACTGTTTCCAAAAGAATTATTTTAGATGGTGTATTGTTATAAAAGTTTAGAAGGTGATATAATTATACAATACCAAAATTGAACCCCCCCCCTGTTTAATTTTTTGGGTTCTCATTGTACTGCATTTTTTCTTTTTCTGTGACTCGTTGTACTACGCAAGTACATAATTCCTACCACGGAATCTAAACATTCAGTGTTATTCAACAACAAGACGAGAGTCACAAAGATTGGTATGGGTATGTGCAAAAGTAAAAATGAATGTTCTACATGTAGTTAGTCGACCAAAAATAACAACATGCGCGGCACGTGTTGACTCAAAAGCGTGGGACTATGTCTGGAACGCGACGCCGGGTCCAGACGATCGTCGAAACTAACATATGACGTGTGTAAGAAGTGTGGAAGCAGGCACCCTCTTTCTGTTTGAATTGACGGAGTTGCTTCTTCGACAAGTTGGCAGTCGATCAATTCAAAACTGTCCTCCATCTCTTAGTTGTTCGGGACGACATCGACGTTTAGGTGCCGACTTTGTAACGCCCAGTTTGTGACACCGGCCGCGGCCCCCTTGGTTTAAGCTTCCAAGTTCGCATGTGCAAGCTTTAGCTGACAAGCCTGTTGTTGAGAGTTAAGGTCCGTGCAAGAGACATCTATGAATTTATATAAACGAGTCTTAATTGTAAATCTTTTGATTTGCTCTCCCTAATCCGTCTTATAATGATACTTTTATTATTTATTTTTTTATTTTGTTATTATTATTATTACTACTTTGTTAGATTAACTGTCCCCAACACATAAGAAACATCAACAGATGCAGGCACGCCAAGAAATAAATTAAGAAGACAATAATTGAAGGTGTAGTTCAGGCTACCTTTCAGCGTCATCAGGGCCATTCACGAGGACCGGATGGGCGACAACGATCATCTATTTTGGGTCAATAGAAAAGTTGCTTTTACGGGATGTTCTCGAATGGCACAATTCTCCTGCACATAGATAAGCATGATGTATATCTAACGTCACCCCGCTTTACTACAATTACATAATTAAATATAAAGAGGTTTTTAATTTGATTTTTTTAAAATTGAATTAAATTAATTTATTTTTATATTTATATGTTAAAAAAACAAACAATTTAATTACAACTTAATATATATATATATATATATTTCATTTAAATCTTACTTTTGTATGGAAATTATATTTGATCCAAATAAAAATACAGGAAGAGAGAACAAGGAATAGGCGAATTGATTTGTGAGTTATGGTTTCAAGTTCTTTGACGTTTGTATTTGAAGTAATAATATTACATATACTAAGATTTTCTTTGATTTTTTTTTTTAATAAATAACACCATACATAATGTGATTAAAAAAAAGAAGAAGAAGAAGGTGGGGTAGAAAGTTTCCACTTCCCAAATGTGATAAGTTAAAAAACTCTGGTGGGGTAATATGTTGGATCGCGAATCTGGCACCTTGGCAAAATTTTCCCACCTTAAAGGTGCAGTATAAGAAAATCTATTGAATAATTCGCATCAACTGAAAGGTAAAATGACAGGAGCCTTCCTTCTACTTTGTGCTGTTACGTTCTTTTAACTTTTGAAGTGGAAAATGGGCCACAGCTTAGGAAAGAAAGCAAAGCGAATTTTGAAGCCTTTTAGTGAAAATACGCTGACCCCCTTTTGTGCAACAGGATGAGGAAACTCGCTAGACCTCCTGATTTCTGAAACAAATCCACCGGACTCAAACAATTATTGGCAGTCGCTAGTGCCGTTTAAGGGTAGCTTTTGACCAAAGGGACAACACAAATATAAGACAGACGCAAATTTCAGACCAATTCCGTCTAATAAGTCGGTCCCCATGCAGTTGATCAATCCATGAAACTATGTAATGTTAGTAAAAAAGTCGATATAATGAAACTTTATGAGAATTAAAATTAATTTTATAATATTTTCTATTACTTAAAACATAAACTCATAATTTTAACACTATATCTTCATTTAAAATATCAAAATAATAAATTATTTTTATTTTTATTTTATTATTTTTAAAATTTTTAATATAAATTTTTGATATTTTGAAACTTCAACGTGGAGAATGTAGAGTTCCTCGAGTGCGAGAGCCGAAGAAGAAGGATCCGAACCCGGAGAAATGCCCCCCTTAAAGGTCGTGAAGTCACCCGCTGGGTTCTGGGCCTGTAAGCACAAAATCCGTACCCTTATACTCGCATTTTTCAATCTTGAAAAGCCCAATTCTTTATTCATTAAAATTATATGTTATATTTTGTTACATAAGGAAGAACGGGAGTTTCCGAAACTGCAACAAAGATGGTGGTTTCTCTCTTTCTTTCTTTCTTTCTTTTTTTTTTTTTTTAAAAAAAAAATATATATTTTTTATATTGTATAAAAATGATCGAGTAATTTTAGTGTTAGATTAGTGAAAAATTTGTTGGTTATATGGTATTTAATCACGGTTTATGATCTACGATATTTGATGCATGCAGGAGTGCCATGAAGATGAAGGGCAGTCTGAGCGCAGCACAAAAATTCACTCCTGACATCTTCCCAAAGCCAGCAATGATGTGAGCTATCCTAAACAGCTGTGAATTAGAGCCACAATTGTCAATGAAGTTGTGATTGAGTATGAAATTCTGGATAAAGTTCTCTTCTGTGTTATGGGACTAGAATGGAGGTTTTTATTAAAATAATAATAATAATCACAAACTATACGGACATGGATGATCTCTTTGTTTATTTAGATTATATCTTAGTTCAGAGAACCAAAAACCATGATATTTTGGAATCATCAATTATTATTGCTCCCATTCTCAATTAGACATCCACCCTTATTGTCATGGTTGGTACTTAACCATGAGTTCCCACAGTGAACATGGTGCAAGCAGACATTGTGCTGTCTGCCTATTTATTTGTCTTGCAGTTCATTTGTTGTCGATGGAAGCCTTGGCCATGCACCTGGATTTAAATTGTTTTCAGATACAGCTAATGTGACCAGTCCACATAATTGATTTGATCTAAATGATTAGGGATGTTATCATTTGAAATGTTTAGAGGAAAAGGGAGCACCTTTTAATACATCATTTTTTATGTATAAGAAATGAGAGGCGCCTTCCTTCTATTTGTGAAGATACGTTCTTTTAACTCTTGAAGTGGAAAATCGGCCACCGTGTAGGAAGGAAAACAAAGCTAATCTTTGAGCCTTTTGGTGAAAATATGTTGACCCCTTTTGTGCAACAGACTGAAGAAACTCACTAGACCTCCTGATTTCTTAACCAATCCACCAGACTCAGAAAATTATCGCTAGTCGGTAGTGCTATTCGAGGGACAGCCTTTGACCAAAGGACACCACATATATAAAACAGACGCAAATTTCAGGCCAATTCCATTCGATAATGCGGTTAAGAGCAGCTCATCAATATATGAAACTATGCATAATGTTAGTAAAAAGCAAAAAGTCGATACAATAAAAATCTATGAGAATTATATATATATATATATATAAGGGTTTGCTAAATTTCTAAGAACCTATCCCTTTTAATTTAATTTTTTTTAAAGTTCAATTCAATCAGTCTTCAACAATGGTGGAACCGATCGCAATGCATAGCCGCGAGTTTGTCTTGAAATTAGTAATGTATCTTTATTATTATCATTGTAATCATTAATTATATATTTATAATTTTATTATTAATTATAATTATCTATTAAATGAATACATATATACAAATTTACAATTAAGGTTATAATAATACGAATTCATGTTGTCACATTCTTGTAACATTTTTTTGTTGGTAAACAGAAGGGTGTTCTTGAATAACACTCTTCTTACCAATTCTCCTACGTTGTTCTCAATTTCGTTTTTTTTTATTTTATTTTATATATATGTATATATTTTATTTCAATAGCCAATCAAGCGAGATTGCTTTCTTTACTTTGTCCTTTGATGGGCTTGACGCTAAAATCAATAGTGTATTAAATAGAGGAACGGTTTGTCTTTTTTGTACATCGCAAGCTTGGTCTGCCAGGCACTAGATATTGACAACTTTTGTGGAGTTTTTGCAATTGTTGAGTCAGTGAAATGCCTGGACAGGAAGAGATCCAAAAGCGAGTAAGGGTCAATTCAATGACAATCTGATGGGTTAACAATTTAACGAAGCAACTACACAAATGCACGATCAAGATAAATAAATACAATTAATTAAATAATATCTTAATAATTAAGAATTTATTTCGAAATTTATATTTTAATTTTAATAAAAAATCTAATAATTTACAATAATTAGGATAAATATAATATATATATATATATATAATTTACGATATAATAAAATTTGATTAAAAAAAATACGGACTTTTCTTCTTTTCTCTTTCTTCCTTGACTCTACTTTGAATCCGTCAACAACTCATGAACTTCATCTTTTGATATTTTACCCATGAATTGGATTCTAACAAGTGTACTTGTGAATTTTGTTTTTGTCTATTTGTTATTTGGATCTCCGTCACCTCACGTTACCTCGGAGTTACACGTTGTTTCGCCTAACTTCTACCTAGAAACACCCGTCGATTACTTTGCAATTACATCCCGAGTTTTTATGTAATTCTCATTATCCATTACTAAAAAGAAAAAAGAAAGAAAGAAAGAAAGAAAAAAAAAAAACTTGACTTATTTATAGGGTCCACTCCAGATCCTGCAATCCTGTGCCATTCAGATCACAAGCAATTAAGCATTAACATCTCCAGTCACCCAACATCCCCATGGCTAAGACCACAGGAGCTTTACTCTTCTTTAGCATGCTTATTTCTTTGGCCTTCCTTACCTCTGCCCAAACATGCTCAAACTATAAATTTCCCGATCACCATGTGTTCAATTCTTGCATTGACCTTCCGGTGCTGCAGGCCCATCTCCATTGGAACTACGTTCCATCGAACAGATTTGCTCAAATAGCATACAGGGCCAGCCAAAGTTCTGCGGGGTGGATTGCGTGGGCAATCAACCCAACTGGAACAGGCATGGTAGGATCACAGGCTCTTGTTGCTTCCAAAAATCCCGATGGGAGAATGACCGCTTTCTCAACCCCAATAACCAGCTATAAGCCATCAATGCAACCTGGAGCTCTCAGCTTTCAGGTCTCGAACATCTCTGCAGCTTATGCTAACAATGAAATGATTATCCTTGCTGTGGTGGGGCCACTGCAAAATGCATCTGCCGTTAATCATGTCTGGCAAGCCGGGCCTGTCTCAAATGGTAATCCTCAGGTTCATGCGATGTCAGGGAAAAATATTCAATCAATGGGGATAGTGAATTTTCTTTCGTAATACAAGCAAATTGGTACTTCAGAGTCTCAGAATTCCAATTCCAAGGCTAGCCAAGTACTTCAAATCATTAGTCATATTATCACGTGTTCTCTTTGTCTTTTACACTTTTCCCCTTCAGCAGTGGCAATATCATTGTTGTTGCTGATGCTCCTCTTCCTTTGTACAACTATGCCATGTAAGATACTATTGTGCGCATGCACAAATAGATGGACTCCCAAGTAATAATTTTCATAGATTTAGCAAACTCATGCGCACTTCTTTTACGACTTGTTCCTTCCCTCAATCAAATGCATAAATTCAGAAACAATCATTTGGTGGCTGAAACGGGAAAATGAAACTAGGTCTTCTACACGTAAACAAAGAATTAGAAAAAACAAGTTATGACACCTTTGGGGTTCGGCTATCATTGATTCCATCTCTGCCATTTGATCATCATCCAAGTCATTCATGTGGATGCTTAATTCCCCTAACATGGCTGGAAAAGGCACATTATTGATTCTTTGAGAGCTTTTGGCAGGAGTAATGGCAAAATATGAATTTTGAATAAGAACTTCTGTAATCACATTGCTGGAGATCAATCATTACAATGATTAGATAACTTTTGCGTAAAGTTATATGAGATAACATTATTTTACTTCCTTTCCGATGCATTTACATTACATGCAAATTGATCAAAATACGAGGCCTTATCAGAAGTTCTAAACATCCAGCACAACTTCTGTACACTTGTTCCAAATTTCTGTACCTCGGGACCGAAGTTTAGATATATTCTTTTTTCTTGACTGTGTCACTCTATTGGTCTCCCACAGCATATCATGGCAGTGTTTCCCAGTGTTCACAACTTCTCGGCAGCATCCTTTGCTCGGATACAAACTACCCAAGAAGCAAATAAACATCTCTCTCCCGCACTCCCAAGACAATGCCTCCCTACAATCATCCAAATTTTTGACAGAAGGTCTTTTATTTTCTAATAATGTCTTGTCCGACATTGTGAGGGTGGGTGGGAGCCTGATTTGAATGCTTAACAGGAATAAGAATGCAAAGAAGGTCAATTGTTTTGATCTTGCCATCAAGCTTTAGGCTAATGGCCTCGAATTTAGTGGTTATGGAAGATTTATATTGAAGAAGTGGGATTAAAACGTTTACCATAGGCTCTAATGAAGGCTTTAAAGCGTTTCTTGTTGCTCCAACGCATCATTATTAATGAGGTGAGTTTACATATACGAACCACGACAGTTATCGAACACCTGAAAAATAAGTCACATCCAATTAACAGAGATTAAAAAAAAAAAAAAAAAGGAAAAATTAAATATATTTGAAGAAAAACCCACAAAAGAAAATTAGGAAAATAAGATTATCATTAAATTTATTTGAAGAAAATGCGAATTAAACCAACCTTCCACACGAAATCTCCTTCCAGCATGTCTTTACCAAAGACAATAAAAGTCCGCTGTGCAAAACAGAACCCCATCATCCAGGTCGGGTCTTGCAACCCATTTGTGATACTTTGGAACGTGGACATCCATGTTGTAGCCCAGATGGGGTGCGAGTATTGCTTTCTTTCCTTCCAATGTGAATCCAGAGTTTTACTTTCTTTCTTTTATATGTTTTTTTTTTTTTTTGTCTTTCCTTTGACTCGTGGCCCACAAGTTGTCGGAATTAAAACCAAGCGATTATGTCAACCAAAAAAGAAAAGAAAAAGTAACTGATCTCATAGGGTGAAAGCACGATTTCTCTGGGCCCCAAGAAGTGCCATCCTTGGGCCCAAAAAGGTAACCGACGGCGGGGGGGGGGGAGTAACGTGCAATTTCTTGTCTTCGAAAAGAGGGCCTCCGTAGGCTCAAAAATGTTACTGGCAGAGAAAGTAAGTGCCACTGTTCATTGGGTTCGAAATTGGACCCCATCGACCCAAAAATTGACTGACTTTAACCATCTTATGGATTAGGCAGCATGGGTACTAGTTAGATTGTTTAGAATATAGATCCAGCCCATATGATAGGCAGCAATATTTTTATTCTTAAGGTCTTAAGTTTTAATTATAAAATTTATGAAAATAAATAAGGTCACTATTATTGTATAATTTATGATTTAATAAACCTGTTAATAAACGAGAAAAATAAATAAATAAATAAATAAAAGAGCTTAATAGGCAGAACTTTACGGAAAAGGCCATTCCAGTATCCTCCCCACTTTTAGCCTTTCAGCACTTCAAGTTTCTATCAAATAAAGGCGTAGAACGGGTGGTGAGTGTAGCGAGCAGGCAAAAAGATCTTACTTCCCTTTAAAGATCTAAAGAAAAGGATCCCACTTGGATTCAATCAAGCAGAAAACTTTTAAGTACATGCATGCAAAATAAACAAGGGAAAGCTATTTTGTGGGGGCAAAGAGAGAGAGAGAGAGAAGCTTTTTATTTATTATTATGTTTTGAGACTTGCGGCCAAAGAGCTTTACTTGAGAAACACTAGATGTTTCATCGACCAAGTTTAGGTGACAAATGGGACTCATGACCAAATAAGATGCGTGACATTAGACCATTTCTACCGAACTTGCTAGGCAAGTATTAAAGAAAACAGATCATCTTCAAAGTGCATGGAAATCTGGGAATTCTGCAAAATGAAATGCATGCACGGTAAACTGAATCGTCTGCATAGTCACTGACTCAGTAATTTCTGCCATTGAAACTTGGATTAAGATCTTGGTTTTGGTATAACCATAAAGACAACCAATAAAGATGATTCCAGAGGCTGACAAAGCAGACCAAAATATTGCATCATTGCAACTGCCCCCTGACAAGTAATCCTCAAAAGATCACAATGAACACGCAGTCACTAGCATGATCTCGTAACTTTATAACAAGAAACCTCAAATGGTTATCCACACAAAGTTGAACGTGGCAAACAATTTTAACATGGACAAAGAATATGTCTGTAACTTATTCATGGGAACCCCAGATGGGTATCCCATTAAATGTTTCACACTAATGAAATCATCGGGAACCTTGGATACAATCTGTTGAAGAGCAAACCCAGCAATGGGACAATGAGAAAAACAAAGTCTACCCAACAAGAATCCACAAACTCAGCCAAATGTTTACAGGCCATGCAAAACTAGGAGAAGGGTAAGGAGGTGGGGGGGGGAGGCTGGGGGAGTAGCGTATGACTTTTTTTCATATTGCTGCCTCAACAGAGATGCATGATACATTTCTGACTATATCACGCAAGCTGATTTTACATCTCACTCAAATTCCAATGAAAAAGGAAGGAAAAATTAAAAACCTGGAATGGTAACCCAAAAATCAAACCTTAACATAAAATCCCTTGCAACTTCTATCTCTAAACTTAATTCTTCAAAACAGGCACTCCAGTTAGCTATAGATAACCATTTTTCTTTAACCAAAATATACTAATGAAGGAGAGTGCACAAATTCACAGTTCACCTGCTTCACCAGATTATCTTCACCTACTGTAAGTACCAAAATGATCTTCTAGGCAGCAATTCCTGAAACAATTTTAAAATAAGCATGCATTAGAAGCAAAATTGATCCACTGAAAATCAACAAAAAGAAAAAGGCTCACACCATTCACGGTGATCAATTGTCAGCAAAATGCAATAATAAAATAGCCGGCACATTCTGCTTTCTTTGTCTTTTTTTCTTTTAATTTATTTAATTTATTTTTTCTTTTTTTAGTAGTTGGCCACATTCTGCTTTGTTTGATCACTAAAACACAACATCAGCATGATAACATTGATTTTTGAACCTTGAATTGATATTCAGATTCACATGCTGCTTAAAAATCAGTAAATATAAGCTAAACAAGGAATTCCTTTATTTTAAAACAATGATGAAATGCAGAACCATAATTCTGATAAAGTGGCCATCCCACAACTGCAAGAAACAGTAGTGCAACTTCAAAATGACAGAACACCAGGAGTAGCATTCAGTAATTGAGTATTTGTTCTTCATGCCACAAACAACTCTTTCTTGTTTAAATTTCTAATGGACCAGGAATCAAGAGTTGATAAAATTTCATGACATTTAGAAATTTCCAGTGCCATCCAATCTCCACATCACATTCTTCCTAGTCCCTTCTACAATTCCATGTAAAAGAATTTTTTTCTCCTGTTTTTTTTTTTTTTATTTAGTTGTCCATCAGCTATCTGAGCCTTGAAACATTTAATCTGAAGCAATCTTGTGTATACATTGTAACTATGAAAGCAGAGGATCACATCACTGATAAATTCTTTAACACAATCCAAGTACAAAGGCAAATGTGCATGCACAGAAATGGAATCATGGGAGTTTTCATCATTAACAGCACATAGCACTCATATGATTTGCAATTCCATGTATTCAGATTCTTTAGAGTCATGTTTATGCTAGGAGAAGGTTCTAGGCTGAATGAGTAAAATAGTTCTTCCAAGACATGGAACACAAGATTTCCCATGTGCATGTTGAAAGTTCCAGGCCAAATGAGTAAAATTTTCAACTAGAGATGAAAATTCTTACATATTAAACTTATGGTTAAAGTACCAGGAAATAACAAATAAATGACTAGACATTAGCCCGCAAGATGAAAGCACACACATTTAGAAGCAGATTTTATTTGAGAAATGAATAAGGCCACAAAAAAGGATGATATCAAAGAGGATATTGCAACAAGACTAGCAAAATATATTTTGTTTTCAACAATTGAAAGAAAATATAGGACTTTCTGGTAACAAAAGAACTATTACAATTTGAACAGATGGATTAAAAAGGGCAATTATGGAACTCTAGATTTTGAAAGAGAAACCTAAATATCATGGATTTAACCATTGGACTTCACTTGACAATGAGGCAGAAAAGTGCTTTCTGATTATTACTTATTATTTACTAGGTGATGAAGTAAAGAACATTAAAAAGTTAGTATCTATGAAAAAAGTTCAATTCAGTGCGAAGAGGAATCAAAACAAAAATTAATAAGAAGAATAACAAAAGGGAAGAACAAGGAGGAATTATTCTCAAAACTTAGTTTCAGTGTCAAAGAAGGACAATCCCAAGTTTCCTGATGCTTATAACAGAACCACAAAAGCAATGAGAGATTTAATGTCTAAGGAATATCAGATTCTTTAGACCCATGCAACTATCTACTTCAGTCCACTTGACATACACTGAAAATTATAACAGAAGACTGAGATGGTAAATGCATTATCCACATCATGTTATTAAGATGCATTCTGTTTATTGTTAAAACTCAATAAAACACGACCCCAATTTAGCAATTAACAATAATTGAGAAAGAGATCTCACATAATAAGTGGTTGATGAATAAGATAGAAAGGAGTTCTTACCTCTATTTGACTGTCTTTTATTAACACTGTAACCGCCAACAAAACCAGGAGAAGTTTTAACTGAAACATCAGAAGCATTTCCAAGGCCATAGCCAAAGGAACCAGATCCCTCTCGCCCAGAATTTGAGGATTGCCAAGTGGGTTCCTCATAATCGGAGCCTCCAACATAAAGGTCAGCCAAGCCACCATCAAAGTCCCCATTTGCTGCAGTATACGGTGATGTTTGACTTACATTGTTCCCACTATTTCTTGAATACCCTACCGTGCCCAAACCAAAACTGTTTTCACCAACCCCATACCCAAAATTCAGACTGCTGTTGGAGACAGTATTTCCTCCGCCTTGACCTAAAAGTGATGAAGAATCCCAATTAACTCCACTGTTGCCAAAGGTGCTTCCTCCAATGCTTCCACTACCAGATCCCACATATACATGTGAACTTCCAGAACTAGTGCTGTAATTGAGACTCCCATTTCCCCACAAATTCCTACTCACTGAGCTGAAAAAGGAAGTATTACTTCCATTCCCTCCATCATATCCTATAGGACTAGCAAACCTGTTTGTATTACCAAAATAGTAAGGACTCACTCCTCTTCCATAGCTGAGATTGCTACTAAAAGTTGCACTCCCCCCATAGCCAGGGCTCAGTGCTGGCTCAAAATTCATGCTCATTCCATAACCAGAATCAAAGGGTGGAAACCCACTTCTGCCACCAGCAACAGAACCGAATCTACCATCCATCCTAAGTCCATAGCCTCCAACCGTACTAGGAGTATATCCCTGTGTGTAGCCATTAAGGAAGCTATTGACCCTAGTTAGACCATAGTTATATCCACCAAGTGGGCTGCGACTGGGACCAGGTGACAACTCTTTGGGAACTGCTCGTTTAACCTCAACCATTTTGCCATTCAGTTCATGAAATGTCTTTGTTAAGACTTTCTCCACTGCCTCTTCCAAATCATAAGTGATGAATCCAAATCCTCTAGGCCTCTGGGTGTTATGATCATACATCACGACAACATCTGTGATTGTTCCAAACTGATCAAAATATTTCTTGAAATCACTCTCTGTAACAGTTGATGCTAAACCTCCAACAAAAATCTTTTTGGTGCGGCCTGGACCAGGGGAACCATTGATGATACTACTGCTTTTTCTAGTCAGGATGTTCTGGTCATCCCTTGGAACAGCCTTTTTTGCCTCTACCTGAGGGTGGACATTCACCAATTAATAAAACCTAAGTTCAAACAGCAAGAGATCTATAAACAATGAAACTCAACTGATGCACACCAAAGTCAAAATTATAATACATCAGTAAATGCAATGACAAAAAAAAAAAAAAAAGAGAGAGAGAGAAAAGAAATTAAGGCTGGATGCTATTCTCGGTACAATTTTGGATTGTCTAAATTGCTACAAGTAGAAAACAGGTTGATTAATTCAGTAAAAACTTGCAACGAAACCAAATCTATCACTCATAGATGTTGACGATCTTAATTGTTTAGTTTAATATTAAAGAAACTCACCATCCTGCCATCAATATTATGCTTTTCCTTCATGACTCTCTCTGCAACTGCTGGGTCAGCAAAAACAATGAAACCAAATCCACGAGCACGCCCTGTAGTCCGATCCTTCATTATAACAGCCTCCACCACCTCTCCAAAGGAACCAAAATAATCCTTGAGCCGGTCTTCATCGGTGTCCCATGAAATTCCACCGATGAATAGCTTGCCATTATCAGATTGCATTTTCTCTCCGTGACAATACTTTTAGCCAAGCCCGAATGTTCACAAATGCAAATCCACACTTCCAGTCAATTCGATTGAAAATGCCAATCTTCTCTCACAATCAAACCGATGCTTCAACTCGATAAAGTTGTGAACTGGATCCAATTCATAACACAGTTAAACATTCAGTTAGTCGACCCATCAACATGGACAAGAGGGAATGCACGCAGTGGACAGAACTTATCGTTCCTATGACGAAAAAAAAAATTACAGACAACATATGTTGGCAATCCGAAGAATACCTTGTCTTAAGAATTACACTAACAGATAACTGCTACGTTTTGATGATACAAAAACAGAAACTAACAGATCCTCCAGCGATCAATCCACCAACCAACTCCGAATTAAACAAACCTGAATGTTAAAAAGAAAAGAAAAGAAGCCATTAGAAGGAAAACAGAAATCAGCTACAGAATCCAATAAAGGTTCAGAATTGACAAATTTAACAAAGATCCAAATCCAAAATCCTGTAAAACGAACCGGTTGGAGAAAAACCCAGATGGCAAAATCTCGTCAAAAAAAAAATTAAAAAATTAAGAATTAAGATCTGAGAGGAGGAGGCACAATAAGTATAATAAAAATAGAGGGCATGCTCATCCTCCTCTATAATATGCCCTCTTCTTCTTTCAATTTTGTTTCAATTTTTTTATCAAACGGATTGCAATTCACACAATATAGAGAAAAGGGTGTTTCGTATTGCGTAGAAAGAGAGAGACAGAAGAAGAAAGAGAGAATCTTTTGGGTGGTCTGGTGTGAGGAATTTATAGGGAGAGACTGAAAATGGAAGGAGCTCATTTCACTTTTTTTTTTTTTTTCGTTTCTTTTGTCTATGTTTTTAAATTTGATTTTTATGGTTTTCATTTTTATAGCACAAAGGAAAGGAAAGGAAAGGAAAGGCAGCCAGTTGATTATAAGTGAGGTAAGTCGTTGGTCAAAATAAATTAAATTAAATTTAAAAATTTTATTTTTGAAACTGTACTCTCTGTTATTTATTTATTTATTAATATTCATGTTTATAGGAACTAGATGTCAAAATTTTTAATTTTAAAAAATATTCTTAATATTATTCAACTAAATTTTGATTTTTTTCTTATTTGTTTATATACTTGTTGTAAAATCAAAATATAAAATATAAAAAAAAAATTCTATTTTTGCTTCTGTACCATTGACCACGTGTCATGTCAAGATGCTTAAGATCCAACATTTGGAGCTGTTGTGCCTTAGCCAACTACATTCCATGCCTTTTTCTGAGATTCCAAGCGCATTTGCCACAATTAATGGTGTCCGTCCTTGCTAACGCATCACTCCGCCAACTTCTTTCCCTTTGTTTTTTTAACATTTCAAATTAATTAACATCAATTTCTTTGCAAAAATAAAAGTGAAAAGGGAGAGCCTTTCATCGAACATTTCAGTTCGTAGATGCAGAAAACTGAATAGGGAAACATTCTGTACCGAAAGATGTGAAAACAATCGAGACCGTGCTTATTTTAAATGATTGCAGATGGACCCCCACGATGCTTCTCTGCATTTTTTCTATTTTATTAGCACGCTCAGTGTACAAACATACGTAGCTTGAAGGATCGTAGCTTAGACTTTGTAATTACAGCCACATGCTGGCTATTTGCACAGCTACTGCCCCGTCCCCCCCCCCCCCCCCCAAAAAAAAAAAAGAACTAACAATTTTTAGTCGCCAAGATGACACAAAAGTCGACTTGATGATTCTTTCCTACGCCATTTGTGTTACCAATATACTTAAACTTCGGATCACTGGTCGTGCAATTAGCAAACGGGGCATCTCCCCGCGTAAGGAACTTTGGTCTTTCCTCTGGCTAGCTGTCTTAAAAAGCTTCCTTCTACTACTTGTCAAAACTTGCATTGCCTGTGATACCCAATGTAGTACGTCATGTGATATTTGTCATTAGGTAAGGATAAATAAAAGCTCGAGAGAGTCTATTGAGTCATGGGGACTCCCCATTAATGCATGTTTCGTTCTCGTCTAGTAGTTTTGGATGGTGGGTTTACAATGCTCTCGGCCTCCGGCCTGCCCACTAGTCGAGGGATAATGGACAGCGAAACATGCATCACATGCAACTTTTATTTTTATTTTTAAATTTCGGATGATAAGTTAATTAATATTAAGTAGTTATAAAGTGCTCGTTGTGATATTTAATTTTATCACCCAATGATCATTCTTCTCTTGTCTTCTCTTTCACCTTTAAGTTTAAAATTTTTATTTCATGTAACACCAAAAAAAAAATCGTTATAATTATTATTAATTATAATTAGTATTTAAATTTTATATCAAAAAATTAATAATTATTGTAAAATAATTTCACACGTAGGATACAATGGATTATTTCCTGAATTGGGTGCATGGTATATTTGAGATTAATAACTTAAAAAGAAATATAGAAAGAAAATAAATAAATAAATAAAGGTTTTACAAGAAGGTCGTTTTGTGGGTGTAGACGTGGGGATTAAGAATTTGTTAAAAATAGCAAAATTTCTTAAAAAAGACCCCGCAAGGGGAAGGGGTGGGGACGAGTTTGCTGGATTAGATTTAAAACGACAAGTTTTGGTGAATTTGATTATGTAACCGTTATGGAAAGAGTGGGTGGGGGGGGGGGAGCCATGAAGCTGCCCCGCCTCCAATCGTCTGGAAATCCAACGGTTCTGCAAGGAATGCTGTTTCCATGGTCTGTAACTAACCGTACCAAATAAAGACTCCCCCAGCTGCGAAAACGGTCGAAACCCAGACCAAGCCAAACCTTAAATCCTTTGTTTTTTTGGGGTAATATTTTACAATCAAGAACATTCAATTTTTTTTTTTCCCTCCAAAACCCTAAACGCATTCGGATCCAATTCATCTTCCCTCCAAAAAAAAATCAAAAAATAAAAAAATTAGTTCGAAAATTCAAGAATCCAAACCCTTTTCTCCACCACGCTATTTATGCCCAAGAAGAAAGCCCACTTTACCCATCTTCTCCTGTTTCCTCAAATACCCGAATTCCTCTCTCCGAACCCTAATTTCCGGCCCCTCCGACCCGCCATGGCCGCCATCAAGTCCTGTCTTTCCTTCAACGCCCATGTCGACGGTGGCCTCGATCGCCTGGGGTCGGCCGGCACTACCGTCGGCGAGATCCACGTCATTGTGGGTCCGATGTTTGCCGGGAAAACCACCGCGCTCCTCCGCCGCGTCAAGTCCGAGGCCAACAGTGGCAGGTCTGTGTCATTTAATTTTGTTTAATCTTAATTGTTTCGTCCAAAACTTTCGGCTTATTTAAATTGGAAATTCGGTATCTTGCTCTCTTTAATTTTCTGCTGGTTCGGTGAATTATTATGAGTAGGAATGTGGCAATGGTAAAATCGAGTAAGGATACAAGATATGCAAAAGACCAGGTGGTGACGCACGATGGCTTGAAATTTCCCTGCTGGGCATTGCCAAACCTTGCTTCCTTCCACCAGAAGCTTGGTAAAGATGCTTATGAAGGGGTAACTCTCCTAGATTTTAGTTATACGGCCACTTTCTATTATTGCTTTAATATTAATTTTATGTTAATCAAAATATGCCTGCTTGATTTAAGTTTCACACAAGTGTTTTGTCTACTGGGTTTATTATTATTTTTTTTATGACCGATGCATTGCTGTCTTTATGAGCTTGGCAAATAATCTGAGAAACTACGAGGAGCTTGTTTGTTACATTTATCGACTATCTTCGATTATCTATTCAATATTGTTGAAGTTTGAGGAATGAGTGGTGGGTTTCTCATGGACTGACGTTAGAATTGATGTTCTGCTATTTAGGATATGCTGTGTCTTGCCATTGATGTTATGGCGGCAAGTTCTGCCAATTTGGCGTGCATAAATTCTTGTGGCAAGTTTCTTGTCTTCTCATTACCACTAATTGTTGACAGCTCGATGTAATTGGCATTGATGAGGCTCAATTCTTTGAAGACCTGTATGATTTCTGCTGCAAAGCTGCTGATTGTGATGGGAAAACTGTAATTGTAGCAGGTCTTGACGGTGATTATTTGAGGTGATGGTTAATCTTTTTTCAAATTCTTTTGTGGAACTTTACCTTTCTTGCTGTTGCTTATGTTTTTGGATTTACACTATTTAGTTTGTTACTGAAATGACTGATTACTGTCACTTGAGTTCAAAGCATCATTTGTCATCCTTCACATCACTATTGATCAGAAAAAACTTTGTGATTGGCAGGAGGACCTTTGGCTCAGTGCTTGACATTATACCCCTTGCTGATACTGTAACCAAGTTGACTGCGCGATGTGAACTTTGTGGCAAAAAGGCATTTTTCACCTTGAGGAAGATAGCCGAGACCCAGACAGAACTAATTGGCGGGGCTGATGTTTACATGCCTGTTTGCCGGCAACATTATGTCGGGGGCCAATCAGTGATAGATGCCGCTAAGAGTGTAGTGGAATCCCATAAATCTCAGGCTGAATCCCATATTGAGGTAGCTGCCGCTATTTAGTGAAGTTCCTGGTTCTAAATGGTCCAATATGTTATCTTGTGGCGCTGTATTGTAGCTATATATCTTGATCAATATTTACAGACTGAATTACATGCAAATCTGAATTTTGAAGTTTCATGGATCTTGTCAGACATCCAATTTACTATGCTTATGTATATAGCATAAATTCTCTCCCTTCTGTCGAGGGATCAAAAGTACCAAATTTTATGGGATGCTATTTTCTTATGCTTCAATAACAAGCATCATCTTCTCTAATTATCAAGTTTTTTGCATGTGTAATGACGAGGTTATATTGTTTAAAAAAAAAAAAAAAAACAAAGCAGTCGAAAATAACTTATTGTAGCCAAATTTGATGGCTTTTGCTTGTTCATAAGTCTCATGACAAAAAGAAAAGGGGGGTTTTTAAAAAAACATCCATACAATATCTATAATTTGTGCTGAAGAAAAGTATCGGATGTCAAAAAACTATTATTGCAGAAGGCAGCACAAACCTTCGTTTTGTTTTATGAACCAAAAGTCCAAGGTTGAATTAAACTGAACCGAAAATAGGCCCAGGCCCATGAATTTCAAAGCCTGCCACGTTGTAGGCTGCTTTTGCTCTAAAAAAAATAAAAAATAAAGAAATAAAAAAGAAAAAGAGAGAGAAATTTTGGTTTTTTTAACGTTTTGCTCTCTCTCTCTCTCTCTCTCTCTCTCTCTCTCTCTCTCTCTCTTATCTTTTTTTAATCGTTCTAGGGTGTGATTGCATAAACGGAGGCATTCCCCGTCGCTACGACTCCAACTCCGTCGTTTTGGGATTTTTTTTTTTTTTCCTTCCTGATCTCAGTTCCCACGGAGGGAATTGCTGTGAAATTCGGTTTATTCTTCGTCGTCGTTTCGGTGAGATTGTCAGGTTCGCAAATTTCCTCTCTCCTTTGATTCCTCGCCTTTGTCCTCTCCGGCATCGTTTCGATTTAATCGATACTGAACCCAAAGCTAGTGACGCCTGAGGAATTTTTTACCCTCGTTTTTCTTCCACTTCTCTCCGTTTTCTCGGCAACCAAACGGAGGATCAATGTCTCCTATATGTAGGTTCCTATGTTAAGAATAACGCGGAAAGATGCAATCTTTTAACTGTTCTTATCAAGGATAAATTTGGGTTTCTTGTAGTTACATAAAATCGATAGTTATTTCACAGGAAGAAGGAAATTCCTGATCGCTGATGAATAACATTTAAAATGCAGATTTTTTTTTTTTTTTTTTGGTTTAAGAAAAGCTGGTTTGGAATTTACAAAACTAAGAGACTAACTTGTGCTTTTTTTTTTTTTTAATAACTTGTACACTTGCACTGGGGAATTATGTTAATGTTTTGGTTTTAATTCTAGTAACCTTTGTGAATTGTAAATCTAGTAACTTTTTGGGTAACAAAATTGACATTGTATATCATTCAAGTTTGTGGAGCTTAAGTTTTTAGTTTTCAATTCTTTTTAATGTATAAGCAGTAAATGGACACGAATCCTGGACCAGTTGACGATTCTGTACTGTATGATCAAGGCAAGCATGTCTCTGCTGCCGTTTGGGATGGCCAGGTGCTCTTGCAATCACTATCTTGTTTACGAGTGTTGATACATATATGCGTGCGTGCGTGCTGAGCCTGCAGAGGAGTAATTGGTCTTAGTGGAATAGAGTTTGATTACATGCCAAACTTAGCCTAACAAATTTCATGCTAAAAAGTGGTGTATGTATTTATGTGAATGTTGGTAACGGAATTTACAAATGTGGGGGTTTTTTGCTTGTTTCTTTTTTTGCGGGGAGATCCAAATATTATTGTAAGTTGAATAGATATGACTTTCATCCCTCAAAGAATGCATGACAGAAGTCATTGTTTATGAGTGGAAGTCTAACTAATTTGATCTTTTTAAAGAACTTAATTATTTGTGTTGTAAGAATATAGCGAATGTTGTTTAACAGGAACGTGGTGCACTGAGGTGCCATGAGCACACGTCAAAGCTAGGTGAATGGAGGCTAACGACAAAACAGATAGAATTGGTGGAGAAAGCTGGATTTCGTTATTTGAGAAAGATTCCTGCTATTAGTTTAGATAATCCTCTCATCTCAGCACTAGTTGAGAGGTGGAGGAGGGAAACAAACACTTTTCATTTCACTGTTGGTGAAATGACTGTCACACTTCAGGATGTTGTATTGTTGCTTGGACTTGCAATTGATGGAAAGCCTGTCATTGGAATCACATATACAGCTTGCAGCCCAGTTTGTGAAAGGCTTTTGGGCAAGGCACCAGATTCCAATTATGCAAGTGGCGGGATGGTAAAGCTAAGTTGGCTGAAGGAGTTCTTTTCTCTATGCACCAAAGATGCGCCAATTGAGGAGGTTAAGCGTTGCACGCGTGCTTATCTTCTTTACCTTGTGGGAAGCACAATATTTTCCACAACCACCGGGAACAAGGTTCCAGTAATGTACCTTCCTCTGTTTGAAAATTTTGAAGAAGCTGGTAAGTATGCCTGGGGGGCAGCAGCATTGGCATTTTTGTATAGAGCACTGGGCAATGCATGTGTTAGATCACAAAGCACTATTTGTGGCTGTTTGACTCTGCTCCAGGTTAGTTATGCACCAGTGCCATGGTGGGGTGAATTGGGGATTGTCTATTATGCAGCTGATATTGTCTATCATAAGGCTAAGTGAAGACATTGCCTTTATATTTGATTTTCACCTTTGCAGTGTTGGAGCTATTTTCATCTGAATATTGGCCGACCAAAGCTCAACCGGGACCCCATCCGCGATCAATTTCCATTTGTACTTAGGTGGAAGGGCAAACAGAGTGGGCCAACAGCCAACCGCGATGTAGTTTTTTATCGGAAGGCATTGGACTCATTAAAACCAAGCAATGTAAGTTTAGTTCTCATTGATTGGCTTTAATGCACTTTATAGTCTTGAAAATAACAGTGCACTTGTGGTGATGTTAAAATGTAGGTAGAGTGGCTTCCGTACAAGTATATTGACAGTACAGTAATACCTGAAGATATGAAAAGTACTTTGATTTTAGGGAGATCAAAGACAATGCTCATATGCTTTGACAAGGCAGAGAGGCATCTCCCTGATCGCTGCCTGAGGCAGTACGGCATGTTTCAACCAATTCCAGAAGATGTTGCACAATGGGTGAGAAAGAGTCGAGGAGTTGATGGTGGAGTGGACTTGTCTGGGAAAATGGAGGCAGAGCTTAATGAATGGTTGGACCGTAAACTCCACATTGTGGATGGTAATGATGGTGTAGATGAAAGTGAATATATGGAATGGTACTTGAAAATTACTCGTAAAACTGTAGGAAGGCCCGTATCTCTATCATCTGAGTTCCAGAGAACGGTGACGCATTAGCCTTTAACTCAAACTTTAAATCACCTTCCTTCCCTATATCTGTGATGCATTCCTTAATTGTTTATTCCTACCTGTTGCAGATTTCTGGTTTAAAGGAAATTGCTTATCTAGCAGATGCATTCTCGACAAACGGATTGGATGGACAACAGTTTGAGTCCATTTCAAGGATCAGGTTTATTGCACAGGACTGCCTGAGGGACCAGGGTGGAACCTCGGCCACACCATCACCTATGGCACAAACTGAACCTGGGAAAAGGAAAAGGGGGAAGGAGAGGGTAAGAAGGAAGGGTACTGGGAAACGGCGGAGAAAAGATGATCCAATGGAACATCAAGAGGCTAGTGAGGATGACCAATCACAGTTTTATGGTGCAGTTATTGAGGTTGATCAATTACAATTATGTCAGGCAGATGGAGAGATTGATCGGTTACAATTATGTGAGGCAGATGATAAGGTTGATTCTCCAATGCAGTCTGGTGCAGCTTTTGAGGGTGATACCAACCTAGATGATGTCATTAACAAGGACAATGATGCACAGCTTACAAGTGTAACCAATGAGATTAATGATTCTCAGCCTTGTCGTGCAACTAATGAGGTCAGGTTTTCTCTATTTTGTGGCTCAACAACTGAAGGAGTTGATGGATCTCAGCAGCCTAGTTCAATCAGCGAGGTGAATGAGTCACAACTCTCTTGGGTAACAACTGATGTTCATGATTCTCATCCACTTGATGAAAAGGATAAGGTGAATGATTCACAACTTCATGATGCAACAGTTAAGGAGCCTCCTGACCAGCAGCTCCATGGTGCAACTAATGAGGTGAATTATGGTCAGATTTCTGATGAAGCTGAAGAAGGAAGTGAGAAAGAAGCAAGTAAATCACCTCTCCCTGAGGCAATTACAGAGGCTAATGACTTGCAGCTCCATGATATAAATGAAGAGTTGAGCAACTCTCAGCTTCCTGGTGCAACGAAAGAGGCAAAAGACTCACAAGTAGACTCACAGATTCCTGATGCAAAGAAAGAAGCGGATGACTCACAGCTTGCTGAAGCAAGTGAAGAGGTGAATGATTCGCAGCTTACTGGTGCAAAAGAAGAGGCAAATGACTTGCTGCCCCATGATTCAACAAAGGAGGTGAAAGACACCCCAACCTCAAATTCATGTACAGAGGCAAATGATCAATTGCCCCCTGAAGATAATTAAGATCCAAATGACTCTTAGCTTCCTGATGCAACTAAGGAGAAGGATTCAAAGATCTCATGTAGTTGATAGAAGTCATCCGCTAGCAGACTAAGCAGCAACCAAGGATGTTCCAGTACTTCTCTAGACGAAGTTTAGCAAATTGGAAAGCATGATGATAAAAGCATTGCAGCTTAAATGGTGGCAGTATTATGTTAAATCTTTAGGACATAATCATTATTTTGTGCTTTACCTTACGGTGATGGTCACATTTGCTCCATCCCCAAAACTACTTTTTCTGTACAATTTGTCAATGAATTTGTAGAAGTAATAGGAACCCCATATACTCGGGCCAGTCATTGCTATGTGCAAAAAATTAATATGCATTCCTGTGCAGATTTACAATTGAAAAGGTCAGATAAGTGGGTGAGTTACAGTCACAGCAACCATTGTACTGCAGTTTGGTTCTTGGTTTCCAAGCCATGGATACCTTTTAATCAGTGCAGTTAATTTTTTCTCTACTGAGGTTCCAGGGAGATCGGTGAATTCAACTCCAACATTAAGAGAGACTAACGGAGCTATTTAAGGTTCCAGAAGAAGCGGGGGGACAGTGGATTCCAAGCCATTTAACAGCAAAGGAAACTTTGACAAGATTAATTACATTCAATTTCTTAATGGAAATGATTACATGCAGACACAATTACCCACAATGATGCAACCTACCGATTATTTACATGATTGTGTAGAAAGAAATATGTGAGAAGGTAGAGATGTTGAGTTCGGCGAGGCTATCATGTTTTGCTGGAAATCCACCTAGAAGGTTATGCCATCAAGCAGCTGGGTTCGTCTCTTTTTCATTGGCCTCCGAAAAGAAATTATCCTTCAGAAGATCGGAGGCTGAAGGTCTTGCCCTTGGCTCAGCTATGCACTTGCCAATAAAAGCCTTCACTTCTGGATCTGCTACCTTGTTCAAAGCCTGGGGCTTTACTCCAGTGGTCACTTTCCTGTATATCTTGGCAACGCTATCACATTCACCGTAGGGAATCTCCATTGTGACCATCTCAAGCAAGCACATTCCAAAAGAGTATATGTCTACCATCTCAGTGTAATCTTCCTCGTACAGCTCGGGTGCCATAAACTCCGGCGTGCCTATGATTGAATGTGCTGCATGACTCCTACCCACTATGGTTGCAAAGCCCAAATCTCCAATTTTCACCTGTACATAGATTTATCGTGCCTTTACTCATGTAGTCATACAAGGTTCAAAGAATATACGAGTCAACTAAGAAATTAGAAGCCTAGATTTCAATTAGACACTGCAATTGAAAAGAACAAGGCAAGTTCTCACTCAACTTGAAGAAATTAGAATTGCTTAAAAAAGAGATGATGTGAAGATCAAAGCAACCCAATTAGCACCAAAATAAAAAATAGTTAAAAAGGGAATTTCAAATGTACTACCTGGCCAGTGTTCCCATTGACAAAGATGTTACTGCAATTCAGGTCTCTGTGAATGATGCATGGGTCATGGTTATGCAGATACACCAATCCTTCAAGCACCTGCTTTGACCACTTTTTCAAGGCTTTCAGGGACACATGGCGGTGCATCTTCCTGTAATTCCTCAAATTTCCTGATGTGCACACCTCGGTGATGAAATTCAGAGTCCTACAATCTCCATCCAACCACACGCTGTAACAAACAATTATATACTTGTTCTTTAACGTTCTCAGCAACTTGACCTCGGAGTGAAGCCGATCGATGAGCACGGGATCATCAATAAAATTCCTCAGCACCACCTGATTCCAAGCCACCTGCATGCCTTCCTCCTGATCGAAGGCCCTATAAACCTTCTTGACAGCACCTGCACCAAGCAGATCATCGTACCGCCCAAATCGTCCGGTAGGATCAACCTCGACGAATGGTTCAGTATCTCCATCAATTGTACTGGGTCTTACAGCAGCTGCCATCTACGATAAAAGTCCAAACCGAATAAGAAACAAACACAAGATAGTCCAATCCCACGAAGCATAACTTTAGGAAGTAATGCAATGTCTTTGAAACAAAAGAGTATCAACATGAAAACCGGAGTTTTCAACTCTGGGATATTTAGTCTTCAGTTGTCCGAGTTGGAACCAAAACTAATGTTCAAATAGTGAAAAACAAAACACAAATGAAACAGAGTAACGAGAAAGAGATTACCTTGAAATTACGGAGTGGAAGAAGGAGTTTCTTTCCAATGCAACGAAGCAAAAGAGCCAACAATGAAGGCCGAGAGAGGGAAGCTGAGACGGTGACTCTTGAACTGATGTTGAGAAGAGTTTCGTGATGGATCAAACAGGCAGACCTCAGAACACTTTGAAGGCTTCAGGTCCACGCGGGCATTGGGTTCTCTTTTTCCAAAACACGTGGGAGCTTCGTCAAACAGTCGAAATTGAAAACGAAAATATATGAGAGTTACTCCATTCACTTGTTAAATAACCATGCTTGTCCACCCCGTGTCTTTATTATTGTTCAATTATTTATAATTGGATAAATTTCATTAAATATATTATGCATCTTAATTTTAAGAACAATAATTTATTTATTAATACTCGCTGATAGAAGAAATTTAAAAAATAATAATTTTTTATTAGTATTTTTTTTATCGGTGTATTATAAACCATTCAAACCTCAAATTTAAGTATAATTACACCAAATAATAATTATATAATAATGAGTAGGCATGCATCTTTTTAAACTTATATTGGAGTTCTATTGTGGGGAGAGATGTTGATTGGAAAATGGGTCTGATGCTCAATCTCGGGCTACTCAATGACAGTGTTGGTTTCACTCCACCGGCGTCGCAGGCTGATGCAACCCAATCGCTTCAAGAGGGCTCTGGACAATGAACCACGTACCAAAATTCAAGAGAACTCCCAGTCAAAATGGCTTCTTCAGATGTTGTCCGTGCCAAACTGGGATCATTGAATCTCGACATCACTTTCCACTATCGTCCTTCTTATCTTATGCGTGGATGCTTGCTCGAGATATTCCTCGCAGACCAATACTATGGCGTACACAGGCTATACACCACACTGGAATGTGTGGAAGACAGAACCCAACTGGCACAAGAATCATTAAACGAAAAGGAACTGAATTCCATATCAGCATTAAACAAAGGCTTCTACAAATGACATAGTTTTCCATAAGTAAGAAAAATAAAAAGACAATGGCTGACTAATAGGGCTTTAACAACATATAGACCAGAACATTTGGAGAGTTTTGTAAGTTCTAGTCTGCTAATGTTGGTGAGCCCCAAATTGGCGGAGGCAGTAGCATTTCTTGATTACACCTTTGCTACATTGCCAATCCTTTATCATATGCTTTTCATTAATTCACAAGCTATATGATGGGAATATGAAGGTGAAATCCATACATGCAATTTAAAAAAAGCTTCAATAAGGATTGAGTTATACAGCCACAAACTGCTGCTTGTCTATACAAATAATATTGCAGAGAACAATACATTTCACCAAGGAGGATTAGAATACTCCCGAGTAGAGGGAGACCTGGAACTCAAGCTCCCATCTCTTCCAAATCTCGAGACACTCCTTGCACTCTTAGGGGTACGAACTCCAGGACTTGCTCCTCTATAACTGGCACGAAGGGTTTCATCAACGGAAGATGAAGACTTAGAAATTGCATTCCTCACAAACTTCTGTGCAGCAGGAGAAAGTGTCCGAACACTTGGACTTGCACTACCTCCTCTAGCTGGAGAAGGCAGTGGTGGCTTCTGAAACATCTTTGACCTCTCCCTCAGCTTTCGTGCAGCTTCCCTTGACAATGAGTGGGCTTTCACATCTCGTGCAGGTGGATTTGGGATTTTAAATTGCGGCCCATCACCATTACCACCAATATCGATTGGTGTATCTTCAGGATCCAGCCTCAATGGTGTCCCTTCAATCTCACCCCACGTAATAAATGGAGACTCATCAACTCCTGGAGCTGGTGAAGGCGTCCGAACAAAACTATAACCATTCTCTGCCTTCTTCCCTGACTCTGCATAAAATGCATTTGGAGTCCTCCTCAAATCCTCCAGATCATACTTCTTCCCTTTATCCCCATCTCTATTTGATACAGGAAGTGGGGTAGCCCCCACCACCGGAGTATAAAGCACCTCAACACTACCATCATCTTTAGGCCTAGAATCCAACATTTTACCATGGAAACGAGTGTTGGACCTATTGATTTCTTTTGTCAAACCCTTCAATCTGGTCGCCCGTTCCTCCTCAGTTAACATAGCTTCAGCAGCAGGGTGATACATCAACAAATTCTTTGCTGTGTAATTCCAACCCTCCAACGTGCTTGGCGGCTGATCAGACGTCCCATAACCATCCGTAATCCTGTCTCTCTTTGCATCACCGATCAATTTAGCATCCTCCTTTTCACCTTCTAACAAATGCCCACATCTCTCCTTCCTCTTCTTATTCACTTTATCCAATATTTTTGAAAAACTCTCGTTATCCTCACTCGTGTACCTCCTAAAGAACTGGTCTAAGCCCAATGATTCATCGACAGCTCCATCATTATTCTCCCTAAACTCTCCATCACCAGATAATTCCCAATCTAAAACCACAGGCGTCTTGTTATCAACTTCATCGAAAGGAGTGAAATTACGCGTAAACGTAGAACCTGGGGTTTGCATAGCATTCGAATTATTTACCTTTTTACCACGGCGCTCGATTATCTTCAACTGTGCGTCTCGGATTTGGACCGGATCGCCAGTTTTTACCGCTTCGAGCCAATCAAGCCGGTCGCGAAGCTTGGAGATGTCCGGGAAGAAATCGCGCTCGATGATCTTCTCGATGGCCGCCACGTAGGTGTCCTCATCGAGGACTGCGGGACCTTTTTTGGTGTCCCTCTGGATATCGACAGTCGCCGTTGAGGAACCAGTGGAGATCTGGAGGGAGGTTCCGGGATTTGGAGACGGAGATGGGGTTGAGAGGCGGCGCGGCGAGTGTCCCGGAGAGAGAAGCATGATTTATATCAGAGGATCAGCTTTATAAAACTGTGATGGGATAAAATTTTCGGGTTACAATTGGATCGGAAGTGGCGGACTTTGTGGTGGCCTTGCTACGGCGGCGGCGGCGCTTTCAGAAATCAAGGGCGGTGAGCGGAACTGCTATTAAAACTTCAAACGTTTTAGGGAAAAACAGAGAGAAAAGAGTAAGCGTAGAATTGCTGGAATGATCCAAATTTCCAAAGGGTTTTATTTAAAAAAATAATAAAAATAAATAAAATTTTGTCCTACGTGTTAAATTGAGAGAATAAAATCTTTATTCGCATCAACGGTTGGAAATCGTTAACGAGAAATAGCCGACATCGAATTTCCTGCCCTTCAGACAAAAAGACAAACAATTTAAAATAATATCAATTTATTATAAAATATTAATTTTATTTAAATATATAAATTTTTAATATTTTATTATATACTTTTATTAATAAAAATAATAGTTCTATAATAAATTAATATTTTTTTATAATATTTAATATTATTAAAAATTTATTGACGGCGATATAAAAATAACGCTGTTACATGGTGTTGTGCTTTTGAACGAAAATTTTATTAAATTTTCAAAATTATATATATATTATTAAATAAATTCCGTCTCTCTTTGCTACTATTTATATATATGGAGAGAGAGAGAGAGAGAGAGAGAGGTCAAACGCATAAGAAAGAACCAAAATTGTTGACCGAAACGACCGGAAAAGCACGAGGAAGGGGGAAGGGAAGGAAAAGAAAGAAGAATAGCAAGTAATAATGAATCCTTCCATGTGGCACAAAGTAGCTGCTGTCTCTGGTACTGTACCATATGTTACAAAGCTTCTGTTTCTCCATCAATGGCATTTTTTTTTCTTTCTTCTTTTTTTGCATTATTTTAGAGAGAGATATATATATATATATATATATAAGAGGGGCAATGTAATGAATGTTTGGAAGAACAGGAATGGCAGCACTTGGGTTGGGCACTTATGGTGCCCATGTCTTCAAGCCTCAAAATCCGGCTTACAAAGAGGTTCTTTCTTTGTCTTTTCTTTAATTTCTTTTACTTATTTTGGAAAAGACGAGTGCTTGACTTGGGTTTTTCTTTTTCTTTTTTTTTTCTTTCCTGAATTTGTTGCAAAAATTGGATTACCATGTGATGAGAAGGTGTGGCATACGGCATCTCTATACCATTTGGTTCACACTGCAGCCCTTCTGGCAGCCCCTCTCACTAAACATCCTAATATCGTGAGTTTCCCATTTCCCCCTTTTGTTCAATTTGCCTGTTAAAAAAGTTTTTCTTTTTCTTTTTAATGACCTTTTTAGTTTGTCCTGTTCCAGTTTGGGGGCCTTTTGACAACTGGAATTCTCGCTTTCTCTGGAACGTAAGCACTTGTAACATGTTCTGCTTACACTGCTCTGTGATGTATTTGTGACCATTTGATTCATGCCTTATCGGAAAGAAACAATTTTGGGCGGAGTGGAATGCATTGAAATCACTTTTGTCTGGGATTTTTTTTTCTTTAAAAAATTTGGATTAGGTTCAAGGAGTTGCTTTGCTACTTGATTGAGTGCAAAGTGAAATTTGAGTGATTATGTGGGACTTCGTCGGATGTTGCATTCCATGAAATTGAGTAAAGGTCCTCGTAGAATGCATTTAAATATCAAGTTTTGCAAATGGTCAGTTTAATAATGTGCCATCAATCATCAAAGATTATGCCAAAAACTTCAACTTTTGTCGTTCTTGAAATTTTAGGTTGATTGCATTTTATTCTTTGACAGTGAATTGATGATGCTTTTTAAGAAGCCCAATTTAGGATAGATGTGTTTTGTTGAGTTTTTGAATGGAAAGCGTTGTGCACTAGTTGTTTTGCCCACTGGGTGGTAGGTGCAGATGTTTGGGATTCAATTTCAGCTAGTAAAAAGGACCCAATGTTAGCATTCATCCATTGGAGGAATTTCTATGTGACATGAGCTTCTCTCATATTTTTGTGGGTCTAACAAAAGTACCATGACCTGATTGCTGTGATAAATCTAGTTAGTACTTGTATGCAGCTGCTACTCCTTGACTGGAGAAGCTTTACTGTCATCTATACTTTCTCTCTTTCTGTATTTTTTTCTTTTACATTTTTCCAAAACCTTCTTCATGTATCATTTAACATCTGCTATCAACATGATCGAAATTGCTAAAGTTTTGGTTTGATGGCACTCTGTAGGTGTTATACTGTGGCACTCATTGAGGACAGAAAGTATGCCACCTTGGCTCCATTTGGCGGCTTTGCATTTATTGCTGCCTGGGGAAGCTTGCTTTTCTAAGGGCAGGAATTGCTCAGATGGTGCCATGACTTTGGATTCCATTGGTATCATAAAACTACCCCTTTTGAGTTTTTGGTAGATGCTGGAGGAAATATAATATAAACATTCCTGACGAATTTCCTATGGAGTACTTCCTGTGTGTTGCAAATTGTATACATGACTGTTGGAATGTTGATACATACCATCCATATGTTATTTTCATGGTTTCACTGTGTTTCACAGAAAAATCAGACCAATTATATTTAGGCCAACAAATTTGGTTTACTAGAGTTGGAACTGTTACTATAGTGGCTGTCTTAAAATTTTCCCTGCTTCAGTTGTCTAGTCTTGAATTTGTGCATGCCTGCATTGCATCTATGTGATCAAGAGTTTACTGCCCTGCCTTATATAGTCACAACTATTGTCCTGGAAAAAAAGTTTGATTTTTCTGTGGAATACATTCGTGTTTACTCACTGCACTGTCATACTCCTCTCTATACATAAGGATTCAGTTGGTTTGTGCTCAGCCATTATCCATTCTTATTGCTATGGGATAAAAGGTACATTGAAAGATACATGAACCTTGTCATGTAAATTCTTCAAGTCCATTTTTAACATCAAACTAATGTAAGTCTAGCTTACTCTACTAGAGAGGGAAAACAACCAAATTCTCTCTTAACTCAAAAACCTGATAAATTCCAGCAGAAAATATGCAATGTCTATATCTACTTTGCTCGATTCTTTTGAATCAGGGAATGAACTCATAGTGGCAAGAGTTGTAACCTGAAAGAAATTTTAAGGTAATGTCAGTGTTGGAAGAAAAACTAGGGTAACAAATAGTAAATGATTCAATAACGACAGGCATTGTAGAGCTGGCTTGCATATAAACTTAGGATTAGCTAGGTTCTATTCTCTACTAATAACCACATGGTCTGCATCAAAGGAAAAAAAACTGTGGGATCCTTTTGGCTTGAACAATGGTAGTTCTCAGCATTGTTAAAAACTTAAACTTGCAGAGATCACATGGGTTGCACATACTAGACACATGGATTTCCACCATCTTTACTCTTTCTGGCAAGATCAAGTTGATGTTTACTTACATGGTGCAACTGCAATATAAGAAAGATCAAAAGAGTCATTGAGTTTTGTTTAGCATGGTGCTCACTGGGATCAAGTCCTGTAACAATGGCAGCTCCTTTGAAGTAGCAAGATCCACCCTTGTGCTTGCGTTTCTGGAAGTAGTTGTTGAAGGCATAAGAAGCATGGTCTCTCACAGTGTCTGGCAAATAGCAAGGCTGGTTCACTTGAATCTTGCTGCAGTCTGCACCACCTTTGCCACAAGCCCAGTCCAGGGCCACCTGTAACTCATCATCTGGGATCTGCTTATCTGCTATGCACCATTGTTTAAGCTGCCCTTCTAACATATCCTCACACACAATGCATTGTTATTATCATTTTCATGCGAGCAAACCTATTGCAATGGAGCTGCAGAAAAATAGCCGACTTACCTGATTTTGGAGGAGTCATTGACATAAGAAGCAACGCAAGCATTATCCTTACCCAAACAACTGACATATTTCCAACAGGCCAACACCGAAAGAGACAGCAAAATTCACAATGGCAGGCTCAGTTGAGAGAGTATACCTACAAATTGTTTGTAGCTTAGGCCCATAATATAGAACGAGTTAGTGGTTCGTTTTAGACTGACACACAGCAAAATTTATAATTTAAAAGTAAAACAAGCCTTCGGATCTGAAATTTTTAATCTCTAGATTTTAGACATTCCCTCTTTCTTTACAGAATTGTTGCCTCACACTTTTTGTCCAAATTCTAGTAGTGGCACATGCAAAGTGTCTGCATTTGCATTCTCGTCTATCTATTAGCAATAACATACACTGGCATGCAAAGGTCCTGCTGGAATGAACCGAATATAAGATTCTGAGCGAGTTGCATCCTCTTTATATATAGAACAATATGGCTAATTTTCTAAAGGGATAAGAAAAAATCAAAAAAAGATAGCTCGGGTTACAACAGGAGCTTCAGTATACATGACCTATTGCAGCAATCGGCAGCATAAAACAACTCAACTCAATCTACAAATAACAACAATCAGGGTGGAACATCGGCATCATCAATGTTGGCCATATCCGGAGACTTCCCTCCCTATGCTGGAGACTTTTTGCATCCTTTTCTCCGTTTGAATCCAATGTGGTTAGTTTATTTTTCCTCGCTATGCTGGAGAAAAATGGTATTGGTAAAAGATGGCCATCTTTGATTCTTAATCAGATGAATCACTCTTTCACCTGTCCAAGTTTCAAATCCAGGCAACAGCAAGATGAACCAAATAACCTCATCAAAGTTTGAATAACAAACCATAACCACTGAAATTTTTTCACCTGCCCATTTCAGTGAAAAATGAAATAAAAACATTATGTTTCACACCAAAAAATTAAAAAAAAATCACCTTTTTTTTAGTCAGATACTCAGGTCGAGATGATCACAAACATCCCATGGAAATTTGGTTCCGTGGTCCAAATGGTCTTGGTCAGAAACATGGACACCAGAAGATAGTAGGTAGCCTTCCCTTACATTTGCAAAGAGGTTTCCAAAGTCTTGAACCCATGACCTTCCATTCACAAAGGAACAACTTCATCATTGTACCAAGGCCTGTGCTCTACCTGAAAGAAAAACATGTGTCCACAAACATCCACATCAGAGGAGAATTCTTCACAAATATAGCTAACAATCTAAGCTCAGTATGCATGATGAAAAGACATCTGATATCTACAAGCTTGAACATTCAGAAGGTAAATGATCCACAAAAGATGAGATTTACCAGAGCTGAGCTTGACAAGAATGCAGAAGGGATCATTCTATCTGTGGCCTGAGAGTTGTGAGGCTATCATATTTTTGTCAACTTAATGCTTTTTGTCATCAAACTAGATACAACCCAGACATGCAACTGCCCACATCTCAAATCAGTACATCAACCAGAATCAAAAAAAGGTGCCACTACATCATAAAGCTGATCTTCTTCAAATGGCTTTGACACATAGCCATCCATCCCACACTTCAGGCATTCTTCTTTTGTGGCCTGCATCACATCAGCTGTCATAGCCAATATTGGTGTGTGCCAATACACCTCATTTCCAAAGCCATTCACTGACACTTCCTCAGTTTCAATTCGCTCATTAAACTGACGTTCCATGTACCGGATCTGCCTGGTAGCTTCAAAGCTGCACAATTATAGACAAAAGTTAGACATTAAATAAATAAATTACAGAGTTGATAAATTGTCTTCTTTCTTTAATCTGTTTATTTTTTATAATGGTGGGGTGGGATCTGGAAGAAGGAAGTTTGTTAATAATCTATTTTTATGAGAAGGCAGTAGAATACCCATCCATTTCTGGCATTTGGCGATCCATAAAGCATGCATCAAATGTATGTGGTGGTTTAAGCATCTCTATAGCAGCCTTGCCACTTTCCACACATGTAACAATTGCTCCATATTTCTTTAGAATGCCTTCTGCGACCCTTCTGTTCAGCTTGTTGTCATCTACCACCAATATTTTTTTCCCATTTAAAAGATTCTCAAGTTTTAATGGTTTCCTCCTATCTACTTGATTCTTCTTTCCATTACCAAAGGCTTGTTGGAAGCCAGCAATCAAGACGCTCAATTGAAGAGGCTTCATCAGTAAACAATCCATTAAGCCAGAAGATTTGAGTTCAGCGCACTCATCAGGACTCATGGTGGTGGCTAAGATAAAAATCTTGGGAAGATTAGCTACAATTTTTGGCCCACCAATCTGCTTAAGCTCTTTTAGGAAATGCTGCAAAGCATTACCACTTTCCTCATTCCAAACATCTTTATCAATAAGAAGCATAGCCAGGTCAGCTGGAACACTGTCCAAAAGAGTTAACAACAAATTATCAAAATGAAACTTAGCTGTAGAACATCTATTATCTTTGGCACCATAGAAAAGTAGTGATGAAACAAATTAGCAAAATGAAACTATATATGAATTCACCATGGGAAATGTAACCATTTCCTTGCATTCCTTAAATGTTCACAAACTTGATTCTTTTGAGTGTGTTAAAATTCAAGCCCTTTTTGACATCTTTCTGACAATCATGCTTGTAAAGTTCCAATACCTTGCAGAGCTGCCACTATATAGATAACAGCTAGCTGATTGTAGACTGGAGGCTATATACACATTTATGTTCAGCCTTTGAAGATGGTACCTTGTGACCTCAGCTCTAATGCTTCTTTTATCAATTACCAACACTTTCCATCCTTGAAAATTCAAAATTGCAGGATTATAGGGCCGCCACCTTGTATCCATAGAACTTGGTACTCCTTTTCTAAAAGATGCAGTGAATGAAAAAGCACTTCCAGTGAGGCGTTCACTAACAAACCCAATCTCTCCACCCATAAGATCCACCAGATGTTTGCTAATGCTAAGTCCTATTCCAGTTCCACCATGTGTTCGTGAAGTGGAACTATCAGCCTGCATGAAGGGAGTGAAAATTCGGTTTTGTGCATCTGGTGGTATTCCAACACCTGTGTCTTCAACTGTAACTAGCAACCTAATAATTTCAGGTTCTTCTGTGTCATGGACATCTAGCTTTCTGAAGTTCTCCCAACTTTTCCATCTGTTAACCACAGGAAAACCACTTAATGTGTCATTATTTTGGTATGACATCCCTTGAACTGAATTCAGGCCTTGTTTCAGCACCACATCATTTACATCAAGTGGATTTCTTGCTTCCTCTGCCAGATGCACCGAGACAAATATATGCCCTTTATCATTTGTGAACTGAGAAAGATGCAACAGATTAGTAAACCAAAAGGTGCAACCAATTCAATATTTACATGCAAAAGCAAAACCACAATCATCTGTTTAGCATAAGTTTAACACATTAAAAATATTAAACCTGTTGGCTTAACTATATTCACAAGTGACAATATAACTTATGAACTTGGTGCAATCATTACTTGGATTCCATACAACAAAAATAAATGTGAAGTGCCAAAACAAACCTTTATTGAATTGCCAACAAGATTTGTAATTATCTGCCGAAACCGCCCAGAGTCGCCAACAACAACTTCAGGGACTTGATTGGAGACATAAACAGCCAACTTTCCACATCCCATGAGTAGCCACAATGAAAAGCAAAAAGTGATGTTAATACTGAAAAGTCAGAGAACTACATGAGTAAGAAGCATAATGTGTTGGTATTTACCTCAATTCCTTTTTCAGTGGATTTACTAGAAAACTGTGATAGAACTTCGTCAACAACAGAGCGTAGATCAAAAGGAACAGCTTCCAGTTCTAGTCTACCTGATTCTATCTTGGCCTGTTCAAGAACCTCGTTTATCAATGAGATGAGATCTTTCCCACTATTATGAGCAGTCTGGGCATAATCCATTTGGCTTTCGTCCAGAGTTGTATTCATCAGCATTTGCAGCATACCTAGAAATATGACAGGGAATAATTTTCAAACTATCCTGCAGAATTGGAAGACAATGAATTATATGGCAGAAACATTTCTTAATTACCTAAAACACCATTCATCGGGGTCCTGATTTCATGAGAAACAGTTGCAAGGAACTGCAAGATAGAAAATACTTCAGCAACAAGACCATAGCAGAACTTTTGACATGTTGAGTACAATATGTGTGTGTGTAGACAAGAAGTAGAAGTTTTATTCTTAGTGAACCATAGAAAACAATGTGAAATGAACCTGAGATTTTGCCACATCAGCTGCCTCAGCACGAACTTTAAGCTCCATCATCTCATGATAGTCCTCCTCAACTTTAGCAATTCTATTTATGGCTGCATGAAAGATATGGCCAATAAGAAGAGAAATAACTAAGACTCCCACTGCTGCATTTATTGCCATCCAAGCTAAAGGAGGTTTTTGCTTGAACCTGAATATCAAAGGAAAGGTTCAGAACATAAATAAAACAAGTCATCGCACATCTGGTAGTCAATACATAAACTTTAAAAATACCTGCAATGCATTTCATGCTTCCGCATTGGATCCCCAAAATCAAGATGGCTGATGTGCGATAGGCCAGTATCAGGTAGAACAGTGCCATACATGAGAATAGGAGCAGCCGCATTAGTTGTGTCATAGACATTCACAACTATTGTTCGCTTGCTGGCAAGCTGGTGCAGAAGTTTCTCCACAAGTGATGGGACATCATAAGATGCGCCAAGATACCTGTATAGCATGCAAATTTTATATGGTTCAAGCCAAACATAAAAGAGATGAACCATAGTACCAATCTATGTACAAGGAAAAAATAATTTCAAGGAGATAGAATTACCCCACAGTAGCTTCAATTCTTTGTTCTGGGGTAGCATCTGGAGGAAGATCAACCTTATAGACAGCAAAGGTGAGTATAACTCCTAGGTGATTGGATTTCAAAAGCTTAAAAGGAGATGTTAATACTCCCTTTCCTGATGATCTTGCTCGCAAGATATTATCACGGTCTTCCTGCACAAAATAGCAGTTGATGCTAGAATATCACGTTACCGCAGCATATTCATTGCATTTATAAGATATACTTGATTTTCATTATTGGCAGATAATATGTTCTCATCTGCAATGCTAAAATCATAGCCCATCTTTATTACACAGAGTCAAAAGCTCAGCAGCATATATGAAATCAGCTGGTATTTGTAACTTCCTAATGGTTAACATTTATGGAGCAGTATGACATTGGAACTTTATCTGAAAATTACATGAAGAACCCCATATTTCACCCTTTCAGTCAATATGTTAGTTAGAATAGCCTTGTGCAGAGCACCAAAACCACAGGTGGCAATGTACTGGACAGAAAGAGACTAAATACAAATGTGAGGATCACCTTGCCAGACATCATGTCGATAGAAACAATATGAGAGACGGTTTCTTGAGCAAATATGACAGGTGCATATTCATCTTTGATGGGTGCAAGATCCAGTTCCTCTGGAATACAATCTTGGACTAGGCTCTGATCCTCGGTTTCCATTTTTTTAATCGTCCATCCATGCTGCATCTCAAATTGTTCCCTCTTTGAATGAGGAACTTTCAGAGCATATGCAACTCCACTGGTAAGTGGCCTCTCAAAAGCTGTCCTCTCAGTATATTCACCAAATGTTTTCTGAAAAACAATGAGGAGTTCAGCGTTACACCTTTTGTCAAATGGCATAGGATAATAGGACAGCTACACTTTATAAAGCTAACTACATCCTTAAGGATTAGTGTGGCACTTGAAATTAATGAACTTCACCTCGCTTCTAATCCCTAATTCTATGGTTGCAAAAAGATACTGAGGACAAAAACCATATAACTTAGTTCGTTGCCGGTGATTTTTACTACCATAGCTACGTAATCAGCTCTGTGGGATTCCTTATGAAGGAACCAAAGAACAGAAAGATTGCCAATGCATTTATGGCTAACTGATTGAACCTGTCTTTCACAAGCTATAACCTCACTAAAATTACTGATTCAATTATTGGGATCAGACTACCACCTGATTAATTGCAGAAGGATCTTTTCCATGGTGAAAGGTGGATACAAGGATAGCCAAGGCATTAACATGGTTCTTGCTCACATTGAACTGATCCTGCAACATCCGTGCTCGCTCATCACACATGTTGGAAAGTGTCTCTTGCCTCTTCAAGAAGGTTTTTTCATTCAAGTGCCAAAACAACCAAATGGATGTAAGAATCCCAAGAAATACAATCAGTATAAGAAGCTGCTTCCTCCACATTCCAGCCCCTTGAGGAGGACATTGGGGAAGTGGCTGATGCTTCAGCTGGAGAAGATGTTGCTGTTGCATAGGCACTGGCTCCAGGTGAATGGATTTATGCTTTTGCTTCCTCCAGAATTTTAATCGAAAAAAATATAATATGCAGCTTGCTATCATACCAATAAGAATCCACCAAAATCTTATTACCAGAGACAAAATTTTGTAATGGCATCCTGCATAGTATCCTGCTTCACTTATTAACATATTCTCCTGATGAAAGCCAAAATAACCCAAAAGAAAGTTCTTATAAGTAACATCATCCAGCGCATAGGTTTTTTCTTTCTTCCACTAGGAAGAACAAAAGCCACTCTTTTGTCAGCATATGACTTTTTATTTGGCTTAGGAAAGAAAAGGAAGAAAAGAGACATCCAAATCTCAAAATTTATTGTCAAAGTGTAGAGACTTGAGAATATGATCTTTGCAGTATGATAAAATTAACAACACAAACAAAAGAAAATCTGAAAATATGTTGTACAGCTGTGAACTAATCCATCTTAGTGCTTACACAAGGTTCAACTGAAACAAAGCCTTAGCTTGTCTAAAAGTTCCCACATCTCTAATTGCAACTCTCTTATATCTCAAATCAGATGTCATATGACTTTTTCCTTTTGTTCCTGCCTTTTGTGCTTATAAGTTAGAAAGCTTGCATATTTCACTAAAATGATTACTCAACCGACTGACTTCTTAGGATTTTCATGTTCATTAATACTCATTAACAAGCACTACCTTTCCAAAATGGTGGGAACAAGATGATATTTCATTTTCTAAAAGAAAGGATATGGATTTGCATGCCACTGTGTGATCAAGCTTCCCAGAGGCGCCCTCGTCTTGAATTGAGCATTGTCCATTGGGACCTATGTGTTCAGCTTCCCATCTGCCCTGCTGTCGAAAGTCCTGCTTTTTTGCACACAATAACTTCAGAGCGCAATTAATGGCATTTGACATTTGCATCTCCGGTCCTGGTTCCTTAGTACATTCAAGAGATGCTATCTGCAACACAGACATAGACACTAGTAAAAGGATTTGTGGGGACATAATGAAATCAAGTTGACTAATAAATCTTCCCTCAATATTGTCTCTGGGTGAAACAGTATTGGGCAAATTTTCGGCAGAAGACTTCTTAATTTAATTTGTGAGTCTATCTGGAAGGGAAAAACAATTATGATAAGAAAGCTAAGGGACATGATCTCCAATCATCAATTCATTAGACATTTTTACAGAGACCAATTGATGCGTGCTGCCTTCCTTCCTGCGTTCGTATTCCATCTAATTTCTAAGCTTTTCTTTACTGATCACTGTTTTAGAGTGATATATAATGACCGTGATCCAAGTCCCTTAAGGAGAAAATTTGCACCGTAGATAGTCTCAGGATGAGCTTCCCAACTAAAATCCCAAAAAGTTGTAAACGAAAATAGCTGTTATGCAAAGCCAATAATCCCAACTACATGTACAGTTATGAGCAACTAAACACAGCACCTGATCAGATTCGTAGAACAAAGATGCCAAGGCATGAAGCTGGTTCTTGCTGATATTGAAATGCTGAAGCAAGGCCTGAACTTTCTCTTCACAAAATTCTGGACTCTTGTGTTTCCTCCTTGGTGGGCCATTACCAAAACTTAACAGAAAACCAAAGCTCCCTATAGCAAGTGCGCCTAAAAGCCAAAATAATAGAGCCTTTACCCTCCATTTTCTTACAGAATCAGGCACGTGCAGAGACTCCTGCTGCTTCCTCAGTTTGGTACTTCCTGGCAACCTGCCATTTAAGCCAGATAACTTGTCCATAGACATTTTAACCAAAGCCCAACCGTGTGTCGTACCTTGAGAGCTTAACAAAAATCCAAGCTCCAGCAGCAAAACTCATCAAAATTACAACCTCAGGAGAAATCCCACAGACCAGCAGTTTAGATGAGCAGCAAAACTTTGCCAAAGGCCTTCTCAAAACTCACCAAACGAAAGTTTTATGGACGAAACCCACGGAAAAGCCAACAAGTAACAGAATCAAAATCGCACAAAACTGGCTCCAAAATTATGTCTCATGCCAAGAAAGCAAGGTCCCTGATCACTCCACTGCATTCCATATCACGTTACAATACCAATTTCCTTTTCCCTTCTTGCAACATGGACCATTAAATCCCTTCAAGACAAGCCTGTTTTGAAAATTACTAAGGAACCAAGTAATTATGCCAAAGAAGAGCAAAGCTGAACCAAATCCAGTTTTAACCTGTGAGAGAATCCTTGATGAGGTAGGGAAAAAATTGGCCCTATCCTAAATCTGGTCATTTCTAGCCCCCACGGCTGAGAATGACCACAAAAGTTAGCATCACAAGAGTGCAACTTTTTCAAAGGAGACCCATCACCAAAGTAAAAACTGAACTAGACCCAGTTGGTTTCTATTCGAACCCAACTGGAATCAATTATCGGAGAGTATGGTGTGTCCCCTTTAACACAGGTCTCTCTCTCTCTCTCTCTCTCTCTCTCTCTCTCTTTGTGGTTCCATTTGCTGTCTAGCATTTGAAAACTTAGGGCTGGGGACATCATTATCTCATCATCCCAAGTGGGGAAGGCTCAGCAAAAGCAAACAAACACCAACATCAAAATCTTCCCTGATATAATATTATAATCAGTGTACTTTTCTCACCTTTTTTTTTTCTTTCTTTCTTTTCTTCTTTCAATTCAATTCAATGAAATGAAGCAAATGGCAGTAAAAACATGGTGCAGAGATTGGAAGAGAATATGATGCAAAATCTTGTAAAGCTTTAATCTTTATATTGAAATTCATGCTCTACACAATTATTATCTTCATTTTCTGCGAAGTGTTTTTTGGTTGGGTGTTGGGGCCCCTTTATTGTGTGTTTGAAAGTGACTGCCCTATCAGATTGTCAGGGGTCTATTTGTCGTTTGCTGCCAATGTTCCAGCCTATACAGTACAGAACGGAGTCGAAGACGTCCAGGTTAAAGAGTCTAGAATTGAGATGGAAATAAATAGGGGTAAAATGGGCATAAGAAAAAAAAACTACCGTGTGCTTCCAGAAGTCTAGTTCCACTTTGACAGTTCACTTTGGGTTTTTTCACCTTTTATTTAATATTCCAATGGTGGGATTGAAATCAATAAAGCAAGAGCATTAAACTTAAAAAGGTTTTGATTAAATTGACACACCCCCCAAATAAAAAATTCATTCATGATTAGATTTTGATTCTAAATTATATTATTTATTAAATAAATTATTTGGCAGGAACAGTATTTCAATTTCTAATGATTATGGGCTTCAACCCATAAAACACTTTCTTGAGCATGCTAAGCTAACTAATGGAGTTATTTTCACTTGGAAAAACCCTTTTCCCTGTTATGGAAAGTTACCACTTTTTATTTAGCCAATGAAATGACAGCAAAAATTAGGGTTGGGGGAGACAGTGGACTTATTTGGCAAAATCTGATTACTTCCATGTCTCTATCAAAAAGACATAATTAATAATGATAAATAAATAAATAAATAAGATTTAGGATCTTTGTTTGGATTGCCAGAGCTTCATATCCCCAATACACCACCTCATGTGTTTTAATTATGATGCTTCAGAGGAACGTAAAATGGCAATTAAAACAAGAGAGAGTAAATGATTTGTAACCACGTGTCATTTTTGTGGTTGATGTATTGAAATGAATGGTTGGACCCATATACCACTATTATGTTATAATAACAAAAAGCCACTATGGTTGGTAATTCTTGTTCCACCAATCATTCATACCAATATTTAATTAATACACAAAGTTGAAAATGGTGACATTAAAAAAAAAAAAAAGAAAGAAAGAAATTCGAAGTAATGATGCCCTTTTTTTAATTATTTTTAAAATTCAATTCAAGTAATTAGAGATAAAAAAAATTATTGATAATTTTAAACACCATTTTTAATTTTAATCATGCTCAATTTTATTTATTTATTCATTCCAAGAGTAAACATGTAAGGTAACCACGTAAGGGTCATCCCGCAATGGACCTACTTGCACGAGTAGATGTTTGTTAATGCTATAATTCATTATAAGTGGCTCGTTGAACAGGTGCAACAATTAGCCGCAATAATTAATGTAGCCAGTTGGGCATAGACCCACCACTGTCATTATTAATTAAATCCCTCCCTACCAGGATTTCATTTTCATTCGATTAATGTAGCATATTATGATTCCTGCCCCTGCTTTTGTCACCTTTTGTCATTTGAAAGGATCCCGTCAAATGGACGGATGGGACAGGAGCATGAGGAATGGAGGGCCTTCGTGGGCCTTTCATTTTTTTTTTTTTGTTAAAAAAAAAACGTAACGTGTAATAACATATAAATAACACAATTTTATTAATTAGATGTATGTTTTTATAATTTTCATATATTTTTTATTTATTTATACACATATTATATTTTTTATAAAAAAAAAAAAGCAAAACAAAAATATCAGGAGCTCGTTTGTTTTATACGTACATGACATCTGATCTTTTATTTGAACAAAAGACATCTGATTTTTTTGAGCAATAGAGTACGATATATTAAAAAGAAAATTTTAAGAAACAGATTAAAATATACATCCATCAATATTTTAGTTTACTAAAAAAAAAGTACAATATTAAATAATTTGATAGGATACCAATAATTAAAAAAATAAAAAAATTAGTAAGGGACTGCACACGTGCTAGTTAGGTTATCAATCTAGTAGTACCTCTGTTAAACATATCGTAGAGATGCATTTTTTTTACTCCTTTTTTTTTTTATTTTTTCACTTGATAAGCTATCATGTAGCAATTTTTTTATTTTATTTTTCAGAGGAATTTCGTGAAGGTCATGCATGCATGCATGGACCAAAAAAAACTTTATACAATATTTTATTTTTTAATGCAGGAAATTTTAATAGTTTAAACATATGCAACTTTACACAGAATTCTCTCACCCTTCAAATGATACATACAATATGGCTGCGCTCTCTCGGTTGGTGAGCCGCCATCCGAAGAAGATTTTACAGCACATTCTGAAAACTGAAGGCCCGATTGGCTTTCTTCTAAAATAGGCAAACCAAACCAAGTATGGTTGCGCCAAGAAAATGACGAGGGGAAAGACAACAAATGTATATGGTTTGCCGCTGCTTCCAAGCAACAAGTCCACGTTCTGTTCTCCCTCTGCCTTTTGTTCTGGCAGCGTATGCACATTAAAAAAAAAATTGGTAACTGAAACGTGCCCCACGATCAAACCAAGCTGCCTTTCTACGTCTTAGATTTTATTTTATTTTATCTTATCTTAAAAAAAAATATATATAATTAAATAGAACCTTCCATGAATATCTTTTCTATGAAGCAATTGCCAGTACTAACACCAAAACAAGACTTAACCACTTGAATTTTGAAAAAGGAAAAACCAAAAAAAAAAAAAAAAAAAACCAATGATCATGCAAATTTCTCGCTTAAAATATTGAGCTAATTGGCCGATAATTGCCTACTAAATATAGCATGCAACTGTAGAAAGATTCCCCATTTACATCTCAAAGAATCTGCTAAGCTGGGGAGCAATAAACAACAAAGGCCAGTCTTTTCATCACTTTTCTTTTTTTTCGTTTTTTCAATTAATTTATCCCAATTGATACTGAAATTTAAGACTTTTAACGATTTTAATATGCGTAATTTTCTGTCACTTTTTTGAACGAGAAACAAGCATGCCCAAGCAACGATGAAAGTCTCTCACCTCAACAAGCCCAACTGGCCGAAGTCCAAAGAGTCCAAAACTGCCGCTCAAGGAAAAGGACCTCGTGGGCCCAGTGACAGCTGGATCCCCCAAACCACATTTCATTTCTTTTCAACACTTCACACAAATAATAAAACTTCTTTAAATTAATTCATACAATATTTATTAACTAAACTCTTCAATATATTTATTTTATTTTATTTTTTAGTGGGCTGATAAGTTTAATAAATAAATTAAATATATATATATATATATATATATATATATTTCTAAGAATCAGGAGGCAGAAGGAAAGAGGAGGCAACCAGAAGCCAACACATCATCGACATCAGTGGGTCCCATTAGGCTCTAAGCCTACAATGGAGCCAAAGAAGGTGCCGACAAGACACAGACAGACGCATCGCCCCAATTGCTCAGACGAGATCGAGCGCGGAAGTAAACAAGAGGCCTGACTCGCCACGTGCTACGTAGGTTTTCAAAATTACTACAAAGCCCCTATTCGTTTCTGGAATTAATTTTAATTTTCAAATATGCGACTTATGTGAGACGACGATGTTTGAGGGTACCGCCAAAGTTCCCAACTCTTGTCGTCTAACGTATGCGATCTGTGTGAAATGAGTAAAGGAGACCGCACACTGACAAAAGAGCATCCATGGAAGGTTAGTTCTTGCGATTTGGTCTGTGCTTCATTAATTACAATTTTTTGCTAAATATTAAAAAAAAAATTACTTAAATAATTTTATTATTATTTTTTTAATTGGCTCGTAGCACTCTATATTAGTTAGTGACTGGAGCGAGGCCTGAAGAAAGTGAGAGAGAACTGGATGACCTTTGTGCTCCGTTTAAGTCTTTGCAATTGGCTACATTGGTAGAACACAAAAATGTTGAGATTGATCTCTTAGTCTTGAATTTTGATCGTAAGAAGGTGATATGAGATTTATAATAATTTTTAAAAATTATTTTTATTGTGTGATTTATTATTTAATGAATCTATTGATTAAAAATAAATAAATAAATAAAATTCATATTATAATTTCCGGACAAGTATGGAGTCAGCCTCTTTGGTTATTTGCTCAATTGTTTTTCAAATTGTGCAATTTGCCTGAAATTTGGAATATTTTCAGTATTCCAATTCGGGAGGGGAAAAGATAAAGGCACGGGACTCATGGGCATTGTTATAAGACGACGTCGTTTAACTAACTAACACCCCAACGGTCGACATATTTTATGAGTAGCTCCATTGTGAACTTAGCACAGAAAAGGTCATCTAAAAGGGTCAAAATGGAACATGGCATCAACAACTCTTGATTTGCATATGATATATGAATTGCGGTACATGAGAGAAGGTGAAGAAAGGAAAATCCCCAGGAAGCACCAAATGCAAATAATCTTCCAGTCAGTCCAGCAGAGCATGCATGAAAATTCCTCTAGATAACTAAATACAATTGGAAGCCAGTAGTATAGCTAGTGCATCAAATACTCACGTGTAAAATGCACACACTGATGCGCATGTTCTGATTACAGAATTCAGCAAATCGAGGAAACTTAGCAAGTGCTTGTTTCCAGGACAAAGGAAAGGTAACTAAATGCTTAGCATGATCTGTACCTTGGAAAAACATCAACATTGCTCTGCAAGCTGTTGACTCTGCAAATCCTCCCTTAATTTTTTCCAGAAGCTCATCACATTTCCAGAACAATTTCCTACCTCCAGAGTCTTCACTTCCTCGTAATCTCCTCCTCACAAAATTGAGTTTCCTCATTAGAGCACCTTGGTCCCAAGCTGGTGCCAAGCCCAACAGCTCAGATGCGTGATTGCAAACTCGGCATCGGAAAAGCATTTCAGTTTGTCCTGCTTCACTCTTAACAGATGGACCTGTACAAATTCGGCCATTTCAAATGGCACAATCTACGTGAGTCCAATGACAACAAAGGTCACATCCAACCCAACGGCAAGTATTTACCTCAAAATCAAACTTTTTGCAAATCACACAAGTGCAGGGATTGCAGAAACCATTTCTGTTTGTTGTGCATATTTCGCAAGTCCAATCATCAGCCGGAAGCAGGTTTTGGCATGCTAAGTTTCCGCATCTCTTGAACAAAAAGATCTCAATTAGAGAAGTTTGAGAAAGACTAAAGCTTGGATGCAAAAATGCCTGACTTACAGTATTTATCACAAGTAGTATTTCAAGCTGTAACCTATGTGCTCTAATCAAACTTTTAGCGGTCAAATCAGATCAACTCTGAACAAGCTTCTGCAGAATCAAAAATTCCTCTCTGCTGTGAACCACCGTTTCCTTAAAGGATAACTCTCAGTCCAAGTTTTAGCTCTTCTAGAGACTCGTCAGGCAAATGATTCATCTTTTCAGAGATAAAATCAACTTGTTCCCTAGCAATGTCAAAAAGATTTATTTTATCTGCACTAAAGACACAAAGAATAATAGACTGTTCAGGACAATCATTTTCTGCTTTCCCATTATCCATCTTCTTTGCCATGGCAACATCGGCAATGGGCCAACTTTCATGCGAACTAGCACTTTCAGTAGGAGACTCACAGATATTACCCGAGTTTGCCCTTGGTTGCTGTGTATCTGGAGACATGCAAGGATCCAAACACAATAGGGAGAGTGATGTTTGCAGTTATCCTGCTAAGGGTTATTGGCGTGGAGGCAGCATTGTTGATGAGACTGGTGGTTGATGTTAGAACCAGATGATGTACCCATCAACAATCTCACTTAATCTGCCATATTATTATAACCAGAGCTTATCATCAGTTTACCAGCACAACCCCTCTACAGAAAAAAATAATAATAATAAATCTAGCCACAGCACAGAATGCAGAATTTTCTATGTTGAAGGCTAAATCTTAAAGGGCTAAATCAGCTACTCCAAACTATAATAGAGAAATTCAACGTGATAGAACTCAATTAGTCAACAGCTTCAGTCTCATTCGCTCAATTTTTTTGAGAAAAAAATAATAATAATCCATAGTGTTCATAGCAATATAAAAGCCTTCTTCAATTTGTCAACAACTTAGCCCCATAAATTGGACAAGCTAAGTCAACTGACTTTCAGGGCAATCGCCTTAGCCAAACATAGCACAGGCATCCAGTACTCGAACCAAAAGTCAGTAAATAAATAAACCAAGTGAAGTAGAAATAAGCTGTAAATAGAAACACCAAGTCAAAAAAACTTTTTCCAATTTTTTCCTCGGCTTTCTCAGCAGCCAAACAGAAACCATAACACCATCATGAGAGAGAAACAAAGTGGACAGGCCGGAGCAGCAGACGAAGCTGAAAGGACAGACCGGCGAAACAAGAAAGATAAGGAAAAGGGGGAATCTTTGAGATCAGGATCGCACGACGACGAAGGCATGAACTATTTTCTTGACTCTTTTGCCCGTGACGTTCTTGACTTTCAGGCTGCGTTGCCACCTAAGTAGGGACAGGACAGGGAAAAACGGACGAAAATTTAGCGGTGTCTATTTAAAATTTTTCAACGAGGAAATGACCGACGGCGAAACTCTATTATATAGACTCGAAAATTAAAAGCGGAGTTAAATTGATTAATTTTAATTATTAATTTTAATTTATTATTTATCTATTTAAAATTTTATTAACGGAAATTAATAACTAAAATCCAACTACATATGCAAATGTAACTTTTTTTTGATAGTTCATTGCAGGACAACAGGGACTGTTTTAGCTCAGCCGTATGCAAGAACTTTGATGGCAAATTTTTTACCGCATATTTTCATGCTAATTATGCAAATGTTATTGCCGCTTGCGATTGCTGATTCTTTTTTGGATTTTGAATTTTTTTATGATTTTTTTTTTGGGGGGGGGGGTCGTTTTGTTGGATTAAGAAATGAAAAGCTTTGTAAACATAGGGCAGATAGTTTACTGAATGTATGTGGTCGAAGTTTAATTGGATGCGTTTGAAGTTCTACCAATTGCTACCAACGTTTTCCATTTGAACATTGTTCATGAAAGTCACGGAATTAATGTCAATTGACAATGAGACCAAGCAAGCAAAAGGGGCAGGAGAGAGCGAGAAACAACAAAATGGAAAATAAGAACTTTAAGCTACCGCCCAAAGTTCCACGAAAAACACACACACACAAGATTAAGCTGGCGATTATTTAATAATCCATCTAGATAGAGCCTTGCATCTCAGCAATTCATGACGGGATCATAGGTTTATGGCGGACTTGTCATCAGAAAATATGGATGATTGGATGTTACAAGAGAGCTAGAGATTAAAACAGGGTAGTTATGATGTTGCTAATGGAGGGAGGAATGGTAGAGACTATAACAGGGTGCGCCATGATCTTGAAAAAATGAGTATGGAAAGGACCCAGAAGGGACAAAACGGAATTATTCAGGATTTCCATCAAGAAACAGTTTTGTTACATAAATGTTCTTAAGCTCATACGTGCTTTGAGAGAGATAAAAGCAACTAACAATACACATAGAACTAATCACCAAGAGAACACGGGGAAAGCCGAATCTAAAGATGGAGAGAGGTATCCACATCAGAATTATCAGAGTTCATTGACGAGACGCTTCCAGGACTACTGCTCTTGAACCACAAACTTGCTGGTGCCTCCCTGGCTCGAGCAACCGAATGCTTGTGTTGCGAGTTCAGCTCAAGGGACAGCAGCGAATCTGGATGGTGCGCTGGTGGGGGTCTTTTATTTGGAACGATCCTCTCAGACTCTGAAGACAGCTTGAGCAATTCTCTTTCCTGTCTCTTCTCTCTAGCTTTCTGCAGTTGCCTGAACCTTTCTCGCAGAAGGGCTATTGATGATGAGGAACTAGCCAAAGTGGCATCACCATTTTGCCTACCCATCAGGGAGAAAGGATAGGGGGTCTTTTTTTAAGCTAATATTAATTGGTTTTCTTTAGGCTTTGTGTTTGTGTGTGTGTGTTTTTTTTTTTTCTTTTTTCCTTGGGGGGGGGGTTTGGAGGACCATGATGGGTGCATATATTAGGGAGAGTGATTTGCCATGTAGTGTTGGTTTATGCCATTTTGTCTCCAAATTGTATGATTCTTGCTGATGTAATATACCACAAGAATCAGCTTGTGTTGTGCAAAATCCAAGAAGATAAGTGCCTAGGACTAGTATATAGAGATAGGTTGGGTACTTGGGTTGGTGATTGTGAAGGCAAAAGGACTTTTTTCTGAGATGGGAAAGATGTGGGCAAGTGAAGCCAAATGGGCCTTTGGGGACTAGCATTTGGAAGGACTTGATCAAGAGAATAAATGGTTAGGTATAATTTTGCGTCAGCTTGTCCTTAGAGCTCCGGAGAAGATTTTCTTTTGGGTGCATTTCTTGGCATCATTTCGCTAACGCCAAACGTTAAAGTTTTCTCTTGCGTAAGAGAATGGAGCACTTTGAGTGTGGCGGCCGTGTGCAAAAGGACAATGGTTGAGAAGGAATAATTTTTGGGGGAGCGCATGATGTTTTCACTGATTAGACGTTCGTTTGCATGGAGGGAAGAGCAGAAAATTGGACTCTTGTGTTTAGGCTTTTACTCCGCGGTCTGGACCCATGAGCCAAATGGTCCCTGACAAGCTGTCCCATTAATTCTACCCTCGGAAACTCCTTCAATAGGTAGAATCAATTCAGAGTTTAGGCGGGACCTGCCGTGGGGTTGAGAGGATTGAAGTGATTAAACATCTAGGCCATGTCAGGAAATGCATTGGCATTTTGCTGCTGGGGCCGGTAGTAGCAGGTGTATTCAAGGACGAAATGAGTTTTGGATGTTGCCGTTCGAGAATTGCGAACCCATCATTGTGCATTCCCTTAGTTTGACCCGTGGGGCATCTTCAGACGCCGAATTAACAGGAATACTACTCAAATTAAAAGTACACTCCATTGGCGCTCCTAGTCCCTCCTCCGCCCATCGCTGCAAGGTTAGGCCATCCTTGGCACGTATAATGGGACAGGAAGAGAGGGTGCCAGTCTTATCAGACCTTCGCAATAAGCAATTCAATTACGTCCACAAAGTCTTTTGGTGGAAGAGATTTTATTGATAAATCCGCCGCGTCCATCCAACATATAAAATGATTAATACCTAAGATGGCTTTTCAGGTTTTTGGCACCTTGGGTCAATTGGCATTATCCTGATTTGCCAGAAGATTCCTTCCTCGTCCGTACAAGTTTTCCAGCTTTTTTTCGTTTGACTTCTTGCTTTTTCTCTAATGTTCTGCCTCGAACGAAATTCAAAAGCCACCCATTGCCTGGTTTTGCAGTTTGGTTCAGTTGGGGTTTCGCTGGATGGCATAACCTCTAGCCTCTGTAACTCTAATAGTAGAATCCTAGCTGCAAGGCAATGTCCTGACATTAACAAATCAAAATAGAGAGTGGGTCACTCAAAAGCTCTTAGATAGAAATGTCTAGGCCTTACGGCCAGCCACACGACTTGTGAGGCAGGCAGGCAGTTATCATTTGTACCTGAATCAATAAAGGATATCCTTTTAGTGCTTCATATTTTATAAACAATCAGTGGCAGATATTGTTGGCAATTTTCAAACCCCTTCTCATTGTTGCAATTCTGAGATCTGGAGTTAATGCAATTCCCTTTTTCTCCAATTTTTTTTTTTTTACCGGCTACACCGGTGCCTGGGCTACTGTGGCAAGTGCAATTGACCCAAGTTGAATAGGATATATACGCTAGCCCCAGGCTATCCCAGCTACCATTTTGTGGGACATGGGCTAAATCACCAATTCTCCAGGACGTTTCATGAACAGCACAAAAATTGGATGTGACCCACTTCAAACAAAGAACGAGAGGCCGAATAAATTAAAGAGAAAAAGTATGGGGGGGGGGGCTGGTCCAGCTGAATGAAATGACCAAGAAAAGACTATGTTTTCTCTCGTGCTATACAACAGGTTATTAACGCTGAAATTTTCTATTTTTACTGAGGGAAGAAGATAAAAAAATAAAAATTGAATAAACAAATAAAAGTAGGCTAATAGAGAAATTAACTATTATATTGAATGCTTTTAAGCTTTTTTTTTTTTTTTGTCTCGTAGAATAGGTATATTATTGAAATAGTAATGATTCTAAAGAAATTTTATTATTTTTAAGAATAATAATAATAATAATAATAATAATAATAATAATAAAAAATGAGAAAAGTTGTTCCAAAATCAAACATTAAAGTCACCGATTCTCTCAATTGGATCTTATGTCCGAAGGTGTGAGCCTCCAGAAATGCTGACGCTGTCTCCAAACCCTTCCCTCCATTTCTCTCTTTTGCAGTCCTCAAAAACCCACCAAGAAATAACCCAACTCCACGCCCTCTCGCTCAAGACCAACACTTTCTCTCATCCACCAATCGCTGCTCGCCTTCTCTCCCTCTACGCTGATCCCAAAATCAATGATCTCCACTACGCCAAGTCCATTTTCGATAGAATCCAAGAGCCTACACTGGTTCTCCACAACATCATTATCAAATCTTATGTTGAAAACCAGCGTTCCCACGATGCCATTTCTCAGTTTTTAGAATTGGTTCGTCGATTTTTTCCCGATGGCTTTACCTTGCCTTGTGTGATCAAGGGTTGCGCCAGGCTACAGGCGATTCAGGAAGGGAAACAGATTCATGGGTTGGCTTTGAAACTTGGGTTTGGGTTGGATAAGTTTGTTCAAAGTAGTTTGGTTAGTATGTATGCAAAGTGTGAGAAGATTGAGGATGCAAAGCATGTGTTCGATGAAATGAATGATAGAGACCTTGTTTCGTGGAATTCTTTGATTGATGGGTATGTGAAATGCGGGCGCGTTGAGCTGGCGATGCAGTTGTTTGAGGAATTGCCGGAAAGGGACTTGTTTTCTTGGACTGCTTTGATTGATGGGTTTTCGAGGTGCGGGAAAGTTGAGGTTGCTAGAGAGATTTTTGAGAGGATGCCTAATAGGAATTTGGTTGCTTGGAATTCCATGATTAATGGGTATATGAAATCAGGGGATTTCAAGTTGGCAGGTGAATTGTTTAATAGCATGCCAGAAAGGGATTTGATCTCCTGGAATTCAATGATATCTGGGTATGATTCTAACGGGAAGTTTAAGGAAGCTGTTGAGTTGTTTGTAACCATGTTAGAAGAAGAGTTCACGCCTAATCATGCTACACTTGTTAGTGTTACCTCTGCTGTTTCAGGATTAGCTAGCCTTAGTAAGGGAAAATGGATTCACTCGTACATGATTAAAAATGGATTCAATTTTTTAGATGGTGTGCTTGCTACGTTATTGATAGATATGTATTCCAAGTGTGGGAACATTGAGAATGCTCTAACAATTTTTCAAGGGGTTACCAAGAAGAAGTTAGGGCATTGGACAGCAATAATAGTAGGCTTTGGAATGAATGGCAGGGCTGAGACTGCTCTAGATTTATTTCAGGAAATGTGCAATATCGGAATTAAGCCAAATGGCATAACTTTTATTGGGGTACTCAATGCTTGTAGTCATGCAGGGTTGGTCAACGATGGGCGTCGGTTTTTTGACATCATGATACATGATTATTGTATTGAACCCTCTGTTGAGCATTATGGATGCTTGGTGGATATTCTATGTCGAGCTGGGTATCTCGAAGAGGCAAGGCAAGTTGTTGAAAACATGCCCATTAGACCAAACAAAGTAATATGGATGAGCCTACTTAGTGGATCTAGGGTTTACAGAAATATAAGGATTGGTGAATTTGCAGCTCAGCATTTGATTGAGTCGGCTCCCGAAACCATTGGATGTTATGTTCTTCTTTCTAATATCTATGCTATGGCCGGATCATGGGATAAAGTTTCACATGTTAGGGAAATAATGAAGAAGAGAGGAGTAAAGAAGGATCCAGGTTACAGTTCAATAGAGTATCAAGGTGAGGTTCATGATTTTATTGTGGGTGATAAATCACATTCCCAGACAAAAGAGATTTATACTCAATTGAGAGAGATGAGAGAGAAACTTGAACTTGAGGGACATGTTCCTGATACAAGCCAAGTTCTGTTGTACATGGAAGGGGAGAATGAGAAGGAAGCAGAATTGGAAAACCACAGTGAGAGGCTGGCAATTGCTTTTGGGCTTATTAACGTGGCACCTGGAATTCCTATTCGCATCATGAAAAATCTTCGTGTCTGTAATGATTGCCATTCTGTAACTAAACTGCTGTCAAAAATCTATGGGAGGGAGATTATTGCGAGAGATAATAGCCGTTTCCATCATTTTAAAGATGGAACATGTTCCTGCAAGGACTTTTGGTGACTGCCATACTCAATGGCTCGCACTGATGTTTAGAGTCAGACTTTCTGCCGATGCCTAGGAGAATTGCAGCAACTTTTGGTCTCAATTGTTTGGAGGTTTTGGTATTTGCCGGTTCCAGAGGTATCTCACGGTATAAAAGCTCTAAATATTCAGAATTATCATCGGTACATTAAAAAGAAAAAACCGTAGAACAAAGAACTGATGGAGTCCACATTGTAGACTTGAAATAAAGCACTAGGACAGAGTGGTGTTACAACTTACAAACTAGAAGGCATATATTTTTGACAGTTTTTTTTCATTTTCCAGGGACAAAGTTGGTGGCATAAGCCCATGCATTGTTGGCCACTGGATCAGCGACATGATCAAAGAGGTTCTCAATAGGACCCTTTCCAGTGACAATAGCCTGAACGAAGAATCCAAACATCGAGAACATTGCAAGGCGACCATTCTTAATCTCCTTAACCTTCAATTCAGCAAATGCTTCAGGATCATCGGCCAGCCCTAGGGGATCAAAGGCACCACCAGGATAAATGGGGTCGAGTCCTTCACCAAGTGGTCCTCCTCCAACTCTGTAGCCTTCAACGAATCCCATGAGCACAACCTGGGTAGCCCAAATTGCTAGGATGCTCTGTGCATGGATGAGGTTGGGGTTGCCAAGGTAATCAAGGCCTCCCTCGGAGAAGATTTGAGCACCAGCCTTGAACCAAACTGCCTCACCAAACTTGACACCATTCTTCGAGAGGATTTCTGGGAAGACACAACCTAGTGCACCGAGCATGGCCCATCTGCTGTGGATCACCTCGAGCTCGCGGTTCCTGGCAAATGTCTCCGGATCTGCGGATAAACCGGCAGTGTCCCAACCATAGTCACCAGGGAATTCTCCAGTCAGGTATGATGGGGTTTGCTCAGAGAATGGACCCAAGTACTTTGGGCGGTCTGGGCCATACCTGTTGTCGAAGTTACACTCTTGGAGTCAGATACTCACTTTGAGCATATGCTAGTTTTGAAATATATGTATAATGAGAACTCGAAATCCTAAAGATAATTTCGACTTAGAACAGGCTGCCAGAACTGTCCGCCAGCATTTCCTCTCCTCTTTCTTTTTGTTTCTTGACTGTCCAGACTAATAATTTCTTGGGGATAAACCTCCTTAAGTAGCGAGAGTTAGATTTTCAGAGTTAATTATTACGATTTTGGTATTTTTACTTCACTAGGGCGTTTTATACTTGACCGGCACGCATCAAATATAAAGTTAGTTAAGGGATTGCAGAAGTATTCAAAGTACATTTGCTATTCTTCACTGTTTAACAGTTTCTAGGAGAATTACACGATCCAACTTTACTGCTTTGGTATTGTAATTCTATGCCTCTAACACGGAAAGGGTCACAATGCCTATTAAGAATACTTTGAAAAGAGCTTCCTCTAACAGGAGGAAAAAAAGGTGTGAAAATTTGAGGGTGTGGGGGGCGCCGCCGGCGGGGGGGGGGGGGTTAAAGAAAGAAAGGCTTCTAGACGTTTATTTATTTGCCCCTATTTTGTAGAGAAAGGATTGATGTTGGCCAAAGTAATGGGAATCATTTTATATGAGGGACCTGATGTTTTTTGAGGACCAATGAGGATTATCCTGCTCCAACCTATAGTAATTACTACTGCCGTAAACTATAAAATCACATGAAGGAGCTTAATAGGGAAAGTGTGGTGGCATCTATGAAGATGCTACTCTTTTTAGTGACAGGAATGCCGGTGATCAGAATGATTACCAGATGCTTTGGGGAGCGCTTTTCACGGTCCGGCGCATGGCGACACGGCCACCACCAAAGGAACCACCAACCTTGCGGGCGAGCTCATTTGAGTGCCTCAAGACGGTCTGGCCAGCAAATGCTGATTGTTGGATTGAAGAGGTTGCCATGACTAGGGAGGAATTGGATGCCCGCTAGTTGCCCTTTTTTTCTCTCCTTTCACCCCAGAGCCTGACTGTGTTCGTGCAAGGCAGGGAAAAGAAAGGATTATATTGAAAGCGAGCCAGATGCTGTGGATTAGGAAATCTCCACATCATCAGCATCCTATTGGCTATAGGATTGGATGTAGATTTCCACGCTGATATTTTGAGGAGGATTGAGGCTACCCTTGTGCCACGTGGAACTCCAGGAATAGCAGCCTCAAAATCATTTCTTGCTTTGGGTGGCCGATACCCCTTCTTGGAAAACACAACGGTAACCAAAGCCTCAAATAAAATATAGACGAGCCTAGCTTATGGTAAACAAGCTGATGTATATCCCGAGGTTTAGAACTTCACTAACATATCTGCTGGACCCATCCATATCCATTGTTGATATGCAGTAATCTTTTGTTCAGCGTCTTGCATTGGGAGAGACTAGTATAAAGATTCTACACCAATCGAACTTTGAGTAAAAGGATTAGAAACTATGTCAAAGCGTCTTATCTTAGCGAGAGAATTGAGGCGAACCATGTTTGGTGGAAAGATGAATAAATGTGATGTAATGTTCAAGTCCGTTACCTGCCCTCGAGGTGGTGTCGACAAACTCAGCACCTTCCTTGTCACCCAAATACCTGTCCTTGCAAAGCCCACAAAGCAAAACAAAATCCAACCCATTTTTGTGTTTTGAGAAATTTAGTTTCTGCGGGGGCGGTGATGGTGTGTCAATCTCGGGCGAGGCGACCGGCAAGTGGGTCGAGAGTTCTTGGGCATGAGAAAGATTGAAGAAAATATTCAGCTATTATCAGCTATATAGCATCAGGCTAGAACGCACCTCAATGATCAATCACGGACGCAGTAAATTCCAATAAGAAAATTACAACCAATACGAGTTCATGCAAATAGAAGATCATGAAGCGGATAAATAGGCTGTTTCCCTTTTAACCTTTCCTAACAGAATGTCTAGGAGACGATTTCTTCATGACTAGCCAGCATCAACACATAATTCGTTCATACGTCATTCATCATATTATAATCCCTCGGAAGAAATTTACACCAACAGTGTGAGAGATGCAAAACAAAAATTGAAGTTCTCTACCGTCCTGTTCCCTAAATGAAAAAGAAAACTACATATATGCCCCCACGTAACATCTTGCATCACGGTTCCAGCTTCAAAGAAACAACCCTGGACTGCCTGTTGCGCTTTGCTAACTTAGAATAAAACACAGAGAAGCAAGATGGAGCCCACCATGGCCGGCGAACCTTTTGCTCTCCTTTTAGGCAAGCCACTAGAATTAATTTGCTATTAGTAAATGCAACAAAATCAAAATCATGGTTTGGGGAAGCACTGAACAAAGGAAAATCTGCCAACATTATTTTCATTCCAACACTATATTAATTACTTTTATAGAATTTTGTCTTAATGATATACAATTGGGTACCTGGGTGGACCAAACAAATTATTCTTTTTACCAAAAAAGTATTATAGTTAGGCTAAGCATAGAGACAAGGAAACAGAGACATGACCTAATGAAATATGCACCACCAGAGAAGTTAAGAAACACCACACTGACACAACATATCTGCACTACTTTTTGCTTCAAATGAGTTGCTATGGTCGAAAAAGGGAAGTGTTTGAACGAAAAAGTAAAAGGAGACACAAGTTCTGGGAAACCCCTAATCACAACCCATTCTCAACTAAAGCACAGAAACACTGGAATGCTATTATTCATTATTCATTGCGCACTCAACTCTTATACCCTGAAATGCACATGAGTTGCATAGCATATTGAAGTTGATTATAGCATCAAAGTATAAAAATCCAATGAAAGGGAATCTGGGTGTTACCAAACACAGTAGAATATAGAACTGCAAAGCAAATTCAGTTGTTTATTCTGATGGAACCTGTCCTGAGCAATTTAATTTTTCAGTAGCAGGATTTTCAACAGGTACACATGCATAGATAGAGAGAAGGATGATAGGAGGAGGAAGGACAGAACCTTTTATTCTCCTCAGCTCCTTGCACAATGTGATGAAGTCTCCCCATTTCATGTGGCACCGCCTTATAAACCTTAGAATCTGTTCAGTCGTGAACATGGACATGCTCTCCAAATATTCTCCATTGACTCCATTTTCTTTGAAAATTTGACGGTAGATACCCAGGTTTATTTCTTCCAACCACAAACCAACATCCTAGCAAAACAGAAGGTTAGGCACATGGTAAGTGTGTAGACTTTTAGAGGCAGAGATTATTAGTATTTGTTGCTAAATTTAAAAACACTTTTCTATACATAAGACACTGGTGGTTTTTTGCAACATGTTCTCCCATAAACAGTCACTGTCTTTCAGAAAGGTTAGGAGACCACCCCTATCAACACATAATCTTTGGTATATAAATGCAAAAAAAGAAAAAATGATGGCACACAACTGATCTCTGTGTTCATGTCCCCAGCAGTGTAAGCAAATTACATACTATCCCCACTATACTGTTTTAGGTTATCCAAGAAAAAATGGTTTGCAAGTTCCTTAACATCCAAACAAACTATTCTAAAGCCTAGGAAAACTTCTGGCTAAATGCATCAAGCAGCCAGAAAGTAACAGCTGGGTTGTAACACAATCTTCATAATAAAAAGCTCAACATCTATACAAACACAGTTGTCAGCTACCTTTTTGACAAAAGAAAAAATAAGGTTTAGGGTAAAGGCATCTGTCAACTATTATCACCGACAATTGCATTTGCTAAGTATTCTTTTATCATAAACATCAACTTTGAGAAATGTCTTGTTATCTTTCATGTGAGTAAGCTCACAGATTAATCGAACAATCATAACACCCTCACTTGTGTAAAGCACAGAACGGGGCTGGGGGTAGTGGGGGAATCCTTGAGATGTCAACTTCTTGGATGCATCCAACAGAACGTAAAGAACTTCCACAAACTCACCGAGTCACTGCTGGTGCCAAATTTAATAAAAAACAAATCAACCAATCGCTCCTTAACCCATTCATCTGGATTATTTCTAATTCATTGCTTGATTCCCCAATTCCCATTGACAGCGCCATTAAAACAAACGAAACAACAGTTCAAATCCTGGAAAGCATCTAACAAACGAAATTACCGAAAAACACGTCCCAAAAAAAAAAAAAGGCCGTTTATCCATAGTAATACGACTCTACGAGGGGAATCGGGCACAAAAGCCATTTAACCACCGTCGCTCCCAACACAAGCCAATCCGAAGGAAAAGAGAGAAAAGAAACGCAAAATATACGATAAAAAGCACAAAACAAACGCTATTCAACTGTCATAAAATTACACATGAAATTAATCAAGAAATGAAAATCCTATTCATAATTAACATTATTTAACACCAGATCCAATAACACACGGAATAGAAATCGAACGGTAGAAAATAAAAAAGAAAAAAGAAAAAATTCCAAAAAATGTCGAGAGTGTATGTGTGTGTGAGTGAGAGAGAGAGAGAGAAAGAAATCGAATTACCTCGACAGTCCAAATGAAGAAATCGAGAGGCTCGGGAGGCTTCTCTTTGCTTATTTCCTTCATAAACACACATCAATCCAAAAATCCACACACTGATTCACCAAACGATCTCTCTGCAAAAAGAAATTTAAAAAAAAAAAACAAAAAACAAGTTAACACTCAAGAGAAATTATTTATCTCTCTACAAGGAAAGAAAACCCTACTCGTTTGCCGTTTCCGTTATCGAGGCTTACGGATTCTCATACATGTCTCCTTTGTTTTCTTTTTGATATTTTCTCGAGAACCAAACAGAAAGAGATTAAGAAAGAGATAATTACTTACGGCGTGAGAAGAGAGGGAATTTTAAAGGCACGAAGAGAGAGAAAATAGGGATGATTATGTTACAAAATAAATAACGGCTTGCGTTTGCCTTTTATAGTGGGACCCGCCCTTCCTCCATTCAATTTATTTATTTCTTTTTTTCACGCGCCATCGGGTTTTATTTTCTTTATTTTAGATAATATTCGGCATTTAATGTTTGATTTGCATTTTAGCATAAAAATATTTGAATTAAAGTGGGTGTACAGAGAAGATTAAACGTAAGGGAGAAACAGATGGGATAGTGAATTTTCTATTTATAAAATTTACACTCCTTTGTCTCTTCTTTTGTCTAGTTTTCTCTTATTCATTTAATAGAGCCCAAAATATATTTTAGCACAAGGAATTCAACAGTTTAGTTTACAGTTAAATCATTGATAACAAGAGTAATCACTTTTCAAATGGAAACCCCTTTTATCTTTATCTTAGGATTGAGGGATTGAGTTCAATTAGATTAGCTTTGGGATTTACCAAAAAAAAAACTAATCAATGATACTTTCTAATTATAGTAAATTGACCAGAAATTGTACTTAGCCATTCATCAGCTTTATCATCAAGCCAAGTACAAAAGACACTCACCAGTAATCTAATGCGGTGGATTGTGTTCAATTTGGAAGAAGAAAAAAAAAACCCATAAACATGGCATTGGAATACGAAGATGCAGTGCATGGGGTACACACAAACAAAAATTGAGAAGGACACGCTCAATAATGCATTACATTGTGAAAAAAAAAAAAAATTTGATGATTTTTTACAGTCACTTTTCGCTTTTTTTTTTAGGTGCTTCGCCTCAACAATGAGCAGCAACCTCGTTCTTTTTGCACATCCTTGATGATCCATTGATAATCAGGTGGGTGGCTAATAAAACCAACTAAAATAAATGGACTATTTGACGTTGTGGACCCCTTTTTTTTTTTGGGTAATTTTTGGGTCCCACGTGGGCCAACCCATGTCTTGATCATGGGCATACAGGCAGACGATCATGATGTTACAGGCGGACCTCATGCGATCCTTTCATCGATCAAACGGAGAATACATGTCATTCACCGAGCAAAATACCAGATAAATAAAAAAGAAGACGTAGAAGTCAACGGTGTAGACGTGGCTAACTCAATACGGTAGTAGCAGTTTTAATGCATACGATGCAGATGCATGTGCACAAGTATCATGGCTTGCGTTCCCGTGATCATGATCATCAATTCAATGTCCTGGACCACCTTCACAATGTTGACCTTGGGCCTCTATCCTCCGTTTTATTCTCTACTAAAAATATTTTTACCCCTTTTTTTATTTTATTTTATTGCCTTTCTTTCCTTCATGGGATGAATAAACGTACGTAACTTTAACATCAGAAATTCCTTTTAGATGGACTACAAAACAACCATAAAAGTTCTTATATGTGCAGACATAGAATGGTTACAAAAGGAGTGGGTGAAAACGGAGGCAAGTTGGCAGGCCATCAAATCCCCATCAAAACTTCCACCGATTCTAGTAATTGGATTTTACAAGGAACCAGAAAATGACAACTGACAAGCCGATTAAACTTGTTTCCGGTCTGCGTGTTATTGTAAGTAAATTAGTTACCCACTAAACCTTTGCGCATTAAGCTCCATATGGTCAACAGTATAAATGTAAAGATTGAATTAAAAAATAAAATAAAAGTGAAGATCAATATTCTCATGCCATGGCACCACCTGTGGGAACACACACATAAAAAAAAAAAAAAAAGATGTCCTACTCCATTCATGATCTGAAATTCTAAAGTATTGCATGTTCTTTTGCTAGACAGATTGTTAGTAGTAATAGTTCACACAAGGCAATGCCAGCTATGTTTGAATCCGCACAATCAGATGATTGCATGCCGTACACACAAAGAAATTACTTGTGTGTGAAAAACATACTTCACAATCTTTTGCATGCAGAGCAAAGCAAATGGCTGAAACTGTTAAAATTACAGAAACCATGCCACAAATATTAGTCCACAGTGTCAATTGCTAATTCTGACATGTCCTCTGTCTGAAGGAATGATGTTCCTATCTGGAAGAGGATTAATTTGGGAATTTTACAGCAAACCGGAGGCCGGAGATATCCTCCAGGACAGTTCTATACTAGTGTGTTAAACCAACAGCTGTGAATTTGCATTTTCTCTTATTGCCTCCCACTGTACCAAATACTTTACATTGCAACAAGACCCACAGAGTTGCTCTATCAGATCCTGCTCATTGACATTTCCAGCCAGTTCTTGGCAGACGTGTCAAGCCATAAGTGGAAGAAGACAGCACTTTAAGGTATAAACCAACAACGGTGAAAAAGGAAAACCTCAGAAACCACTGCTGGAAGAAGCGTTGCCTGATCTATGAGCATCCATAGATGCATTACTGGTTTTGCTAATGATACCTTTTCCAAAATACTTGGCAATCACAGAAAACCCGTCCTTTGAACTCTTCACTTGCTGAAAAAACTGATTTTGGTCTTTGGTATTATGCTCCAGGTTTCTCTTCATTTCCAGAACAGATCTGTACTCAGGAGCACATTCAGGGCATTCTTTTTCATTATCACCGAGGCAACGCTGATGGAATGAATGCATGCACATAAAGTGAACAGCAGGAAGATCAAGGGTGAAAGTGCAAGCAGTGCACTTGCTGAGTTGAAAGATCCTAGCATTTGTCCTAAGATCCTGAATCTCTTTCCTCATTGCTGATGTGTTGTCCTGAAACATTCACAGTCCATAAAATAAATATTTCAATGGCATTAGATATGGCAAATCTGTTTGCATGAAAAGTAGAGAGCGTGGGAAAGTAGAAATATACTAATTCTATCTATTACCATTGAAAAACAATAGTTTCACAACTAAAAACCAGAAGCATGCAGTATGAATGCCTATACCTGTTCCATTGAAAAGCAAGAGCAAGGAAAAGTTGAAAGAAACTAATTCTATACACAACATTGAGAATAAATAGTTTCCAACAGATGACTAGAAGCATAAAATATGAATGCCTAAAGGTCATTTGAAAGTGGTTCCACAGGCAAAAATGAATCAAATGCAACAAAGCCCTTTGGAGACAAGATTTGAATCACATTGAAGATGGATAAAATCATAGTAGCAAGGCATGAAAGATATATTATCAGAGAGTACAGTGCCAACCTGATACTTCTCAATGGCTCGCCGATCCTCTTCAATCAGCTTTGACTCTTGTTCAAGCTTCCGAGAAATATAATCCTTAATGACAGAGAGAGTGAGGCATGGATTCCTAGAAAGTGTCTGAAGAACAATAATAGGAGGTAAGATGTCATCCCTTTCAACATAAGTTAGAACTTCCTTCACTTCTTTGGAGCAATCTTCTCCAAGTTCACCAAAATATTTCAGCACATCTGCCCAAAGAGATGGGTCACCTCCTGTACCTGAATCCCCCAGCCTTTTGCAGCATGCAATTAATCCTTCGTGGTCATGAGCTTGCATATAGCAAGCAATAACCTCTTTAAAAAGTTTCATCTTCTCATAGAGATACAAAAGTCCTTCTTTAAATGCATTCATCTCACAGAGAATTATAACAAGATCAACATCATAGAGCGGATGCTCGAGGTCAGATGGCCAAGTACTCTTAAGCAAGCGTAGCCCTTTCTGGCGTCTATCATTACGATCTTTCTCCTCTTTCGCATCTTTTAATTTCCCATTCAATTCTACTTTAGATATAACAGAGTCTCCTGATTTTTCTCTGAGAGACAGATCTACACCATTGCTAGCTTGTGAAATTGATGGGAAGTTCAAGTCATTTGACAGGTACAATTCCAAGAGTGTGTTGTGAATTTCCACTTGAGCAGGGGAGTCCTTCACCTTGTCAGTATATTTCTCAAGAAAGTCCATAAGAGATTGTGGACAATGAATGAAAATGTTGAGAAAATCCACGGGAGATGGCAACATAGACAAGTATGCTCCACTTGAGGATCCTCTCTTTGAAGGGCCTACATCTTCTGTACACAGTCTCATGAGTATCTCAATTGTCTCCACTGGCTTGTGCTCTATGAGAATTTTACCATACTCTTTCACAGTCACACCTGCCTGACTTGGCTCAAGACTTGAAATATACTGTAAAGCTTCGTCATACCTGCCAAGGTCTTCAAGTAGGATCTTTAAGTACCATTCATGTCTCCCTGCCTTCTTAGCAACATACATGGCATGCTCGTGGTAATTGGCAGCACGACAGACCCTTATTGCAGTCTCCACGTCAAATTTATGTTCCCCAACGCTGTCTTCACTTTTGATAAATACATTCAGTTTTTCAACATCCTTCAGTTTGGTATAGCAGTTTAAGAGAAGAGTGGTATGATCTTTAGAAGCAAGCCCCTTCTCATGTAATTTCTCCAAGTAATTTGTAAGGTTGTATATTCTTTGTGCATCCAGAAACTTCTGTATGACGTATGAAGGTTCGAGGTGTCCAATAGTTTGGATGTACTGGGCCATGGCTTCATCATAATCCTGCTTGCTATATAGATGGTCTCCATATTTCCTCAGTACTTCTGCAGTGGCAGCAGCATCAGCTTGCTGACTTTGAACAAGATTGATTGCCACAGTATAAAGATTCTTTTTGAAAAGCATATCTAATTTGCTTTCCATATCTTTCTCACCAATACACAAAGTGGATTTGTCCGTCATTATAAGTATTATGTTGCCCCATTCACAAAGCATGTGAGAAACTTCTTTAACTCCTATGCTATGGGCTATTAGACGGTTCTTCAAGTCATAAACATTGAAAGTATCCTTCCCACTTCTTTGATCAGAAATAACACATAAAAGGTAGCCGCGGAACCAGCCCAGGAATTTCTTCTCTCCCTCAAACGCCCAACAAGGACCACGCCCGTCAACTTCATAAAAATAAACTGCCTCAGGTCGACCAATTATTAGCTCCTGATAATATACAACAACAGAACCAATATTATTAATTACTATCTACCAATGCAACATTTATGAATGTAAAAGTCAAGAGTGTCTAGGACTCCCTACCGAGCGATCACTCATTGCAACACTATTGACATTGCAACCAATCTGATCTAGGGTTTGCCGCCTGGGAGGTTGATTCTGCAAACTGAACAAGCTCACTGAATTTGGAGTTACAGCAAATAACTGGAGGGCTTGGCCATCCACTCTGAATCCAAGACCTGTAATAGATAAATCAGTTTTCTCTGAAACATTCTCCACCTGGAGCTTAAAACGCATGATCCGTTCCCTCGCAATGTCTCCTTTGATGCAGTATATGTAACCATTGTTTAAGCCAATTGCTATGAGTAGTATTGGAGGAGCTTCCTCCAGCACCAAAAGTGATGTAATCTACAACAACACATCATAATTTCAGAATTAATGGAACTCCAGTTTCAAATACATAGTCAAATTTTCCTGTCCTAGTTTCGTCTGGGATGAAGGGACAGGACAATAAAAGGCAGAACTGCATAAATGCAAGAAAATGAAAATGCGAACCAACTACCTTTGCCTCTGGAAACTGACTGGTGAAGATTCTCAATATCCCAATACAATCAGGTGTGGTTGTGCTTGTGCCCTCTGACTGCGTCTTGTCGAGGTCAAAAACCTTGAGGCACAGGGTAGATTGCTGCGAAATGATTTGTTCTTCTTCCCCAACAGTCACCAAGAAGTTGCGTTGCTGATTCATTAAAAAGAAACATAAAAGAAATTCAATTTTACAAAGCATAATACAGTGAACGCTAAAGGCAGAACTCACGGAACTAAAACTAACACCTTGATGAACTTAGAAAAGACCCCTTGAAAATACATTGCAAGGGAGCCCTGGCATTGATTCAAAATTGCTAAATAGTAAATTAACCCCATTTGCCATTGCAAAATTAGCAATCAAATCAAACAAGTATTTATCTAAGAAAAAAATTCCATCATTCACATATTGTTCAAACCCACCAAAACAGACAACTAATAAGGATTTTAATGATGATGATGGCGACGACAATACAGAAATTGGTAAAAGAGGAAAAGGCATACTCTGAGTTGCTGGAGGAAGAGAACGGAAGAGAAATGGGGTTGGAAGGAGAAATTGAACTTGAGGCCACGATCGAGGAAGCTGACGGATCCGTCGTCGCAGCCAATCGCCACCTTACCTCGGCCGCTGGAACAGCACTCGATCTTCCCAGTAACCTCCTCGGGAATCGCGGTCTTCCCCCCGTACTTGTCCTCGAAGAACTCGAATTTCCTCCACTGATACATTCCCTCCTCTTCACTTTTCCAAAACACCCCTCCTTCCCAGATAGGAGAAACAGACAGAGAGACGAGACCAAGAAGCCAATTACACGAGAAGAATTGGATAGGTTGTTCGATGAAGAAGACAAAGGTGGATACGAAAGGCAGCAGCTTTGAGGGTCATAGCATTCAAGATCGAAACTTTGGCCTCCTCTCTCCCTCTCTCTATCTCCGAGTGTGTCAGTGTCTGTCTCCAATTGTGTTTGAGTTGCAGGCTTGAATGAAGCGGAATATTGTTGTTGTTGGGCTTAATTATATATTACTTAAACTCGTCCTTCAAGTTTCAGAATTTTTGTAATTAAGTTCGTCTTATTCTATTTTATTCAAACCAATTCTCCTCCTCCTTAAATTCGTTTCTTCAAATCGACTAGTTGAGGTTCTAAATTATGATTTTGAGAAAGATTATGCTCTTTATGAAAATAAAGATATCTCATTATACGGTTTAATCGAGTTTTTAATAATTAAAAAAAATTTGAAAAAAGAAAAAGGAAAAAAAACCCCCAAAAAATAAAAAATAAAAAATTCTCATTATTCCAAATTTTTTCTGACAAAGAATTGTCAACCTAAGTTGGATTCCTGTTTTTCTTCTTTTATCAATTTCTTTCTTAAAAAAAAAAAAAAAAAAAAACTCCCAAATACCCGGATCACAGATTAATGGATATTAAATGGACAAGAACCCGAATGGGCGAAAGGTATCGGGTCAAGAAGACAATGTCGACAAACGTTGGGACTTGACCCATGTTCATGGAATGGGCTCGTTAAGTGGGACCATGTTTGGACATCGAATATATCAGATATCTTTGGGTTGGGCACCCATTTATTATAATTCCTAAATAATTTGTTTTTTGATTGGCATAATTATGCCAAAAACATTTGTTTGATTATCATTGAACCCACTAAATTTTCTAACTCAATTATGTTTAGACCAATCATTCCTGATCTTGTCTAAGATTCAATACTTTTTTAATCTAAAATTATTAATTTAATTAAAATTTTAAAATAATCAGTTAACGTGAAAATACTTTAAGTTGAGTTTTTTTTAAAAAAAAAAAAAAAAAGTTTAAAATTGTGTAAATATAAGAACTCCTATTCAATCCAAAGGTAATGTTTTAATGTTTTCTTGAATGCTGAATTCAAACACGAGACATTGAGCCTTCTCTGCATCCCCTAAGTGTTCGATTTTGACCAACTCAGATGTTCCCTCGACCATCAACTTAGCTGAAAATACGAACATAAATCTTATTTGGGAAATAAATAAATAAATGAAAAGATTACATGTGATTTGATTTACGATGCTACACTTTGCGAACGGGAATCCCCTTGTCCCTTTCAAACCCAGCAAGAATGGGCGTAGCCTTATCTGATACATATTCTTCACGTGACCCAGGAAAACAATTTCCAGCTACCATACTAATACCAATTTGTGGTTTGGGACGCATCCATCCACGGGGGACATGCCTAGGGCCACTCCAACCTATACACCATCTTATTGGTTTTTCCATCTAATAAACTTTAAATTTGCATTTTGGAAAGACTCAATGATTTTAAGTTATGTATGCATGGTTAAATGTTTCAATTTCAAGTCTAAAAAATAATCAAAAAAAAAAAGTAAAAACAAGTAAAATATATATATATATATATATATATATACCATAACTGTTCCTTTTGCATAGTTGAGGTCGGAAGTTTAAGGTTTGTATTTAATCTGTCTGCTAGAGGTCAGAATGTAGAGCAAACTCTTCGCTGATGTAATGTGTATACACATGGAAAAAGCTACAGAATAAGTGATTTAAATTTTTGGAACAAATAACAGCAATATTTAATTTGAACTATGCCATGTTTTAAATCTGACTTTTTAAACATGCGTTTTTATTTTTCTTTGTGAAAAAAAAAATAAATAAATAAAAATAAAACCCCATGTTATAATAATTGAGGTTCATTTTATGCGCAAAGTGGCAGGAGGATGTATGGCTGTCTCTTAGCCAGCAGCATGCCATGAACCTTACAAAAAGGTCGAAAGCATCCAGCCTCCACTAGATGAATGTGATAACAAATCGAAATGGCTGCATTTTCATGGAATGAGTAGGATAAACAAAAAAAAAAAAAAAAACATCACATCCTCCCCGTAGAGGCATCCCATGCATGTCCACGTCACCGATGATTTAGCAACATCCATTAAACGGCCTAGGATGATTTACACGAGGGATAGGATTGGTGTGAGGATAAGCAAGCAACATATATCCTCTCCTTTCCCTGGATCTGATATGATGCAATCTTTAGAGAGTTTTGTTTTGGTTCTGGGTCGGCATCTGCACCACAAAGTTGACCTTGAATAAAGTAGGAAAGAAAAAAGAAGAAGAAGATATGTCGTATTTCATGTGAAGCATCTTAGAAAATACAAGCCCTACTTTTTCTTTCTGTTTTGATTCTAATATTTTCCCCCAAAAATAAAAATAAATAAATAAATAATAATAATAATAATAAGAGATAGATTGGCAGAATTGTGGGTTTATAACCAAAAAAATGTGATAATTCCCAAAAACTCAAACTCTTTGCCCCTAAAAAATGAGGAATGAATGATCGATTTACAGGGTTTTTTTTTTTTTTTGTTTACCAGTTAATAAATATGGAAAGAAGAAAAAAAGTTGGAAATTTTCAATTGACAAGTTCAATGTTTTTCATTTGTTTTGTTTGGTAAAGGTATCCATATGCTCCTCTTTTTTTCTTTTTTTTTAAGAAAAAGTTCTTAGACAATAACTAGAGTAACCGATTCATGCTGGCTTTAATTCTAATAACGTTCGATTGATTGTGACAAAGGTGTTCAAATCTTTGGATGTACATTTCAGTTTGCCTTTGACGTTACCCATTTATTTTGAGTTAATTTGGCAGAATCATTAGGAGAATATAATAAGTTACCCAACCCAACGTCGAGTTCCATCGTCCGATTGATTATATATAATAATAATAATAATATTTTTCTTTATATATATATATAAAGAAAAAACAGAGAGGAAATTGAATTTTAAATTAATTAAGAAGTGTAAAGTATTATTTTTGACTATAAACATGGACATTTTTAGTTCTATGCCAGGGTTGCAAGACACAACACATAACCATACGGTCAAGTTCATAAACTCTTTTCTTCGAGACAAAAATTTAATTATGAGTGAATTTTATATTTAAATCTCATATTTTATCCTCAAAATTTATATCTCATGAGCCATCTCTATTTTTTTATTTTAATTTTTTACAAAGGAAGGAAAAAATTCATGCTTATAAATTATTGTAACAATCATAACACTTGTTGATAATATAATTAATAATAATAATATATTCATATAATTAAAAAATAATTTCATCAGTAATTAAAATTTAAAAATTTTATTTATAAATTATGAGTTTTAATCTTGAAAGGGAATGTAAAATTTGTAAAAATAAAAAAAAATTATTTATTATATAATTTTGATTTAATAAACTTTTTAATAGATTAAAAAGAGAGAGAGACAGAGAGAGAGAGAGACAGAGAGAGAGAGAAAAAAAAACAATATCTCCGAAAAACGCTTAAAAGAATCCAAAATTATGAAAGGTTAACCGGGGCGGCAGGTTAAACGGAAGCTCCCGGTTCTGACGGAGATTTTGTAACGTCCCTTCCGGTTCATGTGACGGCGAATCTGGGCTAGATTCCTCTAGATCAATTTCTTTCGCTGACAGTAACTGGCAATCCCCCGCTTCTTTGGCCGGTTGAACCGGTCACCATTCCTAAATCCCCGTTTCAGATAACTACCCTTGACTTTTGACTAATTTACCAACAAATTGCAGTTGTTTTTATTTTTCTTTTCTATTTTCGTAATTTCCATTTAAGATTCTCTGCCCTAAAGTGGGCTGCCAGATTTTTACGACCACCAATCGCGGAGAACTGAACAGCAAGTTCCAGATGGTCTGGAACCCACCTTAAAATAACTTCCTTTATTTTTATTATTTTTATTTTTTTATAAATCTAAAACTTTGCCTCAATGTAAAATAATTTTATAAAAATATATTAAATTGAAAAAAAAATATATTATATGAATCATTTAAAAAATTAAGTGTTTATTGCACGTCTCTCACTGAATTGTTACGTAATAATAATAATAATAATAATTATTGTTTGTTTTTCCTTTAAATAACCCTGACAAATAATTAAAAGAGGTAGTTTCCTTTTGCAGTTATGTAGTTTGCAAAGCATGCATGTACTACTGGTCCGTATCTAGCAAGAACCTGGAAACAGACTGTGATTCGCTGTCACGTCGACATGTGGCTCCCATGCAAGAAAGCCAGATGAAATAGAGGCTGGACCCCAGTTGTACACAATCGCTGCCGCTAATCTCCCTCCACGTGGAACCATGTTCGCCATCTACCGTGAGCTTTATGCAGTGAAACGACGGACACTAACCTTAAATTTCTGTCTCTTTCATTCTTTTTTATTTTTTTGAATGATGATATATTTTTTTCCCGAATAAATTTCGTTTAAAAGTTACCCGAACAAAAGTGTAGAGAAATTATTGGGAAAATTATTATTATTATTATTAAATTTTATTAATATTTATGGTTTTTTTTTTACTTGAGTGGCAAGAAAATGGGAAAAAAAAAACGGAAAGGGCATTAAAATTTTTTTTGGGGGGGGGGGAAGGAAAGGGTCGTTGCGTCATTCAATAAACCGCATAACAGTTCCGAAAATCAGAGCAAAATTCCCGCAATTTTCTCCAACGAAAAGTGCAAGCTGTAAATGTTTGATTTTTTTTTAATTATTTTGTTTTTAAATTTTATCGAACAAGAGAAAATTTCAAAGTTAAAAAAAACACATCAGGGTAGGAGTGAAACAAACGAGAGAAAGAGAGAGAGAGAGAGAGAGAAATTTTATTTAATAATATTCTTTAGGAATTGACAATTATAATAAAAAATAAGAATTAGTTCTTGTGATTTTTTTATATTTTGTGGATATTATAATTGTAATATGAAGTAAATAAATATGTGTACGAGAGACAGAGGGGGAGTGTGTAGTTTTGGTGTTTTGATTTGAACTAAAGACAAGGCGCCCTTTAAAGCTATCCCTTCTGTCATTTTTAGCTTTTTTTTAAGAATGGTGTCGTTTTTGTGGGGGGAAACGGAGAATTGAGGCGGAATAGAGGAAGAAGAAGAAGCAGTAGAAGAAGATAATTTTAGCAAAAATTAAGTTAAGAAAACAACATAGAGACAGAGAAGCAGAAACAGAAAGAAGAGAGAGAGAGGGCGGAAGAGGGTGATCAATCAAAGCTTGCAAGCATGGGCATGGAGAAGGTGTTGTTTCAGTTATTGGGTTGGTTTCTTTAACTATTGGTTCTTCAAAAGGCCCGAGTTTTGGTGGGTAACCCAGATCTTTGTTTGGAAAAAGAATGTTTTTTCATGGTCAATCTTTCTTGAAATGTTGCAGAGAACTTTGATTTCAAGTGCTTAAAAATGGCTACAATTTATACTTTTGTGTCTCTTCATTTGTCTTCTTTTCTCTAGACGGTGAATCTTTGTCAGTTCTTGCATTTGGGCTGGTTTTTTTTTTTCTCTTTTCCTTTTGTGCAAGAACTGTGGTTTCGGAGTCAGTTTTTAATGTTTTTTCAACTTCGAACTCTGTGCTTTTAGATGGGTTCTGGAAAATTATTTCAATTTTCGCCTTTCTGTGTCTGACGGTGAATTTGGTGTTGTGGGGGTGAAATAATCCGGAGCAAATAAAATTTTAAGACTTCTTGAATTTTGTTCCCTTTGTACTGGCTGATTTTTCGGACAAACCCAGGTTGACCTTCAGTGTGTATGTTCAAGATGCTGTGTTTCACTTAGATGTTATAAAAAATGATTTTGACTTTTTTTGCTTCCTTTGTTTTCCTTCTCTTAGGGGGAAACTTAAGAATAAGGAGCAAAAGAAGTTGCAGATTGTGGGTGTTTGCGGTGATTCTTGTGACTGGTGGAATTGCGGCTTTGGTTGTTGTTTCAGAAACAAAAATATCTTTCTTTTTTCTTTGACACTGTGAAAACCTGTTTGCAAATTTACACTACGGTAAAGTCTGGTGTTTATTATGGTTTTCTGGTTTAGTTTCTGGGATTCTTTAGGATAAGGAATCAGTTTGTGTTGGATGGCCCTTTTTTGTGCTCTTTGTTTAATAGCTTTTTCTCAGTTCTCTTTTTCTTTCTATGCCATGTAAAGATATTAATGACCGTATCTCCTGCTGATATTGTTCAACTTAGAATTTTGTCAGCTTTGTTTGTGGGTTGCATTCGCCTTCTTTCTCTCTCTCTCTCTCTCTCTCTCTTTTGGATTTTTTCCCGAATACATTGCTCAGATCTATTTCTGTTTTTGGATTTGCATAGCAGATTGTGGTTATGTCTATAAATGTAGGCTCTAAAGGGTCTGCAATATTGACATGATGGTGAAAGAAATGGCAAATGATAAAATGCAATACAAACATGATTTTTGATTTTTTTTTTAATTTTATTTTTACTTGGGTTGCATTGCAGGGTTGATTGAGGATGGATTTTACGGAGTCCACAAAGGTTGTCTACAATAGAATTCAGAAGCTAGAGCCTGAAAATGTCTCCAAGATTATTGGGTATCTTCTACTACAAGACCATGGTGAAAGGGAAATGATCCGGCTGGCATTTAGCCCAGATAATTTGATTTATTCATTGATTAGCAAAGCCAAATCTGACCTTGGCTTAAACAAGCTGCCAGTTTCTGCACCAATCTCACCCTCTCAGATGAATGTGGCACCTGTTTCTGATATTCCTGTGCAGTTCAATCCCTATTCACCTGCTTCATCGCACTTGGTTTCATCTCCAACAATGATTAGATCTGTGAGTGCTTATTGGGATGCCCAAGTGAGTGGAGAGCAGCAACATAGCCACAATGTGGATTTTGGTCAACCAGTGTACCCGGAGTCTGCTGGTGAAGATTATCAGCTTCAAAATCAATTGCAGTTCTTGACTTTGGATGATCAGTTAGAGTTTGTTAATTCTGTAAATTCTGATTTTTCTAGCAATTACTTTTACCAAGAACAAGCTTTGGGTCCCAGAGCAAGTAGAAGGTCTCCGAGTTTGCCTGAGTTCCCTGTTAAAGTTTGCCATTACTTCATAAAGGGGTTCTGTAAGCATGGAAATAACTGTAGGTATTTCCATGGGCACCCTATGCCAGAAAGTTTTTCCCTGATTTTCAGCCCAAATTCAAACGAGTCTTCAAACGAAGAACATGCTGTCTCAGCTGGCTCTCTTGAAAAGCTAGAATTGGAGCTCACTGAACTTTTGAAATCGAGAAGAGGGATCCCTGTTTCGATTGCCTCCTTGCCAATGATGTATTATGAGAAGTACGGGAGGACCCTTCAGGCTGAGGGGTATCTCACAGAGAGCCAGAGACATGGTAAGGCTGGGTATAGCCTGACGAAGCTTCTAGCTCGATTGAAGAACAGCATTCGTCTTATTGACAGGTGCAATATGACAACATTCTATATCTCCTATTCATCAAAGGGGGGGAAAAAGTTCTTTATTTTTGTCTCTTTATTATTGATGGACCTAAATTTTGGTGATTTAATGTTGGAGACAGGCCTCATGGACAGCACTCAGTGATATTGGCAGAAGATATTCCAAAGTATTTGGAGTATGCTGGTGATAGGAATGATCCTGGAGGAATTGTGGCTGGTTCTAGACAGATATATCTTACATTTCCAGCTGAAAGTACCTTCACCGAGCAAGATGTTTCCAACTATTTCAGGTAATGATCTATGAATTTTATTGGTAAATCCTTCTTATTTTACCCCCAGTTTCACAAAAGGTTTCGTTTTGGTTCTGTAATTTATTTTTGTAGCAAATTTGGGCCTGTTCACGATGTTAGGATTCCCTGCCAACAGAAAAGAATGTTTGGATTTGTCACCTTTGTTTTTGCGGAGACAGTCAAGCAAATATTGGCAAAGGGAAACCCTCATTTTGTATGCGGGGCTCGTGTTCTGGTGAAACCTTATAGAGAAAAGTCAAGGCTTCTTGAAAGGTGAATATTTTTGTTTGGTTAGGGGTAAATTGTCCCCCCTTATCTGCTTTTTAAAGTTGTGCTTGGAGCCAGGCTTTATGGCTCAAAAGATACTGTCTTTGAGTTCTTTTAGTTTTGAAATAAAATTGATTCTTTGCTTTGTATATTGCTTGAAGTGAAGTGACTCAAAAGGTATTTCCATGGTATTGCAATTTATTTGGACAATGCTATGATTTGTTCCTATTTTCTTGCAATCATTGTTGTTCGTAAGACAGAATGATTCCAGCTGGCTTGCATGCCTTTGTTGACAAAACCTTAGTGCTTACTTTCTGCACTAGCCTACTTTTTATAATTAAACATGGAGTGCACCCCATGTCTCATGCCTGTTTTTCCTCTTGTGAATTTTATGTTAATCTTTTATCGATCTGGAAGCGTGCTTACACAATTTCATACAAAATTTGTTGATGATGTCCTCATGGTTCCCATGGAGTCAGATTTTGGAATTTCATATTTCATTGTTTCAAAAATTTTGTGTCTACAGGAGGTATGCAGACAAAATACAACACCCAAATCATTTCATCTCGCATTTTATGGACGGAGATCCTGAGTTTCATTCAGGTGAGTGGTTAAACTGTTGAGAAAAATGAATTCTTAAGATCCTTTTTATTTTAGTCACTGTGTGCTGACATTGTCTCATCTTTTTTTTGTCACATTTAATAGCCTCAAGGTCTTGTGAGAATTCAAGATTATTTAGGAAGCAGATTTTGGAGGAACAGGATCAAGCACTCGAATTTGAGAGAGGACGTTTCTCTGAGCTGCAGTTGGCATCGAAGCCCCTGAGCCATCATTCTCATTTTGGTTACTCAATTGATGAGTCGACCTTCTCAGAAGGTCCAAGACCATTCCATTTTGTTTTTCCTTTTTCATAAATGATTTGCTGCTTTTTACTCTTTTTGATTCTTCTGCATTGGTTTTCCGTAAAAAAATACTTGCAATGCAGAACAAGGAGACTTCCCGTCTGCAGAGCGTTTCAATTATTTGCTAGACGTTTTGAACAATGGTTCCACAAGCGAAGACAAACCCAGGCATATAAACACCAAGTACAATGAGCAGGAGAGGTATAAAATTATCTATCGGGTGGCTTTCACTTAAATGACACCATCATCTTAGTTTTGCATGCAGAAGCTTTTGTCTTTTTTCTTATGTGATTTGTTTTCCTTGTTTGCATTTTTTTTCTTAATGCTTTCAAATATCCTATGCAGCAGCCAAGGACTCGATCTTCCAGAGAGCCCATTTGCAGCTCCAATAGGGAGTGGCATCTCAACAGTTATATAGAATTGAAAAGTAAGACACAGAGGAAATATATAGAGGTAGAGGACTGAACTCAAAGATTATTTCAACAGGACCTTCTTTTTCTTTGCAAATATAGCAGTCAGCTTCGTAGGTCATACCAACTGAAGGAGAGAAAATATTTCAAGTTTTTCTTCATGCGACTCGGTGAAGGAGACTGCAAAGAAGACAAGATTGACAAAGTTAATGTGTGTGTGTGTGTGTGTGTGTGTGTGTGTGTGTGTGTGTGTGTGTGTGTGTGTGTGTGTGACAGGTTCCTAAAGATTTTTATGTTTTTCTTTGCTTATTATAATGTAATTACAGTAAGCAAGCCTCTCAAGGTTTGTGGGGTCTTTAGAAAGAATACGCCATATATAGTCTGGTTTAGTTGAAGATTGAAAGTAGGGAAATGTGGAGGGTTCAGAGAAGGTACGAAAAATGTGTAGAGCTCTCTCTGTTAAAACAGTTCAGTAACAATGCTAATAAATCTAATTTGTACAAGCTCTTAGCTTTCGCCTGATGGTTGCCTTCTTTTTATACACTTTTAGTTGTTACCAGCATTGATTTAAGTATAAGTGCTTTGCAGCTTGCCCTACTCCAAAGTCCCATGAATGGCGGAATTAGAGATGCCTAATAAATTAATAACGAATACTTTTTTATTATTTTTTTTTTAAAAAAAAAGATTTATTAGGTCTGTGATGTATATAATTGAAATAACCCCTTATATATCTCTCACTTTTAAAATTAAAACTTAAAATATTGAGAATAATTTTTTTTTCTATATTTTTTAATTATTAGAGCTTAAAAGGCGTAATGAATATATTTGCTAGGTTGCATGCATTATTTATGTGTCCTTTGTTTATGGCCACCTTCGTATTCATTTCTTAGGAAACCTAAAATATCTCGATCCCTTATTATATAGAATAACCAAGGGATTCCCCTGCAGCCAATGGGACAATTGGCTTTTTATATATATATATATATATATATTAGTGAAGTCCCAACTTGCATGTTCTCAAAAGTGGCTTTGATGATAATGGGGGGGGGGGGTTTGGTATTTTGATGGCAGCATGTGATGGAAGAGATGCGGGACCTGATTTGATTTTGTGAGGATTTGTGGACCATGTTGATGGCCCATCACTGTTCCATTAGGTTTTTGAGACTGAGACTTAAAATGGAAGATGCTCTTGTGCAGCTAAGCTTTGATTAAGCGAATGGGAATGGGGGTCATCTTTTATCATTAATCTTAAACTAATCTGAAATGCAAGGAAAGAAAAGAAAGAGAAGCGAGTAGTTTGCAAAGAAATGGCTCTCTCTCTCTCTCTCTCTCTCTCTCTCTCTCTCTCCTCCACTGATACCTCTTAACAATGTGCACAAATAATGGCCTGTCTCTTATACACATCTAGATGTGTATAAGAGACAGCTCTCTCTCTCTCTCTCTCTCTCTCTCCTCCACTGATACCTCTTAACAATGTGCACAAATAATGGCAGAGAAAAAAAGCTCTCAAAGAAATGATTTCTCCAACCACTTTGTGCCATACAGCTACAGGAGTTGCCAATATTTTCTTATGCGCCCGATGGATTCCTTTAGGCGGTAGGAAATTATAAATGAAAAGGACAGAGCCCAAACTCCGATAGTTGTATTCAAACTGCTTAGTTTATCAAATCCTCTCGCCTCCAGTATCTGTAGCCCATTGAGCTCTATGATTATGCGAGCTGAGAATTCAGCAATGGGGTTCTGAAGCTTGAAAACACTAGTGAAACATTGAACATGGAATGTAACAAAGTTTTGAGCTTCCCCGTCAGACGGTTTAAGCCTAAAAGTCCGGTGGGTCAGCTGAGACTGACCCAGATATTGTTCAGTCTTCTTTGGTATTCTGTCCCTGCGTGCCAGTCTTTTGAGCCCATCAACTTAAAAGGTCCAAGAAGCTCCCCAACACAACAACCCATGTCCATGTCTTGATCACTTGCAACAGTGGCAAATCAGTGGTCCACTATCAGCAATGGGAATCCACTTTCGGCGTGTCCCATTGCAGACAAATCGCCTGCTAAGCGATTGGAATGAAAACGCGGATAGCGGTGCAAATTGTAAAGCATCAAGAAATCTGATCAGAATCAAGGGTTCATTATTACGTAGTAAGACCAGGCAGAAATGAAAGATGGAGGAACCAAGCTGAATTTTTGGCAGGGGAAGAAAACAGGAGGACTTAAAATGAGGAGTAGCCTAATTAATCAAATGGATGAAATGTGAAACTCTCAGCATTGAATGCTTGGGAAATTACAGAGATTACATTTCTTTCAAGTTCGCTATCATTTGTGACTACTCAGTTATTGTTACAACAGCCTCTCATTGAACAGAATCTTCAGTCCAATTCTGTTCGACGAGCAGTTAATAGACTCAGAGTTCCAGACACACTGTCCTTCTGTGAGCACCAAATTATGTGGCATTGGATTTAAGTGTGAAATATTGTACAGTCAACCTAAAAATTTTCTGTAAGAATGGTAAATCAAACTCCAAATAAATCTTCCTTTCCTGCTTGACTAGGCTCATTCCAAGCCTTCACTTCATCTGTTGCAGCATGAAGCAGATTGTCTGGAGTTGCAGCAGGGTCTAGATCCCAACACTTGTCTGGCAAATTACTTGCTTCCCCTTCAAGTGACCAAGACGGCACTTGGTGAGAGAAGCGAAACATCTCTCTCCTAGGAATCCATCTAACTGCATCTTTGTTTGTGTTCCTTTGGTATACTGTCTTGAAACCTGCCAATTTATTGAGTGGAGTAACACAAACTCCAAGCTCTTCAGAATAATCATCAAGAATCTCCACCATCTCATACTGGTGCCTCACATCATCTGGGGTCGATCTGTTCCAACTTGGTGACCAATTTCGATAAACTGCCCAAATATCTCCTCTTTTTGGGAATATTCGGACGCAACCACCCCTGCCAGCCTTCTCCCCTTTTAAGAGATGAGAGAAAATGTTCACTTGATCAATAATGTCAGAATTCCACGCTCTGAAGTGCCCACAAGATTTTGTAAAACCAGAATCTATCCAATTTACCGAACCAAATTCACTATCAGTTTTAGAGTTCAAGTAAGTAATGTGAATCTTGAAGGGATCAATTGAGAGGACCTGGCGGATTAAACAGTACAAACGAGGCATACCATCATCTTCGTCATATAAAGCCCATATTTGCTTGGGCTTGAAGCATTTCTCTGATCTATCTTTATCAAAATCATGGAAGTCAGGGTCAGGGACTGTTATAGAGATAGGACCAATTCTATTAGGCTTGCTTTGACGACCACAAACATCAGAGACCCCTTGTTTTTTGGATTGATCTTCTGCATTCTCCTTAACTGCTGCAGCAGTTATCCTCATTTCTTCCAATTTCTTCAGGATACCATTCCTTGCCTTGTCCATCAACAACTTTCTTGCATCAAAAGCAGGTGCAATGGAGCTCCGTTTCATCGGAGGTTCATTTGGACCAGAAAGCTTGCTTTCATGCTCAACAGTTGAATTTCCATGAATGGACCCCACATCTGAAGCAGACTTTAGTCTCTTTTCTTCGGGCCCATTTCTAATACCGGCTGCAACAACTTGCCTTTTCTTAGAAGAAGATTCACTTGAAGATAGATTTGAATTTACGGTGAACACCGTGGCTTTTGTGGAATTTTGCTGTCCATTGGCTGCGGATTTGACTTTTGCTCTTGTTTCACCAACATTTCCATTCACCTGATAAAAGACATCAGCAGATACAGCCGATGCTCCGCTGTGACTAACAACGCCAGTAGAAGTCCCAGAGAATGAGTTCCACTGAAAAGGTACACTTGTAGCATATTCATATCCATGTGGCGAATGTAAATTTGGGACACCATTACCCCTGAAAAAGTTAGAGTTGGCTGGGACAAAGGCAGCCCCATCATATCCATGATTTGCATACCCATTAGTAGGAACATATGACCAATGACCATAAGGGAAAGATCCATTCACTGGAGCTGTCCCAGTTTCAATTGCTATGAAAGTACCACGACAGTTCTTGCATGACAATCTCTTATTCACATACTTCCGGAGATATTCATATTGAACTTTACAAGAAGTGCATACAGTCCAAAAGCTATCAAGTCCATGAGATGTTGGCAGATTAGAACAGTTGTTATAGGCAGCAACTCCAGTAGTGTGAACTGACGAAAGGTTTTTCTGAACAACACGGGACTCCAACTGTTTGTTTCTCTTGAGATCATGAGATCTTCTCTTAAGACTATCTGATAACATAGTCCATGCTTCAGATACAAGTTTGAATGCACCATCAGCTCCCACAGTTTTATTCTTATCAGGGTGGAGCAACACAGCCAACTTCTTGTACTGCTTTTTCACGGCATCTCTATCTGCAGAAGGCTTCAGTCCAAGAACTGAATAATAATCAATTCTGCCATTGCACTTAATCTCAGATGCAATATAGACTTCAAAAGTGGCCACCATCTGAGATATTCCCTCTAGCCCAGGACACAGACCTTTAGCCTTCAGAGCATAATTCTTTGCACTGGCAAAGTCTTTCTCAGTAAACTTCCTCTCGGCAATCTCTTTTGCCCTGAGAGCCTCCTCTATGTTTGCTTCCATGTAGATATCCAAAATACCAATGACCCTCAACCTTGAAACAAAAGCTATGGCCAACCCAGAATGTTTAACAGCATAAGACACACAATCTTCAGGTACAACCACATTTCACCATCTGCACATATTTTGCAAGATATTTACTTCCTAATGTGTATCAAGCTTCATGAAAATAAGAACTAAACCCTGATTAACAAAAACAAAAATGCTTTAATGAGATGATTTGATTCTAGCGACAAAAATACAATTGTCACCCAAAACCATTTCTAGGAAGTTCAAATTCACCCTTGAAATTCCCTTTTTTTTTTTTAATGTATTTACCTTCAAGCCCTGATTGGTTACTAGGAAACACAGAGAAGTGCACAAATTAAAACCCAAGACCACTGCCCCTTCGAGCTTAATAAACTCACAACCATGCATCTACACCTTCTAAAGCAACAAATCAACCATTATTTAAAAAAGATGCACTAACATCATCTCTTTGCTTGTTTAGCAATGACGATAAAAATCTTCAATCTCTATACCATTTTCCTTCATTTTCCCACACATTCCCAGTAAACAAAAAGTAACCGTCCCACAATTAATTAATAACCATTTCCTCATACAAGCTCCCACACATTCCCAGTAAACCAAAAGTAACCGTCCCACAATTAATTAATAACCATTTCCTCATACAAGCTTCTAAATCAAGAGCTAGTTCAAAATTAAGCACACAATTCAGTTAAAATCCCCAAATTAAACCCAAAATTCTAATAATTCATCACCTCAAACAAATGCACAAAGATCGTGGAAGCTCAAGGGAACTCTAGATTACCCAATTAGTAAAACCTCAAAACCTCCACTAAAGGACAAAACTTCACTCCAAAACTAAAGTGTACAACGTAAAGTAACAGTCAACTTACAACAAGATCAGAGTCCAGAAAAACAGAAACGAAAACTAAAAGAAATAGACAACGAAGTCACTCACATCTAAGAATGCAAATGAGAAGTCAAGCAAGACCCAGATCGCCACGTGTACTTGAGAGCTCGAGCAGACCGAGACTCTGGCCAGATTTCGTGAATCTCAATGAACAGTTACGCTCACAAAACAACACACACACTTGCTACTCTGTACCCTTTTCCCTTTGCTATTTCATTGAAGAATCCAACAGAGAGCGGAGGAAAAGCAGAGAGTTCAAGAGTTGTCGGGCCGGATTTCACGCGGATCGGCGGCGAGGAATCGGTAGGCTCCAGTTGATCGCCGATCAGAAATGTAAGGAAAATTATAATAAAATTAAAATGATAATTTTCAGTGGAGGTAAACGGTGTTAATAGTATTTAATGGTGGGGCCTGCTATGCTGCGCACAGGTGCGTATTACACGCCCTCTTTCCTTTTCCTCTTTTTTTTTTTTTTTTTTTTTTTTATAAATAAAAAAATAACCTTTCTTAAATTACACGTATATATATATATTAGGTAATTTGATATTGGTTAGGACAAGGTTTGGTGTTACCACATGTAGTAATGATGATCATTTCTCCTTTGTCAGAATAATGATTTGTACACCAAATATATTATGAATAAACCAATATGATGAATAAAAATTATCCCACTTCTTCTTTTTTTTTTTAAAAAAAAAATATTTATTATTACTTATTAAATTCGTTAAAATAACAATAAAAACGTAAACCACAATTAATTCACAACATATATTTTTTTAAAAAAATTTCAAGTTTATTTTGGTAGGTAATTAACTATCAGCTATTCTTGAACACATTCGTTTGGAGCACTACTGTTAAGTTTGGCAAGAAAAGGCTTCGAAACTCAAGTCCCACTTTGTCAGAAGTTCTAAAATTAACAAGAAAATAAATGCAATAATTACCTTGTTTAATATATATATACACAGAAGATGACAATTCTAAGATAAAAAAAAAAAAAAAAGATTATTATAAGGGATGGATGCGGATTGTGTTCCCAGTTATAATCGAACCAAAATTTGAACGTATGCAACTTCTTCGTACCAGAAGACACAAATTGGAAATTTGCGTTTGTGCATATGTAAATTAAATGTGAAATTTTTTTGGGTGACCATTGGGAAGGGTTGTCAACTTCATCTGGTATAATAATAGAGAAATAAGGGAAAATCTAGGTGACCAATCATGTGTCTCGTGCTTATGAAATTCCTAACCCCATGCCAACCAAAAACGTGATCGTCCTACATTATTATCTTATACGTTATACACGGTTCTCCCTTTTCCTTTTGCTCGTGCCTCCTTTCTTTTTTTTTTTTTTTTTTTGTTTTTGGGGGCTTTCAAGTTTCAATATTTTGGGTTTCTTCTTTTTTTTTTTTTTTTTTTTTTTTTTTGTTTTGGAGTGCTTTCAAGTTTCAATATAGAGGCTTCCTCCTTTTTCTTTTTTCTTTTCGTTATGGAATATAATATATTTTGCCCCTGAAATTGGACACCGGATGTCCATGTAATGTCAATATGCACTCCAATATTGACTCAAAATCCATAAATTTTTATGATAATCATATAAAGGTATCTGTTTATTATTCAAGATGAAAGTTTGGTTATTCTTGTTTCGGTCTAAATTCAAGTTTCTCGGCCGGGGAAAAGTTGACCGAATGCAAATGTTTCATTAATCGTTTTTTTTTTTTTTTTTTTTTTTGAGGTCCCAAATATCAGAAAATAGAAAAGATATTTTCCTATTATTAGAAAAGAAAAAAGAAAAAAAAAAAAAGAGAGAGAGAGAGAGAGAGAGAGAGAGAGACCCTTAATAAGGTAAACTTTGAACTCTCCTTTTCTTCCGCAATACAATACAACGTGGATTTGAATTTCAAGGTACAGAATTTAACTAAATGTTACTTCTGACGAGCATTCTAGCTTACTACCTTACTGGCTCGAAGTGAGTGGTTGGAAGAACGTGACAGCTATTGGTTATGACCACCTGCTTTAGGAGGCCAGTCCGGAACCAATTGGGCAATTCTCGGCCCATATATAAAAGTTCAAGCGAGCAGCGAACAAAATAGTCACAAGTGTAAAGTGCTATTCCTTCCTTGCAACCCAAAAAAAAAAATAAAAAAAATAATATATATATATCTATACATATATAAAGAAAACCCACAGGAATATGTCCGTTTGACAGGACCATTTTGGGGACTTTGCATCCGATATCAAAAAGAACGATGGCATCAGTTTTCACCAAATAAAAAGCCTCGGCTCGGCCTTGCATCAATTGAAAAGGAAGAAAAGAAAAAAAAAAAGAAAAAAGAAAAACCCTTCTTTTATTTTTTTAAGCAGGAAGGTTCAATCAGCTTAACTAACACAACCCAACTCCTATGGTGAATTTATGGCATGCATATGCATACAACAATTCTTTATGTTTCGGTTCTCCTATGATGTATAAATAAATAAACATATTTTAAATGACTTTTTTTTTTGGGGGGGGGGGGAGGGATGAAAATAATATTGTATCTAAATGATACCAATAATTGACAAATCCATTGAGGATGAAATGTTATTTCCATAGAAAATAATGACAGAAAATGATAATATTACTAAGTTCAACACATAAAAAAAATGAATCTATATGGGCATATGGTGTACTAACACAATCAACTGTTTGGCTTATGATTATTTGCCATGGCCAATAAACAAATTAAGGATATCCTCCCTCCGACGGAAAAAAATTAAACAAGTGAATTAGAGTGAAAAAAAGAGAAAAAAAAAAAGTCATTAAATCAGACGTTGACTGGCTTGCAAAGGAACATGAGGGACGATGCGGACGCGGGCACATCTCCGCTGCCGCCGCCAATTCTCCCAAGTCTCTCGTAGTAATCAACGGAGAAGAGAGAAAGCGAGAGCTGCAGCTCGTCCCGAGTCCACACCCTCCTGACCCGGTCCGAGTCCTTCCGCCCGCCGCCGTATAGCCGACAGAGAACGGGGCGCACGCAGGCCATGTAGAGGCTCCTGTAGCCTCCAAGGGCGAGGACGACGGGGCGGACACTGGAGCAGGTGGCAGGTGGAGGGGAGACGTGGGGTGTTGGCGGGGGTAAGCAGAGGTCCTCCCAGAGAGAGTCGTTGCGGGCAATGGTGCACCAGAGGCGACAGACGCATGCGGCGGCGCAGAGGGAGCGGCCGTCGAGGCGTTTAATGATCTCGATGAGGACGTCAACGTGGTCATTGATGCAGAACTTCGGTCGTCTCCTCTTCTCTTTGTCTTGGAAGATGGACATGTCTACGAAGAGCGAGAGTGAGAGAAGAGAGAGACAAGTTGAGGACAGTGCAACACGGAGGTGGCACATATAGCTGTGCAAGAATGGTAGAGAGAGAGAGAGAGAGAGAGAGAGAGAGAGAGAGAGAGAGAGAGAGATTTCGTAACAAGACAAGTGTTTGGGTTCTGGGAGAAAACGTCAACGACAGACAAAAGTCTTGAAAAACGAAGCCATCCCACGAAAGATGAGAGACAGTAACTAGAGAGTTGATCGAGAATTAATGAGCTCTACAATGATTCTAACCTCGTGTATGACTTGAGACGAAGAATCATTAAGGTGAATCTAATTTTCCTGTCTTGAGGATTTTATGTGCAGTAAGTACTCTACCTACTTAGAGCTTTTAATGTAGATGTAATGTCTATGAATAATAAAAGCATGCTTGAACAGTGTATCGAGACTTTATGCTCAATTTCTTACCAAAAGTGAAGCACAAAGTATGAGTATCTTGTCCTGTGAAACCAGTCTTATCAACGAATTTTTTGCTTTGTATTGTATGTCCTGTTAAATTGTCAGCGCATGGCAAGAGGAGCATATTTATAAGCTGAACGGTAAAAGCAGCTTTGCTTGTGTTCTACGAGCAAATTAAATACATTATATTTACCATAACATGAGTGAGAGAGAGAGAGAGAGAGAGAGAGAGAGAGAGAGTATCGAGGGGATGGCGGAAAGGGCCAAAAGGAAAATGTCCAAGGGCGATAGGGCCAGAGACGATCCACATTCAACATTGACATGGGGTTAAAAGACTTTTTCTTTTTTCTTTTTCTTTTTCTTTTTTTTTTTTTTTTGTTTTGAGGGGGGACGATTTGTTTGCTTGTTTGCATATTTCGAGAGACTTTTTGCTTCGGGAGATTGAAATAGGGCCGTTGTGAAATCACTAACTCCTGAGACCGTGCGTGTGACACCGGTTCACATTTAGCAACACGAGACGATCGAGACTCTGAATCGTGAAATCACTAATATGGTAGTGCACTGTTAAATAGAGGCCTAGGGGGGGGGGGGTTTGGCTAAGGGGTTTGTCGTTTTAAACCCTTAGGATTGATGAGTTTTCCCTTTGACGCCTTGCTTTCCAAATATCAATAATTTGATGTTCTGACTGGGGAGAAGTATGAATTTCTTATCTTTTTTTTTTTTAAAAAAAAAAATGTAAAGATTATGAGAGCATCTCGTCAACAGCTATGTTCCTCGATCACCATTTTACGACCCACAAAAGCTTGGTTCTGCTTGCACAGGCTTCAATTACATTCGGAAGCCAATAATTGTATTTTTCCAATTTGAACATAAGACGGTGTAATTTCATTTGATGAAACGTATTACAGGCCATAGTCAGAACCCAGAAGAACGTATACACAAATCAGCAAATTGCATGATTTACGGCATGCGATCGACAACAGATTTCTGAAAAGCCTGTGGGGATGAGTACTTCACCCCACATATAATTTAGAGAGATTCATGGGAACTTGTTTTTTTATCGGGTCGGACTTGTTTGTTGGCACATTTAATAGACTTCACTGTTTCCTATTCCTGCTCGCAGGAATTTGACAATTGCAAAGTTACAAGGAGAAACCTGTGAACTACAGCAAAATTTTTCACCCTTTTCACTTATTCGGTCATCGATGGCACGTTGTTGTCATACAGTATGTCAGATTGTAATAGGTCAGCATGTAGCGGAAACTTTTACCTGCTGGAGTTAGTGTGCCAGGGAAGCCATACGTTTTATCGATAGTCTGTTGAATAACATATCAGCACATCAAATGTGATAGTAAAAAGGACCTTTTTTTTTTTTTTTTTTTTATAAATGTGTTTCCGATGCTTATAGCGCTCTTGTTAGATTGTGAATGGGGTTCTGTTCTTTTAAATTGACTGTGCACTGGGAAGTTCTCCTGCCACTCGATTAAACATTTGGAATTTTCTTCCCCCACATGACTCTCTTGTATCTTGTTGGCAGGTCAGAGTTGGAATCAGGAGGGAAGACGTCAATTGTTTTTTCGGTGAAACCGATGCAATCTTTTTTTCTTTTTTTCTCTTTCGTTTTTTCCGACCATGTTGTAAAACAAAATAGCAAAGCTTCCTGTTCGAACTTATTTGCATGTCCTGATCCATTTTGATCTTTAATGTGCCAAAATCATTCAGTAGACTAATTGTTAAATACTAAATCATACTTGGCATTAAGGTAAGGTCAGAGAGGAGACACATATCTTCGTTCAAGCATAAAATTATAAATAATACAAGAAATAACCATAATAAGACTAATAAATAAAAAATAATGTAAATCATTATTATTATTTTTAAACAATAATTTATTAAAATATACAATAACTACATTTATAAAATTTAAGACTCCTGTCTTCTTATGAACTTGATAACAATTATTATTATTTTCTTTCACCCAATTACAGAAACTATACGCGATTAAGTTAGAAAACTAGAGTTTGTGGACATGACAAAGCACAAGGCTGTATTCCTTAAGGATACCAACAAATGTGGAGCAACTTCACTGCAATCCCAATCTTGACCTGCCTAATTAAATGATGCAGTTAATTGAGAATCTGGGTTGAAAGAACAGTGGCCTTATGCTACAGTTCCTAACCTTTTAGTGCATGTGGATTGCTACTGTGCGCGCGCGCGCGCGTATTTGTCTCACTATCACTGGAAAACAATACAAATTGTTGAAATCTTAGTGGAATGTTATGCCTTCCAGAAAAAAGAAAAAAAAAAAAAAAGAAGAAGAAGAAGAAGAAGAAGAAGGTAAAGGCAGTGCCGGTGTACCATTGCTTATCATAAGCCAGCCATTTATGATTAAGAATCATTGAAACTTCTGTGAACGTTTAATTGCATGGTTAGGATTTCCAATCAGAAAAACCAAACTAAATATTGGTGTGAGAAAAATGCGGCAATAAACGTCTAAGTAACTATTACGATTTTTTATTTTTTGGGAAAAAAAGAAGAAGAAAGGAATTTGACGAAGAAAACCAAAAACCCTTCTTAAAACCCAAAAGGCAGGGCAACGCATCTGATCTGGTCTCACTCTTTAATCCAACGAACGTGCCGTCTCTCAACACAGGTGAGTCACCCCCCACCTTCAGCATACGCAGCTTCTTCTTTTATTTTTCCGTTTCTTGAATTTGATTGACACCCAGTTCTAGTTCTCATCGTTTTCTGCGTCATGTCGTGGAACAAAGCACAGAAAGCTGCTAGGTTCGTCAAGTTTTCAACCTTGATTGATTCTGTTGAATCGATGAAACCCGTGTCTGCAAAACCCCAAAGGAATTGGAACCCAATTCCAATTCCTCACAGAACAATCCCTGAACTCAAAGGTCAAGACCTGGACTTTGTAAGTGTTGCACATAGCCACCTAGTTCATTCCGATTGGGATAAGCTTGATCGACTAGCAACCCATTTGAAACCCTTTAGAGTCATGGGCATTCTGTTGAAGATTCAAAAAGACCACGTTCTTTCTCTGGAGTTTTTTAACTGGGTCAAGGCCAAGAACCCCAGTTCCCATACGCTCGAGACCCACTCGATAATCCTACACATTTTAACCAAACATCGGAAATTTAAATCCGCGGAATCCATCTTGAGGAGTATACTTGTATCATTGGGTTCGACAGTTTTGCCTGATAAGTTGTTTGAAGCACTGCTGTATTCCTATAGAATGTGCGATTCTTCCCCTCGTGTTTTTGATTCTTTGTTTAAGACTTATGCTCATATGAAGAGATTTAGGAATGCGTCGGATACCTTTTGTCAAATGAAAGAGTATGGATTTTTGCCAACTGTTGAGTCTTGCAATGCCTATTTGAGCTCATTGCTTGATTTGAACAGGGCGGATATTGCTCTGGCATTCTATAGAGAAATCCGGCGATGTAGGATATCGTTGAATGTGTATACTCTTAACATGGTGATGCATGCCTTTTGCCAATTCGGGAAACTTGAAAAGGCAGTTGAAATAATTAGACAGATGGAGAGCATGGGAATTAGTCCTAATGTTGTGTCTTACAATACTTTGATAGCTGGACATTGTTCTAAGGGTCTTTTGAACTTGGCTGTGAGGCTCAAAAACTCAATGGGGAAGAATGGCGTGGAGCCTAATGTGGTTACTTATAACACTTTAATTCGTGGGTTCTGTAAGGAAGGAAAACTGCAGGAAGCAAATAAAGTTTTCAGTGAAATGAAGGCCATGAATGTGGCTCCTACTACTGTAACTTACAATACCTTAATAAATGGGTATAGCCAAACATCCAATAGTGAGATGGGACGTAGACTGTATGAGGAGATGTCAAGAAGTGGAGTTAAGCCTGATATATTGACTTACAATGCCCTGATTTTGGGACTGTGCAAAGAGGGCAAGACCAAAAAAGCAGCTTATATGGTCAAAGAACTTGATAAAGAGAACTTTGTTCCCAATGCATCTACATACTCTGCACTTATTGGTGGGCAGTGCCTAAGGAAAAACTCTGACCGTGCTTTTCAGCTGTACAGATGCATGCTGAGGAGTGGTTGTCATCCCAATGAGCAAACTTTCAAGATGTTGATATCTGTGTTTTGCAAGAACAAGGATTTCGAAGGAGCATTTGAAGTTTTAAAGGAAATGTTGGGGAGATGTATTGCTCCTGGTTCAGACATCTTATTAGAAATGTATTATGGGCTTTGCCAGTGTGGAAAAGATCATTTGGCGATGAAGCTACATAATGAGATGGAAGCTAGACATCTCATGCCTAGAGGTTTGGACAAACTGAAACCTTCCAACTTGGGGATTGTAGATGATTGAAGCAGTTGGGGATCTTTTGTGAGGTTGCTTACACTTGACTTTGAACTGTAAGTTCCCAGCCTTTTGTGGAATATTGGATGGAAATATAAGTATAGATTTTTTTTCTAGGGGCTACAATGACCATGCTTTGTTAGAGAGTGGCTATTGTTTACTCTATATTGAATTGTTATGGGAAACACATTAATAAGTCCGATGTATCTTCACAAAGAGAAATGCCAATAGAAACCTTCACGGTTGATCAACTCATCAAAGTAATTTCTATTTCTGTGTTTTGTTATATGGGCGCCAATTCTATCACACAATGACCACATGTTTTCCTCTTTGTGGTTTCAGATAATCCAGTAGCCTCTGTTTCATCCTGGAGGGTGCATTCGCAGGGTTTCCTCGATAACTGATCTTGACTAATCTAGTTTTTGAATGTATGCCTGCTGCATCACTATTGTGTTCTTGAGCAGCTCTGACGTTGTACACTCAATTGTTGTTCTGCTGTCATAAATTGAATACAGAAAGCGAGCCATGGGTGCCAAGTTTTCATGTTTCCTGCTGTATTATGGGCTGCCTTCAATCCATTGACACAGCTTAGCTGGTAAACTCTTGCAAACAAAAGAAAAAAACAGTGCACCCTACAGTGACAACCAAGAAATCTAAGTAAAGGACAAAGGCAAGTTAAATCCGGAAGCAGGAGTTACTGTTTTAGCAAGCAATGACATGATTCACATACTTTTCCAATCTTCCTCCAGCAATCTCCATTCAGAGCAAAGACAATACCAAAACGGTCGTATCCAAATGCTTGAACAACTAGAACTACAGGCCTTTCCGCAAACTTCTGGGGGATGGTATAGCCACTGCAGGACCGTTCACCTAGTTGGAATTGGCGCAATGGTGCGGCAATGCATCAATCAATAGCCGCAGAATTCCGACGAGTAGGTTTCGCGACAGTTCTTGGGGCGCCGGCCAGTCGGTAGAGATTGCAGAAAAGTACCCAAGAAAACGCTATTATACACATGTGTGTATGGATGAATGCCGCGTGGCATTCAACAAAAACATAACCCATTTTCCACCATCCGATAAACCTGTCAAAATAGTATGGTTAGCCGGTAAATGAACCTTTGTGTAGGACGAATACGGTCGGATGTGAAAGAGATTTATTCGAATTTAATAATATTTATAAACACGGAGAAAAAGGAGAATAGTGGAAAAACGGTGTCGTTTTTTCGTTTTCCCAGACCATCAACGGGGGAGCAGGTTCGAGCTCCTAAGTGCTTTATTTATTTGGCCAAGAACGATTGGTTAAATTCAAGAATCCACGAGGATTTGTTGTTCTTCTTCTTCTCCTTTCTTACTCGCTCATTTAACTTCCCGCAAACTTTATTAAATTCAAGAATCGGTAGGTAGTGCTGTTTCCTTTCTTTGCTCGAGAATGATCTGTTAAATTCAAGAAAAGTTAGGTTTTTGTTCGTGCATTCTTTTTCTTCTTGTTGGAGAATGGGTCGTTCGCGCGCAGTGACCCGAACTACCGGTGAAGATCCCAATCAGAGGTCCGTCCACCGATTCTCTCTCTCTCTCTCTCTCTCTCTCTCTCTATATATATATATATATATAGACACGTATAATATATTTTGTTATTTTTCAAATTTCTGAGAAGATTTATTTTTCTTTTGTTGGCCATTGATTGTTTGGATGCCTGAGACATTGCCAGAAATCTTCAAAGCCTTTTGTAAATTGGCGTTGGTTGTGATTTTTCTGTTCACTTCCTTTTAGGTTGTTGATTGCGAATTGGCTTTCACTTCATTATCGGTTGAATTTAGTTAGGCGTCAATCTCGATTATGGCCTTTTGAAAGACTTGTCTATTTGAATAAATGGGAGATGATATTCGTGTTTGTCTGAATCCAGCTTTATACTCAATCGATGTTTTTCCTTGTGTTGTCAATTACCAATTGTGCTTTCGAATTCAGATTTTCCAGTTAGTTTTTGGTGTTTTTAGTTTTCCTTAATTTAACAGAGGCTTTCTTGGTATTTCTCTTTCAGTAGATTAAAGAGAAAAAGATTAGGCCCCAATGTAGACCATGCAGAGACTGCGAACTCATCCACAGGTAGGCATCAATCTACTTACGTATCCCCCCTCCCAAAAGAAATTCATAAAAAGAAAACCAAAAGGAACAGAGGCACACAATATATGCATACGTGGATAACTATACTTTGATATGGTGCAGTATGTCAAGAAACCATTGAAGGGAAAGGGGCACTATACCACTGCAATTATTGCCGCAAGGATGTCACAGGAATGATTCGCATCAAATGTGTGGTGTGCCCTGATTTTGACCTTTGCGTAGAGTGCTTCAGTGTCGGGGCTGAAGTAACTCCTCACAGAAGCAATCATCCGTATAGAGTTATGGTAAGTAACATTTTTCATGTTCATATGCTTCTTTGATTAGCTTTGCAAACATAGCACGATAAATTTTCCATACTGGGTAAGCATTTTGATTTAGTAAATTTTCTGTTTTTTGGTTGCCCTTTCTGATCTTGTTTATGTGCTTCGGTTTCTGATCTTGTTACAAGAACATATTAGTCTTGCTTGTGTGCGTGTTTGTGTCTGTGTGTTTTTTTTTTTAATGTAAAACATGATAGAAGATTCTATCTGTATTGCATATTCAAATTATTTTTTACTCCCTGTCATATTTCAATTTTTCCTCTAAGGCCAGTCATGTCTAAATAATGTACTGTAGTTACTTTCTTTCCTTCAGCATCTATACAGTTTCTTTTCTTCTTTTTGATGTTGTCTGGTCCACTATAAATGCAACTAGAATAAGTGAGAGTACCTGTTCCATTGGTTTCAACAGGATAATTTGGCATTTCCCCTTATTTGTCCAGACTGGAATGCAGATGAAGAGATGTTACTTCTAGAGGTAGTCTTGCATCTGATTTAAACTTCTGGCTCTGTTATTATTTCTAAAGTTACACTATCTTAATTGGTGAATATCTGAAGTCCTTTTCTATTGCTTGACAGGGCATTGAGATGTATGGATTTGGGAATTGGACTGAAGTTGCAGAACATGTTGGAACCAAGAGCAAATCACAATGTATTGATCATTATGATACCATTTACATGAATTCCCCCTGCTTTCCCCTCCCGGTGAGACCAGCGCTGTGTAGATTGTTTATTTGGACCCATGTGCATACGCTATACCCTATACTACCAAGCAATTTTCACTAGTCCACTAAGATAATCTTTTTTACAATATTCCTCATCCTGGCTGCTTAGCCGGCTAACATAGAGCTTAACTTGCCTTCAAAACTTACTGGTTCTGCTATTAGTAAGATTATTATTGTACCCAATTTATTTGTGCAGGACATGTCCCATGTTATGGGAAAGAGCAGAGAAGATCTTCTTGAGATGGCCAAAGCCCATTGTATGGTGAAGAAAGGTTATTTTCCATTAATTTTTCTTATGGTAACATTTGGATAACTGGTGTTTTCATCCCAAAATATTCTTAAGAAAACATAGGCTGTTTCCTTGGGTTTGTATAATACATCAAATTTACATTACTTCTGGAAAAGTCAATGATATGGCAGCCCATGACATCTTTGTCATCGGTTCTTCATGTATTTTATAGCTGTACTCTCGGTCTTTTACATATATTCTAATACATTAATCTTAATTTCTTTCACTTTCTTGTCTATTAAGGACATTTGTTGAGTTCATTATAGCTACTTCACCATTTGGGATTTTGCATGGCTGCAGCTATTACCGCAGAGGCCCCCGTCCTCAGAGAGGTTTTGCTGAAACAAGAGTCACCTTTCTCTGCAACAATCAAGTATATCTACCTCCACCACTGTTTTGCTAACTTTCAGTTGCATATGATCCTGGTTCGCTGATCCTTGTGGATGTACTCTGTCAGAAGTGAACTACCAAGAAAAGAAGATTTAGCTCATCAATCATCATCTATCTCAAATTCAGGCAAGAGAATGAACATTCCCAAGATATGTTTCTTTTTTATCGCAACTTTCTTGAAGATCACTCTTTTTGGATGAACATATGGCTAACTCTAAGTCTTTAATTCTCTTTTGTATATTCTCTTGTTGATATCAGAAATCAGTCCTTATATGGTTCTAAGCAGTGGTAACGCCTCCTTAGTTGTTAAGAATTCCTCCATCGGAGCCCATGTTATTAATAGTATTAAAGTTGAAGGTATGCTTTCTAAATTTTATGTTTATATTAGAAACTTAGGTTACTCTGCTCCATATGTTTAATTTTTGTGTCTGTCACAGCATTGCACAAATTGCTAGATGAAATTAGGCACAGATGCATCTGTTGTGACTTCATGGTTATTTTTTATGCTGCTCATAAAAGTTCCATTCAGAAATCAAGTCCTGTTAAATTGTGTGCCAAAATAGAAAGCTCAATTGATGTGTCAAACGTGCTTATCATATTTGCATTCTTTCCTTGATGAATTTCCTTATGAGTATTGTCATAGGATAAGTTCTTTGTAATTTTTTCCTTCCGAATTTCTGCAGAACCTCAGGCTGACAGGAGTATTGGAGAGAAAAAACCTAGGGTTTCGGGAGAAGAAGGACGTTCTGTGACTGAGTTGAGTGGCTATAATTTCAAGAGACGGGAATTTGAGATTGAATATGATAATGATGCGGAGCAATTACTAGCAGATATGGAATTTAAGGATACTGACACTGATGCTGAACATGAACTGAAGCTGCAAGTACTACGCATTTACTCAAAAAGGTACTCATATATGTGTATTTGGTAGATGAAACTGCATGACTAGCATGATAATGATTATAGCCTTTTGTTCTGTTTAGAAACAGAAGAATGTGAGCACTAGGCATTGACTCAAAAACGTATCCACATATGTGTATTAAATGGATGGGATCACATGACAAGGCTGATAATGATTATATCCCTTTGTCCTGTTTAGTTGTGGTTTTTTGTTCCTAATTCTCAGCTGTTGAGAGAACATCAGCCTTTTTAGACTTCAAGCTCAATTCCAAATTATTGTTCTTTGATCACCAACCATTCTTTTCTCAGAGTTAAAAACTTTACTTTGCTATATTCTGATCTCATTGATGACTTGTTGACAGGCTTGATGAGAGGAAACGCAGGAAAGATTTCATACTGGAAAGAAATTTACTTTACCCTGATCCATTTGAGAAAAATCTTTCAGCTGGCGAGAAGGCATTATATCAACGTTTTAAGGTGTTCATGAGGTTTCACTCCAAAGAACAGCATGAAGAGTTGATGAAGAGTGTTATTCAGCAGCATCACATTATGAAAAGGATACAAGATCTTCAGGTTTGACTCACACATCATTTATGTCACCCATACTTCATATTCATGTAATCTTATTTAGTCCTTATGTATAATAACAGTGCTGCTATCACGGATCAGCCATTGGTATGTGTAATTTTCTGTCAAAGTCATTCTGTCATCCCATTTTGTGGATGCAATAACTGTTTCACTTTTACCAGTTACCAAATTGAGCTTTTCAAATTTGCTGTTCACCAGATTGTTTTCTGCTGTAATTAATTTCCTTAACATTGTATGATGTGTGCCCACTCTTTCAATGGTCAGAAAGCACAAATACTTTGGAATTTACGAGCAGCAACTGTGCTCATTCTTTGCTCTTTCAATATTGGTTATGATCTTTCTGTTGCATTTGGTAAAATTAAATGTGCAGGAAGCTCGAGCGGCTGGCTGTAGGACAGCTGCTGAGGCAAGCCAATTTATTCAGGAGAAGAGAAGGAAGGAGGCTGTAGAAGGTACTGGACCAAGCAGCAGGTTGTCATATCATTCCAAGGGGGAGGCTGACAGTAGCCTATGTGGACTTGCTAGCGGGGCTGCTGGCTTACACCCTATTAGCGAGGAATCATCTTCATCTGTTGGAAAGCTCTGTATCCCAAATACCCTAGAGGATTGGGATATATCTGGATTCCCAGGGGCTGATCTGCTCTCGGAATCTGTAAGAATACTATTTTTAATATCTTGGGCAACTAATGACACTTTTTTTTTTTTTTTTATTCAAATGTATTCCATAGTTTGGCTATTAAAAACTCAACCATACTTGCTATTCAATTCCCAAACTTGGGGTTCCACTGGTGGTGTCGTTTGTTGACGTCCATTCCATGTCCATGATATTCTTCATATTCTCATCTGCAGGAGAAGCATCTTTGTGGTGATATCAGAATACTTCCTGCACATTATCTCAACATTCTCCAAGTCATGTCGATGGGGATCATGAAAGGCACTATTGCCAAGAAATCCGATGCTTATAGCCTGTTCAAGGTGGAGCCAGGCAAATTGGATAAAGTTTATGATATGCTAATAGAAAAGGGTATTGCTCAGGCCTGACTAGGTAAACATGTCTCAACGTTTTGCTTTATTAGCTTGCACATTTATGCACCCTATGTAAATGTAAACATGGTATCTTGCCAAAATAGTTAAAAGAACCGAGCACATACACAAATTGCTTATGTAAATGGTAAGTTGCATAACCTTATATCTTCTGGAGAAAAAAAAAAAACAGAACAAAAAAGTTGCACAATTTCATATGCAAGACAATATCCATTTATGTAAATGGTAAGCTAGCAATAATCAAATGCACAATATTTTAAATCATTAAGTCGAGACTATAAAAACAAGCATTCGTTAACTAATAAAGAAAGAATACATTGAAGACCGTCCGATGAAGTTCCACTTTGAATCAAAAAAACATGTTGAGAAATAAATTGTCACGAGTACAAAGAAAGGAACAACTCAAACGTACAAAAAAATCCAAAGGCGTTTTTGGGTCTCTTACACTCCACTGCTTTCTTTCCCTTCCTAATGTCGAAACCATTTTTATGAAACCTAAAAAGTCCCCAAAACAGCGTATCACGCGCCCATCCACAATCGATCTTCCTCCTTGCCACCCTCTCCATTCTGCTGCCCTCACTAATCGAGAAAGCCAAAAAAGAGTCTCACCCAATTCAAATTTGAAGTCAGTTTTCTCAGTTGTTAATCTCTCTCCCCCATGTATGCTTAACGCTGTCCGCTGTCTCGATAAACCCACCACCTAAGATATCATAATACAGGCCTACAAATCCTACCATTCCCTACTACTTGGTCAGAGTCAGGGTCAGGTCCTAATCTTGCTGTGCCCCAAAATCCCACAGGTGTATAACCGTATCAGTTGAAGAAGCTGCCACGTGTCTATCATCCGCAACCAGTGCGTTGACCTCTCCCACTCTCTCCCTCAAGCTATACAAATACACCCCGTGATGCTCTATCTCCCACACTCTAATCACGCCCCCGGCGCACATCAGCGCGTACCCGCCGTTCATGCAACCCATGACTCTCCGCGAGTTTGATCTCACGTTAAATCTGCACACCTCTTCTAGGCTCGACACCCGGCGCACGCTAGCTACACCCCGGCTATCCACGATAATATACGCCTCGCTGCTCACGTCTAGTGTGCTGACTATACACCCTATCACGTACTCCTCCTCACCCAATATGATCCCTTGGTTTCTCAGATCAAAAGTCATCAGCCTCGAACTCGTACAGGCCACGGCCGATTCCTGACTCGTCACCCTGACTCGGCCCACGGACCCAGTCAACTCGGTCAATAGGTGCCAACCCATGAGAGCTTCCGGGTCGGTCAGTGACCCGCCAACAAAGGTGAGCTCTTCTGTGTTGCCGTCCCATATGTGGAAGCCCCGGCCCGGGACACCTGCGTAGAGGCCCACCCACCACCGCCCGCAGCCCGTAAAATCCACCAACGCCCCATCATTAAGCACTTCGCCTAGGTGGGCCCTCCGCGGGTGAGCATTGTCGCCTATGATGGCCACGTGAACGTCTCCATCTAGGGTCGCGAACACCAAGCGCTGCCCGGTAATTACGATACCAGAGACGGCGCGCGAGAAGCTGCCCAGGCGGTCCCGATGCTCGTTCTGAGGCCGGAAAGTTCGCGTGTGAAGGTGCGTGGTCAAGTCGAAAAGGCGGACGGCACCGTCCGAGAAGCCGCAGGCGAGGTGGTGGTCAGAGAGGGCGAGGCAACGACAGATGAAGGCGTCGGGGTTGTTTGGGTCGTCAACGTCGGCGGGATCGAAGCGGAGGGCGAAATGGGAATATTGGCGGTTCCAGAAGTTGCGGGCCGTTCGATGGCGGTAGATATACTCATCGCGCCACGTATCGTGAAGGAGACGGGTGCGGCCCCAAATACGGCGAGTTAGAAGGTGCCACAGCAAATCCGAGCGAGAGACAGCTAGCCACGTGGAACATACCTGTATAAAGGCAGCCAAAAAAATAAAAATTTTTTTAAAAAAAGACCAAAATTATGAACGCAACGCTTTCAAGGACCTAAAGCGCTAGGGGAAGGGAAGCATGCATGTAATGCATTGGGCGCACGTAGCAGAAAGCCGCAGTGATCATGACACGTGGAACATATGCTCTAGTATTGCCAGATCACCTTTGTTCCCATCTTAGAAAATTCCATGCAACTTAAATTTGATTACCTAAATTACCTATAAACTTCCATTGGCCAGTATTCTGACAGATCCATTGAAATTGTAAATGGGGGACCGAGAAACCAGTGAAAGCGAATGAATGAATTAAATTTCTTGTTTTTTTTTTTTTCTTTCGTGGGTTTTATGAGATAACTTATATATATATATATATATATATATGACACAGCTTGAGTGGCACGAGAAATGCAAAATGCAGAGTCATATAAAGACAAGATCTATCACGTACGCAACTACTACACATATGAACGTAAAAGGGCTTTTTCTATAGCTATGATCCCAATTGTTCCATGTTTGGAACATGAATTTAATTGAAAGTTGTGTGTGTGTATCATAAAGGACAGCTCAGTTTGCCTAAAAAAGAGAGGCGATGCCGAATGCATGCGCTGTTAGCTTTAAATTTTTCGGAGAGCAAGTGACTCGAGGCTCGTGCCCGAAAGACAAAGCAGGCAGGAGAGATTAGGGACTAGAGAACAGTGGTAGACGTGTAAGAGTGCAGAGACAGACAGACAGGGCCGGGCAAGGGAGATGCGCTTTTTTGGCTTGGGGGATCAGATGTCAGGTTGGATCAGTCAAAGGCCCTATAAACAGAGCAGAGAGATGCTGGGGCTGATGGCATTTTTTCAACTTCGAATCGACTTTGTCTTCTACTTCAGAGAACGTAGTACTGTTACAACAAGACTGCCAGCATACATCCTATTCCTATACATTATCAGGGTCATAGCCCCCTCCTTTTCCCTAGGTTATTGGGAAAGTGTTTTACTTGTTTTTTTTTTCCTTTTTTTGGGTAAACGAGAGGAAAATATTCTACTATTATGTGGTACTGTTACTTTTTTTCTGGTTCAAGTTCTTTTCTTCTTCTTCTTGTATTTCTTTTTTACCTAGCAATGGGTGCCCTGATGAAAAATGGTTATCCATAACGTTAACCAAATTTACAAAAGGTCAAAAAGTTAATAAATAAATAAAAAAAGATATTCATATGTCAAATTATCACGTACAGGAGACTACTGTGATCATTACCACCCATACAATCCTGGGGTAGAGAGAATTTTGAACAACTTGCCCTCTGTGATATTCTATAGTTTATTTATGAGAAGGGAAGATGGGGGGACTCGGGTGGCCCCAGTGGCGCTGCCGCAGCAGTGTGTCTTATTGCAGCGACGAGAGTTTTAACCCCTAATCCCCTCCTTCCAAGACCTTCCCCCCCCCCACCCCCAAAAAAAAAAAAATAAAGACGAAGAAGAAGAAGGGAAAAAGATGCAAGAGATAATAGGCTCCTAATAAACAACGGATGATTATAGATGTTGAATGAGAAGATTTTGTGGTCATTCTTTAAGGTGTGCTTTCTACTTGTGTGTGTGCAAACTTTTATTGCAACATATTGTGATGTCTCGTTGGATGAGTCAACATTCACCAATGATTTCTTAGGAAAAGAAAGAGGGCCATTACACAAAATTGGACACCCTTAAATAGACCAAAATGACAAAAATTTGATTAAATTATAGGTATCCCATAGTCTAATTTTATTTTTTATTAATTAATTGTTTTCCTGCATTTTTTACTTTTCCTACTGTTCATGACACCTCTAAACAGGAAGACTGATAAGACATAATATTCTATTTTCTCTTTTACTTATTACTTTCTTTGCTCGCATTATATTCTTTCCTTCTTTCTCTCCTACCTTTCACTAACCTCACTTCAACCCATTGTCGTCTTCCCCTGCCTTTTATTTTTTTTTCACTAAACTTGCAAATTGGCAACCCACTAAAACCAATCGCTTGCCTAAAATGTGTTTTGTTTGATGCATGGTGGTACTATGGGTACTTGAAGATGACGGGCGAAAGGGACAAAGAACAAAAGCTGTGGTCCATACAAAGGAAGAAGATAAATAAATAAATAAAGAAAATTTGATGTATACATGCCGCCTGGGAAAACAGCTTATAAAAAAAATGTATAAACATAGGATTGCAACAGGAAGCGTGTTTCCCCACATGTTTCTCTTTCATTTCCAAGAAAAGGGGGTTCGGCCCCAAAGGCCTCCTGTCTCGTTAAAAGAAGCGAATCTATATCCTTCTCCCAACTTGCCCTTTTCTGCTCCTCCTTTTACTGTCTTCCTACATTAACTCAGTTTTCCCACTTATAAACGTGTTCCCTGCCCCCACCCTGTATACCCTCTCATCATGTTATGACCCTTTTGCATTAGACCTCTTTACAAGTGTGAATAATAATTCGTAAGTTTATTCGTTTTTATTGTCATATTACAAAATTATAATTTCAGCACTGTTATTTTGAGTTCAATCATTTTATTGTAGTTCTCCTGTGATAATTGCTTATTAAAAAGAAAGAGATAAGGCACCCAACCGACTTCTTCGTTCGTTAAGCAAAGCAAGATGACCTTATCTCTGAAGCCACGACAAGGAGGAGGGTATTAATTTTTACCAAAACCAGCATTGGCCACCATGTGCCCTGGCTTTGACTGATCCCAGTAGGAGAGAGAGAGACTCCCATGTGGGATCCATCTTTTTTCTTTTTGTTTTTTTTTTAAGACCCAAAAGAAAACCAATACAAAAGCCCAACAAACAAACAAAAAACAAGGAAAGGAAAATGGTTATGGCCGTATATTATACCCGTAAAAGAACCTTTTAAGTTATCAGTTTTATTTCATTGTAACCCAAAAAAAAAAAAAAAATTATATGCATGTGGACCTACATTCTTCCTTAGTTTGCGGCACTAGACATTGACAAATTGTCATGTCAGATAGCCATACGGAGCAGCCATATGATTCAAGGTTAATGATATTAATCTAAAGTTAATGATATTATACCCTTTCACAGCCTCTCACAGAGAGATGACTACACCCTTAAACCAAAAATTTTCCTATAACCGATTATTTTACTCAAAAGCTTTTCTTGCTTAATTACAACCATTTACCAATTATTTTACTCAATTATAACCAGGAGAGGATGAACCAATAAAACCTAAGATAGTAAAATGATGAAAAAAATGTTAAGAACATTCAAACGAAATCTAGTTTTTTTATTAAAAAAAAAAATCTTGAATTTGAAGGGATATATCGGATTCTTACATTTTGTTGACGTATTTGTACTATTCAAACAAAAGCGGAAGAAAAGAAGAAACCAGGCAAAGTTCCCAAAATGTCATTTTAGCTACATATGGAAATGCTTGGCCTCATACATGAGGAAGGGAGAGACAAAACTGACCGACCCTTTCTCCTAAAATCATCATGCATTACAGCTCCTAACATAGCCAATTTAAAGTGGACTTTAAATTTTTGCTGGTGTACCAAAAAAAAAAAAGTATACTTTAAATGTCTGTATCCACATATTTTACATTTCAAGAAAGAAAAATGAAAGCAAAGGAGATGGATAGATTTTCTACAGGAATGAGAAAGTTCAGTCAAAAAAGCTAAGGAGGGAGGATTTTAAAAAGCTTGGAAAAGATCATGCCAAGAAAGGGAAAGGAAGATTCAAGACCAAACGAGACCTTTTACTCAAGATAATGAAAAGGGGTCCAAATATTGACATTATCTGTAGGGGTAAAAGGGAAGGAACCGAAAAAAATTGCCAAACTCAAGCAATGCTACTATTTGAAAGGGACATAAATTCACTTAGAAATGGACCCATACAGAAATAGCAGTTTCCCTCCAAAGGCAAGTGTTAAATCTTTGGATGCTCGTACTCTTCTAAACCATTACACTACATATGTCAGCATTCCTTCAGTTCCCCTTCCAATGAATTGGAAGTGAAAAACCAGAAACAGACAGAGAATTGCTGAGATGAGCAGGCTAAAATTACAGAACCCCACCTGCCAGTTCCAAAACATCCCTTTGACTTGGACCAAAATTTTGTCCATTTCTCAATCGTAAGAACCACCCCCCCCCCCACAAGTACTGGTTGATAGCAACTGATTCTATTCTATTGCTTACATATTTGCTCAAACAATAAACAAAAAATATCTTAACAAACTATAACAAACCCACTATCGCAAACAAAAGCCAATCAAGAATCCAATATATGTGTCATTTTTGGATTTCTTGATAACCATAACCCATAATTTTATTTTATTTTTATTTTTTAAAAAAAGCTACTTGTAAATATCATAGAGAGAGTGATTTGTTTGAAATACACACCTGAAATACATTGACGAGAGCCTGAGCTGCAGCAAGACGGCCAGCAAAGCGAGAAGCATCAACGGCAACCTGGGCAGCGAGAGCCTCCACGAAATGTTCTGGCCAGACCTCGTTAATGGCGGCACGTGGACGAGACCTCGATGGCCCTTCGTGGTCACCACCCCACCTTCCGGCACCGTAATTGCCCCCACTACCATTCCCATTGCTAGACGACGTCGAAGAAGAAGAAGACGATGATGAAGACATTAAAATAATAATAATAATAATAATAAGCAATATATAAAGAAGTGAAGCTATCTCTCTTTATTTTTATTTTTTGGGGTCATCAGAGAAGTGAAGACATCTAGGAAAGGAAGAAAGAAACAGGATATGATCGACAAAGAAGCAAGGACCAAAAAGGCATAGACAAAGACCCAAAATTGGGGGTCCCAGAAAGGAGCTGTTTGGGAACTACTCTTCTTCTCTAGACATATGGAGGACATATATATCTGTCTCTTATACACATCTAGATGTGTATAAGAGACAGGTCCTCCATATGTCTAGAGAAGAAGAGGAGTTCCCAAACAGCTCCTTTCTGGGACCCCCAATTTTGGGTCTGTCTCTTATACACATCTAGATGTGTATAAGAGACAGGTATATATATATATATATATATATACATCATCCGGCTATGCCACTTTAATATTTTATGTATATATGTATGTGTGTATCTGCATCATGTACATGCGCATAATAAAATAATAGGCGGGTGAGTATTAAATTATGAATTAATGGTTTAATTTGTGAGGTGGGGTTTTTTTTTGGGGGGGGGGGTTTAGGTTTCCTTCAGGAACTGCAAAGACGGCGGGGAGCTGTCGGAGTTCATGTGAAGAACTGGTGGTCTGTTGGATTTGCCACGGTGTTTTCAGGTGCTGTCTTAGGGGTAGCACTCTTTGGACCAGGCTCTTCCTTCCTGCGCTGCTTTTCTGTTTCCTATTTTCATAAAAGACAAAAACAATACAATTTTGTTTCGAATAGCAAACTAAACATTAGTGAGAGTGGTCGGTCACTTGGGTCTTTTTATAGCGCAGAACACGAATGGTTGGAGAGAGAGAGAGAGAGAGAGTACATATAATACTTGCATATATACAAATATATATGGCTAGTCCGTCCGGTAGGGGACCTCAAAAATAGCTACTAGAGTCACACCTGAAGCTGTGGCTCAGCCTAAGCTCACTGGAAGCCAAAAGGCACTGTTGCAGGTCTAATGGATTTAATGACATCCATCCTTTTTAATTATTCTGGATATTAGATTAATTAGCCCTCACAGGAGCTTTTTAACTTTTTTTTTTTTTTTTTTTTGGGAAGATATCTCATTGAAGTTACTCTGCTTGTGTTCAGTATAAGCATTTATTAATTGGATTGTTTTTGCCAAAAAAAAAAAAAAATTGCAATCTTCAAGCTTTAAATTAGTTGTTCGGCAAATTTCTCCTTTTTTTAAAAAAAAAAAAAATTCTAATTTTGTATTTTTCTAGTTTTTGTTTGCTCTGATTGACCATAGAACCCTTCACTCCTAGAATTCGCACACATACAAACATAAGTGGCTATCAGTTTACTGAAGAAAAGGTGCTACAATATCGAGTGCCTATATATTAATCCTGTCCCTAATATTCATAAGTTGGGTATCCTGATCGGGAAGGCAAATGCATTATGGATTGTGATTATAGAGATGTCGAGTTTTGCACCAAAATCGCGGTGATACAAAATCGAAAGCGTGAAATTCCTGTCCCTCTTGTCTGTGCCCCAAGATCAGTGCATATTATTTGTGATGATTATTTACCATTTAAAAGTTGCTATGTAGCATCTACTGGAAAAAGGGTCTTTGCAGGCAGTGAAATGCAGCAATGATTTGCATTGTGACCACGACATTAGTTTCATTGGATTATATCAGTTTGAAGCTTAATTTTTCAGATTCGAGCTATCCTTTTAGGTAATGATTCTGTTTATTGCTTGATCCTTCTCTCTTTTCTTTTTTTCTTTTTTTCTTTTTTTTTTTTTTTTTTTTTTTTGGGTGTGGGGGGAGGTGGTTAGTCCAACCAACTTGTCTAAACAATGTACAGGTAAAATCAATTCATGTATTACATCTTAATTAAGCAAAGCCAAATCAAAGGTTAATTCTTTCCATTCTTGATGCTCGTAAAAGGACCGGAATTCATTAGCGATATTGACAATCTTTTACATTTCGCATACACAATACATGCTTCTCGGAATCCTTTTTTATTATGAGTGGCTTATTGCTTTCTTTCCATGACCTCAGATGAAAACTCTTTTTTCTTTTTCTTTTCTTTTTTTTTAAACGTTAGGTGAGGAGCTCTACAAATGTATTAGGCCACAAAAATAGACTTATTATGTCAACAAAAAAAATAAAAAAATACATCATATCGACCACCTCCATCTTTTAATTCAAATAATCTTATTAGATGTACGAGCACGCACTCTAATCTGAGCCTTACACTGAAACGATTAGATCTAACATTCAAAAACCATTTCTATTGGATAAAATCATTATAATTTGTGCATTCGGGAATTGGGATTTGGAGATCATGGAATGTGGATAGCCAAGTAATAATGTTTTAACTGTCTATCAAACGGATCTTTTTACCTTTTTTTTTTTTTAACAGTTTTAGGCACTAATCTTGAGATAAGTATCGAGAATTGTGACAACAAATATTATTTTTATTATAATTTAATGGTTTTTTTTAATATTTAAAGAAAAAAAAAAAAGAAGAGGTAATCATGTTATAACTAACATAAGATCCCAACTTACCGAATTAATTAAGCAAATAGAGTTTCGGTTGCAAGTACATATTTTTGACTACATAAAGTACAAAAAAAAAAAACAAACAATTAAAATTAAAATAAGGAAAGCAACGAAGTTCCTTGAGACATGTATTATTTTACATTTCTTCAAGTGCTTAGAACTATTTCGATCCACGAATATCCAACAATTGGTGGACCAGCGTTCTCCAGAATTCCTGGACTTATACCTGCCTTGCTTCTATATAAATTCTGTATTTCTGTCTTTCCTTTATTTATTTTTTTTTCTTGAAATGTGCCAAAAACATTAGGGACCCTACATGGGGTTATAAATTAAAAGATGATGTAAAAGGGGTTGGCAACGAGAGTTTAGTTTTAAGAAAGAAAGACAACCAATGTCACTAATGAGAGACACCCATGCTATCAATAAGAAGAAGAAGAAGAAGAAGTAGAAGAAGAGAGGTAGGGCCGGGCTTAGCTGACACAGATATCAGAGCCGTACTTTTTGACTGGATCTTGGGGTAGTCAGTCGGGGACTTCCAACACATGCTTCGGGTGGCCGTGGGCTTTGGGTGGGGGATGGCATGCTCACGTCTTATCACCTTTTTTTTTTTTTTTTGTGTGTGGATAATATATATATATATATATATATATATATATAATTTAATTAATTAATTTTTTATTAGTTGATTGATGGGTTGCAATAAAAATACACATAAGTACACATCTCAGGCAGTTATTAAAATTTTTTTATTAGATTTGAAGAAGAATAAGTGGGTAGTATATGTTATGTTTTGTGGTTTGCTTTGTTTGCTTTTATTGCAACAATGCAATTAAGCAGGCGGGGCAGGCCCTTTTCCCTTTCCCTCTTGCAAGCAACGTACAAGTATAAAAGTACCCTCCTTTTTCAGAAACACCATCGGGTTTTAAAAGTCTACCTTTCCAATATGCCAGAATCTATTCTATCAAAAGAAAAGAAAAGAAAAGAAAAAAAAAACAGAATCTATGAACTGAAAAATAATAAGAATCTATGGACTGGGACCCATCATATCATGGACTGAGCTAGTAGCTGCTACTCTTCAAATTTTTATAAGAAAATGAAAAAAATAAGGTAACATCTAAACCATCGAAGAAATTGTGCCTTGGAAAAGAAACAAGTTTTAAAGAGAGGCGTTTTATTTTTATTAAATATTTCAATAAAAATTTAAATTTAATTTTTTAACTTAATAATTAATAAACTCTTTTATTGCTAAAATATAACTTTGAATGGCAGCTATTCTTCTCCTCACGCTTATCTATTGCATGGAATAAATATACGAAAGAATGGACTTACCCTCTTTTCAAAAAATAAAATTTTAATTTTATGGATTATAATAAATATAATTTATTTATTTTTAAAAAAAATATATATAATAATTTAGTTATTGTAAAAAAAATTTTAACAAATTTATGTTATCATCATTTTTTTTTTTTGGTGAATTTGCATAACATATTTAGAAAAACGTGTTCAACGGGGACAAAATCGCATCATTCTGACACAATAGGTGAATTGATAGAAAATATTAACAAGTTTTAAATGCACAACAGATTTATTATGGAAGAATTTTTGCAATAAGTAAGTTATTATATTTTAAAAATTAAATTAAATTAATTATAATTTACAAAATTAAAGATTTATTGGCATATTAACTTTTATTAGGACACTGGTATTCATATGATACTTCTGAACTGATGGCAGGAAAAGAAAAGAAAAGTAAGGCAGTCCTTGACTACATGGGAAGCCATATCTGCACCATTCTCATTTATTTATTTTATCTTGAAGAAAGAAAGATAGAAAAGTGGTGGAGAGGATGTGGGATGGGGGAGAGACATATTTTGTTGATAAATAAATAAATAAATAAAAAAGAGACAAATTGGAGTTTTGAATTTCTTCGGTCAACGGGAAAAGTGGAATCTGGATTATGAATTTCAAAAGATCTTCTTCAACGGTCTCAATATATACTACAACATACAAAGTGGGCAGGCGAGTTTTGAACTTTTATTTTATTTTATTTTTTTTAGAAAAAGAAGAAGCATCCTTAACGGTCTTTTTGACTTTGCTATTACACTTTTTTTTTTTTTGATATATATATAAAATAATATATATATATATTAATTGATGCTGTCAACTACCACAAACCACTTATTGTTAAAGTCTAATTTTGGATGGGTGAGCTACTAATTGTCCATTGCCACCAAGTGTGTTGGCTCACCATGGTGTGATTGTATAAATTATTTACCAGGCCACTATACTGTGTCAGCATTCCTTTTTTTTGGGGAAAAAAGGAATTAAAAAAGATGATTCCCCCCCCCCCCCACCACAAGAAAGTGGGTGGGGGGGGGGAAGAAGAGAAAGGCATTGTAGTTAGTGGGTAGATTGTATGACAAGGCTTGTTGCTATGGGTTATGGAGGCCCAAAAAATGGGCTTTTCAACAACATCTCTGGCCTAATTCATACTGTGCATTGAATTTCCAACCCCTTTAGTTTGCATAGTTTTGGTCCATTGGGATGACTTCTGATTGCTAAATATTTAAAGCTTGTCGATTGAATTAATAATAATAATAATAATAAGAATAATGTAAAATATTATAAGTTTCATTGTTATAAAAATTTTGAAAAAATTATAATATTTAACATTATTTTAATAATAATGACGAAGACCTCTAACTCTCTTGGGGGGGGGGGTTTGGCAGTTGCCTGCACCTCTAGCATTTATTATTTATTATTTGATGCCACTTGACATATATATATATATATATATATATTGCAGTGAGGGTTTGGCGGTGGCCTAAACCTCTAAAATTTATTATTTGATGCAACTCGAAACATAAATCTGTTACATATGGGATTGTTATAATAAAAAGAGGATAATTCCATTTCAGAATCTCTAAATGGAAGGCACCAGTCCAAAATTGTTTGCATGAATATGGTTTCGTTCTGCTTACATACCCATCATTTTATGATGATACAAAATACTTAGTAAATATTATCCCCCCTCCCCCAAAAAAAATAAAATAAAATAAATAAAAGAGGTAAAAGGAGATGTCCTGAGAATTTTTCAAACAGATGCATCGCAAATGTAAAATTTAGGGCGATGCATTTTACTTACCTTGGAATTTTTCTTCAGTTGCTACTGCTACAGCCTCCACCTGCTCCCCAAAGCCCCACCACTCCAGGAGACTTTTACGCTACAAATTGCATGCCCATTTAATTTTAAGGCAAACTGCGAGGCAGCGCTATAAGGTGATGGACCAAATAGGGCATGTCGATGATGCCCGTAAACTCACACCCCACCCCCCCCCCTTCCTCCGTTTTTTGGGTGTGGGTCAACTTTCCAATTCAAGAGAGATTGATGTACAGCTTATTTCACTATAAAAGGGACATCTCTTTGCCTCATCTGCAAAGCATAGTGTGATTAGATTAAATGGAGGACTTCAACAAAAGTGGAGGCGATTGCTGCTTGATCAGGGTTTCAGAACCTATCATAGTCCGGCCCGAAATTAAGTCCCATGGTGGGTCTTACTTCTTATCCAACCTCGATCACTTCTACACCGGGAATGCAGGGACCCTGTATGTCTACAAACCAGAGAATTATAGCAAAGGTGATGAAATGTTCAGCGATGTGATCAAACAATCCTTGGCAAAAATCCTGGTTCACTATCCTCCGTTGGCAGGGAGATTGAGGCAAGGTTATGATGGGAAACTGTTTGTGGAGTGCACCGATGATGGGGTGCTATTTGTTGATGCAATGGCTGATTGCGATATTGATGTTGTTGACACAAAGGTTCCTGGTTCTGCAATTTTAAACAATCTTCTTTACGGAGTTTTAATGCCTGACAAAATACTTGACGTGCCTATATTGACTGTGCAGGTACAAGTTTGATACGTTTCACTGCACCTTTCTTCTTCTTCTTCTTCTTATTATTATTTTCTAAAAAAAAACCGAAGTCAATGTAAATTGAGATAAAAAAAAAATTCTCTTCTTAACGTCTTGATTTAATTTTTTTTCACAAAAAAAAAAAAAAAAAAAAAAAGAAGAAAAGAAGACTACTTGGGCATTAATAGTTCTTGTAGTCTTTTCCATGCCCAAAGCACAAATAAAAACTGAATTTGAATCTCTTAATGTTTCAAACATTTTTTCTTATAAAGAGAGGGGTGGAGCCCAACCAAGCACCTGGCTAGTGGCTACAAGTGGCCTACCACCAAATTCCCACTTTGCTGGTCTCTTACATTGCCCTTTATTACAAGTGAATTGATCAATTTCAAGCTTCTGCAGGAATTTAATTCCATACTTTTGCTTGAGAGTCGTACAGGTCACAAGATTCAGGTCTGGAGGTTTTGTGTTGGGGATGAATATGAATCATTGCTTGTTAGATGGGATTGCAGCCATGGCTTTCATCAAATCATGGGCTGAAATAGCCAGAGGCAAGCCTTTGACTAACCAACCTGCGCTTGATAGGACAATGCTGAAGTCCAGAAAACCTCCGAGAATGGACTTCCCCTTCCACGAGTTCGCACCAATCAAGGACACGTCAGACTTGGAAACTCTGTACCAAGAGCCATTACTCTCAAAATGTCTCCATTTTGATTCCAATAAGCTTGCAAGGCTGAAGTGCATGGCAATGGAGGATGGGAAAATCAAAAGCTGCACCAACTTCACCGTGCTGACAGCTTTTACTTGGTGTGCTAGATCCAAGGCACTGAAGATGAAGCCTGAGCAAATGTCTGTGGTTATATTCATGGTTAATGTTAGATCCAAGCTTAATCCACCGTTACCAGAAGGGTATGCGGGCAATGGGACGGTCGCAACCGGCTGCGCTTGCAAAGCAGGAGAATTAGCCGAAAAGCCCTTTTCTTTTGCAGTAGAGCAGGTGCAAAATGCTGTCCAGAGAGTCACTGATGATTATATAAGGTCCTGGATCGATTACTTGGAAGTCAACAGAGAAAGAGAGACTCCTGTAGCTGTCCGTTTCGCCATTACTTCATGGATTAGGCTTTCACCCCAAAATGGAGACTTTGGATGGGGCGAGCCTGCCGAGTTTGGCGTCCCCTTTATCCCTAAAAGTTTGGGCATTTTTTTACCTTATGGTAAAGAAAAGTGCATCAATTTGCTGTTGAGTTTGCCAGCTGATGCCATGAACACATTCCAGGAGCTGCTGAAGTTCTAACTAGTTCAGTTAGAATGTTGGAAACTGAGTGCATCATCGGGATCTCGTGCGTCTTCAGCCGAAAAGCGAAATGTTATGCAGACCCTTTACACAAAAAATGTGTTATAATAATAATAAATTTATGAAAAAGGTTTTAATGTTACTTTATGCAAAACTTCACTATTTAATTAGAATGATGCAGCTTTAACTAAAATAGTTGGATGAGGTGAGGAATGGATGACACGTTAAAACTCCAATAGAATTAATTACAGTTCCATATTTATTTGTTGCACCTTAACCTGTAGCCTTGCCCAGCGAAATGGACAATTGGCCAAGAAGAATACAATTGACCAACTAAACTCTCCTTACAGTAAAGGCCACAATAGCCGAGCCAACCACCTTAAACTCTATATATCGTAATTTTTCATGCTTGAATGTGCACATAAAAATTTAGATTTATTACTTCAAAGGATCACAATGGCAAAGTGTTTCGTATTCTGAAATTGGCCTTCATTTCTTTGTGACATATTTGGACCGGAATTTTGATACATTATTTCAAAAGAATCAACCTCTGGAACATGGGCATCAAAGCCTGTCATGAGTGTGCAACCATTCGTACTTTCACATTCATGAATCACAGGTCATCACTGAGATCTCCCCATCTAACGTTGTGCTTTGCAGCAAGATAGTGAGCTCCAACTGGACCCCTGCTACCATGGGGGTAGAGCTCCGGAGCAATCTTCTTCTGTTCAAGTTCCTTTAACAGTGGTGTGAATAGCGCCCAAGCAGCATCAAGCTCATCACTTCTGATAAACAACCTTCGCTCTCCTTCAATTGCATCTAAAAGTAGCCTCTCATATGCATCTGGTATCTCTCTCAGATACCTTTACGTACAAATGCATGTAACAATTGATAATTTATATTCAGGTTAATTGACCCAAAAAAATTGAAGGACTTTGTGTTTTTATCATACCTTGCTCGATAAAGCAAATTAAGATCGCTGCGGTCCAATCTCATTCCAAGGCCAGGCACCTTATTGTTGATCTTCAGATATATAGCTTCGTCAGGTTGCACACGAAGCACAAGCTCATTGGTAGCCTTGTCTAAATCAGTTCCAAAGTTCCGCTTGTACAAGTTTCCTGGGACATGTCTGAACTGTACTCTGATCTCTGCTCTGGATTTCCATCAGAACACAGGCCATGACATAATTTTTCATCCACATTCTGTATAAACATAATTAAATGCAGAGAATAATGTACGAAATCCTCCTGTACAACCAGAAATCCGCTTACCGCCTTGTGTGAAGGGCTTTGCCTGCTTTCATCAGAAAAGGAACCCCATCCCACCGAGCATTGTTAATGAAAAGGGCTGCCGCAGCAAATGTTGGTGTAACACTACCTTTTGGTACAGTCGGATCATCTTTATAACCAGGATACAATCTGCCACCCTTGCTGTGTCCCTTATATTGACCAACTATTACGTCTTCAAGTTGCAGCGGCTTCGTCGACCTCAAAACCTTCACCTGAATTAAGAGTCCCCGACCATTATCAGGAAGTCACCACATTATAATCAACTAGTAACAATTGACGAAAAAAATACCTTTTCATTCCTGATGTCCTCAGCATCTAAGCTAACAGGTGTCTCCATTGCAAATAGCGCTAGTATTTGCAGTAGATGATTTTGCATTATATCTCGTATGATTCCATAGTTATCAAAATAACTAACCACATAAGCCAAAATTAATTTAGTCATCTCATACCAGGAAAAAAACACTATTGATATGATTATCAGATTAACATATGTACATAGCTCACCCTCCACGCCCCTCTGTACCAAAATCTTCAGAAAATATCAGCTGTACATTGCGGATGTAGTTCCTTGACCAAAGAGGCTCAAAAACAAGATTGGAGAAACGAAGCACTGACAAATTCTCAACAAGCTCCTTGCCTAAGTAATGATCAATCCTAATGAACAATTTACACTGTCATATTATCCTCTCCGGCATTAACAATTAACTCTTGCTGTATAGCAACAGAAAAAAGGGGCACCTGAATATTTGATCTTCAGTTAGATAGTGCTTCAAACATTTGGTTAGCTGACCAGATGACTCTGAGTCACGACCAAATGGCTTTTCAACTATGACCCTGGTCCACCCGGTTGCTGATGATGCTCTAAGGCTAGCACATCTCACCACATCCACAAATATGTTTGGAGGGATCGACAGATAAAAGAGCCTATTTGACAATTTTCCAGCCTGAAAATCAAATTTCATCTTCATTGAAACCGGTGCATAACAAAAGCACAATATCACTTCAAAGTGATTTTGCCAAACTGAACAGCCACTGGATTTCTATAGTGCATAAAAGGTCCGCTGGTATTTATTATCTTCCTTTTTATCCATACAATCAACCTCATATTTACACGAGACATCTCCCTTGGATTCAAGTAATCTTTTTTGGATCAGCAACGAACAATTTCTGTTCCATTTGTTCTTCAAGTTGACAGAGTTTCTTGAAACATCTTGTCATATTCACCTTAAATATTGAAACTTAGATAGCTGCCATTCTCTGATTTTTATAAAGCCAATTCTTCATTAATGAGAGAATAATATTACACGGCAGATAAAATTTTGCAACTACATTTTCTCATTGTCAATAATATACAAATACTATGCATGGAACTGCTTAGCTTGAGCTTTTCAAGGTAACTGATCATTTAATGCAAGGAATACAATGGACTAAGGAATCACAGACAGTTGCTACCCTTAGAACTACAGGGGATACTGAGACATAGAACATGATTAATAGAGATCAAGAAATTATGGGCAAGGAACATAAATGAACATGCAACCTCTTTCTCTCTCAGCTTCTTGTCCAGTTCAGAAAAATGTTCCTCCGAGTTATACTGACCCGCATTGTAAAAGCATCTTTTCAGGAACTGGGCCATTTTTTCTTCACAATTTTCTCTGTAAATCCACAAAAGTGTTAATAAACAGAATGAAAATTTAGATAAACGGACAACTGCTGGAGTAAGAGGTTCAGCAATACATAAAACCTTTTGTCAATTCTGCAAGTTAGTGTCTCACTAATGACATTCCTCAGTTCCTCATCAGTCATCTTGGTTCGAGCATAGCCAAATACTGTAAAGTTCTTCACGATCAATAGGAAACCAAGGACAAATAGAAACCAATCAGCAACGAAAAAAATACCAAGATTAAGTGCAAACTTGAAATTACTCAATCTCATTACGCTATCACAATATGAAACTTTTTAAGGCAATGAAATATGAACCTCGGGTAGACAATCTTCGTAAAAAAGAGCAAAGAGTGCAGGAAAAATCTTCTTCTTGGCGAGGTCCCCGGAAGCTCCAACAACGGTAATACTGAGAGTGGATTCTTCTTTCTCAGCTTCCGACACTGGAATGAATCGGCCCTCTTTCCCTTGAGGCTTTATCTGTTCTTGGGCAAGAGAATTTCCGGCTGCACCTGTTTCAAAATCTCACTTTGCTTCAGTCTCAAGTAAAAATAAAAAAGAAGTGCAAATTTGCTACGGCGAGGTGATCCTTGCGTAAGCATTCAACTGAACAACTATTATTGAATTAAAATAAAAATGTATAATGGTGCATTGCTATGATATGATGGCTGCAATAACTGAAAGAGCTTATCTCATTCAATGAAAATTCAAGGTTTCCGTATCCTAGCAGAGTAAAGCGGATGACTAGACATTGACATCTTTTCTTAACCTGTGTTATCCTCAACAAGCTGTCAAGACGAGCACTGAAAGTACAAAATCTCTATTATTATAATCATCAAAGAGCTATATTCGAAACAGTACGATTGGGCGCGCACCACAAAAATGATGAACTAAAGGGCGACAGAGGAGATAAAGAAGCACCAAGAACTAACCATCCTGCAAAGAGACGGCATTTAAGGGGAGGCCATTTGAGGATTTGAGCTGGAAATGCCTTCTGCCGTGGATTCTTGAATGAATCCGAGACACCCATGTGGAGAAACCTGATTTTCTTGGCACAACAATCAATCTGCTGACCAGTTTTCTCTCTTGCCTTAAAGAAGAAGAGGATGGTGAGAAGTTGTAAGGACTAGAGTGTGTTGCCATTTTAGATGAAACAAACAACAATTGCAAATGATACAAAAGATCATCTAAAGATGGCTGCAAGTTTTCCTCTACATCCTTAAAATGGATCAGATGTTCAGATATTTTCAGGCAGAGTTTTGCATATATCCATTTTTTGTCTCATGCGTATCCATTGCCTTTTGGGCTGCTGAGAAGGTCACTGATGGCAAACTACTTTACGAATGCGAGATGGATTTCCTACGTGAGGTCTAGGATTTTTCAGATTAAGTTTTTCTTTTAAAAAAATAAAATAAAAAATCAGTATAATTGACTATTTGGTATACCAAATTAGAAATTTTCATATATATATATATATGTAAAGGTCGTTCACCTGGAAAGTTTCCAACTTTACCACAAATTCCGTCAAAAATGAAATCTTTCAAATTGAAATATTTTGTAGTTGATAATTCCCTCTCTTCCTCTTTTTATTTTACAGGTTACTATCATCCACGAAATTCAATAGTGAAGTCTCCCCTCAACCCAACCAAAAACAAAAAAACAAAAGGAATGTGATATTTTGTGTTGAATTGGTAGTCTATGGGGCGTGGGAAAATTGGTCACTATGTTTCTCTTAACAAGTTTTGTGTCTTGTAATGGTCTAGAAATTGGCTGAGTGGGAGACAGTGGCCAGCACTTGTGGAGGATGGGCCAATGACGAAGAAGATGAAGGGAGTCTACCGGTGGTTCTGGTGGCGGTGCCGGTGGCAATGGCTCATTTACTCAGAACAAAGGCAGCAATAATCAACGATTATTATTATTATTATTATTATTGCCTTTTGTTCCATAATAATCAACTATTTTAACAGCAGTTTTACAATACACGAAAGAAAGTAAGAGTATTTTAATTTAAAGCCCATTAAACCTAAACTAACCTAGCCCAATTCCTTTCCAAACCAGGCCCATATTATGTCACAGATTATATATATATATATATATATATATACATATGTATGTAGGAAAAGAAAAGCCTAAATTCACAAAGCCATTAAACTTATTTTTGTGGCAAAAGTGAGCATGCAGACCAGTCTCAACAACAGCCACAAGTAGGGTCCAATCATCGGCCTGTGAGCATACGAAAAAAAGACAAAACTGGTTGACCTGAGGTCCAGCGTCCATTGTCTCCTACCGATACGATTGGACAGGAGACTCAATTGTCTGTTATTCCCAGCCGACGATATAGACCATATTCTTCTAATTTGACGAGGTTAAGTTAAAGGCCTAGGATGAACACTGAAAGGGTTTAGCATTGGGATCACTTACGAATTTGCTAGCTGCACCATGTTGGATAAAATAACTACTTTGGGATCGACAACTTTTTTTTTTTTTTTTTGGTCGTTTGTTATTGAAATGCTTCTTGCTGTCCACACAATAAGTCAAAGTACTCTAAAGCCTTGGTGCAGAGATTCTAGTTAAGACATTAATACTCCTGGTTGAATTCCCAAGAATCCAACTCTCAGACCAATGTTTTATTCATCCCAACTTCTTGGTAAGGCCGGCGATGCATCTAAGAAAGTACCAAGGCGGGTCGGATGGCCGCCTGTATTTCATACGTGAAATAGCCATAGAATTTACCTACTCGTACTTTTTGCGGTCATTTTGTTTTTGAGTATTTCAATGCACAAAACTCTCCCTGCAGAACACACCCCCCCCCCCAAAAAAAAAATTAATCATTGCAAATAATCTTAGACTTGGGCCATAAAAATTAGATTATGCCCATACGGTATTTATGGTGTAGGGATGAGTCTTCGCTTCAACCTCTACCAATAGTAACCTCATGGCAGAATGATTAGAGTTCTGGAAACTTTCACAACGAGAGCTAAATCAGAGTAGAGTCAGAAAATGGACAGTTCACCCCACGACAAGGACAGTTAAAGGATAAGGCAAATGGACCTGGTCAATCTCCAACACCACCTATATTTCTAAAAATATTTTTCTCCGACACCGAAGGGCAATTATGACAAACCAGCGCCACGGGGTTCAACCGTGAGCACCAAATGCTGTACCTTTGAGTGAATCCTATAAATATCCTGTCATCTGCCTCTCTGTCTCAAAGGCCTTTCAACTATATACTTCACATTTTCTCTGCCCCAAGAGCCCATTTTCTGTTTCCAATCAAATGGAATCACTCAAGCATCAAAAGAAACAAACTCAGTACCAACTCAGCATCAATCTCCATGACTCTATCAAGCCCCTCACCAAGTTTCTAGCCTCAACGTTATTCTTTTCTCTCATATTTTCTTGTTCTTCACTACTTCCTTTCATGGTTAATTATATGCAGTTCCTTAGCAGCAACACTGCTAAGAACTACATGTTCCTTCTTTGCAATGGGATTCTGGTTGTCTTAGTCAAGATTTCCGGCCTCTTCAGCAATTCCCCCGAGGGGTCCAGCTTTAATGGTGATGCCAGGGTAAAGAACGGGAACAATCCAAGGAAACTGGGCCAATTATCGGTGATAAAAGAAGCGGTGGTTGCAGAGGAGAAAGCACATAGGGAAGTCGAGGAAATGGGGAAAATGGAAGACGGTTCTTTGATTAACGTAGGAGAAGAAGAGGGGCAAGCTTCCTTAATTGGACAAGATGAAGTGGTTGGACAAGGAAATGGGATTGCTGATCCCGATGAAGACAAGGAAGAAGAAGCAATTGGGTTGCCTAGTGCTGACGAGTTGAATGAGCAATGCGAGAATTTTATAAGAAAGATGAAGGAACGAATCAAGCTTGAAGCTCAACAACTTCTTGTTGTTCGTTATTAATGAAAAGTGGTTGAAAGAAACATGTTAAGACCAACCAATTGAGATGTCTATGATTTAAACGTTTGATTTTTTCTTAATTTTGGTCCTTCTGGCTTGGATTATGTACAGAATCTGACTGCGATTTCTCGTTGGTAATGTTTTCCCCAGGGGCATGGGGCAGATAATATTGTTACATCACATTATAAAAGTTTGGTTTCTAATCTTGGTTGGCTAACAAAAAGTATGAACACACCTAATCAATTCAGTCGATATATGTTATGGTCAATTACCAAATGGCATTTGTAAATTTCCGAGCCAAACACACTCAAACTCCAGTTAATGCGGGCCATTTTTGTCTTCCAATTACAGTCTACTGCAAATTTAAGCAGCACAAAAAGACAGAAGATGACAGTAGAAAGGCAAATCAGATATTCATATAATATCCCATCAACATTGGTTTTATCAGCTGTCTTAGTCCGTGGTCTCTATCTTACAGCTTTGTGAAAATCTGTATATCTTCTGTGCAAGTGGTAGTTGTCTCTTTTGTTTGTTTCCCATTTATTTTATTTCTGCTTAGCCTGGCCTGGAAACAGCTACGGTGCAATTCCGCTCTTGACTTCAGGTCTTTGGATAAAGTCATCAATCAATCACCACGGTCTGCTCGTTCATACCCAAAGGGTCTAAACAGATTTAATCTTTTTACATTTTTTTTTTTTGGGTAGACTGAAGGGATTGGACAGGTTGATAGCTACATTGGCAAGGACTTACCCTGTCAGTCAGGTCTTCGGCCCACTGCTGACTGCTGAGAATTTTCTCTTTGAGATTCCACACGCTCCATCTTTGGAACGGCGTGGGAGTGGGCGTGACTATTCCAGGCTTCGCAGGCAACATCTAATCCGAATTTTGGGATCTTATGATTTATCCAATGGATCCTTAAATTCAATATCACGCCCAAGATTGCCATGAGGTGGCCACTTTTTCAATCACAACTTGTGCGTAGAAATTATGCACAATCTCTGTCTAAACTTATGTATCATGTAAGTCAGGCAAATCATTAGGCACAACGGGACAATCTCCAGCCAGAACAAAGAGATCCTCTTGAGGTGTCTTCGCTTTAGAACAACCAGAAAACATAGGTAGCAGACATGAAATTTAATCGGATTTGACCTGCCCTCCAATCTTGCAACTCCACATTGAGATCTTGTCTCTTATTATTAACAATATCGGACAAGAACAGTGTGAATTCAATCAAATAATTGATTAAGCTGCCCCTTGACAGCATCTAATCAAATTCAGTTTGACTTGGTCTAAAACATTGTGCTGATTCGGACGAGGACTAAAAATACGAGGACCCATCATCTAATCAAGACCGGGATCATTTGGGCAAACACAAGAATCTTTATGTCTTGGAGCCAAATCCTAGAGCACTGGCGAAATGGGTTTAGCATTTTAAGCAAAGATTGAGATGATTTGTGGTGATTGGACGAGTCATGCATTGGGACAAACAACAGGAGTTTCTTTGACTTGGGGGAGGGGGGGGTGGGGACTTTGATATTTTGATGTTCTAAGATGATAAAAGGGAGTTATTTCTGCAGTAGTGAAAGTCGGGCGCGTTGAATTGTAAAAGGAGTCGGCTTGTTGTAGCGGCCACACAAAATCTAACTAATAAAAAAGGCCAGTTTGATTGATACGATAGGGATAGCTCAGATCGCGTTTTAAAGTATTTCTATTCCAATGTTTGTTTCGAATTTAATATTTTTGGTTTAATCGATCTTTCCATCAGCCGCCATAGAAAAATAAGAGTCTTACAAAAATAACTTTAATATTTCAGCGAAAGAAATCAAATAACAGTATAAAATACTAGCGCATGCCCGATACCAATTCCAAACAAAAAGCTGATCACTGCTTAATAAGCCGCACACCTTCTTGTGGAAACAAAAGTAAGAAACAAAATGTTACTGAAGGATATGTTAATTACAAAGGAGGGCATGATTTATGTAGGTTGGAGGTTGCCAAAGCATTCAACTTCACTTATTGCCTTCACTCTAGAGCGCCAAGGCACTGCTGAAAGCTGAGAAGCACAGTTTTGGGTAATATACAACCTTGAAGGCATCCTGATTTAGACTGAGACAGGCTGGCAGGTCACCTTATCAGGGCAACATGGCAGGCTGGCAAAAACGTCAGCAGAAAATTTTGTTCCCTTTACTCAATAAGCTATGGGGCATGAGAGGGTACAGTTTCATTAGCCAATGGAAATTCTACGAGTATAATAAAGGATGATCTTTCTGCTTCCCGAAGATACTGAACATTTCCATTCATAATCTTCACGAGCTTCTGGCTTATGTACAGGCCAAGGCCCTCTCTCGAAACACCTTGACTATGCTGAAACATCTCTTTGATTAGGCCCTCTGGAAGCCCAGGAGCCGGATGAGTGATTCTGCCACATTAAACCCATAATCAAATAAAAATTCAAGTTTACTCTGAAAAAAAGATAGAAAGAGAGATCTTTACCGAAATTCAAGATGAATGATGTGTATCTTCACACCAAGACGTTTCCTTTTGGGCACTGCCCTGAACAAAATTGATGATCCCTTGGATGCAGAGGTAAAAAGGAGTGCATTCACTAAAAAATCTGCAAGGACTTGTTGAAGCCTCAAGTTATCTCCATACAAGCGCATGGTTGATACTTCCACCGGAAAATCGCAGATGATCTGCACTTGTCGTTCCTGTCCTAGTGTCATAGCTTGGTTTATGACAACTTTCAGAGTTTCTCCAAGGTCAAATTCATGCGAGCTCAATTCCATATAGCTGTAAAATGCAAGTCATGAGTATCAAAAGCTGTTCTAAAAATATTTGACACGGGCATTGATCCTTTGCAATGAAAGGACCTGGGGAAAAAAAATGATAAAATGGGTCAATGGAATCCACATCTAATTCTTAGTTCCAATTACCAAAATAAAAATTTTCAGCTTTAGAGAGCATACCATTCTTCAATACTTGCGATATCAGTGTCATTGATTATATTCATCAATTGTTCCCGACACAATATGCTTGTCTTAAGAAGCTGATTCTGTTCTTTGCTTAAATCTGATGATCTCATTAGATTATGCATAAATGTAATTCCATTTAGAGGTATCCTTACTTCGTGCCGTATATACTGCAATTTATTGAGGCTATTGGCTGCTGCCTGTTCTGATATTCTTTGGACCTGCAGAGCATATTGAAGTTCTGGACTAGTGACATGCAAAAAGAACAATACTCCAGTGATCCTTCCAGCTGCATCAGTTCTTTCAGTCGCCGAAAGTAAAGCTTCAACATATCTACCTTGCTCATCAAAGAATCCAAACAACAATTTATCTGCACCCTGACCTGCAATTACCCCATTTAGCAATATCCTGAGTTTGGTTAACATATCCTGATCTTTGACCCGGGAACCAAAACTGTTCACGCTGAAAACCTCCCCAATAAGCATCTTGTCAATGGCTTCTTCCCTCTTCAAACCAGACAATTTTTGCATTGCATTGTTCCATTCTGAGCATCGACCATGCTCATCAGTAATAAATATCGGAGGAATAAGGGGAGATGGGTTTCGCACAATGCCAACATAATCACCTTGGATGCGGATAAATTTGTCTGTGACCATCTTTTGCACTGTGAGATCTTGCCCAATGAAGCATATGCCTACCACATTGTCCTTTGTGTCTCTACTGCAACATGCGTTAACTACTAAAAATACAGGGCCACTGTTTTCCAGGGGGCCAAAAGTCCTAAGTTTGATTTCAAGGCTCTTCTCTTCCACACCTGCAATTTTGATATTACTAAAATAAATTACCGAATCTTGAAGAATAAAATGCATTGCTTGCAAGATCTAGGTGTTCTGTTTTTTCTTTTTTTCCCCATTTTATTGTGAGGGGCGGAGAACTGGGGTGCACAAGGACAGGTGGATGTCCCCAGAATGCTCATTTAAAAAACCTGAACATTGGGAAGTCCAAGACAATTTATGAAAGTCTGTATATCTGCCTTCTTTCACACGGGAAAACAAAAATGCTTTGAACAACTAATTACAGCAGTAGCTATGAGCCAAAAGATAAACTAGTGAACTGCTCTCCAAAAGAAATTAATGATAAAACTTAAACTATTAACACATATGATAATTTAGCCATATAAAACATGAAAGTCCCCATGAAAGTATCAATGATCCAGAAGTCAAAGATAATTTTATGTTACCTTGCAAAGCCAAGGATAGGAGGTTCTTAATTGTGTCAACTGAATCACACTCTGCGATATCAACTAAGGGTACCCCAATAGCTTTCTCAACAGGAAGTCCGGTCAGTTCAGCTGCTTTGGAATTCCACCCATTTATATTACCTGAAGCATCAACAGCCAAGATGGGTACACCAGCTGTCTCTATTAGGCGCACCATTTCATTTGAGAGGATATGCAGCTCATCCACCTTTCGAATTCTGTCATCAGGCAGAGGAACATTCACAACCATCTTGTTGTCATCTACAATCTCATCCTGCAACGACCCTCTCAATATCAACTGCAAGGAATGGATGGCATCCATGTCAACATCTTCCCAGGGTAAGCTCCGCCACTTAACCACCTCTAGAAAAGCCTTGAACGATGATCTAGGGTGCATCATCTTCCCATCATCCTTGTTATGAGGATCATGTTTCGCACCCCCCCACTTGATCTCTTTTGCAGTGCATGATCTAAACCAAAAAAGAAAATCTTTTGAAGTAATCTTAACAGCAGCCATCCCGCAAACCACATCACCAAGAACTGAAGCACCAGGATAGCCAGCTTCCATAAGGCTGTCAGTGCTTAAGCCTGTACTTCCACTGTGACACTCAAGGAGCCATTCCCCTATATCACTAATTTGTGTTTCTGTTGGGGTGATTCCAAGCGACCAAATCTTCTTTCTGTAATATAGTGCAGCTCCATCGCACTTAATGAGATCCATAACATTAGGCGATTGAGTGACGATTGCCACAGGAGCATCTCTAAGGAGCATGTCACAAAGCACAGTTTGAGTTTGCAAGATATGCTTTTCCCTCATTTGAGCAGCCAACTCCACTTCCTTGTTGATTTGTACACCAAAAACTTGAATCAAGAACTCACACGCATACCTCAATGGAAAAGGAACAAACCGATGGCTTGTGTGATGGCAAACCACCAAGCCCCACAATTTTCTTCCATTCTGCTGGCCACTGTCCGTCTCAGCATTATCCTCATTGATACTCACGGACATCACAAGAGATGCAATTGAGCCCATATTTGCCATGTACTGTGCGTGACACCCATGAGGAGCTCTTAGTGTGGATCCGCAAAGGCTTAATGGCTGAGCCAACCTCCTGTCTTGAACTACTTTAGCTGGTGGGGCTAGACAATCACATATCATCCGAACCTTGTTCTTTACGAAAAGGAATCTTGACGCTTGAGGTATATCAGTTGCTGGGAAATGCAACCCAACATAAGGTTCCAGGTCAGTTCTGCGGCACTCTGCAACAACCTCTCCATGCTCGTCTTCATGAAACCGGTACACCATTACACGGTCATATCCCGTCAAATCCCTTACTTCCTTAACTAAAACGTCACACAACAGGGACATATTTCTGCTGGGCAAGGATTGCAATCTTGAAATGGCTTTGGCAGCAAGTTTATATGATTTCAGTGCCCCTGCAGCTGTCACTGGAACATCAGCTGGATTAACTGGCTCTAAATCTAAAACCAACCCTACATCAATTCTGTGCAAAATTGCATAAAATGGCTTGCCTGAGGTTTTACAATGAACCAATATGGGATTCAGAAGATTAACTTCCTCAAAGTTGGCTGCTTTCTGCAAGGCAGCAGCGCCTGGGGGCTGGAAAAGCGTTCGCACATCAATTCCAAAAGTCAGAGCTTCTTGCTGCTCAATGCTTGGAACAGCATGTGATGCTAGATCCAACATTTCCGGTGCATTCTCACTATAGGCAAGAACCCTGAAATTCTGCTTGTCCACAGCAACCATACAGCCAAATGGTTGAATCAGTCTCCCTCTCTGCATCTTTTGGAGGTAAGCTGAAACAGTTTGAGAAGGAACATTGCTAGTTGAACTTGTAGCATTGACATCAATTGAAGAGGAGTAATCAAACTGCTGTTCAGATTCTTCAAAGTCTTCGTTTAACTTCGCATCAATTGAAGTCTGTACAATTGCACGAATGTGTTGATTTGACCGAGCTGAACTGCTCCTTGCACTATTAGTCTTGCTTGTCGATTTTGAAGACATCTCTGAACCTTAGTCCCCACCCCCTCCAAAACTCTTCCGTTTAACTGCCACCGTCTTTCAAACCAAACTAAGCAATACAAATGAAATCGTGCAAAACCAATAAACCAGAGTCATAATTTCCTCCATCTTCAATTCCATATGTCTGCGTTTAAAGAGCAGGAACTCCCCAGAATAAACCAAAGTCAAAATGAAAAACCACACCAATTAGTCCACTCTTTGTTGCCAGGAATCTACTGGTCCGACGGACCATCACTAATGACAAAAAGGAGAGAAATCCACCAGCAATTTAATGGCAACAGTAGTTTCTTTTTTCCAATTTTAATCTCCAAAGAACGAAATGATGGAACGGTAGTTTCACACTCGCTCATGATTCTATCCAGCCACCAAGACATAACAGCAACAGGATTCTCCTAGAAACTATCTCCCAAGTCTTAAGTTTGGTTATTCCTGCAGCCACCTCAAAACCCAAAAAAAAAAAAAAAAGAAAACCTCTTCCAAAACATGAAAGGAAAGAAACCCAGATCAACATCCACTGTGAACTGTCAGTAGATAACTACAGAATCCTCAGTCGCCAGTTGTACAAAAGTACCTGCACTGCCAGATAATCCAAAAGTCTTATCTCGTTCTCACGCGCACTCCCAAATTGGCATTCATTTCTCTGCACAAAAGAAACTCGAGCATCAAAACCGGACAACACACAAAGTTCCAAGAAAAAATAACAAAAATAAAAAATAAAAAATTCATAGTTAATCAAAAGAGTTATTATATATGCATATAACAGAGAAAGACAGAGTTGTGAGACTGACCATCAAAATCTGCAGCCGTGCAGGCAAGAATCAGCAACACGCTAGTCACCCAAATCATGTTCTTTTACCTCCCATCAAAGAAGCTGAACCGCTGCTGGTTTCCGAGGAAATAAAATTAAATAATATTACACACACACACACACACACACACACACACACACACACAATATCGTGCAATCTTTTATTCATAAAAGAAAAAAAAATAAAAAAAATAAAAAAATAAAATACATATACTTTGACATAGTTAAGTGGGTGTTGGTTGATTTGACTTTTATTATGATTTTGTTGGTTATCTTTATCCATCTTGTTATGGTTATGTTTGTCAGCTTTGCAAAATGCTTTTCTATTTCTCGAGGAATGTTAGACTGTCCTGCAATTCAAGAAGAGTTTAGTTTATTGATGAAAAATTTAATGTAATTTGAATTGCTCATACAAATTTTAATGTGAACATGTGACACATTATTATTATTATTATATGATGAAAATTATTTAGTAGGCTTTCCAATGCAACATTATTCTTAATTTTATTGTTTATGTGACTTATAATTGTGATTTTTAAAGATTATATATGGTAATCAATATTTTAACTCAACTTTAACGAGTAACTGAACACACCAGTCTTACTTGTTTAAGATTCCCATGCTCTTGTTCATATCCAAGGACCCCAAAACCCACCAAAAAAAAAAAAAAACACTAAGATTCGCTCGTACTTGTTAATTATTGAGTTTGAACAAAAGATAGATCCATGTAAGATTTAGACATAAAAAAGAATCAGAGTGATGTGTCATGCGAATTTCACATGTTAAAAACATAATTTTCTATTTTTTTTTTAAAAAAAAAACTTCACATTTTTAATTTTAAAATATATCATATATAATAAATTTATTAAAATGTATAATGATTATAATATAATTTATAATCAGATATTAAATATATTTAATAATTCTTTTTACATTATACTATGATTGTTGTATATTATTTATTTTAAATAAAAAAAACACTTAAAATAGAAATGCATATATTTATATAATCTTTTTCGGTACACCAATGGACCCAAAAACTGTCCAATTAACCTTCTATTACGGGATCTTAGCCACGTGTCTGGTAGATACGTGTCACTATCACGGCCAAACATAGCAATGCGTTCACGTCACGGGGGATGCAGAAATGTGTTTGATAGAAACGCTCGATAATTATTATTTTTTTATTTTTTATTTTTTATTTTTAAAAAAATGGTTAGCTAAGCATTAAGAAAAGTGTTTAAACACTTCCCAAAAGTTGAGAATAGCAAAGTGATCGCGAAATAAGGAAATTATTATGCAGATTTTCTTGTGAAATTGCAATTAGTGAGATGCTATTTAATTTATTTTTTATTTTTTAATTTTTGGTTTCGCATAGGCTTTTGGTTGCTGGTGGAAGAAGAAAAATAGGCGTTGTTTTTGTTAGAAAGTAGTTTTCTTTCTCTCTGTCTCTTACTTTATTTTATTTTTTACATTTTTTTTTCTTACTACAAATATTAAAGAATACAATAATCAAAATTAACTTAACCAAGAGGTCACGGCAAAGTGATTGACTTTGACCGGCCAATTCCTCCCTCAAATCGCTTGATAATTAAAGAAAATTTGTGAATTAAGTCCCTTTTGTACTTAAAACACCCATATTTCGTCCTATTGTTCTATATTCCTCTTCTTTTTTTTTTTTTCTCTATTTGTAAGAAATAGGGACCAAACTTTACATATAAAATTAAAATTTTACATATTAATATGTTGTACAAGATAAAGTCATCACTAATTATAAAACATTAAAAAGAAACATTTTATTAAATATATTTAAATCAATTTGAGTTGGCAAAAAGTGGCTAATCTAATGCTAACATTGATGAGAGTCAGGAGGGGTTGTTGAGGGGAAGGGCAATTGGATGGTTGTCCAATTCAGTCTCTATTAGTAATGGTTGTCCCCCTATTTGATGTTTACTTGTATTGTATTTGTTAGTTTTTTTATTTTCATTTTTTTTATTGGTGCTTTTTTTTTTTTTGGTCAATTAATTTAGTATATAAAACAAAAATAATAATAATTAAAAAGAAATTATTATTAAATGAGTCATATTTCTTAGAGTTTCTTTTGACTATAATTTTGAACTTTTCCCTTTATGCGTGTGTGTATTAGGTTGGGGGGGGGCGGGTTTGGTTGGAGGTTTAACAACAGATAAATCACACTTTATCACAAAACTGGATAGAATCGTAAGCCATGACGTAATCATCCACAGAGAAATTGCCACCACCAAGAACAGAGTCATCATCAGGGGCACCACCAAAATCTGGCTTACGGGCATTATTCATGAGCATTCCCAGTAACTGATCTCTTTGTTTCTGTATCTCCAAGACTTGAACTCTCGTAGACTCAACTTGTGCTTTGAGTTCTTGAGCCATCTTTTGCAGGCGGAAAATAGCCCCAGCACTGCCATACACAGGGTCTCTGAGCCTTGCTGTTGCTTCATAGACAATAGCTTTGACAGCATCTTCCCTTTTGGATTCTTCCACCATCTGTAACATAGCAAGATAAAACTTTAAATGAAGCAAATTATGAAGAAAGTGGCCCTGGGAGGCTTAGCAGCGAGATAAAATGAGCACTTAGGTGGCAACAACTTGTAATAGCAGCCTGAAAACCTGAATCATTTTAATGGCATTGCTAGCGCCGAAGACCTTGTGAACACCAGCAAATTTCTCAATTTCATCACCTGGAAAATAAGGCGCAAGCACACAATTTTTGTCACATCTCCTGCGTAGGAGTCTGCAAGCTCCACATGGTTGCTGAGTCCTGCCTCTTGCCACTGCCCGGCAACCCATGTTTCTATATTGAGATTTTGTTTCCGAGAAAACATTGACAAGCAATCACGTATATAAGAGGGGAAGCTGAGCTTGCTGAGAATTTGACAACAATAGCTTGTTTATGGGGTGCCAAAATTTCTACGGTCCATGTGCAAGAAAACTATGAATGGACTGCTTTTAGAAACAGGTTTAAGATTATAAAAATGCTGAAAATTTTGATACCATCACTGTTGGTACTCGGGACATTGAACCTAACAAGCAGCAAACAAGTCGGGGGCTTTCCAAACAGACTAGTTAAGGTGGGGTATAATCCCTGGAAGAAATGAGCTACTTAGTGCCATCCAACTTCAAACTCATTGCCATCTGTCATCCGACGGGATTTGAATGCAAAATGCTGGATTACCTGTTAAGTTCAAGATCAATAGCCAATTATCCTTAAATTTCCCAAAGTTTCTGTCAAAGTATCGGTCTGGTCGTAGAAAATATGAAACAAACTTTGAATTTCAAGATTTCATGACATATGCACTTTTGTTTTTTGTTGTTTTTTTATGCTCTGATTATCCCTTTTTTAATGATGCTGTTCTTCACTGCAACTAGATTGCGACGTTACGTGCTCGATTTTTACTTAGTTCCAGTGGGTGCTGGTAATGCCAGGCCTACCTGTTTGGCCAAAACAGAACAAGAAATTCAAGCAAGAAAATGTCGGGCATGTCATGACTGGTCGGCAAGGCTTTGTCATTATAACGTCCCAAATGCACGATTTCATCAATCAATAAACGAGACACAAAATCAAAGTCAGATTAAATGGGTCTCCTTACCATTTGACTGAATGGGGAAAAGTCGTTTCTTGTTTTAACACAGTGTCACCCAAGTCCGGAATACAAATGCGTGATCTTGGCACATAATCATCATGAAAAGAAGAATCTCCCGGATGAGAAGACTTAACAAAGAAATCTCTATGAACGTTTCCTCTTTTGACTCAAAACTCTTAAAGAACAAGCTCGTGCGTATGCAGAAACTGGCACGAGAGAATCTTGGACCAAGATCTCGATATACTTCATTTTTGCAGATCACCGGCTACGACAGAGATCATGCTTCTGCCCGGTGGTCCTGGATCCTTCTCAAGAACTGTCTTCTTGGTTGATCCTGACAAGTTGAGGCCTTATTTTCATATGCAGCTGCCGCTGAACGATGAGTTCAGCTTTTTCTGTTCGTGTTGGACTTTCCTCTTGGATCGTAACATAGGAAACGTATAATCTTCAAGTGGGTTTAACGTTCTATTGCCAAGCTTCCAGATCCCACGTAAAGAAAATCAACAAAGAAGATGCAGGCTGAACAATCCCAAGGTTCGATAACGAGAACATGTGCAAAGTTTAGAATCCTGATATGCACGGTAGTGTATTACACCGCGCAGCACTTGACAAATTAATCCTGTCCGGCAACCGTGTTGTCTTATGGTAGAGCGGCTAGCCTCTAAGACAAGAAAATGTGTAATACAAAGTCAAAGGTACAGCATAAAGGTAATCAACCGTTGGGTCTTTGTCCAACAGGTTAATTTTGCAAATCATGGCCAATTAGACAAAGCCACAACCAGTACCTATAAATTTTCTTGCAGATCAATGAAAGAATTGATAACTAGAACTGAGTCCAAGTTTCTCGCCATCTAAAGACTATCAGATGCAACAAAGCTAGACAGATAACCAACCTGACACACTAGCAATACAATACATTTGATCTATTAATGGCAGTTCACAAAATCAAAAAGGCTTCCAAACTAAGCCGCACATTAACTAAATTGTACAACAAACACAAAGAAAGGAACTACTTGAGTGTATACATAGGTAAGTTTATTCAGAACGCCAGTTGCTGTTGATCCATTGAATAGGAACTGCCTTATAGAGCTTTCTGTCCACCGTTATGGTAAAATCAACAGAGCATACATTAAATAGGAACACACAAGGATTGGTACAAAGACGGACCACTTTTTGCCTAAGGAGCTTAGAAATAGGAGCATTTACAAGAATTACTGCACACGAGATCAGAGCAATTAATGGTAAAATATTTGGTTTCATAAAAGCACTGCAGAGAAACGACGAGATATTATAACAACGTATAACATTTTTTTTTGGGCTTTCTTTAAATAGCCAAATAAAAAAGGAAAAGCTATCTAGACATTAATGGTTACAGCGAAAGGACAAAGGACAAAGTCAAAATTAAAAAGACTCGCTATTTCATATTTTAGAACCCAAAAGTGGCGAGTGATACACTTCAGCAAATTTCAAGCACAACTGACGGTCTCTGTCATCTCCCCAGCCTCCCCAGCCCTTAAACCCAGCTTTATATCCTGCCTGATGCTCATAGACATAAACATCCCACTTTGAATCAATGCTGGCTACCTTATCGATGCCTTCCACTGGAATTTTTACAACACCATTATCAATGCAAACACTTTTCTCCCCATGACCTTGATGCAAACCACATTTTCCAAAATGAACAGCACTGGACCTTGGTGCCCGTAGTGTGTAAACTGGACCACCAAACGATGGATAAACTGTTGCCCACATAGTTATATCCCAATTATAGTCATCAAAGAAACAAAATTCTCTTGCCTTCATATGAATTTTTCTCCAAACAGTCCGATTAAAGGAATAGCCAACATTTCCCATTCTCTCGGCAATTAATCGATCCCAATTTTCTCCTCTTGAATTCACATCAGAAGGTGCTAAATTTGCAGCATAGCAATCTGGGCATTTCTGAGGTTTCAAATCTGTCAGTATCTGCAAGTTGCGATATGCATTAGGAAAAATGAAATGATCCTCCTCTATGAACAGGATATGACCAGACTGCCCTTTTGTCTCCTTCAATCCATCCCACACTGTGTTCATCATCCACCACCAATGATGTTTCAGTGACACTATTTTTGGTGATCGGTGGTTCCCATATTGATCAGGATTCCCCACACAATGTTTCTTTGCTGCTTCATCTTTATCCTTACAGTCATTGGCTGAAACACCGGGAAAACTATTGGGAAAGAGGTGGGGCGAGTAAGGAGCGAATATCTGTTTCACCTGGCAAAATTTGATACTTCGCACAATCTTATTCATTTCTTCAAAGTATCCATCATGGCTAACAATAAGTAAAGTCTCGCTTATGCCAACTACTCTTGACAGGCTGTCCACAACCACTTTGAGATATTGAGGCCTATTGTGGACATACAGGACAATGGGTATATGATCTTTGGCTAACTCAGGGAATAAATCTGTGTTCCTCGGTGGCAACTGGTTAAGCTTTTCCAATCTAATTGACAATTCACCTTGTCTAGGCAGACTAAGTATTTGTCCAATTTGAGAATAGTTAATACGAGGACTCAGATCTTCATTCCAATACCACGATTTTGACACCGAATTCGTCCTCAATAGAACAATCAGCAGCAAAACCCCTAATAGTGTAACAAGAAAAAGAGAAAGGAATCGGCGAAAAGCCCCAGCTTTCAAGCGGGGTTTCTTGCCATTTGCAGCCATAAATAAAAAAACATAGGCGGCATCAAGTGAGCTTCGTTTCGTTTCCAGGCATAATACAAACAACAGTTCTTGAAAGAGGAAAGATCAAAACTTGACGTCGAAAAAGAGCAAGAAGATTCATAAGCAAAAGGGTAAGTGTCGACAACCTCCAAAACTGTCTGCAAGACTGAGGTTGAAGCGTCCAAAGGTCCTCATTCTCCAGACCCACCACTCAAAATCCGAGCCTTCTTCCGTGAGCGATCAAATCGGTCCAAAGTACACACACACGGCTTAGCGGCACAAAGGGGCAGAACCCATGCGAAAAACCCGCAAAAAACCACGACGGATAAAAAAGAGACAGCCCCACTAGGGATTGTGGGACGTGTGATCTGCAGATTCAATAATCTGTTCACCAGAGATGGCTTTCAATTAACCAACTTAGATCAAAGTACTTGATTGCACAGCCGACGAACACAAGTAGAACCTACAGGCCGGTTGGATTGGAGGCTCTTTCTGAGGAAGACTTCACGTTTGTTGACTTTAAAAATATAGAAAATTTATCAAAGTTTCTAGACTTCAATTAGGGGAAGGTTGAGTTTTCAAAGGTTGCAATCTAAGAAAGCAAACAGCGCAAAGTTTCTTTATATTTTAAAGGGCAAGATGGTCAAAACCCAAAAGTAAGGGCATGACTTCATTTTTTTTTTAATATAATTTTGTATTTATTTATTTCCAGTTTTACTTTTCATAGTTGTTTTAATTTTATTTATTTTTTTTTTTTTGAGAAGTTTCATAGCAAAACAGCTCACATCGCTGTGACCTGTGATTTTTCAGAACACGTTAATAATTATTATGTTAGTGGAAATGGCGCTTTTTCTTCTTTGTTAGTTAAAATTATGATAAAAATTAAATTAATTTAAATTTTATTATTTGAACGTGTTATTGTTATTATATAAAGATATGATATATATATATATATATATTAATAAAATATCTTTGTTAGTTATTATGTAAAGTTTTATTAAATTAATAAGATAAAATATTTATATTATAATATCAGAAATAATTAAACTGTAACATCAGAACTAATTAAACTCTAACAAGATTAATTTAATTCTAACAGTAAACACATTAAAGACATCTACCTTCTAGATTAGTTTTTGTTTTTTCTGTTTTATTATCTTCCTTCTTCTGGAAGAAGCAAAACCATCGTGAGAAGCACGGAGATGAAATGGGAATGGATAAACGAAAAGCTGTCATCTTTCCTTTTGGTTTTCCCATCAAATAAGGTAATCAACAGCCAAATGATAAAAACCCGAATTTCATAAACCACAATTTCATTTCCAAAATAATGAGAAATTGTATTTGTATAAATTTTTGCTTCTTGTCTGTGGCTGATGATAATTCAGGACAGAGATGGGACCACTTGGGCATGGCATGTCAATCTTGCGTTTTATTTTGGATGAGTTTTAGTATCCGAAACTGTAAAGCATCGTTGGCAACTCGTCATCCAAGCCTAGAACTAACGGAGTACGTAGACATTTGGACAGCCAAGGAATTGACCCAGAAAAGCTTGCACGTCTTGTGAAAATGGCAGCCAATCTGGCGCTCTTTTCTCGTCTCACCACCCAAATTCCCAGCCTTACCCAAGTCATCATCTGTGTCTCGCCCCGTTTACAGTTTCAGTTTACGAAAAGAAGAGGTCTCGTCCGTTTAAAGTCCAGGCAAACAACGGGGGTAAGTGATGCTTCTTCTGCTATATTTTCTTTCCCCTACTTCTGTACTTTGTTGAATTCGGGTTTGAATCTTTGGCCAAATGGGTCTGAGATAATATGATTAAAGAAGGGATTTGGGGGGTCTCTAGGGGAGGAGATGGAGAACTCAAGCCGAGAGGGAAGAAGAAATTTATTACCAAAGATGAGGAACCTGAGCAGCGAGCGCTCTAATTCTAATCCTTGTTAGTTTTTACAAGCTATCAAAATGATGTTGGCAGGTACTGGCAAACGGCAGGAGAAAGGGAAGGAGAAAATCCCCTGAAGACGCCCAATTGCTTTTGCCAATGGTTGGATTAAGGTACCAGCCCGATAATTTTTTTGTTAAGAATTGCAGCGCCTAGAGCAGCATTATTGACAATCTGACATGGTTTCCGTATAATCCGACCCTGTGAGTCCTTCAGTTATAAGTGTGTATTTGTGCACCAATTGGCATATTCATTTTGTGATTTCCAAGAAAACCAGTGTTCAATGACAAACAAATCAGAAGGCGTTTTCTTTAACCAGTTTGGTTTCACCTGTGAAGTGATAATCATAGGTGTTGATCATGAAACATTGTAACATCACTAATGTGTTTATTTAAGTGTAATTAGTAGAACGATTAAATTAAACAAACAACAAATAGGAAATGAATAAGGAGATGAACTCAAAGTGCAAAGAAAACAATGTTCAACATGAATTAGCAAGTTTGTAGCAAAGAATATTTTTCCCTATGAACCCTAACTCTGTTCTCCACTCTCTATTTCCATGAACTTAACTTATATTGGCACTTATATATCAAATAAATCTAACTGACATAGATATGAACACTAAAGAATATGGTATGAGGTAGTACATTTCACCTCCGTTTGGGCTTGTATATTACTACTGTCACATATTTCTGGAGGAAACGATGTGTTGAGGCAAGGGCAACAGGTGAACGATCACTGCTTGCGCAATTACTATCTAAATCATCCCTTCTCTGAATATAAAGATGGTTCAGCATTTCTTGTCGAGGCTTGGGCAGCAATTCGTGACCATCCACGGCCAAATATTGTTCATATGGAAAAGTTGATTGAAGTTGTGGAGGTGTTAGTTGAAGGTGTGGTGGCATTTCGGGGGGAGGTTTACTCAAATCCGCTTCTGTTAAAGGTTGGTTATTGTAGCTTGATGGTGGGGAAGAGGGGGATTCAAACTCAGATAAACTATCCGGAGCTTCTGGAACATGGTCCTGTACAGCATATTGTAACAGGCAAAGCAAAATAAGGAACGTCCTGCACTGATGCAAACATTTAAGATTCCGAAGAGGTAAGAGCCAGGTTAATCTTTAAAAGGTAGCCTAATTGGAAGAAGAGCAGTTGCATAATAATAGCAAGATTGACAAACATGCAGACTGATCATCAATAGATATGATAAGAAGATACATGCCTGAATCTTCTAAAGGAAGCACAAATTGAGTCAGCAATCTCTCATTTAAACCCCACGTAAGAAGCAGCCAATCTAGTTCATATTGGGATATTTAAACATCCTAACCTCCAATTAAGATGAATTTCATTTTCATGCTTGCAGGTGATTGAAGATACTTGAAGGCAATGACTTTGATAGGAGCAAATTAATTTTCGACACTTACATGGCCCCAAAATTTAACAAAGCCAAATGCTATTGGCCAAGACTAGCAACTATTACTTGCAAGACAAGTCAACTAAAAGATGAAACAGATAGGACTTCAATCTTTATATCAACCTCATGTACCTAATTCTAGCCTCATGCACCAGGGAACCTTTTCTGCAATGAGCATGATTGAAAGATAGAAATTAATGCTTCAATCATCTCATTATTTTACCTTTCTTACTTTTTCTTTTTTAATTAATCAAAATTATTGCCCCAAACCAAGTTAAAATCTACCCCCCAACACATTCAAAAGTCAAATCAAACACTTTCTCTATCTTCAACACCCCAAAGCATAGCAACTTCAGCAGGAAAGAAGCTCAGGACAGGAATAGTCTTTCATCATTTCCTTTGAGGTGGAGAAATGAAATTAGGGGATTCGGTGATTACCTGCACATCCAAAATGTTGAAACCTGTGCCCGAGTCATCAAATTCCAATGGCAAGTCTGGGGCGCACCTCAAGTGTTCATCGACAATGAAGCGATAATGATAAACACCCAAAGGAAGCATCTTTATAAGAACAAAATCTTTGCCTGATCTCTGCAATGGTTCACTGACAGAGAGACATAAACATGTGAATCATTGGATTGCAGATAGAATTAGAAGACAAAGAAACAACTATAAATTCCATTACAATACCTTCTGTTCCAATTATCCCATGAACCGGTCACAGCCACTTGCTGGCCACCATAACTCCATACTATCAGCACAGGTATTGGTTTCTCCATGAAGACGTCCCTAAAATATGTTGTGCTGTGAGTGGATGCATAGTTCTGGGCATGCAATACTCCGCTAAGTCTTGAAGAGGGAACCAATGGGACCTGCCAACGGAAATGCAAGTGAATTTCCAGTATATATACATATACCATAAAGAACCAAAAAAGGGGTACACATTTTCAAGTGTTTGTAGTACAATCTTGTCAAAATCCAAAGGTCCCTTGTGATCAAGCTACTCTAATTTTCCATTTGGCAATTGTCACGGATGCCGTTTATCACTCAATCCCAAATTCTCATACATTTCACAACATGTTTCTCATTATGTCATGCATGCCAAAGATGCATTCCATAGCCTTGCACATGTAACCCCAGATAGATATCTGACGGGAAGTAATAGGTTAGCACATTTTAAGACACCCCAGAAATTTCCCGTGGCAGTCTAACTAGAACACATACACATTGCTTCTCCTATTCGTCTTGGTTAGTTAGCAGATTCGAAAGACAAGAACGAAGAGATACTCAAAAAAGAAGAAGAAGAAAAAAAAAATCTGCCGAAACATATAGTAGTTCAATATTCAATTCACAGTCCCAAGATCCCAAATTGGGAACGGCTAGGTTACCACAACACGCAAAAACTCTCCCAAAAACGAAAAGAATTAGTATCGATTAGTTTTACTGTAAACACTGCACTTTCTTGAAGCTCTGTATTTCAATTGTAGTAGAAGACACCCAAGAAAGAAAACAATTTGGAATGGAAAGAAGAAAACACAGAAGGAACCAGACCTGTGGATTGAACATGAGAGGAGGCTGCTGGAACGCTCTGGGGCTAAGTGGAGGGGAGTGGAGCATGGCCTCTGGCTCTGCATCAGCGCTGCCCTGCTCATGATAGCCAACACGCGCACCCCACCACCCATGTGGTGGAAACTCCACATCCTCCTGCTGCTCATACCCTTCTGCATCTTTCACTCCAGAGCTTCCTTCTCCATCATCCCTGCCACTTGCATTGCCCATCACTGGAGAAAATTGATTAGACATTAAAAAAAAAAAAAAAAAACCCACATAAAATTCTTACCCTTTTTTTTAATAAAAAAACCATTACTTTATAATCAAACTTCATGGAAAAAAAAAAAACAAAAACAAAGAAGAAGAAAACAATTGCAGGCCATGAATGAAAATCATGATAAAGGAATAAAAAGAGAGCAGACCCAGAAACAAGGGCAGCAAGAAAACTAAGACCCAAGGAGTGTATGACTGGCAAAAACCAAAAGAGAACAACTTTACCTAAAAAAAAAACCACTTGTGGGATTTGGTGGGTTTTACTTGCCCATCACTGTAAATAAATTGAAAAACCAGCAAAAGGAAGGCAGAGGCAACTAATAATTAACTCAAGAGAAAGAAGCAACATTATTCGTTGATTGACAGCTTTAATTTATGGAGTTTTTCTTCTTCTTTTTTTTTGTTTATCATTGATTGATCCGTTTGTTTTTTTATGGAAAGCGCAATTTGTCCTCTCTCTCTCTTTCTCTCTCTTGTGTTTTTTTTTTTCTCTCTCCAAAAGTAAATATTTATTCTCCAATGAGTTTGGAAGATCCTCTGGTGGACTAATCATGGTTGGTTTAAAAGGGACTGTTGGTTCTGCCTTCGTGCGTAGGAAAAGGAGATTAGGAAGCTATCTCTCACTGTTGTGTGTGTGTTTTTTTTTTAACCCCCTTCTTTCGGTTTATACAGTTAACCAATGAAAGGATGCCACGTAGATGGACTCAACCACCCTATTCTCCCTGTGTCAACCTACTTCTCCCCCTGTTTGTACTCCCCTCGTATTTTACTAATTTTTCTTTCAATTCCCCTTAACACGAATACTGTAAAACTTAAAAAGCATCACTTAAAACAATATAATGTATAAATTCAACGCTTAGAATGTACTAATCCAGCCGAGTTTTGTTGTAATTCATACCAAAACAAGAAAAATTTTTGGTTATTAGTAATTTGTGTGTGTGTTTTTTTTTTTTTTTTTTTTGAACAAGACAAAATGAAACGCACACCCAAATGAACAAGTTATTAAAACTAAAATCAATTTGTTTGTATTAATGTGAAATTCTTCATATAGCATACAGGGAGGAGATGTTTTCATCAACCAAAACATCTCGAAAGAACATGTCATTCATTACCAAAACCAGACTCATCAAGAGATGGGATGCTAATTAGATAGGAGACAAAGAGTCACTGGTGGATGGCAACATGAATGGAGGAGGGGTGTTGGCCATATTTTCCCTTATATTTAAACCAAGCAGTCGTAATTACGCATGGATATCATTTTAGTGTTGAAAACATGGCATTGAAATATCTTCGCCAGCTGACGAAGAAAGGAATATCTTACAGAATATGTTTCAATCAAGCGATTATCGCAAGGAAGCCTCGGCTTATAGATTTTCTTTTTTTCTTTTTCCCTTTTCACAGCGGTACGTCCTTAATTCATGACTTGCCTTTTGGGGGTTTTTTGCGAGTCATTGTAACAATATACCGTTGTCTAGAAAATTGACTGTGGCGCTTTCCGTCCAAAAACAAGAAAATTAAAGACGTCCTTGAAAAGAAAACATTTCGATACCATTCCTTGAATATAATCTATATTGATAGATAGATAAAAGGAAGAAATTTTGAGTTAGTCTAAATAAACATCATCAGATAATATTTTTAATTTATAATTATAAAATATTAACTTTATAATTTTTTTATTTTTTTATTTTTTTTTAAGAAATCTCAGGGGAATGTCCACCACCCTCGACTGACGCAGTACTAACACCATTGATGAAAATTTCGGAAGCCAATGTCAAGCACAGGTCCTTTTCTATCAGCAGCCAAAACCAATGTGGGCTAGGCAACCTAGACTAGGAAAGTTTAAAGCTACTTGAAGTCATGCACCAAACATATTGCCCCCACTGATTTAGACACGTCTAAGTTGATTTTCTAGTCACCTGTTTCTTTCGTTCTCCTTTTTTTTTTTTTTTTTTTTCCTTTTTCTTTGGTCCTCCATTAAGCAGTTGATTCAGTGAACCACACAGTAAAATTGTTTTCAAAGAAATATTAAGTTTTAGGTAAGCCGTCAACATTGAGTTTTTGTTCTCGTGCATCACATAGTAAAGTAGGTACCCTAATAAGTACCCTTTAACACCGTCAAAGCACCTTTTATCGATATCATGGTACTGCTTGAGCATGAACGTGATGCTTCGCTATAAGAATCGTTATGATTGAAAACCCACCAGCACCATGCCAGAAATTTTTGTAAATTACAGCTCCCTCCCCCCTTCCCTTCCCCTATACGACATTTGGGAGAAGCATTTCATCGACTGACATATGTCAATTCAGTAATTAAGGTAAGCAAAAGAAAGTGAGACGGAATCTGTGTCTTGCCTGGTTGAGCATATTTTCATAACTCTTGATGACCCTTTCGCTGGACAAAGATAAGAGTGAGAGAATATACATGTACATGGTACCACAAGAACAAAGTATCGGAGCAAGTGGCCATCTTTCTTTTGCTCAGCCATTCAATCAAAGGAATAATGGATCCACAGGCTCAAAGTAGTGCTAGTACACAATACTGGCCAATGCTAGGTCTCCAAATTCTGTCTTCCGTTGCCCTTCTTCAAACCATGGGCACGGGAATCTAAAGAAAGAGTGATTTGATTTTTTTTTTTTTCCCTCTACCCCCCAAGAGCTGGTGAAAACTGGAAAGCAACAAAAAGTTGATGAGTGGAACCAGAAAGTGAGGGAACGATGGGGAAAGGGAGAGAACTTTTATGTGTTTGGTATGGTTAAATGTTTGTGTCCCATTGGTAAACAGCGACGTGGAAGGAGAATCTGCACCGTTGGGGCATCTTGGGTCTATTTTTTTTTTATTATTATTATTATTTTTGAGAGCGACTTGCATGAGGTGAAATGTCCCAAGTTGACAATTTATGATCTCTAAGCAAACCCCTCTTGCTTGATTCGACTAATTCGCTGATTTCGATTGCCAAACTGACGTCGCAACCTTGAAGACAATTTTGAGATGTATGAGCGCACGTAAGAAAACATGTCAAAATCATTAGATTAGACAATTATATTTCACAGTAATTTAATTGAAAGTAAGGTTATGGTCAAGTAAATATACAATAAAAAAAATAATGCATAATTTTGCATACAACAAGCGTTTTTCTAAGTTAATTTAACAATTCAAAAAGTGTATTAAATGAGTGTTCTTGCATGCCATGAGCTTTTGTCTAATAGAATTGAGACTTTATTTACTATAAAAGTCTTGAGTTCGAATATGAGTTGAAGTTAATCGACAAAAAAAAAAAAAAAAAAACAATACTCAACTTGAAATCAAGAGATTCTTAACAGAGAATCTTACATGGTCGTTCTACAAGTAAAAGGCACGATCACTTGGGTTAGTTCAAAATGATTGCAGATCATTCTATATGCCATGGTGCCAAGACATATAATGACAAGGGCAGATGTAGACGTTCGAGTAATTGCTGCCCTGGTTTACAAGCTTGTAAAATAAGCATTTTCTCATTCTGATAAAATAATGCTTAATTATCTGCTTGAACCTAACGCGAGAAAGTTTTTCCCTTCCACTTGCATTGAGGTGGGCCATTCAAGAAACCACTGCGTTGGTTGAGAGGTCGCATTAGTCCATGACCATTGCCGAAGTGATTTTCTGCTTTGCAAAAATTCTTTAATTAAAGAATTACAAGCATGCAAAGTAATTTTCAACTTAGTTAGGTAGCTTAATCTGGAAATTAATGAACTTACTTCATTACGTGGTGCCTCAACATCAGCATTTATATAATCTTGTACCGTAATATTACTTTATATATTTTTTTTCTTAGTTTTACAAAATTTAATATCTAACATGAAGGGTTTGTGATAAGGAGAATGACAGCTTCCATTAAAATAGAAGATTTTATAATCAATAGTACTCAAAATCATGAAATGAAAATTATCATCATAATAATAATAATTGTATGAGCTATAAATTGTAAATGGTTTAGGGAGACATTGCAATCGATAAGATTTTTTTTTTTTAAAAAAAAAAAGAGAAAAGAAAAGAAAAAAAGAAGCACAGGTTGTGAGCAAAGAATGAAACTTGTCATTAAATGAAGTGTGCTATAACAATTGCAATAAAAAATAACAATATTCAAAAACAAACTTACATCAACTTTAATGATGGTTATAATTTAAATGATACCTCCATCTGTAAAACACCGTTTGTCAACAAGGCACCATAGCGTTACAGATATTTGACATTTTGATCAAAAGTAAAGAAAATGGGACGCATCCTATTACGTCAAATACATGAACTCATGGAGTTCACAAAGTACCTTACTTTGATTTTATCTAACTGATTAATCAATCCAATCCTAGGAGGCTTAGGAATTCGCCGGAAGTGAAAGGAACCGATTCTGAATGATCCCCTTTATCATTATTCCCGTTCACATTTGGATCTTCAGCTATATATATTTGCCAAAATGCAAAGAAAGTTGAAAGAGCAAAATGTCACCGGACCATTACCTTCTCCCCAAAAGACTAACCTATTGGGGTATGCAATGACCACGTTTATAAGATCTAAGAATCCCCTCTTGCTCGACAATGTGGGAGTTGGGTGGTGTGCACCCGTGACATTCTCCTACACCGAATTCATCGACGACCTCGTCGATATTCTTGGACACGCACCGACGTGGGTTCTCGGCATTCCGTGCCAAGTCGAGGGTCCCACGATGAACAGGGGTAGACTCTGATATCACTTGTCACGGGGTCATTATCTTCTCCCCAAAAGGCTAACTTATTGGGGTGTGCAATACCCACGTTTATAAGGCACAAGAATCCACTTTTACTCGACAACGTGAGAGTTAGGTGGTGTGTACTCATGACAAAAAGTTACCATCCCAGAATTAGAACCACTTGTGACAAAAACTGTTACATTCTGCATTGTTTTTAAGCATCACAGTTTGTTCTTGCTGTCATTACATGCATGAATCAAACCCAGTAATATGTTTATTGGCTTGTGCAGTTTTGATATTCAATCAGCCTGCTTTCTGCTAAAACCTAGATCGATCACCCAAGTCAAAGGTCTACTACATTGGAAGGCTCTTTATATCGGAGATGAGGGCGTCAACCACTTGTCGGCCTTTTATTTTGGCAATACTCTTCCCCGGCTCCGGCTATGGATTCGATCTACTGCCTCCTGAAAGCAACATGCACGCTTCTTCAGTCGGAGAATTCATATTTTCCAAAGTCAACTCTTTGACATCTATTGAAAACGCACTTCCTTTTAGCTACTATAGTCTCCCCTATTGCAAACCTCGTTTCAGAATCAAGAACAGAGCCCAGATGAACCTTGGGCAGCTCCGAATGGGAGACCATGTTCTTAACTCCCCCTAATATCAACGAGTCTATTTACCTTTGTACCACTCATCCACTGAGTGAGAATGAGGTAAAGCTTTTGAAACTGAGAACCCGCGATCTTTACCAAGTGAACATGATGTTGGATAATTTGCCTGTGATGAGATATGCTACGCACAGTGGAGTCAACATTCGGTGGACCGGGTTCCGAGTTGGGTGTCCGGTGATGAATGCTAACGACGATTACATTATCAACCACTTGAAATATAGGGTCTTGATTCGTGAAAAGTGATATTACATGGTCATCTCGTTGGGATGCTTATCCAAAGATGGGAGATGCTCGTGTCCTTTGGTTCTCAATTATATACTCATTCCTGACGATCTTTGCTCTGGCAGTTATTATTTCTGCTATGTCGTTAGGAACAGTGAGGAGGGATTTGACCTGCGATGATGACGAATTGGACATAAAATCTCATAAACAGATTGAGGCTTTTCCCAATTGGAAGCTTCTCGCGGGAGACGTGTTCAGAGAACCACATCTTGCAAAGCTTCTTTGTGTGATGGTTGGAAACGGGGCTCAGATTATTCTGATAGCTGTTGTCACCATAGTTCTTGCGGTCCTCGTTTGCCTGTCACCAGCCTCGCGGACAATCATGCTGACAGGAATGATAGACCTCCACCTTTTCTCAGGGCTCCCTGCAGGCTATGTCGCGGTCTATCTTTGGAGAACAATCGAGGGAAATTCCCCAGGTTGGAAGACAGTTTCTCTGTCAATTGCATGCTTCTTCCCTGGAATTGTGTTTATTGTCATGACAACACTGAATTTCATTATCCAAGGAAGAAACAACACTCGTGCGTTTTCCGTTTCCTTAGTACTTTTCTCCATCTGGTTCTGCGTGTCCATTCCGCTTACCCTCCTGGCAGGGTTCCTTGGAATGCGAGGGGAGAAGATACAGTGCACGTTACTAACCAGCGAGATTCCAAGGGGAAATTCCTGCTCGCAAGTATCCATCTTGGCTTCTCCTTCTCGGTGCTGGAGCCTTACCGTTTGAAACCCTCTTTATTGAATTGTTCTTCGTTCGTTAACTCTAGCATATGGCTTGGACGGTTCTGTGGTCCATACGGTTTCTTGACGATAGATCTTCTGCTACTGGATATTGTTTGTGCAGAGACATCAGTGATTGTCACTAAACGGAGGTCTTTCCGCAGAGAGGATTGGCAGTGGTGGTGGAAAGCATTCTTCTCTTCAGGTTTAGCTGCCCTTTATGTCATCCTGCACTTCGTCAATTTCTTGGTAATATAATCTAAAGGGCTTGAGCAGACCTGTAACTGCTACCCTCTACATGGGCTATTCACTGATCGTAGCAACTGTAATCGGAGGAGCAGTTGGGCAATGCACAGCCCATAAAAATGGACAGTGATGTCTGGGCTTTATATTCGGTGGGGCCTGCATCTCTGGCCCAACTTATTGATGGGCACGTCGGTGACATCAGCCCAAAACGCACGAAGACAAAGTCTCCCAGCCATTTTACGGTCCGGCCTTCCACCGATGACCATCATAGCAGAAAGACGAGGAAAATCACTGATAAAAAAAAAAAAAAAAGCGGGGGGTGGGGTGGGGTTGGAAATCAAAAGACGACGCTGTCCTCGTAAAACTGAAAAAGAGCGGAGAAAAAAAGGAGCATTGGTAATCAACTTAAAAATGAGTGTGCAAACCGCTGATAGTTATGGCAACTTTTTAATGTACCCATTTTTATGGATTTTCGTGTAATGATAAAAAAAAAAGCTCTCTTGTGAATAAGTTTATCTTGTCAAGTAAATTAATTTTCAGGATCAAAAGTTTTATTCATCTGCTTCCTCAAAATGAAACATGAAAATCACCCACAACCACAGTGGCCCTTTTTTTCACGTAAAGTCTATGTTCAAGATTCAATGCAAGACTTAGATATGGTCCCCTCCTAGGCCCCTTCTCCCATGAATCGATATTCACAGCTAAAACATTCCTTATACCACTTCAACCCCTCTCCCCCCGGTTTGGAATTCTTGTTTCAAGACAATTGCTTCCCCCAACGTGGAAAATTTTCAGTGTAAAATTATTCTTGTTTCAAGACAATTGCCTTTTTGGCAAGATGCAGAGCAAAAGGCAACCCTGTTAGGTGTTAAGGTTTCATGTGACACTTTGTCCATTTGTGCAGCACGCTTTAGCAACTGGCCGACAGGTAGGCATTCCCCTCTTTCTCATTACACAATTTCAGAGATTTATTTATTCTTCTTCCTACAAAGATTTTGTTCCCAACGATCCTCTTTCTCACCTAAAAATCCCTTTTACCAACCCACTTTTGACAATTTAACTAGATCTGTTTAGGGGTTGGGGGCACCCAGCTTGCTTGTTAGATAACATTTATTGCTGTGCCTTAATTAGGAGCAAAGTTGACTTCAGTGAATAAAGATGAACTAATTAGGAATGGGCTCTTCCTTTTGTAGAATGCAACAGATAAAACATATTCCATCGTTTTAGAACCTCAAAGCCTCTTCCTACGAGACCCTTCTTTCCAAATGTATAAATATGATTAGTAGAAAAGGTACGATCTAATTAATTGCCTAAGTTGAGTAAAAGGGACCAAAATACAACTGAAAGATGACTGGCATTGACAAAGATAAGAAAGAAGAGCAATCCCCCAAAAAAAAAAAAAAAAAAAAAAAAGACAACGGAAAGGCAGGAACCACTAGCCTGGTAACAATACATGATTATAATGGCACCAAAGCTTCCATTCAATTAGTATTCTTTTATTTGGACCCTTTAACAGATCAAAAAGCCCAATGATACTAAGCATATTGAGGGAGGTTCCAAGTATCCAGAGCATTTCGGCACTCAGAATGACTTCATGGAGTAAATTAAGAGTCAAAGATTACGCCACGCAGGCTGTAGAGCATCAAAAATGCTTCTACAATAGTATTAACAGCCTCGCCATCATTTAAAGCCGACCTCCGAGGCTGCATTGTAGTGGCTCGGATTGAGAGTGGGGGCTGGCATTTGAGGTGGGGGGGAGACATGTTGATGACCCACCATTTTTAAAGCAATATGAAGGAATCATTAGAGGCACACCAACCCATGAAGCAAAAAAAGAAAAGCATGAAATGAAATGAAATGAAATGGGATTTAATCTCCTCATGGATGGACCTTTCTAATTAACAAGCAGAAAACCCAAAAAGGAGACCAAAAATTGCCATCGAACAAAGTAAGAACTACACAAGCTTATTGTTGTAACTTTGTAAGAAGGGGAGGAAGAAGAAGAATACACAACCGTGGCCTTTTTCAACATAATAAGTTACAATTACAGCTAAATAGTGTTAGGAACAACAAGGACAAGAGGCTAGAAGCAACAGCGGCACGCACACGCAGCAGCTAATTAATTAGCACATTTGATTGGCTGGCCTGGCTAATTCACTCTATAACAACAACAATTACTTACAAATGGGCCGGCCATAAAAATTCTTTATCTTCATACCATTACTAGGCTATTTAATTTGGCTTTAACCAGAAAATCTAGCCCCCGTGTTGTTTATCACATATTTTTCTTTGGGTTTTATAAATTGGACCAACTTTTGGTTTTCAGTGGACATCTTAGCTCTCTCTCTCTCTCTCTCTCTCTCTCCCCCCTTAAAAAAAAGAATTTGCCGAAAATTTTTCGTTCTTTAATTTTCTTTTGCTTCATTGTCTTTCCAGGACGACTGTGTGTCTGATTAAAGGAAGAGGAATGCATTTTCTGACAACAGACATCTGAAAACAATTGGTTGTTTGAGTTCCATTGTTCCTGAAAGACAGAGAACGAAGAAAGATTTTTGTAAAAGAACCAAGGTTTTAACATCGAAACACCGGAAGGTTAAAGCCTACTATCACAGAGTTGCTTTTTCTTCTTTTCTGGATTGACCCAAGTCGGTCTTTTTGGTTAGTATTTCTTGCACAATCTTCCAATGAAGCTTTTCTGAAAATAGGGTCTTTGGGGTGCAGAGCGAAGCGCCAAAGGAAGAAGATTATTATATTATATAATACATATCCAGCATTGGGTTCTGGGCTTGTCTCTATAGTTTTATAAGTCTTTTTCTCATTGAAGTTGGAGGATCAGTGCCGCAGCTGTCAGCACATGGCTTCTCAAATATCCAGGCTCTGAGACTGTAAATCAGTTCGGGAAAACCTTGGGCTCTGGGCTTTTCAAGAGAATCAGCCGCAGAGAAAGAGCGCTCAATTGATGCTGCACAAGAAAAACCCCATTTTTTTAAGGAGCGAGCCCAACTTGGGAAGAGTGTCTGTGATGTTGGAAAGTGCCCAGCAATTCATCTCAAGCACAAGTCCAGTAATATAATAATAATAAAAAAGAAACCTTTTATGTAAATTACTAGCTTCTTGTTTGCAAGTTGCAAGCCACTTCAGGTAGCATCCACTCCTCAAAATGTTCAAGTACACTGCTTTGTCAATCTTCTTAATTTCTTAATGTTCATTGTTTCTTTGGTAACTTTCTACTTTTTGCAGTCTCCTCTTCTCTGATATGAGATCAATTGAGGAAGTTGAGCAAAGAAGGACAAAGAACAAGAGGGGATAAAATAATAACTCAACAAGGGGGCTTCTTGACTAAGTTGACCAACATAGTTAAGTCAAATGACTTCTCCTGTGTGTTTCTTTAGAAACCCTCTGTGTTGCATATCTGTCCTCGGTCCAGTGCTGGTGATAGCTAGTTTTCTGGGAAATGGGTTCTTATCCATCGTTCTCACCTCCACGGTACTGATTTTGTCTACTCTCATTGTCACACTCTCAAAGCAAAAACCAGTCCTGGCAAAGAAACCGGCTGAGGACAAGATTCTCAGGCCTGATCAGCAAAGTTCCGTTGATCACATTGAATATTTTGAATCAGTAGTACAAGTGCCTGAAGAGGTATCGAAAACAACAAAGAAGGGTCAGGTCGATGATTGCTTAGACGGGCCACCTCCTGCTTTTCTAACAGAAAGTGAGTTCCTTGGTCGCTCATCTACAAGTGAGGATTCAGAAGCGGACTGGCCTTTTCATGACAACATGTCTCACGGCAGGGATTGCTCCGATGGATCTATTTCCGACGAGGATAGTCTCATTGAAATTTCCCTTCCAAGCGGGCATTATCTTGGTCATAGTAACGAAGAAGAAGAAGAAGAAGAGCCCAAGTTCAATCTGCAGAAAAAAATGCCAGGCTTTGCAACAGGCACATTCCTCAAGCAGCAATATGGTCTGGTAGAGCTTTTGGCAGAATTCAATGAGATGAACGAGGAGGAAAACTTGATTGAGATTGACATTTCTATGGGCTCCATCAAGTGTCCGAGGTTTGAGATTGAAGCTTAAGTTTAGCTCTTGTCGAAGGACTATCACACCTGTTCTTAGGTTTTTTTTTTTTTCTGAAACCTTTGGGATTTGGGATGCAGAATTATAGGATATCAGAACTTCACATTGTATACTTCTGTTTATGCTTCGCTGTTTTTTTTTTTTTGGTGGTGTTGTGAACCGTGGAGCTCCTCCTAATCTCATCGTTCAATCCAGCACTTTGACAAACATTGGATACCCCGTTAAAGGGCCTGCTGTATGTTTAAAAAGTTTGGAGGCCATGTCCAATGGATGGAATTCCCACTGCCACTTCTTTTGTTTCTTTTTCTAACTCTATTGGTCAGGAGTCAGTCAAGAGCCGTCTTTTTAATTTGTTGACGATCTAACAATATCTTGCACTCCTAACATTATGCAGGACCTACGAGACCCATCAGGCCTAATATTGCAAGATTGTTTTCAATTGTTAAATGGATTGTGATGGGACGTTTCATATGATGCCAATAATATACATTTATTCTTCTTCTTCTTCTTCTTCTTCTTCTTCTTCTTCTTCTTCTTCTTCTTCTTCCTTTTTTAAAAAATAAATGTTTATAATAAATATCTCAATAAAATTACCTAACATTTGTATATTGTTGAATTCCAATAGTTTTTACTGTATTCAATCTCATTGTCAAAAAAACTTATTGAACAGGGTCGGCAGAGCCACGAGCTCACAAATATTCTCACAAATATTTCCTTTCATCCTCCAAGAAGGTCGATTGCGGGTTCAATTCTTTTGGGTTCAACCTCTGGCTTCAATATTTAAATTACAATGGCAATTGTTGAGAGGACAGCTTTAGCTACAGAACCAACTCCAAGCTGAAGTTGCCAGCAGCAATCTATCCCACCCAGTTCACCCATAACGATTCCTGACAGGCATCCTAGTTGGCCCATTTATCTTCAGCTTTTGCTTAGAGCCATCACCGATGCCCATATTGCTCTTGGGCCTACCAAAAACAACAAAGCCGCATGCTTCTCATATACTATCGCGTGGAATGCATTGGATTGGACACCGTGAAAAGTTCATATGTTAAAGGATTGAATTTAGGTATTTATTCGAAATATTAATTCAATTAATAATTTAATGTGTTAATTTTTACATTAATTTAAATTTATATTTTTACTATTTATTTATATAAATAAATGTAAAGTTGATCTAGATTTTGTCTTGACGTCTATTATTAACTTAACCAAGGGACATGCACTTAACCAGTTTATTTGTTAATTAATTATTTCATTTTAAGAGTCTCGTGATCCCATTTTTAATTAATTGAATTTACCTTATAGTCCGTTATTTTTAATTATTTGTATATAATAATGGCTTTTTTTTTTTTTTTTTTTGGGGTGGGGGGGGAACAAATTAAAAGACAAAAGAAGATAGAGAAAATTATCTTTCGTGCAACCAAATGTTGATGGTTCAAATTGCGCCACGTCGGCCCACACCAGATATCCGTGATCCAACGGTACCTCAAAAGCCAAGCCACTCTCGGCTGGCGCCAAGCCGCAGCCAGTCGTCTCAAGATTACAAAAAACGCAGACCGCCCCGAGTCTTTGCCAACAACAGTAGATTTATGGGGCCCACTTTCCATCCAGCCCCACCCCCAGAAATCCCTCACTCTTATCGACAACTAAACGGTATAGAATTTTCCACATGGCATCCCTGATGCCATATTAGCCCCCTTAATCCAACGGATCCTAACAATCTCTCCCCTCCCCCTCCTCGCCGGCCTCCCTCCATTCTCCCTTTCCTCCCAACTTACCGGCAAACTCTTCCGTTTTCCCCATTTGTCCTTCCCCTCTTATCTGCTATCCCCTACTTCCCAACAAAAATCCTCACATTTTGGATCTTCATTTTCTTTAAAAATATATATATATATTTAATGGCGGATTCGGACAATGAATCAGGAGGACACAACAACGCTAACAGCGAGCTGTCGGCACGCGAACAGGACAGGTTCTTGCCTATCGCCAACGTTAGCCGCATAATGAAGAAAGCGCTTCCGGCCAACGCGAAAATCTCGAAAGACGCCAAGGAGACAGTCCAGGAGTGCGTGTCGGAGTTCATCAGCTTTGTCACCGGCGAGGCCTCCGACAAGTGCGCGGGCGAGAAGCGGAAGACGATCAACGGCGACGACCTTCTTTGGGCCATGACTACCCTGGGGTTCGAGGATTATGTGGAACCCCTCAAGGTTTACTTGCAGAAGTACAGGGAGATGGAGGGAGAGAAGAGCTCCGTGGGAAGGCAGGGAGAGAAGGATGCTAGTGGAGGCGGTGAAGCCGCCGCTAGTGGTGGTGGTTCCGGTGGCGGGGTTAGCTCCGGGGGAGGAGGGTTTAACGCTGCTCCTGCTCAGGGGATGTATGGCGGGATGATGATGATGGGGCATCATCAAGGGCACATGTACGGCTCTGGTGGGGTTCATCATATAGGGAAAGGTGGCTCTGGTAATTCAAGATAGGATCTTGTGGGGGTGTTTTTTTTTTTTTTTCCTCCTCTTTCTAGTGTTGCTATTTTTATTAATTAACCAGCATTAACTTTGTTAGGTCTTCTTTATTTTAGGGTTTTGTTTCGGGGCACTGAAGGATATTATCATATGTGTAATTATTGGAGGAATGTAGGGATGGATCAATGTTTTGTATTGTATTACAAACTACAACTTATATAACCATCTAATGATAGATTAATTACCGGAGAGTGCTAAATTGAGGGAGGAGAAATCCGAAAACGTGGATAATTATGTATGGCTTTCCCATGTAATGAGAGAGGTTGTCTCTTGCCCTTCTCCTCTTCTTCTTCTTTTTCTTGTTGCTGTTGTTTGAATGAGAAAGGGCTTTAGTTGTTTCCGTGCTTTCAAAGTTCCACCAAAAAAAGTTGGTTGAAACTGTCTTTGCATTCCCTCTGTGCGAGTTGGGGATTTTAGGACTTTGTACTCTGACATATCACAAAGAGAAAAAAAAAAAAAAGGGGGGGGGTTGTCTTTGGTTGGACGTACTCTTTTTCAGGAAAGGATACAGGGAGGCCGATGTTATTTGCTAAACTCCTGAGCTTGCCAATTGTCACTTCTCTGCATGTTTAGACTTAGTGTCTTGTTTCCGAACGGAGACACCTTTTCCTGGTTTTTCAGACAGCGTACTTGCCATAGTAGCCCCATTTTGAGGTTGTGTTTGCTGTTTGGAGGTCTCATCTTTGTGATGACCGGGACTTTACGTATTTTGACTGCTGGGCAGAAATGGCGTAAGACAAAGGGGGCAGAACTGGTCGGCTTTGAAAACTAGACGTCTATACCTATGTGGGTATTAAATGTGTGAAAATAATTATTACATAAGTAACATTAAATGTTATAAGTTTTTTTTTTATTATTATTATTATAGTTTTTCTCATTATTAAACTGAAAAAAGAGAGTCGTCACTGACGACTGACTGACGACAAGGTGCACGGGCCTGGGAGCCGAAATGTAATTCATTTTAAAATGAGAGATACGAGTTTGGTTCCCAATTTATCACAACCTATATATACCAAAAAAAAAAATCCCATCATTAAATTAAGGGAAATAAATATAATTATAATCTTTCTCGCTTAGTGATTAAATAAGCAAGTTATGTATAAAAAAAATCAGTAAGAAACAAAAGCCAACAAATTAAATAAAAAAAGGAGAAATTAAGAGAGAGAGAGAGAGAGAGAGAGAGAGAGAGAGAGAGATAGCTGTCTCTTATACACATCAGGATGTGTATAAGAGCCAAGCACGGGCCTGGGAGCCGAAATGTAATTCATTTTAAAATGAGAGATACGAGTTTGGTTCCAAATTTATCACAACCTATATATACCGAAAAAAAAAATCCGATCATTAAAGTAAGGGAAATAAATATAATTAGAATCTTTCTCGCTTAGAGAAAAAATAAGCAAGTTATGTATAAAAAAAAACAGTAAGAAACAAAAGCCAACAAAAAAAAAAAAGAAAACAAAAAAAAAAAGAAACAAAAACAAAAAAAAAAGAAAGAAAAAAAAGAAAAAAAGAGAGAGAGAGAGAGAGAGAGAGAGAGAGAGAGAGAGATAGAGCCCATTGATGTAGCGAATGGAAAACAGACAATTACAACGGCGACAAAAATACAGGCTGGAACCAAATATTGCTAATGGTGTAAGACCGTAAGCAAAATAGATTGAAAAGAAAAGGACCGCAAAACAAAAAAAAAAAGAAAGAAAAAGAAAATAATAAATGAAAAGAATATCCGGACCGTCAAATTATTGGAACTAGACTATGATGGAATCGTCGGTGGGGGTATCCGCTGAAGTGTCACCACCAAATCATCGCTGTTCACTTGGTCCCACCTGATCCGTCGTCCAACTTTGGTGCTGGTTTGGTTCTCTTGTTCTAGTACGTTGCCACCGACACGTGTGGCTCCCACAGCGTAACCCCTCCTCATAATCATCAAGGATATATATATATAAATAACATGAAGTGAACTTGGTAAAATGTAGGAGAAATAGCCAAATCATCAGAAGTGTGTGTTTTAGTTTCTGAAATTTTAGTTGTTCAGTCGATACTTGTACGCAAGATTGTTCCAGCTAGTTTTTTTTTTTTAAAAAAAAAAGAAAAAAATAAATAAATAATTTTTATATTATTGTTTGAAAGAAATTAATGATAAAACTCAATTAGTTATAATGTATAAATTAATGAATTATACTAAATAATTTTCTTTATTTTATTAATTTCAAACACTACATTAAATACATTAATAATGTAAAAATTAATTTATATTTATAATTCTAATAATATATTTTTTAATTATTCATACATTCAAATTTTTTTGTAGATTATATTACATTTAATTTCAATTTAATATTAAAATCATACCAAATGTAACTCAGCTATTTAATTTCTCTTTGAATATTAAAGTTTAGTCTTCCACTAAGCTGTGTTAACTTCAATAATCAAAACCCATTCGAATAGTGCCTTCGCTCATACATATATCTATCTATATATCGTAAGTTTGAAAAGGAACAACGAAAATATTGTAGAAGTTGTATTGCTGGATATTGGGGCTAATCGGAGGACACAGAAAACTTCAATCATTGAACTTGTGTTTATTTGTTGAGTCTCTTAGACTTTTCTTCTCTGAGTGTCCAAAGAGAAAGAAGAAGGTCTTCCTCTGCTGCTTTTGATTCCTGACGTGAGGGAGTATGCATGGAAAAAAGGCCACTGTCTGGCTGCCATTTTTTTCTCCTCAAGTATATGAGTAGTTGGGAGCATCTCTAACTCTCTCTCTCTCTCTCTCTCTCTCTCTATATATATATATATATATATATAGCCTATAACATATTGCAATAAGCAAACAAAAGGTAGCAGCTGATGTTTATTGTGTTTGGTATAATTATGGTTACTGTTAAAATATAAAATTTTAAAATTATTAATAATATTATTATTATTATTATGAGACTTATATAGGGTGAAATATATATTTAATTTTAACATTTTTGACGAGCACGAATAAATATTTCGAATCATTGAACGGGGACCGATGCTTCTATTAAAATTTTTTATTGCTCAATCAGGAAGAACATCGGTACAAATCGCAGTGGCACCAAAGGAGTAGAGTCACGGTCAGTAACGGCATCAAATGGCTGTGCTAAAGATTAAAATTGATCTTAACACGGCGGGGCCGTCATAAGATGGGGCCCACACCCCACCTAATTTCAATCTGGCATTTGCAAAGCATCCGGCCCAAAAATTCCACACCCACTAGACAATGATCACCTATCACATCTTTTTAAACCGTACACACACTGTCACAGATTGACAGACACTGACCATTGTGCCCACTTCGTCTCTTCGCTCCACTACCAAAGATCCTCTTTTGCCCTGCCATCCGCCGGAGAAATGCCACACGCGCCACCTCTCACCGCCACTCTCGCACTGGCTCTCTCATTCCTCTTCCTCACCTCCACCAACGCCCACAACATCACCCACTTACTCGCCAAACACCCTGAATTCTCAACCTTCAACCGCTACCTCACCGTCACCCACCTCGCCGCAGAAATCAACCGCCGCCAAACCATCACCGTCCTAGCCCTCAACAATGCCGCCATGTCTTCATTGTTATCCAAGAATCTCTCCGTCTACACCGTCAAAAACGTCCTCTCTCTCCACGTCCTCGTCGATTACTTTGGGACCAAGAAGCTTCACCAGATAACTAAAGGCAGCACATTGACGTCCTCCATGTTCCAAGCCACCGGTGCTGCCTCCGGCACGTCCGGTTACGTCAATATCACCGACACCAAGGGTGGCAAAGTGGCTTTCGGCGCAGAAGACAACGGCGGGAAGCTTAATTCTTTCTATGTCAAATCTCTAGTGGAGATTCCTTATAACATATCCGTGGTGCAAATCAGCCAGGTTCGTGAATTCATTAAACTGCTTCTGTTCAGATTATGTTCTGTCTTTTCGTCTTGTCTTTTCTATTTTTAATGCTTCTCAAGTCTGGCGGTTCAAAAAAAAAAGGAAAAAAAAACCCTTAAAGTTTGTGTTGTTTGGAATTATATTACTGAAAAATATTCTGTCACAAGGAGGGAGAATTGGATACAAAAGAAAATATGATTTAATTATAATTATTAATTTCAGTTTTTTTTTCATCTTTTTTATAGACTATAATTAATGATTATTATTGATTTTTTCCACTTGATTTTCTTGTAAAAGAAAATGATTAAGTTATAAAATTTTGTGTAACAATAAATGAAGACAGATTGATAAATATAGAAATATACGCATTTATATTACACTGTTATTTTAACAATTCGTTTCACGTATAAAAAAAATAAAAAATGTAGTAATAACAGTTTTTTCTATATATATATATATATATATATATTTTTTTTTTCAAAATGTTGGGTGCAAAATAATAATAATAAATATTGGCAATTAATGATGTCGTGACTATATATTGCATGAACAGGCTCTGAATTCGGCGGAAGCCGAGGCACCATCGGCGGCACCGTCACTCAATCTGACGGTGATTATGTCAAAGAAGGGCTGCAAGGCTTTCTCTGATCTGTTGATGGCTACGGGGGCCCAGAGCACGTTCGAGAAGAATGTTGAAGGAGGATTAACGGTGTTCTGCCCGCCAGACACCGTACTAAAAGGTTTCATGCCCAAGTACAAGAACTTGGCGGAACTTCAGAAGTTGTCGTTGATTTTATTTCACGGCATCCCGGTGTACGAGCCCATCCAAATGCTGAAGTCCAATAACGGTCTCATGAACACGCTGGCAACGGATGGAGCCAAGAAGTTTGACTTCAAGGTCCAAACTGACGGAGAAGACGTGACGTTGGAGACCAAGGTCAATACGGCCAAGATAACGGGGACCGTCAAGGATGAGGAGCCGTTAGTGGTGTACACGATTGATAAGGTTCTGCTGCCTAGAGAGTTGTTCAAGGCTTCCAATGAGAAGGCGGCCGATGCGCCGGAGGCCTACGCACCGGCGGACCAATATCCGGTTGACCAGACGGCCGACAGCAAAAATGGTGGGGTTAGCAGAATGGACGGTGGGAAATTAATCATGGCTACGTGGAGTCTGTGTCTGGGAGGATTGATTGCTTCTTTGATTTGATTATTGTGTAAAATAAATTTGATTGAGGCCAATGCGTGTATATATATATATATATATCTATTGTAAAATATTTGTTTTAAAAAAATAAAATAAATAATGGGTCCCACTTGATTGAAATGTCTTTTCCTTTGTCCATTTGATTTCACTTTTTTGTGAACTTATGTTGATCAAGATTGTTTGGCTTTCTTTCGATTTTTTTTCAATCTTTTTTAGAGTCAGTTCACTTAGTAGGAAGGAGGGTTTTTAATTACAAGTGAAGTTTAAAATTTAAAGTTTGAATCTCACATTAAAATTAAAATTAAAATTTTATTAAATTATGTCTAGTGATTATTTAGAATTTAAATTTAATTGATTTCAAAAACTCAACGAGATAATTTAATTTATATAAATTGTGTAATTTTTTTTTTAAATTTATAACGGTTAATTGTGTTGAGACACCTACTAATTATTTCTAATGAATGCACGAAGGAAACAAACAAGTGAAAATGCAAATAAACCCAATTAGAATTTACAGTAGAAGAAAATAAAGACACATATAAGGCCATTTGTTTCGGCTAACCAATATTAAGGATCCCTTTATTAGCTTAATCCAAAATTTCGATTTTTTTTTCTTTTTTTTTGGAGGGGTTGGAGTAAACAAAGATTATTTATAATCCTTCTTTTTAAAATGATTTTCCTCAACTGATATCTATGTTCTGCAGGAAGAAGAAGGTGATGTGTGTGTGTGTGTGTGTTGTGTGTGATACAGAAGATGCTTTGACAAGATTCTTGACCGTATCATCCACGAGCCTGAAGCTGTCTCTTATACACATCTAGATGTGTATAAGAGACAGGTGTGTGTGTGTGTGTGTGTTGTGTGTGATACAGAAGATGCTTTGACAAGATTCTTGACCGTATCATCCACGAGCCTGAAGAAAGAAAATATGCAACTCTAGAATGATCAATCCAATCACCACAACCAACTTGATGTGCTTCTAGATCTCCAGGAGTCCAATCAGGCCTGAGGCGCATCTCACAACCTACCAGATCAAAATACTTTAAAGCAAATACAGTACCTTGGTCTTGACTTCAAATCTAAGCTTATGAAGTGAACTGTTTCTTTTTCCTGAGATTATGTTATAACTGGGATGAGTGCTACCTATTTGTTAACCATGACTCTCGTTCAATTATTTCAGGACATAACAGCATAAAAAATGACATGGGCAATGTCGGAGTTGGTCAAGAACCCGGAAACTATGGAGAAAGAGCGCGACAAGCTTTCTAAGGAAAGAGAAAATGGAAGAGCTAGAAATCCAAGGTCTATACATTACTTGAAATCATTCATCAAAGAAAATATACTTCTGCATCCGGCTATTACCATAACAGGCAGAAAACCAAGGAAAAAATGTGAGATTAGTGGGTACCAAATTCCAATGACAACAGCAGTTCACATCAACATATTGGGATTGGCCAGAGATCCAGATATCTGGACCGAACCTGAATCCTTTAAACCGGAGAGGTTCAAAGATTCTCCGGTTGACAATAGAGGGGCAAACTTTGAAATGATACCATTTGGAAGAGGTAGAAGGATTTGCCCTGGAATATCATTTGCTATCCCAAGCATAGAACTTGCACTTGCCCACATGCTCTACTACTCTGACCGGAAACTTCTCAACCGGAGCAGACCTGAAGAGCTCAACATGGGCGAGCCTTATGGAATAACTGTTAGAAGGAAGCACGATTTGTGCTTGATTGCCACCGTTCGGTTTCCGTTTGGCAACCGTGATATTAGGAACAATTAAGCCTGACCCATAATATGAGTTGGGGTTGGCGTTTCTGTCAGATCCAGCAATAAACCAGGAAGAAGAAATTGGACCATAAAATCTACAACTAGTTTAATATGTACATACCTCTCCTCCTGTCCATGTCATACAATAAATTGAAAATCTTGTTTGGGTTACCGTTCAATGATCCCATTCACATGTTTTTCCTCCAGGCACTGAAACAGATTACTTACTCAACTGTAAACAAACAATGCACGAGTACCATCCAGTTTCATAATTGGAAACTTTTATACATCACTCACAAACATTTTGCACAAAAAGCGGAAATAATAATGATAAAAAAAAGCACTCACAAACATCATTACTTCATCGTCCAAAAGCCCACATCTTAGCTAATAACCAACGGCGTCCAGGCAAGGAGTTAAAAAGAAGATATCATCAAGCCGGTCATTAGTAGGAGAGTTGCCACCATACAGCAAGAGCCCCTGCTCACCATTCAGGCAACCTGCAGCAAAAGCGCACCATCCACGGGGCCCAGGATGGTTGTCCGAACCCGGACCATCATCCAGCCTCTTCCAAATCAAAGTCTCGGTGTCCAATGCATAGGCCTCACTGGTAAATTTCCCAGCACCGAGGTGGCCCAGGTCACTGGGGTCTACCTCCCCACCGTATATGATTATGTATTTTCCAATCCCTAGCGTAGAAAATACGCTTCGCGCTGTTGGATTTTCACCATTTGTCTCCACCTGGACCCACGTCTCTTGGGCCGGATCGAAGCAATGGACATCATCCATCTCCACTCCAGAGAAACCGTAGACAGCCCATATCTTTCCTTGAACCACGGCGAGCCCAGGTCCACCTCTTCCCTTCAAGCTGTACCCTGGTGTGGCATGTTTGATCCACTTTTGTTCAACCACGTCATAGGCCCATAGATCGTTAAGCCGGCCGGCGACGCCACACCCACCAAAGATGTACACGTGTCGATCATCCGATGTAGTTGAATGGTAGCTCCGGTGAGCAGGGCCATCATCACCACTTGACAGGAGAGTCCATTCATTTGTACTCGTATTGAAAGAATAGAGCTCGTTAAGTTCCTTACGAGCAGCATCCCGACCACCAAACACATAGATTGTCTGACCGACGGCAGCCATTGTGACGCCAACACGCGGAGGAGGGACATCTCCGGTGACATCCGCCACGGACCACGTTGAGGTTTCAACGTCAAACTCATGAAGCTTGTTGTCGACAGGCTCACGCGGCGTGAACTCGCCGCCAAAGGCGTAGGCCTTGTGTCCAACCAAAGCTATGGCATGTGAGCTTCTTGCTCCAGGCCCATTTCCCTTCTGGTCAAGCTGATTCAAAATAACATACACAAACAACCGAAGTCTCAGTTAGAACCGGGCCTACCACTGCCGTAAGCCCTTCAAATTGACTAAAGAACTATAAAAACTGAAGCATGGTTTTTCTTCCTGCACGGATTGGGTCTTAAAAGATGGCTTCTTTTCCTACCCCAGAAATTAAAAAGATAGATTCTTTTCCTTAGAGGAAGTTTATTTATTTTATTTTTCGAAAAAAAGAAACTGTCTATGTGCTAACTGGAATTCTGGAATCCACAGATAATACTTTCCAGAATATCGAATAAAGAAGAAAGAAAAAACAATAGATGGATGAAGTCAAATAAATGGCAGCAAGAGTTTCAACTTCCAATGAGACCAAGTAAAGCCTAAAGAACTCTTCCAACAGAACCAAGGAAAAGAATCAAGAAAACAGAAAGTCACCGAGAAAGTCCCACCAAATAGAAGAGAACGTTGTCCATGTTAATTGTTTAATAAACGGATCCAGAAAGCACTAACCAAAGAGAAAGGAAAGTGAACAGACCTTGACCCATTTGCCCTGCAATGGAGACATCTCCTGTCTCACTTGATCTAGAATTTGACCCAACGACAAGTCACTTCCGAGCCTCAACTCTCCTGGGTCATCTCACCTGTCAAATTGCATTTAAGCCCGTCCAGTTCAAATGCCCCCAGTTTTGATCTCCCCCCTCCTGTTTTCCTGACAGGTGAACAACTTAGTCATATCATTTGTGTTAAAATACTTTCCCATAATAATTATTGCATAAGATATGCTATTCAATTAATTCATACGTCAACTTATTTTAAATTTTTAAATTAAAATATATAAATATATATTAAAAATATAAATAAATTTTAATATCTTTAATTTTTAATTATATATTGAAATATAAGCACCGATCCCATCAATCACTTTTTGGTTACTTGAGCAAATAACGTGGCACGAGGAGTGCCGTTGCTGCTGCTCACATCTTACTTTTGGAAGCCAATGGTCAGGTTCCCATCCGGATTGAGTTGGCTGCTTACTTAAAACGAAGTGATAATATACTCTACACAAAATAACTTATCAACAACGGAGGAGGTGAAAAGGACGTGCGACCACACAAGGAGATAAAAGCCAAAACGAAAGCAGGCAATAGGAGGCTCACCTTTTTCCGGACAGACCCACACGAGGACGAGTTCATTACAGGAATAACTACATGCAAAATACTAACATCTTCGTAAGAAAAAACGATTAACCAATGTTTAACGACGTTCATCAATCGTCACCCTTTCAGCGAACAGCTAAAAAGTCGTGAAAGCATGCTGTATAAAATGGAGAACAACGGCAGTTCCTTTATGAATTCGTACTTAGAACAGGATTCATGTAGCTGAATCTTATTATTAAGTTTGAAATTAAGACTTTATTGTTGTTGTACTAAAAACAGGATTCTAGTAAGTGGTACTGATCTGAACCACGATACAGGCACATGTTGTAAAGCCAAAAGAGGGAAAAGAAAGTGACAATATGACATAACAGCTTATAGCTTGCTAAAATCCCCACGGTTAAAGTACAAGTAGGTTTGTTTTCCGGAAGCTGTGGCCGCAGTAGCCGCAGAAAACCCAGTATAGTTCCTCTTTGAACTGGCCTTGCATATTTGAGCAATATATTTGAAGAGCTGGTGTTTTTTATTGTAAGGTTGGTCAACATAGTCTCCAATCGGCATCCACTGAGACAAACAAAAAGGAAAGAAAGATTAAAAAAGAAAGCAGACTGTGCTGTCTGATTCCTTCTCTGAGGGAAGTAATCACAATTAATTAAAAGCAAACATTTCTATCTCTTGCATGGTCCTGCAGGTCCATTTATTCAGGATTTGTTCCAATGTCAAAAGGCCCCGACCATATGTCCCAGCAAGTATGGATTTTATTGAACCATGCACTGTTAAGGTTCGTTTTGATTTGGTCAAGGAATCGATGATAGTGTCATGACCTGTTTATAGTTTATGCAGGTAAAACATATACCTGTGCTGCCTCGATTTCTGAATCTTGCTTCTCGATTTCAAAGGAGAGCGGTCGTAGCTGACATACAAAAAATAAATCCGATTTTCCAAAAAATGATCGGTGGCTCTGCCTGCATGTATTAATTAATAATCTAATTATGCATAAATCAGAGTTAAAAAGGAAGAGAACAGAAAGAATGCTATAATAAAAACGAGTGAAGTGTTGCAGTGGCACCTTAGATCGACATGATCTATATCTAACACTAAGTTGCAAGGAAAATTAGCCACATATCATGTTCGACACCAATATCATACACTGATAAATGGTACACAGGTATCGTTCACTGCTAATATGACGAGAACTTATTACCTGAATGCTAGAATTTCGGCAAACTCTGCCTCAATCTGGCAAGATAAAAGGTCAAAGAACTCAGAATCACAGTGGCATGCAAGAAGATAAAATAAAACAAAAAAAAAGACTTGAAGTCCATTCCTTTCAAGTCTATGTCAATTTGTAACTTACTCCTGTTTCTTCTTTTACTTCTCGAATTGCGGCTGTTAAAATGTCCTCGCCCTATGCACATGCAAATTTTAATTAATGATGGAAAATATTGTGGACAGAATTTCTATTAGAGCATTCCCAGCATGCTCACCTCATCAACTACACCGGTGGGCAATTTCCATACTCCTGTACCCTTAAAGACACCGGAATTCTCCTTAACTACAAGAACCTGCAAACAGAAAAGGTTTTGACATGGTGAGTCAAAGCCACTAAGCCACAATGTCACACAAATTACAACTAATTTAAAGACTCTGTTGGTTTCATGCTAAACAAAATAGCACAATGTCTACGCAAATATAATCCAATGCTGTTTATAGGAGACAGGCATCAGATCATTGGCACAAAAAGATTAAAAAGGACTCGGAATTGAATGAAAAGAAACATCAAATACCTCGCCTTTATCATTTGTCACAAATGCTCCAATACCCACTCTATGAGAAGCATAGATAGGAAGAGTCACAGGAGTATTAGGTAACCACCGTACCAACATCAAGTAATCTGATTCAGCGTGATGATACCGAAATCCTTCCTGCACAATAACACATGTAAGGGCGCAGTGCAGAAGATATTTGTCAGGGTCAACAGTGCAACGTCTCGCGTTAGAATGCATATTTACCCGAACTGCTGGCTCAACTAGATTGGCAAGTTCAATTGGCAATTTGATCCAAATAGCCGTCTTGCCCTGATGAAAACATTTGACAATATGTAGTACTGTTTCTCAATTTACAAGTGGGGGAAGGATATATACGTGCACGTAATTAAGGAGTTACCTGCTGCCTCCATTTTGACATGGAGGCTCTAAGTAAAGGAATGAACAAGCTAGAGTCCATAGGCTCCTTCATATCTACAGTAATTCCTTCATATGAATCTTCGACTGCTTTAAATAATTCAACATGTTCGATTCCATTTACAGGTACCATCTGCTCGTTTACCCGCAATGAACTTTTGGACGACGACATGCTCCTAATCAAGCAAGGAGTCCTTGTGCTGCAACCTGAAAGAAAATTAAGAAATAATCCTGCATTCATTTCCACAAACACCAAGGATAATTCACTATATACAAGCCTTGGACTTGAAAAAACATATCACAAAAGATTTTCCCTCTTGATTTCGTAACACTTTTAAGCCACTACACGATAAAATAAGGCTTATTCAAAACAGTGCTCGTATGGAGCAGATGAAGTACTCGAGAAATTTCCAACAAAAGGCCAAATGGGTGTCAAAAGCAATCACCTTCATAAACACCAAGCCTAGAAAATAACGAAATGCCAACAAGAGTCCCTGAAGGGGCTGGAAAACAAGACGGCGCAGCAGAAAAGCTGTTTTTTGCGAGACAAAATAAGAACAGCTGTTTTGTTCCGAATCTATGCGTCGCAAAGTCCAGTACCGGAAGTCTCCGCATTCGTCGTTGCAGACAAAAGACAGGAATATTAAACTAATGATGATAAATAAATAAAATAAAATAATTAAATTGGAACCATGAATGGGTCCTCGGAGTCGAATTCCAAATTTCAAAGAAATCTCCGTCAGGTTGGTCAAAATCAACGGGCGATGGGCTCTTCTTCCAGTTATCTTCTGTCTTGAGCTCTGTTTGAGGAATCAGTTTCTATTATCTCTTCAGGATGATCAAACTCCAATAATCTTTTCGAAATAATTGATAAATAATTTTGATATAATTTTATTATTTATTATTATTAAAAAGGTAGGTATATATATATATAATAAAATAAATATTTATTTATTTATTTTTATAAAAATAATAAATTAAAAAATTTTATACAATAACAATAATTTTCTAATTAAAATCATCCGATCGTTTCGCCGGGATCGAGGGTCACAAATGAGAACACGGTGGCGCCGAGACGAGCTGGAATAAGGAACAAGCCTAGAGCAGTTTTCGTGGATTGAGAAATCTCAGGCGACGACCAGTCGTTTGGTCGACACGAGCTACGAGAGATCTCGGGAGATGGACGTGTCGGTTGTAACCTGGAGAACCGACCTGTCGGTTATCCGAGATTCCTCTCGTTTATTATTATTATTTATTTTCTTTTCTCTCTCTCTCTCTCTCTCTCTCTCTATCTCTATATCCTCCGGGTGGGCCTCTAACCTCTTTGAGCTTTTAAGAACCAATAAAAAGGTCAACGGAGTTTATATAAGTGTAGCCGATACATTTTGCAATGATTTAGTGTTCTAATTATAACTAATGAATAAAATTAAATAACATAAATTTATTTATTTATTAATTATTATTATTATTATTATTATTATTTATTGTTGAAGAAATCAAGAACAGGAGTTCTGTTGTATAAATTCATACATGTTTTTAAGCAGGAATTTTCATCTATCACAAATTACACATACTTGTTGATGGGGGGATGACCCTTCTTCGAAACACCGCCACAATATTCAAATAATCAAACAGGAATGACAAGAAAGAAAGAAAGAAAGAAGAAGAAGAAGAAGAAAAGGACAGCTCAAGGAACCAGCAAAGACGACAGAGTTCGATGACAAGACATACTTAGAAACAGAAATAATGCAAGCTCCGGGGTAAATAAGTTGACGCACGTATATATTTTACCTTTTGAAAACGAGGAAGAGGGTATATATGTGACGGGTAGGAAGAAGGAAACGCCTCTACTTTTTGCATAGCAAGACGATGCTGGTGGAGCGGGCTTACTTGTATATTTATAGATAACAAGAAAGATATAGAGATGATGCTGGAGAACAACCTTTTGTCCTGAAAATTCAAAAACCTCGAAAAATGCCAGGAACGCAGGCGTTGCATCCACTTTTGACATTTTCATTAACATCTTTCATACTTTTCTTCCATCTCACTTCTTAATTAATTAAATTATGTTAAACGGAAAATTCCAAACTAACCCCATAATTCTATATATATATATAATTATGGTACAGGTTTAGAAGTCAAAAGGTATTCAAGGACAATTGATACTGCGAAGAAAAGTATCAAAGATCTTAATCATGTCCATATTGGCAGCATTCCGATCCTCTTTGGATGGAGGAGGCCCAACGGGCCCTTGGCTTTGATCAGAAAGTGAATGCTGGTTCACATCCAATGACCCATAATTAATTTAATTTTTCTTTTTGAAGGAAGAAGAAAAAAAGAAAAAAATAATAATGTAAATGGTAAGACTCTTGCAAAGTCTTCTGCCAAGTCTTCACTCGCCTATTCAACTCATTGGAATAAGACCAACTGCGTTGCCTGTGCATTTCCTTCCACTTTCTTCTCAGTTGCCAAGCAACGGAGGAGGAGGAAACTTAGACACAAAATCATGTAGAGAAGCGGAGGGGAAGAAAGAACTTTGGAAGTGAAAATGGCAGACGGTGCTGTGAACTTCTTACTTGATAAACTTACAACCTTCCTTTTGCAAAACGCATCATTGCTAGGTGATGCTCGCGGTGAGGTGGAAGAAGTCCAGCTTGAGTTAGAGAGCATGAGAGCGTTTATAAGAGATGCAGAACGAAGAAAGGGTATGAGTGATTCTGTAGAAACATGGGTGAGGCAGGTGAGAGAAGTTGCATATGAAGTTGAGGATATAATTGATGAGTTCGTGCATCAAAAACACAAGGAAAGGCTGAAGAACGGTTTCAAGGGCATTGTGCAAGGTGTGGTCAACTTCCCCAAAAACATTTTTGCAAGGCATCGAATTCGTTCAAACCTGCAAAAGATCAAAGCTAAGGTACACGAGGTGTCAGAGAGAAGCAAGAGATATGGTTTTGATCAGCTCGATGAGGGGAGGATTAGAAGTGCAGCTGCTGCTGATACATGGCAGCACTATGGAGACACATCATCCTTTGTCGATGAGGAAGAGATAGTGGGCATGGAAGAGAACAGAGAACAGTTGCTAGGATGGTTGACAGAGGATGAACCACGTCGGACCATTGTTTCAATTGTGGGAATGGGCGGTCTCGGTAAGACTACCCTGGTGACAAGTGTCTACAAGAATCCAATAATCAAGAGATGTTTTGATTGTTGGGCGTGGATATCTGTGTCTCAAGCATATGGGATTGGTGAGCTGCTAAGAAACATGATCAAAGATCTTCTTGGGGCAACCCAAGTGCCGATTCCAAACGCTCTGGGATCAATGAATTACAGGCAACTTTTGTGCATGCTTCACGATTACTTGCATGAGAAGAGGTACGTTATTGTTTTGGATGATGTATGGAGCATAGAATTGTGGAGTAGAATACGAGGTGCATTTCCCAATAATAGACATAGAAGTAGAATTATACTCACAACTAGAAATGATAATGTAGCTGCCTCTGTTGGAATTGGAAACCATGTCCATCGCCTTGAGCCTCTCGGCGAGAAAGATGCTTGGACCCTCTTCTGCAAAAAGGCATTCTGGAATGATCCAAATCGTTGCTGTCCCACACAACTCCAGCTTCTGGCTGAGGCTATCTTGAAGAAATGTCAAGGCTTACCACTTGCTATAGTGGCAATTGGTGGTCTCATGTGTTCAAGAAGCAAGACAGTTATGGAGTGGAAGAAAGCATATGAAAGCCTCAATTGGCAACTCAGCAACAATCCCATGCTGGAACAAATGAAGGGCATCTTGTTACTGAGCTTCAATGATTTACCATTCTACCTCAAGCATTGTTTTCTGTATTTTAGTGTATTCAATGATGGTTGCCCAGTAAAAAGGAAGGAGCTAATTCGGCTCTGGATAGCAGAAGGATTCATCAGTGAAAGAAAGGGGATAACCATGGAAGAGATAGCAGAGGAGTACCTCACAGAACTGATTCTGCGAAACATGATTCAAGTCATAGAGACTAATGAAGCTGGAAGGGTGAAGACATGTCAAGTGCATGATGTCATGCGTGAACTGGCTATGACATTGTCTGAGAAAGAAAACTTCTGCACGGCATATGATGGGCAACAACCAAGGCTAGGAGAGAAGATCCAACGTTTATTAGTTTATAATACAGGTGAAAGCATCGGAATGAGCAGTAGTGTCGCACGTCATCTTCGCTCTTTCTTTGTGTTTCCAACTGATATGTGTTCTTCATTCTCTCTGAATACTGTCTTACCAAAGTTTTCATTGCTGAGGGTACTTACTCTAGATGGCATTCCCGTTGAAGCTATACCAAGTGCATTGGTTGAGTTGTTCAACTTAAGGTACTTAAACTTGAGGAACACAAAAATCAGGGAGCTTCCCAAGTCAATGGAAAGCCTAAAGAATCTTCAAACGCTGGATGTGCGGAACACAAATATGGAGAGGCTACCGAATGGAATATCAAAACTATCTAAACTGCGACATCTGTGTATGTGCCGCAAGAATGATCAAGGCTCAGAAACAGCAAATATGCCGAGCACCATGCAGGTGCCTGCTGGAATATGGAACATCCAATGCTTACAGACTCTAGCATGCATAGAAGCAGATAAAGAATTAATCTGCGAAGTTGGCAAATTAACTGATCTCAAAAGGTTGAAAATGGCAAAGTTAAGAGCCCCAGATGGACAAATATTGTGCTCCTCAATTCAAAGGATGAGGAAGCTTCTCTGCTTAGGCATAATGGCAATTAGCACAGAAGAAGAACTTCAATTGGAGGCTTTATCTCTGCCTCCGCCATTCCTCCAGAAACTGACATTGCTTGGAAAACTGAAGAGGTTACCTTCTTGGTTTCATTCCTTGGCACATCTAACTCATTTGTGCTTGGGTTTTTCTTGTCTAAGAGACGATCTACTGCCCTCCCTTTATGTACTTTCCAGTCTAGCGTTCCTTGAACTCAAGAAAGCTTATGATGGCAAGCTCTTGCATTTCAAGGCAGGATGGTTTCCAAGACTTAACAAACTGATTCTATCAGACCTCTCACAATTGGACACAATCACACTAGAAGAGGGTTCATTGCCAAACATCCGGGAATTGCATCTGATTCGCTGTCCAGAGCTCAAGGAATTGCCTCACGGGATTGAACATCTCACCACCCTCCAGAAGTTGCTTTTGGAGGAAATGCCACGAGAACTTTTACAGAGCATTAAAGATTGTCACAGTGAAGTCCAAGAAAATGTAGAGCACATACCCACAATCCAATTTGTACACATCATGAAAGGAACTCGGGTCGTTGATACCCTGTGAGGGATTCCAATCATGAAAAATTATTGAAGTTTCTCCCTTTTCTCTTGTTTCAATTGGGTCTTGTCTCATGCAAGGCCTGCCTTTTTCTGCAAAACATCGTATATCAGTAATCCCAGTAGCATATTATTTTCCCCTACCTGCGTTGCATAGGATGCAGAAGTTCACAGATAAAGATCTGCAAAAACACTAGTGATGGAAGTTCTAACAGCATTCATAACTGGGGCACCAATTAATCTACGAAAGAATTGTGAAGAACAGTTGCCAAAAAAAAAAAAAAAAAATTTGAATCCATATGCACAATTGACAATTGCTTAATCAGTCATCATTTAATATGGAAGCATCGAGGCCTCAAAAACTTTCCCAAATAGCGTTAAAGGAAGCTTTCTAGACTATACTTCAAAGATCAGTTGTAGACGAAGCAAACCTTGGGTTGATGCATAAACTTGGGTTGGCCTTTCTTGAAAACCCTCCCAACAAGGATGATGCAGCATTTGTTTTCCTGCAGCAATAATCTTCTTCTTCTTCTTACTAATTATCCTTAAAAGCGTTTTTTGTAAGTCGTACCATTAAAAAGAAAAGAAAAGAAAAGAAAAAAAACACCTATGTACGATCCAACCTTTCTTTTTTTTAACTTACCCACCATCTGAACACCACCACTCAACCTCACAATTTTCTCTAACTATTAGGTATAGTCAATTAATTACTAAATTTAAAATTTAAGGTGACATCTGAGCATTCAATTCTAAACTTATAGTTGACCCCATTTTCCATTCCAACTGAAAAAAGAACAATTTTATACGCATCAGGAATCGAAACTAAGCAATAGTTTCCTATTCTTAGAAGCAAAGGCATTCCAGCATAGATAAAAAAAAAAAAAGTAATATAGAAAAAGACATACGATGTGCAACAAAATAAAAAAAATTAGATATATATCATATAATATATAGCAATGCTTATTACACATTATATAATAGTTTATTACATATTTCACGTTATGTAATGATAATCGTTGCATTTGTTATGGTACACATCTTACACTTTTGAACAAAAATAAATTTACTTTTTAAGACACAGGACCGTACAGTTTATCTCGTGCTGTTGGTAAAATGGTCCAATCACATCGTTTAGCCGCCGAGACAATTAGACTTGCCCAAAACGGGCTCTCCATTTGCCATCGTTGTCTAATAACAACGCTGCCTATCCTGGTACTTGGGCCGTCGCCCAAAAGAATCTCCAAGCTAGACACGCCACCAGTTTTTTCTGGTTTGTTTTTTTTATTTGTCAACATCTTCCAGTCACCAGCTGAGATGTGGTGCGCATTGAGGATTCAGTTTTCTCGTTTTTGTCGCTATGAATTCAATTCAAAACAGAGCGAGCCTTGAAAGCAAGAAACAGCCAAAAATAAATAAATAAAATTAAATAAATCAGTCTCTAAGAGGAGAAAAGATATGAAATTGGGATGGAGGACACGCTGGGACATGCAGGGCCACGCTCTTCGTTTTTCTATTTTTGCGTTCCTGACTCGTAGTAACAGTGACTCATTTGTTTTTTAAGTCAAGAAACCCCATTAAATAAAATATCACTGAAGGCCACGTTTTCTGCATCGGTGCTTCAGTATCACTCCGTTAATTAAAGATTCGTTCTTTATTGTTTGTTGACCCTGTAAGTGTTATACGCCAGCTGGGTTGTGTTTGGCTTGGGAGAAAATTGAGGGAAAAAAATAAAATAAAATTCTGGTAACCTTGTTTCTTTGAGTGAGCAAGGTATTATTATTTTTATTATCATGATTATTGATTAAGTTTGAGGAATTTGGGCTAGGTGGTATTAAAGATCTGTTCTTGATTGTTTATGCGGTTATTGCCTTTGATTTTATGTTATTAAAGATGGGATTTTGGTTCCCGTCAACGAAATATTTATTTATCTATTTATTTTCCCTTCAATCTCATATTGCGCGTTGTTTTATTCTGTCGTCATGTTTTAGATTGAATATCCTTTCTGAAATCCCTGCTTTTGGCTGGCGTTTCAGTTTTTATTTTTCTATGGCCTACCCAATTTCCTTCTCTTATAAAGAAGCTTATATTTTTGTTCGAATTTTGATTGTTGGATTTGCTTTTTCGGTTAATTACTGTTGGTATTGCAAAACGTTTGGCTCTGTCTGATATTTGAAATTTTACCTTTTTTTTTTTCTGGGTTGCCCACTCATTTTTCTTTCCTTCAAGAAGCTTATGAACATGTCTTGATTCTGATTTTCTAATATGTTTCTCCGGCCATAAAGAATTGTATTGCAAAAGGTGTTGGTTCCATTGGCTTCAAAACAATAATTGGTCATGACATAAAGTTATGTTTTAGGCTTATTGTTTGGTCTGCTATTAGCTAATTCTTGTTGGCATTGGCAAATTGTAGGTTTTTGTTGCTTGAATGGCGGCAATACTGGCTTCACAAAGCTGTTGCTGCCGCAATATTGATTTGACAAATCAGGGAAAAATATTGGACAATCTCGGTTTTTCAAGTTCAATGTCCGGCCCATTTGCGAAGTCTGGGGGACAACCATGTAGTCCACATTTGATTGATAAATTAAAGTTTCAAGTGATAATGCAGCAAACCGAATCATCAGCCTCGAAAAGAAGAACCAACAGACGACCAATCAAAATGGTGCCGGCAAGTGAGGTTGTGAAGAAAATAAATGGTACCCCTAATGGTGCTAAAGTAGATATAGTAAATGGGACAAAGAGAGTTGTTAATGGAGCAAGTATAGTTAAGAGTGATCCTGGTGCTGCCCTTGTTAAGAGACCAGGATGTAGAGTAACGGACAAACTTCCACCACTGGAAGATTTAAAGGTTCTGCCTTCAGATGAAGGCTTCAGCTGGGCTAATGAGAATTATAACAGTGTGCAAAGGACTATTGATGTCTGGTCTTTTGTTCTTTCATTACGTGTTCGAGTTCTATTTGACAATGCAAAATGGGCTTATTTTGGAGGCTTTACGGAAGAAAAGCAGGTGGCCTTTCATATTCCATTAAAGCTTCAAAATGATGTTTTTTCCAAACTAAGCTCACTGGTTGAAAATGAGTTTCACTATAATTGTACACCATTAGATATAGTGACGCTAAGTTGAGCTTAACAGCTCTCATTTTGCCCTATGATCTATCTCATGCAGAAAAGCCGGAGACGAAAAACTGCTTCATGGCTACGGGAGCATGTGTTACAGCTTGGTCCAACTTTTATCAAACTTGGACAGCTATCTTCAACAAGGTCAGATCTATTTCCGCGTGAGTTTGTAGACGAGCTTGCCAAGTTGCAGGTAACACTTACTTTCAGTTGGTATGAGTTTTGATCCAGCATTAGCTGATCCTGCTGTTGCAACATTCCATTATAGGAATATTGTGTATACAATTGTTGTGTTATTGATTCAGGATAGGGTCCCTGCCTTCTCACACAAAAAGGCAAGGAGCTTCATTGAGAACGACTTAGGAGCTCCTGTTGATGTGCTCTTCAAGGAATTTGAGGACCGGCCAATTGCTGCAGCTAGTCTTGGTCAGGTGTTTGATTAATTGTTGTGTTGGTTTTTCATTGGGGACATCTTAAGATTATGTTGTTTTTAAAAATCTTTTTAGCTTCATTTCCTACTTATTTATAAAAAATACTTAATTATATACATTAAAAAAATGACTAAGACAAAATTCATTTAGAAAATTGGAGGAAATGTACTGGTTCATGGTAAAAAATATCACACGCACGCACACACACTGAAGCAATGCATTTGTCATCGTAGTTAAAATCGGTAAAATTTCCAAGAGACATAAATGTCATGCTGCTTAACGTCACAACTGAAATTGTAGCCACTTGCACAACAGGTAAAAAGTGCATTTTTCCCAGCTGTATTGCTGCTGCCTCAGCATTCGAAAAATTTTGAACTACATCCAGAAGATAAGAAATTGAAGCTAAAAGGTCATAAATCATTATTATGTTAATCACATGACAAATGGAAAATAAATTGATGGCTTCTTGTTGATATTTATTAATCTTGATGGGCATATGCATTGTATCCATCTTATGAGGTAAGATGTGAAGTTGAAAACCATGAAAACTGTTTCTCTGGGTGAAGCTGATTGCAATTTGCATTTCGTCTTTAGGTGCACCGTGCTGTCCTACATAATGGAGAGAAAGTAGTTATAAAAGTTCAGAGACCTGGTCTCAAGAAGCTTTTTGACATTGATTTACGTGAGTATCATGTACCTTTTATCTTCTTATTTTTAGTGATATTGGGCTTCTGATAATTAGGTAATGTCACACATGGTTACTCTTCCTTTCATGGATTGAGATTGCTTCATAGATTTCATGCCAATATTTTAATCCTAGTTCCACGAGCTATGGTTATAGTGGTTTTATGGCTCTTATTATGCAAACAATTTGCTAGTTCTCACTTTACCTTTTGGCACGTGGAAGAGATGTTATTTTAGTTTGGCAAGCCAAAAGCCCAAACTAAAAGCACTCGGATGGGAAGTGAAGACAATATGGCTATGTTTCCATCAAAAGAATATGATGGCATCGTGCTTGAAATATGGATTAAATATAATATATTTGAGCCAATTTCATAGATATTGTAAGGCAATAAAGCTTCTTGCATACACAATCATCCATTTATAATTTAGCTGATTTGGGAAATTCCAAAGATTATAGATCTGGATGGGTTACATGCTTTCAATATCTGCTCCGATTATCATGGAGCTGACTAACTAAAAAGTAACAAATTTTGTTGATTTTCTAATTCTGCTTTTCTTGTTCCAGGAAACATGGAGCTAATTGCAGAGTATTTTCAGAGAAGTGAAACTTTTGGTGGTCCAACTCGAGACTGGGTTGGTATATATGAAGAATGTGCCAAGTAAGCAAGCAAGCATTATCAATACCATAGTAGATTCTGAAGATGAGGTACTCTGCTCATTCTATGTCATGTGATAATTTCAGGATATTGTACCAGGAGATTGATTATATTAATGAAGGCAAAAATGCAGACAGATTTCGCCGGGATTTTCGGAATATAAAGTGGGTCCGAGTACCTGTATGTTTCCTACTATAAGCTTTTCATTTATCTTTCACTCGAACTCCTTGTTTATGATTATGAATACATCACATAAAGTGATTGCTCCCCTCTGTAGCTTGTATATTGGGACTATACCACAACAAAGGTGTTGACCTTGGAGTATGTACCAGGTTACAATCTAAACTTGTGCATTTGTCTGAATGCACGATGATGTTAAGTGATATACCTTACAAGCCAATAAAAATCACAGTCATAGGTTCGGCAAATTGGAATGATATTATCCTTTTCTCTTTTCAGGGGTAAAGATAGATCAATTAGAAAAGATAGATTCACGGGGCTTTACTCGTTCTCAAATTGCCTCACATGCTATTGAAGCATACTTGATACAGGTATAAAACACTAATGCTACCTAAATCTACTCATGCAACCTGTAAGTTCTTACATTCTATGGAATACAATTTGGTGTGTCCCTTGGTTACCATATTATTCCCTTCTGTTTTAATGAACTTGATGCAGATTTTGAAAACTGGATTTTTTCATGCGGATCCCCATCCTGGGAATCTAGCTGTTGATATCGATGAAGCACTCATCTATTATGACTTTGGTATGATGGGAGACATCAAATCCTTCACTCGTGAGAGGTTACTCGAATTATTCTATGCAGTCTACGAAAAAGACGCAAAAAAGGCATGCTTTCTTTCTCTCTGTCAATGGTGCTTTCTTGCTATTCTTTTCTATGTTCTGGTTAATCAATTGAAGAAGAAACATAGAATTAAACCAAATCATTTACTATCTTCCTTTCTCTATGTCATAATAATCTTAGATTTGCTCAAATACTGTTATGTATGCTCTATTATTTAGAGGGATGGAGATATAGAGGAGAACATTCTTCATAGGATGAGAGATGAATGACTAAAATGGAGGTGTGCAAATGGAGTTTTGTGCGACTGCAAAATTTCCATTAAGTTGAAGAGTAAATTTCATTGAACAATGATTAGGCAACGATTTTTTATGCTAATGAGTGATTACAACGTGCCCACAAAATGAGTGGCAGTAATAAGAATTCTTAGATGAATTTGTGGCTATTCTAAGGACTGAATAAGAAATGAGAATATTCATAACAACATAGGTGTAGCTCTGATTGGAGACAAGCTGAGGAAATAACCTTTGTATTGGTTTAGACATGTTCAACTTAGACCTAAAAGTGCTCCAATCAAGAGGGGGACCAAACTCAGGTGGATGGTGAGAGGAGAGAGATGATGATTGAAGTTGGCTTAAGAATCTTTGGTTAGGAAGGATTTAGAGCAAGCACACTTTGCATTGAAATCGGTTCATGATAGAACAGAATGCGAGAAAAAATTCATCTAGCTGACTCCAATTAAATTTATGATTTAAGATTTTGTTATTGTTGTTGTTGCATGGTACCCAAATTCACCCATTTCCAGAAACATGCAATCTTTGCCATTACAAATGCTCTAATATTGGTCTGAAGGAATAAGCAGCTATGGTGCAGGTTATGCAAAGCCTTATAGATCTCGGGGCACTTCAGCCCACTGGTGATTTGTCATCGGTATGTCCATACAGCATCATGCAAACAAAATGAATCAATGGTTGCTCTGCTTTTAAATAGATGATAGCACCACTTGATTCCTTGATTAAGTACTTTTATTTGATGCTCTACAGGTAAGGAGATCTGTACAGTTCTTCTTGGACAATTTACTGAGCCAGACACCTGACCAGCAGCAGACTTTCGCTGCAATTGGGGAGGTATGTAACAATAAAGTCTGAAATGCCACATTAGTTCCTAGAAGAGTTAAAAAAAAAAATAAACTGATGACCAAGGAATGTGCCATATGTTAGACTTCATCCTATGTTTTGTTTTTTCTTTCCAGTCGACCTCTAGTAAGTTATGAGGACATATGCGGCCTGCATCATATCAGTATGTCCGTAAATATGTTCAAAAGCATTTTGTTTACTTGAAGAGAAAATTTGAGAAAGGAAGCAATCAAAATGCTAATTTTGTCTCTTATTGGTTTCAATAGGAGAAAAATGTTAGTCTAATTTCCTTCTTGCCAAGCCTTTTGCTTTTGGACTGATGGAATTTCACTGGGCAGAAAGAATGCAACTTCTTTTCTTCCCATGGATGCAAGTTCATCCAAACAAATGGAAAATTGGGCACAATGGGAAGAAAGCACATTACCTCTCAAAGTCTTTTATAATTAGATTAGAAGAAATCATTCTTGTCCATTCTTCTCTAAGTTACTTACATTTGATTGCATAAATTCATTAAACTGTCTATATTATAAGAGCAGTCAGCAGGGAGCATTCATAAAGAAAAAAAAATCTCTTTTTCTTGCAGGACTTATTTGCAATAGCTCAGGATCAGCCATTCCGGTTTCCATCCACTTTTACCTTTGTTTTAAGAGCATTTTCAACACTTGAAGGTTCTTTCTTGCTCCTGAATCCATTCAAGCCCCCCCACCTGCCTTCCAAAGAAAGCCCAAAGGACGGACTCAGACACGCATATTAAACCACACAGCATGTCACTTCCAAATTGTTGTTAATGGATATGATGTCAAATTGAGAGTTAAAGCCATAATATCTGTCAGTCAGAGAAATAATGGGACAATTTTCCCTTTGCCCATTTCTTAGAATATAGTTTTCTTTCAGGTATTGGCTATATGCTTGATCCAGATTTTTCCTTTGTGAAGGTTGCGGCTCCTTATGCGCAGGTCTTGTTTCTTTGCCTAGAACTCTTATCATAACATCATCCCTCAGTTCTTTTTAGGTGCCTTTATAAAGTCCACTGAAGTTATGCACCATTTACAGGAGCTTTTAGATTCAAGACAACAGAGGCGCGCTGGAACACAACTGGTGGAGGAAATAAGGAAACAAGCTAATGATGTACTAATCATTTGATTTCCATTTTCTATATTTTCACCCTTCTTTTTTGTGGTTGGTCTGGTAGCTTCATTTCATTGCAAGAATTTCTGGTTTTTGAGCAATGGCTTCCCTTTGCTCTTCCGATTATCTTTGTGAAACATGCATGCATTGAGATATACATTACATTGTTTCAGGCCAGAAGTTCCACCATATCCATGCCGTACAGAGTCCAACAGATAGAGGAGTTTGTGAAGCAACTTGAAGCTGGAGACTTAAAACTCCGAGTTCGGGTGCTTGAGGTACTATCCCATATCATGTACCTCTAATTTGTCCAGAGAAACATTTGGGCTTAATTGAGTAAAAATAAGTTCCTTGCTTTGCCAGTCAGAAAGAGCAGCTAGAAAAGCAACAATACTACAGATGGCAACCATTTATACAGTCTTGGGGGGTACCCTGCTAAACCTTGGAGTAACCTTGAGCACTCAAGGGAATCAAATCGTTGCGAATGGATCATTTATTGGTGCAGGTCAGCATCTTGTTCATGTTAGCTGCCTAGGATCACAATAACATTGCAAATTGGACCTCGTATGTTTGGTCTGGCTCAAAGTCTTCAATTTTGTGAAAATGCAGGAGTTTTCCTGGCACTATTGTTGCGGTCAATGAGAAGGGTGAAGAGACTTGATAAATTCGAGAAGATGATATGATTGAAATCTTGAACTTTACTTCCAAAAGTCTCAGACATTCTGTTCTTCAATTCATGTGTCCAGTTTTCAGGCCTTACAATTCATTTCTATTAACTTCCATAAATTAGCTCAACACATTGCATATGCAATGTTATTGATTGGATTCTCCCACTTTCCTGCTAGGAAAATAGGAGTTTGGTGCATTGTAAAATGGTCCATCATGCATAAAGTGGGACAGGAAATAAGGGACATATTTCATGAAATGTACGAAGTAACCATAGCATCAGTTATTCAACGGTTGATACATACATATAGTAGGTAGGTGGACTGCCTTTTCCAGTTTGCAGTCTGAGGCGGCATTGCTGGTATGCTCTTACTTCACTTCATCTAGACCCCGGAGGCCATTGATGAATGATGATGATGTACCTTTTATGCTCCACCCCTTTACTGTTAGCCAAAGTTCAATTCTTTCAATTTTACATGAAAACAATCCATTGCAAGGGTGGGGAGTGTCATGTTGCTTGACCTCATCTACCGGAGCCATTAAATATTGAGTGTGTCCATTGCATTACGCCGTTCTCACAAGATCAATGACCCTGCTGTTTTTTTGCTAAATTTCCTAAATTTGGGGTGCTTAGACACAGACGCCAGGATGCACAAGAATCTGTAAAACTATCGGTTGTTCCGTTCAACACTTAAAAACCATAAAAATAAAAAATAAAAAAAGAAAAGAAAGAAAAAAGGAGGCCAAATCGGTAAAGAACTGGTGAAATTGAAGTTGAATTGAAAATATCCATTCAGTTTGTGGTCAGACTAATTTTTTATTTTAAAATGTTAAAAATTATGTTTTAGCACATAAACTTTGGTTAATTTATAATTGAGTGCTAAATTTTATTCTAATTAAAAAATGGACTCATAAATGTTATTTAAACTTGTAATCTAGTTATTAAAAATAAAATTTAATATAATAATAATATGTATTTTATTGCTATATATCTTTTTAATAATTGTATAGTTTGTAATAATTTATTTTTCTTGTTCTTTTATTCCCCTTTTTTTTAAAAAAAAAATACTGTATTTTTTAGATTATTTTCTGCCTTTCCTTGTCAACTGTGAATTTGTAGCCCACAATTTATTGAACAAAGTTTGGAAATTCGAAAAAGCCCACCTTTAGTTGTCATAAACAAGCATTAATATTTGAGATTACCCTAAGATTTTCTGCATTTCTTGTCCCCGCTGAAATTGTGACATCAGAATTTCATTGAACTGCCTGTTTAATATGTAACCATTAGGATTCACAATTTAAAAAAATAATATCTGAGACTCCTTGGAGCTGGGCCGACAATTTTAATTTTTTAAAAATATTGAAATTTGGATTTAAATGAATAAATTGGCTAAAAATTTAATTAAGGCAAATTATAGCTATAATTAAAGTGCCATGAAACAATCTTCTCTTGTTATTTGAATTTAAACACCCAAGACTTTGACTGAAAGAGAGAGGGCAAAGGAAAGGAAAGTAGCAGAGGTTACTTCAGCCATCCACCCAGAGCAAGTGTAAAATTCATCAGTCAAAGAGAACATGAAGTCTAAAAGCGCTTTTAATTACCACCTGAAATAGTTACAAGAAGAACAGCAAGCTCCCCAATGCAAAAGACATAAACAACTGTTTTATGTACAATATATACTCCCCCCCCCCCCCACGTAAAGCCCAATGCGGGGAAATTGGCATTTTTCATTGGTCAGTGAAACTACCAGCCTCTTTCTCTAATAAAAAAAGACTTGTCTACAATGGCGTGTATATGCTCCGCGAGAAACAAAAATGCATGCGTAAATATCTCTCTCCACAAATTTTCCTACTCTAGATAGGAGGCTGCAATATCTCCTTCCCAGTCATAGCTAGCTTCTTGTGCAATCGCTGCTGATGCTTGGCAAATTCCAGATACATGTCTCTCATCCTCTTTGCGATTTCATATCCCTTTGAGCCAGAATAAACAACTTTCAAGCCATTACGAGTCCCATTACACACATCCCACGATTCATTCTGCACAACATAAACGTCAGATCAACAACAAAGTCATATTCTTCGATAATGGATAACTGTAAACGAATCATGTTTGATGTATCATCTAATTCCATGGTGAAACCAAAAAAAGATGAAGTGTGCCAAAATAATACACTCTCTTTCTCACACACTAGGAGTATTGCCATATAGAATCCTACCCTAAATGGTTGACACGACTACTCAATACTAAGTTGCAACACAGAATTTCCCAAACAAGCCATGCTGTGCCATATGTAACCAAATAAGAAAGGAAGTATAAATAATGGTCCTATTAGAAGCATAAATCAAACCAGAGAATGCACAAAACGTATAACCAAATCCCAAAAGTAGAATGAACTAGCTGATTTTTTCACTGAAAATAATCAAAATGAAATTACAAATAGAAGTCGGGCAGATAGAATATAGGAACTCTTGATCAAAACATGATAGAGAATTTCACAATAAAACTATCTGATTTGAAGCACCAATAAGAGATTTTAGTAAGCCATGACTACAAAATGGCCTCTAGTACTTCAGGTGCGCTATCTTTCCATGTCAAAATATCATAGACATCTCCTACCATGGATCATCAATACTAATAGCACATTATTGAAGCAGTTAAATGAAACTTGCCTGTGTTTTAGGCTTCAAGATCCAAGTTGGCACTTTAAGAATCTCGTGCCCACACAATTTTTCAGCCACGACCCATGGCCTGCAGACAATCAACACCGATAGTTGATAACAGAAACACACACACAAAAAGTGCCACATATATGAAACTAAAAGCAAAAATAACAGTGAGGCATCCATTTTAAAAAAAAAATCACAAGTCAACAACATAATACAGTCATGTAATGTATCAATGATTAAAAGGACCATTAACCAACTTAATGATGCAAAAGCAATAAATACAGTAACGGAACACCATAACTGTAATTCTGTTATGAGAAAGTTTAATGATCCTGAGATATCAAACGGTACCTTCCATTACTGGATACAACAATGTGATCGGGGCTTTCCAAAAACTTGCATAACTTCACAATATTCTTCCTGGAATCCAGCACAATTGCCCCCTTTGTGTATGTCTCGAATGACAAACTTGGGAAAACATATGCTTCAACTGAGACTGAAGCTTGTCTTTGTATGAACTCCAGAATAGTTGAAGGAGATAACTCTTTGTCAAGATTGTCAATCAACAGAACACAAGGGCCGCTTTCCCCTCCAATATCAGTGTCTTCCCCATTCCTTCTATAAGCGTTAATCCTTTCTGCCACGGAAAACAGAAGAAAATGTCAAACAAATTTCAGAATAAAATAGAAGAGAAAAAGGAAAAGAACTAGGAACAAATATGAAGAAACGATAAACCTTCAGATGGGCATATCTTTCCAGAAGACTGCCTAGCACACTTTATTGTCTACAGAGAGGCAAACTTAGCATCAATCATCTCAGTCTTTTGTGCTTACGTAGAGAAATCTCAAATTTTATTGCCTGTCTAAAAACTTGCCTGGGCCCACAACTGAGCAAAGTTTGACCTGGGCTTCATAGACAAGGTAGCAGTATCTCCCTGGTGAGTAGTATTGGTGCCGGCAGCAACATTGGTGTTACAATGCAACCGAGGTCTCTGAGAAGCAGTTTCAAATTTCTTCCTTGCTATCTCAAAAAAGAAGGCAACTGAAGGATCAAGGTCACAATCAAATTCAACAAGGCATATGTCTTCAATCTTCTTCTCAGCATAACACCCAGCAATGGGACCATGCTGCCAGACAAGCACAAAGGTGCATGAGCACATTTCTTCTCCATCAATAAAAGAATGATCCCTGTGAAATACCTAAGAAACACCAACATTTTTACAGTCATATTGTGGAGATCATCTTCGTAAAACCAAAAGAGCAGTCCATATCCAAAACAACAGGCGTAATGGCATATCTAACTTAACATGGTTTTACAAAATAAATCATGTTCCCCTCTAAAATCAGACAAAAGTTACCATCCTTTTTTGTTTTATTCTTTAATAATATCCGCCCAGCTCAAAAATCACAGAAACAAAGCCATACATTTGAAAACAGAATGCTAATTCCCCTTTTAGGTGCCAGAAAAGCAGAAAATTTCAAAGAAACCAACCTTAATGTTAAGGGTCACTTTACAATTCACGGCTTTTTTGTTGCGAAGTAAACAAAGCCAGGTGAAATTTTCGCTAAAAGGAAAAAAAATTGAAAATTATAAATTATTCTAAAAGTTAACCTCCACTCTAAGGTAAGCACAACAGTCAAACATCAAGCCCCCACCCCCTTCCCCTCCAAAAAAAAAAAAAAGAAGAAAGAAACAAAAACAATAACAGAGAGAGGGAGAGAGGTGTTTGGTTTCACATCGTCTATGACAGCGTCGAAGAAGCGTCTGTCAAACTCGGTGAAGGAATGGGAAGCACAAACGACGGTGCCGTTAACGACGTAGTGGCAGTCGGTGTCCTGCAGCTGACGGGAAATGGAACGGAAGCGAGTCTTGAAGTCCTCCAGCTCCTCCAGACTTCCGAAGCTCTGCGCTTCGAAAACGTTGTCCTGTTCCTCGCCGAAGTCCTTGTACTTCACCGTCAGTCTCTCGCCGTCCAGCACCGCTTTCACGCTGTACCATGCATCGTCCGCCTCGCTTCGGAACTCGATGTCACCCGTTTCGGTGTTAGTGTCCGGCTCCGACATGACACGTACAAAGAGAGCGTGCGTGTGCGCGCGCGCCTGTGAGAGAGAGAGAGAGCGCTAAAAAGACAGCAGACCTTTTTTTTCTTCAATTAATTAGCGCCTTTTGGATTACTTGATTTTAATTGCGTTTTTCAAGGTTGTTAAGCAGCCTATCCAAATTAATTAATTTTATTTTTCTATACATATTCTTCCGGATTATTCAATTAAGTAACTATATTATCAGTAATTAGTAGCCTAGCTCCACGTTACTGAACTACATGCATCCAACGACGTCGTATCAGCGATGTCAGTTGCCACTACGTAGGAAAATAACTCGTATCATTAAATAAACTGCTAAACTGTCGGAAATTGGCATAAACCAGTGCCACATGACACACAACTTCTTCACTCTCAATGGCAAAAACCAGTACAACATGACTACTCCATTTGAGTTCTGTAGTTTTGAACTCAAATTGAAATATCTTAGCCTAGTACTTGGCTTCCCAAGATCGGATTGTTTCGCCTACCGATGCCTGCACCACATTGCAACAAGTTAAGCATATCATTTTCTCATTGTTCAGCCATGGTTTAACACAGATTTACTTGAAATGGAGTTTTGTTTTTGTGCATGAATTTGTACAAAGATACTAAACATGCATGATGTCCACTTGTTGGGGCATCCTGTATTGCCTACTGGCAAGGTACTCGTAGAGCCTCCCGCTTGGTACTGTGGAATTGAAGTTACTGATCCATCGATTGTGTAGTTATAACATTATTAATTTGCTTTTCAATCATCATTTGGTCAAGATCAAGTTACAATAAATAAAGTAATCTTATTGATGGACTTTAAAAAAAAGGGGGAATGGATAAAAAAGAGTAGCGCAGCACTCTTTAACATCATCCACCGCTGCGAAATAAGCAAAATCCTCTCAAATGTGCGGCTATCGCATCCATTACAACGATTTAAGAGTGAGTCAGGTCTCTTTGGAAAGATCCAAATGAGAAGCTTAAGTTTATTAACATAAAAATTATGTTATGCTTTAGCTTTGTATTCACCTCAACCAAAGCAAGCCCCTGGCTTCCGCAGCTCAAGCCCTTCTTCCTGTATGAAGAGGAGAAGCATGTCAGATAAACAAACTGGACTTGCAGCGTATTGCTGGATGAGCTGAAGATTCCATCACAGTCAAGAATCGTTGCTGTATAAGCACTCATTTGAAAAGGTTCCTGAGGCCGTCAAAGAGTTTCAGAGCCTTCAATTCACCACTTCTTATGTCCCTCAATCTTCTCCTCAGTATCTGCACAACCACTCCGCATAAATACTAGTTCTGTAGTATAAAGATAAAAAGATGCATGCATGTCTCTCGTGCTGGCTCATATAAGTTAATGATGCAGAAAAGTCATTTCACTAGCACAATGAAGTGGGTTATTTAAGATTTGCAGATGTTCATCACCCCAAACCTTAAATCAAGGGTTTACGCCTATGTACATCCAACTCTTTCTCAAAACCTACAGTGTGGAAGCCACATACAACTGAACAATTAATTTGTCGCATGCGGGTTTTGGGTCATACAACAAACATACTAATGTTCTTGAGAAACTGAAAGAGAGAAGCTGAAGACAAGTTTCTCAACTCACAATGCAAATGTGCTAAACAACAATGCGTGCAACTTTTGGAAAAAGAATGATCATGGTGCCAAGGAAAAAGAAACAACTTCCTACATATTGCGCACGGAAGAGTATTCTTCGTTCACTGTTACATAAGTCTACTGCTAGCTGTTTCAGGAACAATCTTCTGTTGAGTTGTTTTGGAGATGTCACATCTAAGTCCATTGATCCACTTGCCTATATTGAAAAAATGATGAAGAAACATAATGAGCTTCTTCATACCAAACATGCTTAGTAACAATTTTGAAAAACTTATATTTGATATGATTCTGTTGCTTCAGAATTTTTGCACATAGTGCTATTAGCCTACAAGGGTTATATAAGACCAATAACCTTTTATACCTGCAAGAATTTAGAATACTTTGATATGCTCAACTCACACCTATCCAATATGAATTGTAACACCAGTTCCTCAATTTCAGGGTATCTTATATCCTTCTTGGTGGTTGACTTATTTGATGCTGCGGCAGCCATCTGGAGCAAAAACTCTTATGTATAGATTTGGCAAAAGGAATTTCATATAACCTATTTCACAATTAGGAAGAAAAGATGGACAAACCTCTTCAAACTGTTTGCTCATATTTGGAGGGCTGACTGCTAAATAAGCATATGCCATCAATTCCAACGGCCATCCAGTAATTCTTACAGGAAAACACTGGGATCTAGTGATTGAACAGAAATATAGAGGCGGCAAAATTGAGATTACAGATAGAGAAGATGGAAAATAGAAAAGGAAAAGAAGTTGATATGGACAAGGAAGCATAATTCTAGGGTTTCAATTTTGTTGAAAAAAGATTCAGGCACTGAAGTTTAGAAATTTAAAGCTATCATAAATATATAAGAGGTTAAAACTTGAGGAGATATTTGATTGAGGGGCATAATTTATCAATGGGAGTATATTGGACAATTTTCTTGCCCATCTACACTTACACAGACAAGCCATGCTTCAACAGAGCTTCTGACTTCTCTTTGTAGCACTTATCAGATTTGTTCACAGATAATGACAACTCTACTGAATCACTTGGGTTGGTGCCCTCCTTGGGAACGAATCCATATGATAACAACAGTTCTCCATTAGATTTCTTGCCATATGATATGAAAACCTGCAAAATTTTGTGTCATTTTACTCGTTCAGATTCCTCATTTCTGTTCCTTGAAAAAAGATAGAAGTTGCCAAGTACTTTTGAGCATGTCAAAATTCATAATTCATTATAGATGAAGCTAATAGTACAGCAGGGTTGGTTATTGACAATTACTCTATCACTAAAAAGAGGATGCAGTCAACCTTTTGAAACCAGAAACCATTTGAAGCAAACACACACATTCCATAATGTTGAGGATCAAATAAAATAACAGACTTGTGTATATTATCATCTCAAAAATCTTTTTTACCTGCTCACCTGGCTGGTATGGACGATCTGTGGTAAACACAACTCCTTGTGATGACTTATCATAGTCCAAAAATGTATCCACCTAGATCAGCCAATTGCAAAGGTTCCTGTCAAGAGTTGGACTGCATGTCTTACCTTGCAAAAATTGCTAATGAAAAGTTTCATCTAGAGAAATTAAACAGTGTACATCACAACTATGATTCAGCATGTCTGCCCAGGGAACCAAGGCAACCCTTCCACCCATTGAGGGTAAGCGAACCTATGCAGGAGAGAAAATTGAGTCCAGAGAAAACCATTAATTAGACTTCAAAATCAAGCTCCAAAATTAACTTCAATGAAAACGATGAAGAACAATCTTTCTGCATAGGTGGAGAAAGTCTGGAAAATGCTAGAAATCAAAGTCCTCATTGAGCTGCTACACATATGCTTTTCATAAGAACAACCACAGATGAACTCCTAAATCTGTTCCAGGTTTACACTAACATTAAAGGTGCCAAGTCCCTAGCTTTATACATTTTAATAACTGATAGCACAAGGAGAGAGGCTCTGTTTGGCTTTAGAATTTTAAGATGGACTTCATCTTTTTTGAAACATCAACAAGCTAAGATTTATAAGGTAACAAAAAAGTTTACATACCAGGCGGGAGAAAAGAATGCCAAATGACCACCTGAAAGTCTCTAGATTGAACACCTGCAATTGCAAACTTGAAGTCAAACAAGAGATGAGCTTACAGGACAGTGCATGTAGAATTCATGAAACTGAATTGTGGCTTATGAAGGCTCTCACATCTCATGGGCCACAGAAAGACAACTAAATGCATAACACTGAAAAAATTTTATAGCAATGTCAGGGTGGTTACTTTGCTGATTTGATAGGAAAAATTGCAAAGGACACAAAAATTTGTTGGTGTATTGACTGTTTTGGTCTGGAAAAATAAAGAAATAACCTATAATATAAATAGCTCGACAAAACATTAAGCATTCCCATGTTGCCTAGCAATGGAAGGTTCTTATGAACTATCGAAGTACCTCTTCGGGAAATATGTTAGGATACTTTGAGAATATTCTAGTCTTCAAATCGTTGTATCTGCAATAGAAATGGAAGAAAAATTTCTAAAGTACATCAGAAATTACATTCAAAAAGTTGCAACACTGAACAGAGCTTGCAAACTAAATCGGGCACAGAAACTGAAAGAAAATGCTCAATGTTCATAGATGCTAGCCAAAAACAAAACATACGTCCCAATGACATTGGTGATTCTTTCAATAGCCCGCTCTCTGATCTGGGAAGCTTCCAAATACCTATCTAACTCAGTGCGTGTCCTGAAATGATACAAAGAAGCTGTAGGGGAAGAATCTGAGAGTAGACCCTTTCTGTATACAATGAAAATCCTTGGAGAAAAGGGCCAAAAAAAACCATTATGGGATCACACAACAAGTAACATGGATTTACCAGTACAAAAGAGAATAAGGTTGTCTCGGCAGGACTGAGATGTAGTTGTTCCATCTAGATGATTGCTGAAGACTAGCTTCACTAATCAGGTAGGTTGCAAGTAGCGGCCAATCCGGCACAGAGTACTGTTTTAACACTTCACCGGCCTCTGGACAGCTCCACTCCTAGCATGTCGCAGAAAAAAAAAAGGGAAACAGCCACGCAGAAACCATTTTAGAAGGGAAATGAAACACAAAGAATCCAACTTTTGCTGAAGAACACTTACCGAGTCGGCCGTGATAACAAGGGAAGGAGGCACGAAGAGAAGCTTCTCACCCCTCCTAATATTCTTCGAAGCAACCAAACCTCTCTCTCCAACTTCCACTTTCTGAATGGCCATTTTCTGAGGAGGCAAGCCAGACTGGGATAGCCACTTCTGCAAGTCCTCTGCGTTCTCCAAGGAGTCAATATCGCAGCCCCACGGGACTGTTTGGTCAAACGTTGCTGCTTTGGTGGCAGTTTCCCCTGTTGAGACTGATGGCGAGAAGGAACAATGAATTGATATTTTGGGCCTTTTTTGTACAAAAGTTGGTGGGTAGCACCTAGCTGTGCGTAGTTTTTGGGGTTTCCGGAGTGGAGAGAATGTGGGGAGGAGTGAACTGTGAAGAATTCTTGAAGCTTCGGCCATGGCTGTGTAGTGCACAGAGAAGGGGAAGACAGAGATGGGATCTTATCTTTTTGAAGGTGAATGACAGAGAGAGGTGCTTGCAGTCAATAAACGGCACCGTTTCTTGTTAATAGCCGTTATTACGCCAGTTTGTCTTTTTGCATCTCTCCAGTGGAGAACGCCCCTTTGATGCAACGATTCAATTTAATTTGTCCTTAAAGATTACGCAACAGTCTACCTTTTGTTCCATAGGAACGCTATAGGATTTTGGCCAACTCCAACCTCGTCTCTTGCGACTTCACTTCCCTTGCTCTCAGGAGCCCAAGAAGACCCAGATTCCCACTCCAAACCCAACCCTCCGATACCAAGTTCTTGCCTTCATTTCCCAGTCCAAGTTCTCTTAAAGTTAGTAGCTTTGGTAGATTCCCATTTTCCAAGAAGGGAGTGTCTTGAATGATTCTGAGAAAGACGAAGGCTTGGACTTGGAGGGTTAAGCCAATCGAAAAGAGGGACGGAACTGGAAAACCTCGATTTTGCTTTGTGCTTTCTGGGGTACTGTCTTGTACTACGTTTTCTTCCTGACTCCTAACCAGTCCCCAGTTCTTCACATTCACAGCCTCCATATTCTTTATGGTTGATTTTGTTTTTGATTAATTTTTTGTGCTTTATTGTTTTTATTGGCTTGCAAGTCAGCAAGACATAAACTTTTCTTGTCTTACATTAGTGAGGAGGATAGCAGTATTACCGGATATGATGCGACTTCATTTCAACTGTTGGCATCTCAGCATAATCCTTTGGACATTTTAAGCGGTTCATGTTCTCGTTTGCTTTTCCCTAAATTTAGGATGCTGATCGCGATGTAATAACACCTGAGCTATATCAATTTTCAGTACAGAGACATGTATTTCTTGCTAGAACTGCTTAATTTGAAAGGAGATGATGGCTTTAGGATGCACGAAGTACTTGTTTCTTTATGGTACATCATAGGGTTGTGGCCTTTAGTGTATAGCATGCTTCTACTGCCAACTACCAGAAGGTAAATTTCGGTTCTTCAGGCTTGATCTTTTTTTTGGCCATACAGATTTGCCATCTCTGGCATTATTTCTCTTAGTTTTCAGCTACTTAAAGTGCAGTAGGATTTTTATATCCATGGTTGCAAAAGTAGAAGTATCACAAGTAGCATAAATGGCAAAATGCCGTGATTGTGTGTTCGGATTGAAGGGAATGGCAAACTGCTGTATGAAAAGATATTGTACCTTTGTTCCTAAGGGAGATCAAAATTAATCTGTCTTCTGCATTTGCAGCTCAAAGAGCAAGATTCCAGTGTGGCCATTCCTTGTGCTTTCATGCTTTGGAGGTGCATATGCTCTTCTGCCTTATTTTGTTCTGTGGAGACCACCTCCACCTCCCATAGAAGAAAGCGAACTTGGAAAATGGCCTCTCAATTTTCTGGAATCAAAGTTCACTGCTCTCGTAAGTATTCTTTTTTTTTTTCCTGCCTGTCTTCATATCATTCTTATTGTCTGTTTTGCAGTGAAGTATTGGTTACCAACTAAAATTGTGTTGTGTTGTATCGAAACCATATCTAAGCCGTTTAATATTTTAGTTGGCATAGTGAAATTGTAGAGGTGTCATCAGCTGAGCCCAAACACTTCCCACGAATGAGGGCATGCTTGGATAATAAATCTGTTGATTTATACTTGTCCAGAACTTTTGAACTAAAGCAGTTGTGGTTCATGCCACTTTCCTGCCACTGCAAAAACTTCTTGTGATTTGCCTGGGAGGATAACAGAGTTCATGTTACTGATCCCAAAATTCTGCTGCTCAAAGTGATCCCATTACTTTTTCTTTTTTTTTAATTCATCAATTAATTCAGTGGTATTTATGAGTTATTCTTCCCTGAAGAAGCCAATTACTCTTCCTAATAGGATTGATATCAGCTTATTGTACTGCTTATACTCCATTAAGCTGTCTGAATTCTACAAACAAGGACAGTACTTGAACCTTAGTTTGAAAATATGCATTTTAAATCTATTGCACAACAGGTATCACTGGCTGCAGGGATTGTCATTTTCGTCTATGCATGTTAGTGAATGGTGATGTGTGGAAGCAGTTCTACAAAGACTTCAGGCAAAGCAAATTGTAAGTACCACAACTTCCTGACTATGCATACCTGACATCATCCAAGATTCTATGATTTGAACTCCAGTCCATATAATGGAACTTATGCTGCTTATGCGGGTCATTACTTCTCTTGCAGATTCAAGTCTCCTGCCTTGATTGTTCTCTACCATTGGCTCTCGCTCCTTTTTGGGTTTACAATGACATGACTTCCAGGAAACGGTGAGATTTTAGAAACAGCAACATTGTCCTCATCTGATCAGACTGAAACTACCCTGCTAATGTTGTGTCGTTCATAACAATCATTCTGATATTTGCAGACATGAGAAAGGTTCTTGGCTTCTTCCCATTTCTCTGGTGTCACTCTTGGGTCCTTCTCTGTACCTGGTACTTCGGCCATCATTATCAGAGCTGCCTGCTTCTCTGGGTTCCACTTTATCATAACAGAACTAGAGCTCGAAATATTGGCACATGATAATGGCGGGAAGACAGACCAAAGCAGGCAGCATTAAAAGCAAGACTCAAAAGATATCAGAAATGTTCAAGGCCTGCAATTAAGTAGCATGATTTTTATGCATTAGATCTGATGTTCGAATCTCAGGCTTGTCTCACAACAAATTCCCCCTCCCCGTTTCAGCTAAAGGATCATCTAAAAAATAATTTTTTTTAAAAAAAAAAGAAGAAATGTTAAAATCCCTTATTTAGGGAGGATGAATGGATAATTGGCCTTGAATCTAGACAGAGTTTTGGCCGTTTGAAAAATAGAGATTTCCCAAAATCAAACAAAAAGATCGGAGTATATTTTTAACATGAAAGTCTTGATTTTGAAAAAAGAAAAAAAAAAAGAATATTATAGTTGGATATTCTTACTGTTGAAATGTGAATTTTATTTTATTTTACTTATAATCTTTTTATTTTTTAAAAAAGAAAAAGGTGAAAAGGAATGCTATTCCGTGTTTGGGGGGGGGGGGCTGCTAATGGACAAATAATAAGCGTTTAATGTATATAAGGTATGTGACCGTTGATGGAAAATCTTTAAAAGGTGAGGACAATGGAGCTTCGATAGATTTTAACCGTTGGGAAATCTTTTTCAATTTTTTATTTTATTTTTTAAAATGAAAAAAATAAAAAACATAGAGAGAGAGAGAGAGAGAGAGAGAGAGAAAGAGTAAATCTTTTAAGGGTCAGAAATCTTTGTACTTGAAAAACAAAATATGGAATTATGTTGGATCTTTTAACCGCTGAAATATTATTCTCCTAGAGAGGGGTTGTTGTGGATTTTGACCCTTTGGAAATTTCCAATTAAATTTAGATTTTATTTTTCCCAAATAAAAAATAAAAAAGGCTAATCCTTGTTCCATGAGAATTGCAGGCATTGGACATGGGGGTAAAAACTTCAACAGTTGGAAAACTGTCAGTAAATCTTGATATTGAAAGTTCTTTTCTTGTTTTGATGGTAACATTGGGGAAAAAGAAGGGGTGGGGGGGGGGGAGGGGGGGGTGCAAAACACAAGCTCAATAGAAGGCCTCTTGGATCAAGTAACAAGGGGCATATACATAAGTTGGCATGTGCAGTCCTCTTTATACAGCGCCAGTTTTTAATGTTCAAATGGCAGTTCTGTCTGCTCCATGCGATTACCCATGCAGACCTCAGCATGGTCGCAGGTACTGACCCCCCTAGTACGACTGAACACTCGGGTTGTCACACAAACATAGAACAAGAAATTCAAGTTGGTGGAAGTCATTGGGACTACAGCACAAAGCACATTATCTAGTATTTTATGCATACAACTTTTGCAGTTCTTCTCCATATTTGGCCTTCAACTGTTCCCTCTTTATCTTGAGAGCAGAAGTAACTAATCCAGACTCGGGGGTCCATGGATCTGGCAGCAACTTGATTTTTTCAGGAGTTTCAAATTTGTCCATTTTTGCAGCTTTTGCTACCTGCAGAGACATAGAATGCTCTTAGACATCAGATGCACAAGAAGGCTTTTTTCCCATTTCTGATATATTGCAATACTGCTAATGTGCTTCTCAGAGATTACTCGTACAAAAGCATCGATTTAAGGGCAAGGCATACTAGTTCACTTGCACCACAAACAAGTTAGAATACATTGAAGCACATATTTGCTGGGCAACATGGAGGACAAGTTAAATAACATGACAATATTAGGCCCCAATCCTGCCTAAGGATATTTCTGTATAAGCAGTAATGAGAACCTCTTAAATGTGTCTTCTGCAGATCCCTCTCGTCAAAATTTCCTAAAACATTCCCATTGATAAATGAGAACCAACCTCGGAAAGTGATTGCTGAACTTCATTAATAGCCTCTTCTTTGTTGCACAGCTCAGAAAAGCTCTGATACTTGATGTCAGCTTCCTGGGCCCATTTCTCAAGGACTTTACGCTTAGGAACAATTAAAGCTACACAATAGTTTTGGAAGGGATCTGCATATACCATTATATTATCTACATAATCACTTGAGATTAATGTTGCTTCTACCTGAAATCAGGAGCAATAATAACAATAATCAGTGCATTGCTGCAAATGTTTATCAGAAGGTGCAGCACAACAATGTGTTTAGGTCCTATGCCAACCTTTCCCAATGAGACATACTCTCCATGTTGAAGTTTGACTATATCCTTCTTCCTATCAATGATTTCAAGGCATCCATCGGGATGAAAACGTCCAATATCACCAGTGTAAAACCAGCGCATGCCCCTTTCATCAACCTGTAGCATGTAACAGTTTGTGAGAACCCTAAGAAATTAGGCTTTCTAGCATTCAACACACCAGATGAACCCAAAAGTACATGGACATCAAACAATTGACGAAAGCATAAGGATAAATGCACAAACAAAAGAGGTAGTATACCCTGTAGACCTCATTAGTCTTTTCTTCATTATTAAAATAACCAGCAGTTACACTGAACCCCCCAACTACAACCTCTCCTCGGGCCATTGGCTTGTCAGATATCATATATCCACCTTCTTCCCAAGAAACAAGCTGCATAGCCAGAAGAAATTCAGAGAATCAAATTCCCCAAAATCTTGACAAGTTCAACTATCATGCCTTCAGAACAATCATGAGATCTCTAGCACTGTTTGTTGAATGGTGGACCTAAGTATCTCATAATTATCAATATACAACCATTTTCTGACTGTCCTCACTGAAAATGAAGCACCTGCCAAAGTCATGCTACTAAAAGTTGGAATGTGGCAGACCCGTACAGCTTTCATGATCCTCTCTAAATAGAAAGTCCTGTTCTTACTGTGAAACTAAAACGGTCCTCCTTGTCTATGTAAACCTATGGCGTACCTTAATATAGGAACAAGGAAGAGGTGGCCCAACACGGCCAACAGATGCATCATCCCACTCAGAAAAGGCAGCTCCAGCAAATGTTTCTGTCAAACCATATCCCTGACCTATGGGAGCTCTGTGCACGAATGTTATGAATGAAAAGCAACTGAAAATTAAACTTCAAACTAGCAGGTGCAATAACTATAGAAGAAATCTCCATGTTTATGTTTTTTCCATGGGCCTTATGATATAAGGGTGAGAAAGGTATTACCCCATGCAAATATTGATGAACCGCTGTGCATCTCCAGACAAAGGGGCTCCTCCACATAGCATGAATCGTATTTGTCCTCCAAGTATGGAACGAATTTGCTTGAAGACAATGACATCCCAAAACATTCTCTCCAGTCCCCAAGCACCCAGCCAGCTTCCTTCAATGGCTGTAAGTCGGCGCTTGTAACCAATGTTAAAAAGCTTCTTTGCTAACCCACCCTTCTCCTCAATCTGGAGCATAGTATTATGACCAGTAAAGATAGGAGATTGCTCCCTATATAATAGCCTCAATTTACACAAACAAGTGAATAGGTGGTGTTGAAGAAATGTATAGAAATGGACAATAATGCCTACATAGTTCACACCTTATTTAAAACTCCTTCCCGAACACGGTCTAAAATAGCTGGAACTGCTGCCATGAGAGTGGGTTTTAATGCAGAAGCATCTCCCTTTGTTCCTTTCTTAATTTTATTAGAGGTGTCTGTTAAAGTCGATGTTGAACCATAACCAATTGCACAACCTGCGGATAACATTATGGTCTGGACAACCACAAAAATCTTAAAATTTTTTGTGTTTCACAAGTAACCAAGTAAAAGAGAATGCATATGTGAGAGTACCTCAGCTGCCAGTTCCAAAACATGAGCAAGGGGCAAGTATGCCAAATATACATCATTTCTACCCAATTTAGGAATCACTGTCATAACAGCAGCAGCAGTGGCTACAATGTTGCCATGGGTTATCATCACCCCCTATAATGTTGAGCAAGAAATATTGTCACAAGCAAGGAAAGCATCATATTAAGGGATAAATGATAATACTAGCAAGAAAAAGGGAAAATAAATGCAAGGATAAATATTTCATGGTATCTGTCCTAGCATTAACAAGTAGCCATAACAATTAAGTCTTGAAACTATTAAGTAAAAGCCTAGAATCAAAAGTTCTCTCTTCATGTCTTGACATAATTCAAGACTGTAATAGAGAGAGAGAGAGAGAGAGAGAGAGAGAGAGAGAGAGAGAGAAAGAGAGAGAGAACTCTTCCAATTTCAGTTCACTTCATTAAGGCCAATCGGAAGACTACCATACATGGATTTGGGTCTGCCAAAGACTCTTTGCTGCAAGCAACGGATCCAAAAATTAAAAATGACAGAACAGAACAAACCTTTGGTAGGCCACTACTCCCACTCGTGTACATGATAACAGCTATCCCTTTCTTTGAAGGTAAGCTTGGTAGAACAGGATTACTTTTCCCCAATTTCTCAACTTCTGACAAAGACGAAACTTTCCAGTGGCTCATACTTCCAGAAATGCCAAAATCGTTGCCAATTGCAGTTTCCTCTTCTTCAAAGTAAATGACATTGCTGATGGTTGTAACTCTTGACCTTATTGCTGCCAACTTTTTCAACAGCTTATAGTCACAAATCAGGGTTGATACTTGGGTCTGCAAGCATTTTGAAAATCTGAGTCAGGATAAACAGTAATCTTCATCTTCCTGCCTTCTATGGATTATCCACATGTAGCCACTATAATATCAAATAAAAAGCAACAAAGACACCCACTACCTCATTGAGAGAACGGATCAGGGCATCCTCGCCTAATGAAGAATAAATAGTAACAACAGTAACATTCTGCCGAAGGCATCCCTGTACTCCAGAAACAATTGGATTTAGTATTGGCTATTTACACAGATGAACACAATGTTTAAGAAAGAAAAAGAAGGAAATTTTCAAATAGAAGTCTCCAAACATAGGTATACCTGAAATGCAATGAACCATTCTGCCCGAGTTTCTGCAAAGATTGCAACACGTGCATCCTCATTGTGACCTAATCTAATAAGTCCAGATGCAAAGTTGCAAGCACGATCAAAAACCTCCCCATAAGTTTGCCACTCATAATCCCCAAAATGTAGCTTCTCAAACTTTCTGCCATCGCTAGCTGTGAAAAATTCCTTATGTATTAGCTTCCTTGTTCCAAGGAACTTTTCTCGTGAATGCTTTTTGCATGATTGCTCAAATAGAGCAGCCATGGTTGTAGCCCTTCTCCAAGGGACTTCAACAAGCTCCGCTGTTTGACCATTTCGAACTGCATAGCCTGCCTCACCTCCAACTTCTACCAGAACCCCTCTCTGTTTCACCTTTTTCTTTCCCAAGAGCACTGAGGAAAGTACCACAGGTATTAGTATGGCAGCAATAGCAGCCCCCATAATTCCATATAAGCCATAGCCATTCCCAAGTGAAAAGTGATGATTATTATCCAACTTCCCAGCAACTGGTGAGCTGCAAGTCCCCTCAGAATCCACCATTATGAACGACTACTTAGTGATCTACAACATGTCTCAGCAGAATGGACCAAATAACCACCTGGCATAGAAGGCAAGGATCATCATCCATTTTTTCACTAGGAAAAAGATAACGCAAAGAAGAAGTATACACATACACGAGCAACAAGCATGCAGGGAAACAGAAACATAAAGAGAAAACAATTGGCAAATGAAAAGGAAAACAAAGACAAAAAAAAATCAAAAATCAAAAACCGCAAAAAATGTTGAAGAAAGCAAAATAGCATGTTAATGACGATACACTCACACAATAATATACCGGCGGACTCCTTCACATACAAAACCTGATTTTCAAGTATAAATGTAACCTTAAATCCAAATTCCCCTATTCATATCAAACAAATGACAGCCTTAAAGCAGAATACTGGAATCAGAGTATTAAAGCAAAAGACTGGAAGCAGAGTATCAAAGAAACGAACACGAATAAATTCCCCCCCCCCCCAAAAGCACCCTCTTTTCTAACATTCTATGCAGCGAGTTTTTACTCTTTAAGCCCCATCAAGTCCATTCCACCGTAAAATCGACTGCCATGCATAATAGCTGATCAGAGAGATGCCCACTCTCACGTATGAAACAATATTACCGGCAGAAAATCACCATTCAAACCAAGAAAGCCGTGGGAAAATCAATGGACGAACACAAACAACATAAAGCAAAGAACCCCAAAAAATCAATAAAAAAGTATAGATTGTTCTATTAGTTACCCTTTTTAAAGGAAAAAAAAGTTCCAGGCATAACTAACGATCACAAGCGTAACCGGAAAGATCAATACATACTGAAGTATTACAGAACTCGGTACTAACAAAAGACACAAGAAGTACGGAAAAGGAAACCCCTTTACCTTTTGCTATTTCCTTTTCCTAGAAGCTTATGGAAGTTGCGAGTGGCTCTTTCAGCTTTCAGAAAAGTGCTGCTTGTCTAGAGGTTTATATGCCTATTTGTACTGTCTGTGTGTGGACAAAAAGCCGATGGAACAAAATTGATTTCATTAAAGAACACCCAGGTTGTCTGTCACGTTTCAATGGGCCACGGGATTGTGAACCGCGCGTAGTTTCGGATAATTCTGTGCCACGTGGATTAAGGATGGAGGAGAGCGACGCGCATGCATTACTCCAGAAGTCACGTGCTAGCTGGACCCGAGTGGTGTAGAAGGTAAAACTTCTGTGCGGTAGGCATTTTGTGAAACTCGTTTTTGAACCGCTGGATCAAACTTGGAACATTACGACGCGGATCGAACGGTTGAAAACAGGCTCAAACGGACAGCCATCGCACAGAATTTTTTCTTGATGATATTTACAAGTTGAGGCAAGCACCTGAATGGCTTGACCAGTCAGCGGGTGAGGCGCCAGCGTCACAGCATACGACAGGTCGTTTGGAGGGGCGGGGGGGTGTTCCAGCGGGTGCCAACCATCTATCAATTCGAGAACCAGAATAGAAGGTTCTACCAGTTGATATCATGGTGGCCATCTTGTTTGAAGGGTGGCTTTTTCTCTGGTCATCAATGGACGTGTTTTATGGTGCATTTAAATCCAGCTGCTATTTGCTGGCCTGGCAGAGATCTAAAAGGCTGCGATCGATCTTGTAGAATAACTCAAAATCCCCTACAAACATTCTGTTGGTAAAAAAGTGTGGTGAGGAAAGCTCTTAATTGTGCAAATTATATAGAAAAACATCTAATGAGAAAAGCTCCTTTTGCGACATAACAAGTGCTCATGGTGATGCCAGCGCCAAACAAACAGTGCCGTTAAAGGGGAAGAGTAAATTGTAACAAAAACGTAAGCCCTTTGCATTTTGCACAACCTTGTGATCCCTAATTGAACGGGGTATATAATCCATGCTTCGAACAGGCTTACAAAGATGACATGTCTATACAAGAATCCTAACAAATGAACGTATGCAAAATTTTGTTTGCATACTTTCACCGTAAGCAAAGCTTGCTACCATCGGCCATCATAATGAGAAGGCCGGTGAGGAGAAGTGATAGCCTTAATTGCCAAGAAACTTAAGAATTCTGTTTCACACTTTCTTCCGCCCTCGTGAATGCATCTGTGAGTACATCAATTGTCCAATCCTTAAAATCCTCCTGCAGATAACAATTGAACAAGAATGAAAACCAGACATTAGTTCATGTACAGAAGACATTGCAGAGGAAAAGGATTTCGTTCTTTTCAGTGGAAAATGAAAGCTTAGAAATGGCATGCATAAAATAGACAATGAGATCCATCTTTTATTGGGGGAGATAACTGGGATTGATTTTTTCAACCTGTTCTGGAATTGAAAGCTCGGCACACAAAATTTTCGGTGTTGATACTTGCAGATATCAGATATTGATTGTGAAATCATGTGCAAGAGAGATTCCTTGGCCGGAAATCCTCACCAAATTACTTAAACTGAGGATCATGAAAGGCCCAAAGAGGAAGTATAGTTTCTCGTAACCAAGAAAGCAAATGAGCAACCAATTTATTAATATTTCGAACATTAAAAATCAAAGCGAAGGGTCGTGTTGCAACATTAAGCAAGACAGTGAACTACTTGCATCTGTAAAAAATGGCAAGCACCATGCTGAATCAAGATGTCAGTAACTGGTTCTGTCCAAATTTAGAAAACATGGAATTAAACATAAAGGTTCATTCAAAGATACATGCAAAGGCAGTTATCAATTTTGCATAAAAGAAGTACAAATAGTTTCAAATTAGATGCAAATTTTAAAAACACATGTAAAGCAAGATAGGCTAACAAAAGAAACGGCATTCACAAGAAGTAAAATATTTATGAAAAAGGTTATTCTCACTTCAATTCCTATCAGCTAATCCATGAAAAAGGAAATTGTGGATTCAATTGTACAAGCAACAAAGTGATAGAGAGATAATGAACAATGGGCATCACCATGTGTATAGGTTCTCCGGTTCTTATTCGTGCTTTTGCACGGGCATGCTTGGATTCAAACGGAGTCCTTGGCCTCACTTCTCGAACTTTCTCCCACTCTTCACGAGTAAGCATCCTAACAGTACCTTGACCAGGAGGAGCCTTTTTTATTCTGCGTTCAATCCTTTCTTGCTCCGTGTAATCATCGAGCTGCAATTACACAGAGCAAACAATATTAATCTACACAAAAAAAGAAAAAAAAAAAAGGCACAGATACACACGTAGAGCTATAGAAAATATGGCGGGATCAACATGAAACGAGACATCTTACGATCAGTGTGCAATTCTCATGCTCTGTTGCCATCCCTTTCCAGTAAAACATCAAACCACAAAAAAAAGGTATTTATGTAAAAAACAAAATACAGCGTTCAATTGGAGTCTGATTCAAATCCAAACAACAATTAATAAGTGACAATGAATTGAAACCCATTTCTGAAAAAGAAAATGAAACAATCTTAATTAATTAATTAATTATTATTATTATTAAAAAATAAAAATAAAAACCCTATTAGAGAAAAGTGAAATCTTTACCACCATGAGGAGCTTGACGAATAGAGCGGTACCAACAACGGTGAGGATCATGGGCATTGTGGGTGTGTCAAGCCAAGCTTGGGATTCGGGGACTTCTACGAATAAATTGTCCTTTCTGGTGTTATTCTTTTTACTCCCCTTCTTCAACTGCCCAATCCTTCTCTTCAAGTTTTCCGTCGGACCGTCTCCCGACAGCGTCTGCAGCTGTCTTCTTGTTGCTGTTCGACTCAACAACAGTATTTTCCCAATTCCGTACATTTCGACGATGACCCAAAAAACAGATGCAAATGTCCGCCGTCGAGGGTTTGGGTTTCGGATAGGATGGAAACGGCGAGATGGCGAAAATTCTTAAAAAGACAGAAGCTGCCCCTCTCCGGCGTAAAGACCAAGATAAAAACAGAGGGTTTGGCTTTCGTTATTATTATTTATTTTATTTTTTATTTTTTATTTTTTAAAATTCCCTTCACATCTACATTTAATTTAATTTAATTTAATTTAATTGTAATAAGTAATAGCACGTGAAAACATAAAGCTTTCTATCTCAAAACATTGTTAACTGTATAATATCAATAACATCCATACACTTCTAACCAGACGATGTCTCATAACAATGAAGATCTTAGCAGCAAACTGATGCCCATAGACACAAGGAACCCAATTGATAAAAGCTCTACTAGGCTGATGCTGCTCCAACTTAGGTTGTCTAAGCCATAGAATGAAGACATGAAACTAAAGTTGTTCTGATCTTCAAGATGGTGCCCACTTGCAGTAACAGTGACTACTTGGTGTCTACTGATCCTTAAGATGCAAGACTGAAAATTAAGAAACCTGCAAGCGTGCCTTCTTTATTTATCATATCACCCACATTATATTTTCGTATCCCACAAAAAAAAAAAAAGAAAAAAAAAAGAAGGTATTTATGTAAAATTTGCCTTCTCCTAGAGGCATTCATCTTTATTTTATCTCAATGTAAAAAAAAAAAATACTAAATTGTCAATAAATACAACATTTCTTAATCATGAAAAATTGGCACGAACAAAGGGTTCAATCATGTATGATGAAAAATTAAATTTAAAATCAAAGACTTAAAAAAATTAGTACATATAAAAGGGTCTTGGGTTTTATTAGAGAATCTACTGCAGAATTTTTTTTTTCTTTTCTTTTCTTTTGCTGTCATATGGAAAACTTTTGCTTCATTGATTTATACCACCTTATGTGCAAAAAACAAAAACAAAAAAAAAAAAAAAGATTTTATTATTAGTTTTTTTTAATGTTAAAAAAAGATATAATGTTTAAATATTAATTATTATACTTATGAATTAAAGTAAAAATACTTGTCATATGTCTCCATTTAACTATTTTGGTAAAATTTATCCACCAACTAACCACTAATAACATCAAATGAAGTTTCACCGCAAATGATGTAAAAACGCATCGATTTCACCTTCAAATTCCACTTCCTATGTAAAAACTTAACATCATTGAGTTGCACAATTTTGTAAAGATGTAAAAGTCTACTCGGCCAGCCGGAGTGTGGCCTTGTAATATGATTGTATTTAATGATTGGTGCCCTTTTAAAGCTCAAATCTTTGTTTGTATATTAGATTATAGCAGGCTTCTTTACACGCAATTCATTCATTGAATTGGAATTATGACTAGAATATAGGTAATAGTTCTATGCAAATATTTACAATTAAATATTAAATATTTATAATTTAAATATAAATAAATTATATGTATTAACCATTTTACTCGTGCAATTGATATAGCTTAAAAAAGGAGGGTCAATTTAACCCTATCAGTTTCCTGGAGGTCAGTCGGTCGTCATGAACATGTCTTGTTCATTTTCATGTCTGGACGGTGATAACTTGCATAACAGGGGGCATCCCATAAAAAGAAGTTGCATAACTACACTTCCTTCCTTCCTTCCTTCCTTATGGTATCTTCTCACCTTGCAGACAAAAGGAAGTTAATGGAAGTGGCATCCGCGTATCTCTGTTCCTTTTCATTATTGCCACTAGGAGGGAAAAAGGCTATAAAAAAAAAAAAACAAAAACCTATCGACTAACGTGCTCTCCCAGCTTATAAAGTTTTGTTTTTTTTTTTTTTTTTCTCTCCAAAATGGTTAGATTAGTCTATGCGTCATTGTAATCAAGTCAGATGTATCGGTTATCGCGATCAATATTCTCTACAAAAAAGAAAAAGAAAAAAACCATCTAATCGAATTGTGCACGCACCAGTTGTTCATGTCGATTGACAAAGATCTTCGTGTACAAATTTGAACGCAGAGCATGGTAAAGCTGATCGAAAACAGCAACAATAAGCAGGAAACGACATAACATGGTGTATAATATGCCAACCATGCCAGGGATATACGTTGACACATTTTATTTAATTCCCAATTTGTAACCCGATCGTATTAAGAGGCTAAGTATAGTCAATTCTGATTTCACCCCCCCCTTTTTTTTTTTTTTGAAGATTTTAGTTTCTTGTGATGTTAATCCTGAATCCACCCTACCCTTTTTTTTTTTCTTTTTTTTTCCTTTCAAAATAAAGGGCCAAATGATTAATTTGATCCTTTTAATCTTTATTTCTGTGTAATTGACAATTCCAATCAACCATTTTCAATTAAGTTATATTCATGGCAGACTACCAAAGTCCAAGTCCACTGGATTTCGGGTATAAGAAGCGCATGAAACTGCCAGGCGTCTAGCAAAGCTGAGTGACCAATGAGAGGTAAAGATAAATAGCTGTAATGGCACCCTAATGAAAATGCAGTATCATATTTACATCTTTCATTGTTTGACTCGGTCATATCTAATTTGTTTAACAGAAAATTCATTTTCTATCCAGTGTCTTAAATTTCGGTATTTAAAATTCATTTTCTTCCTTTACTCTCTAATTAAGGGATCGAGTTATAATGGCTTCAACCATGAGCTTAATAGAAAACCATGGAATATTGAATTATAAAAATTCAGTTTGAGAAAATTTCATTTTAATTGAATGTCAAAAACTCTAGAATTAGAAGAAGAAGAAGAAGAAGAAGAAGAAGAAGAAGAAGAAGAAGAAGAAACAACCATTAACACTTTTATTATTCTCTAATGACATAATTAAATCATACTAAATATAAACAACTCATCTTAAAGATAAGATTTATTACATAGATACTCAAAAAGAATTAAATTCAAAAGAGTTGTAATTTGGATTCATCGTACCCAAAGCACGTGTTACCTGAGACTTGTGACTTATGTCTCTAATTTTATTTTATTTTTGGGGTTTTTTGGGGTCTAAAAAATAAAAAACAAGAGATGAAAAGCCGAAGAGCCCTGCCCATAAAACAGACGCATATTGTTGCTCTGCTCTCTTCCCACTCTCTCTCTATCTCTCTCTTCTTCTCCTTATTCTTCTTCTTCTTCCTGTTTCTCTCTTGTACGTTTAACACGTAGATCAATTGAAAAGAGAAAAAAAAAAAGGAACAAAAATAAAAAAGCCAACAACAAAAGCAGTCACTCTGATTGCAACTCTCACTTTCTCAAGTATCAATTATCTTTCAATCAATAACGCCTTTCTCCCTTCCCCTCTCTTTCTCTTTCTGAAGAGCTCCCTTTTATATAGAGACCCATCTCTCTCTCTCTCTCTCTCTATATATATATATATATATATATATATATATTCCTAACTAAAAAATTTTCTTGTAAGGAAGAGAAAGGGGTTGGGGGGATTTGACGGGGAGTGAAGATGAGCGGTGGCGGGTCCAAGCTTTCGATTTCGAGCAATACGAGTAAGATGGTCGAAACCATAAAGGAGATCACGAGCAGTCACAGTGAAGAAGAAATCTATGCAATGCTCGAGGAGTGTTTGATGGATCCCCATGAAACCATTCACAAGCTTCTCCTTCAGGGTGATCCCCGCTTTTTCTTAATCTTGATCATCTTTTTTCTCGTTGTAATTATTGCTAGCTTCTTCTTGGAGCTCATTGTTTATGGGGTTTGCGGAGCTGTTTTGATCGTTGATTATACAATTTCGTAGACCCTTTTTTTTGGGGGGGAGGGGTCCGATTTGATTGGGGGTTTTTGATTTGCTTTGATGGGTTTTCTCTATAATGTTTATTTCTCCTTTTACTTTTGCTGCTACTTTTTTTTTTTTGACTTGTGGGGTAAATTTAGATTTTGCTTTTAGTCAGTCTGTGACTGCTTAATAAATTTTGAATTAAAACTTTTGCCCTCACTTTTTTGTTTTCTCTGCAGAAATTTATTCGAAAAACTCTTTTTTCGAGTTTGATGTAATCCCTTAGATTATAATCAGTCGGTTGATAAGTGGGGTTTTATTGCCTTTTGCATCACTGTTTGTTTGTAGACTTCCATTGAGTTGATTATGCACTTACAATTTTCTTTTCTGTTTTCTTTTCTTTGGGAAATTGAGAAGTAATACTGGTGTTTATATTGTGTTGGTAGATACATTTCATGAAGTCAAAAGAAAACGGGACAGGAAAAAAGAGGTAACTCGCTTTTTGTTTGCTCCGGATGCACTCATGCATCCTTTGTTTCCTTTTTTTTTTTTGTTTTTTTCACCTCTTCCCCTTGTATGTAAGATTTTGAAACTGTTGTCTAGCAGACTGCAATCCAATCGTCTTTTATTGTTCTCACGCTTGATGAGATTGTTGCAATAATCTCATGGGCCTTGCAACCACCTTGCTTATTCAGGCAGGCCATGTGCACTGCTTCACCCAATGACCATACTAATATACCAGTTTTATGTTTGTCAGCTGCTTTGAGTTCAATGCTTGACTTCCACCCCACTCCCCCACCCCTGAGTGCTTTTGTGTTCTACTAATGTGGCTCATATTGATATATTTTCCATGAACATTGAATTTTTGATAGTAAAATTGAATTATTACAGAACATGAATAACAAGGAGTCTGGAGATTCTCAATGGAGACCTGGCACACAAGTGCGAGGGAATAGGGGTGGCAGGGCAAGTTTTTCTCCTCGTTTCACATCAAATGGTAAAGAGCTCCTACTAAGTGACAGCTTAACTAGAGTTACAATTGCTATGGTGCTCCCATCTTTTGATAAGTGTCGTTATTCTACTGCATTTACCTGTGTTCTTTTATTGGCCATATTTGTGTGCACTTGCATATGGAATTCATCTTATAAACAAGCTAAGATTTCTCTGAACCAGTATTGTGAAAAGAGTGCCTGCAGTGGTAGGATCAATGTCGCTTTGACAACTTGGTTAGCCACATTAACACGAAGGATTAAGCTGCATGTTGCTATTTAGACCTTTAGGTGCATGATTCACATTTGAGCAAATTGGAGCTCAAATATTGAATGAAATGCATAGGAGCTTGACTGACTGATATTTGTAGACATCATATGGAAAAACTTAAGTGCGCATTACTATGTTGTAGAGTCCTTGCAATGTTATCTAGGCTGAAAGGCTTAAAAGGCAAGTGGCAGCTGCTTGGTTCATTTATTGTGCAACTCAGATTTGATCCCAAAGGTGTTCCTTATGATGAGGTGTGCAGAAAAATATCATCCTTATCAAACCTACAAAGTTTGTGAATAGGTCTATGTCTCTGGTATTGTACTAATAATGAAGCCAATTGCACTGCTTGCAAACTTTTATCCCTGTTATGCCTCTCGAATGACTTCTATGAGCTACAAGAAGATGTTGATTTCAAAACATGTGCATTTGACTGTGCTCAAGTACTTTTGCACCTTGTGCCTAAGGGCCAAGATTTTGTGCATAGAGCTCTTAACAGCATTGGGTTAAACTCCTGTTGCTGAAACTGTTGTGGTTCATAACATGAAAACACTTGATTGACTTGGCGTTAACATTTGACAAAGGATTTTGTCTTATGACTACAGTCCACTATAGCCATCGAGCTAATTTGTTGATTGTGTGCTTTGATCAGATGCAAATGGTGGTAGGAACTCTGGCCCTGGAAAGGACAATGGTACAAATCAAATTGCAGAGAAGGGTACTGGTCCTTCTCTGCCAGCCTCTCTTGAGAAAAGTAAAGAATCATCACTTTCTGCAAGGTGACTATAGTTCTTAAATCCTTCTAGCTTTTATTATATTGCATGTAGGAGGTTATGGTGTGCACAATAATTACTTTATTTTTCTTCTAGCTCTGCTGCTATTGTTGCCAATTGTTCCCCCAATGAAGCTTCTGCAGCTGCTTGTGAGATGCAAGCCACAGTTTTATCTGAAGGCAGTGCTGTGAAACAACATGAAGTGAATTCATCCCCTACTGGTGCTGGCATGCTAGGAGGGGTAGTGCCCCCTGTTGATGCCAACAAAACTCCCACCATGCCATTTGGAAAAGGGGACACATGTGAGGAGCCCGTGCCAGGTTCCAGTAACTCAGCATTTGTCACTCTGGCAGCTTCATCAGCAGTCTGTTTCTCATCATCAGATCCTGTGCTAGTGCCATCCAATGAGTTGCGGGTCCATGGTGCAGTGGGTACAATTAAACGAGAAGTGGGAAGTCATTGCATTGCTGGTGAATTGGATCCAGTTATTGCTGCTGAGAAATCTGGTGAGGACTTTCAAGAATGGTGTTCAATTTATTCTTTTTTTTTTTTCAACTGTAATTTATACTTCATATCGGTGGCTAACTGCAGCTCAGGAGATGGGTGGCACCATGGCACAAGGGAAGATGGCAAGCAAACCCCAAGGAGGTGGGACTGATTCTTCACAGCCCTCATCTACATCAGGTCATGGTGGCTCTTCCAGTAGTAGGCCTTCTTCTAACTACAGTAACAGGCCACAACAGATGGTGGGCTCCCAAAAAGGTATGAATGAATAATTGCTTTTGCATTAAATTGTAATGAATTGCTCTTCTAACATTGTGAAGTTATAGATGTGTTTGCATGACATAACTCTTACCACTGGTGAAGCTTTGAGTACCAAGTGAAGAACTAAAGATTGATCTTAGAATCCCAATTTTAGTCTGTAATTGGGTTTGATTTCAGCTAATTTTCTTGATATTGCCATAATTTCCTTTTATTGTTGAATTAGATTTTTTTCTAAAAAAATCTGAAGCTGAACTTTAAAAAGGAGGTCCTTAGTGAACAAATAGTTCTATTTGATAAATGGATTTAATCTCTGCTACTGTGCTACTTGCTTCCAGTTATATACCCTTTGCCTATTTTATTCTTGCCTTTGGTATGGAGATTTTTCCCCTTAGTTGTCTTCCAATGATATATTGAAATGGAGCTAAATTGCAGTTGTCTGAATTATGAAGTGAAACTGCAATATCTAACATTAGTAGAGCATATGGTTGCTTATCTTAGGAGCATATGGTATTACATGTTTGTTTTCTGCTCTAGAGCTAAGAAGTATCCTGGACCTGATAATGACATAGAATTAGATACAGAAATGAGGTGCAATTGAAAAGGGAAAAAAAGATAATAATAAATTGAAGGCTAGATTTTCATTGCATGGTGGCTTTTTGTCCATGCTTAACTTAATTAATGGTAATATATCTTGTTTTACTTGCTTGGGATCCAAACAATGAATGTTCCCTTTCTCTGACAGTTGGACTGAATAAGGAGTGGAAACCGAAGACAACAAGCACAAATATTCCTCAGGGGTCTGTAACAGCAGGTTCATGTGATGTTCCTAATGTTACAGAAGCCAGTGCAGAGTCAAGGCCTGCATCAAGTGTTCTTGATTCAGAAGAGTCAACTTCTAAGCTGCAGAAGAAGCTGGAGGAGTTGCATCTTCCACAGCGTCAACATGTCATTATCCCAAACCATATCCATGTCCCAGAATCTGAAAGAACCAAGCTGAGTTTTGGAAGTTTTGATGCTACCTTTGGGTTACCATCTAGCTATGCTAATGGCCCAGAGAGTGACAAGAGTTCTACGCCTCTATCCGAAACTTCTCAAGTTATTGAAGAAAGTGTGGAGGATCAGGCTGCAAGGTATGTGTTCAGGCATTTTTGGTCCAGCAGCTGTAGCATTGGATGTTATAATTGGTATCATGGTCTGAAGTCATTAGATTTTATTTTATTTTTTTCCACTAGAAAATGGAGTCAAATCTATGTAATTTAGTTTATCATGAGCATCTATTTCTGGAGTAGGTGTCCTACACTGTCACATCCTATCTTGTTCTGTATTTTTTTTTTTCTGCAAGTCATAGTGATCATTGCATAGGTTATAATTACCCAATGGTAATTGGCTTCGGCAGAACTTTGACCTCATGGTTACTACACTTTTAATGATTGTTTTATTTAGTTATTGAATGCTGTGAGAATGATTTGTTGGCAAGGTCTATGTTTCACCCGGTTTAGAAGAACCTATTTGTCCCCAAGACTTGTTGACTGTGTTACTGCAAACAGCCTCAGTTTGATTTTTGACTTTCTTGTAACTGTTTTTACCATATGACAAACAACATTCAGATTATCATCTGTTTCTTATTTTTCTGCCATTATAACACATAAACATCCTATCATGTCTTGAAATTCAGCAATCAAAATGCATTGGTGACTGCTGAGGAGGAAGCTTATCCTGATCATCCACAATCAGCATCACAATTACCTGGAAATTTAGCATCGGAGGGTGATGTCTCATCCAATCCAATGCTGGAATACAATGAGACCAAGCAGGAGGCATCTGGAGGCCATCAATACTCGGTGGTCCATACATCTCCAAGCTACAGCTTTGGTTTTGTGCCTCCAATGTTGGGTAGTCAGGTTGTGCCATTTGAAAACTCAGAGTCTCCAGCGCGTGATGTTTCTCGCCTTCCTAGCTTTGTAGTAAGCTTTTACATCTATGTCCTTCATTTATGTTATTTAATTTCTTTGCTATAATTCAGTCATCCATCTATATAGCAATCATCTTTCCAGCTTGATCATCATGCCCTATTTATACTGGTTTTCACAATTTTCTTATAACTGTAATTTTGAGTTCTTTGGTCAACAAATCTTTTCTTGTAATTCTGATTGATGATGTCACCAGCATAATTATTACTTCACAGTCATTTGTATGAACTGTGGCTCTTCATTGATGGAATCAGCTTGTTTTCTGGTTTTAGACCATTTGCTGGTAGTCATTTGATGGTTTCTTTCTCTAGGTCCAGCAACCTCTTGATCCTGCAAGTTATTATGCACAATTTTACCGTTCTGGATCTGAGAGTGACGGTCATGTTTCCCCCTTCCCTTCGACTGGAGTTGCTGCCAAGTACAATGGGAATGTTGCTATATTGCCTCCACATACTTCCCAGTCTCCGCAAGAGGTTTTGATCATTTAACTGGTTTTTGTAGTTGTTCGATTTAGTAAACAGCTTAGGGTTTAGTTTCAATTATAGCCCTGTTACTGTCTGGTCATGGTGATGACACTGTGTTTAGTTTAAGACCCTATTTTGTTACTGTCTGGACATTAAATTATGCATTATACACTCCTGATATAGTAGAGTTTTCTCCTGAAAATTTGAAACTAGTGAAAAAGTTTCTATGCATTATTGACTAAGGAATCCCCTTGCACATGTTTACTGCAGGCTGGGAATTCTTTAGTTCTATCTGCAGCAGGTCCTACTCCACTCGTGAATCAAACTGCTGGTCTTATGCAAAATTCAATGGCTGTAACTCACCAACCAGTCCCCATCTTTCGTCCGCCAGCTGGGTTGCACATACCCCATTATCCCCCAAATTACATTTCTTATGGCCATTTCTTCTCCCCATTCTATGTTTCACCTCCGGGGATGCACCAATTTTTAGGCAACGGTGCATTTCCCCAGCATCCTCAGGCTGGTAATTATCCAGCTCCACCAGTTGCAGGGGTGAAGTATTCACTTCCACAATTCAAACCTGGAACTAATGCTGGAAATACAACCCATATTGGAATGCCAAGTAGCTATGGTCCATATGGATCCTCTCCAGCTGGTTATAATCCCACATCAGCATCAGCAGGAGGAAATTCAACATCTAATGAGGATCTTGGTGCATCCCAATTCAAAGAAAGCAATGTTTACATCACTGGGCAACAGGTAGGCCTATAATTTTATTTATTATTTATTATTTTTTCATATTTATTTGAAAATGATCCTTGCAATTCGCAATGGATATGTCAAAATCAGTTCCGAAAAGCAATATTTCAGGCTTTTGGCTTGGGTGGTTTTCTTTGCAGTTTGATTTTTTTGTCCTGGTTTCCTGCTATTATTGGCTGCTTTTTGAGGTCTCTTGCATGTGATGATAGTAATTGGCAGTGGAAGATGAGTGATAGTGAACTGGCAATAGCAGTAACACTGACCCAAAAGAGAGTTGCGGTGTGGTGGTACTACATTTTTGTGGGTCTGGACATGTGGTTGCTGTCACTTATGTTGAGATGCTTGCAATTGATTATTAGACCCATGATAACATGTGCTTATCTAATTTGATAGAAACCTGAGAGATGGTGGCAGCCATTTCTCCATTTTTCTTTCTCCCATGCATTTTCCCATTATGGTTTCAATTAGGCTTTGAACTTGTCATGATATGGCATAATGGTTTGTAACAAGAGTTCCAGCAATAGTCTTGGTTGTGACAATGAATCACCCAAGGTAAGACGTTGTATTCTTATCTGGGCATTGTTGTTGCTCGTGCTGTTTTGGTTCTGCATGACAGAAATCTAGATCCTTTCTTGTTTGACCTATTCAACAACATTTTTTGGGTGTAATTAAAGAAATAACATTCTTCTTCTTCTATCAACTACCAGTTCAAGATACCAGGGATGCATTGTGAAGGGTGTTAATACAATGACTTTTATTCTGAAGTTTTATCCTGGGTTTTCAGCACTCCATTATGATCTGTCATGCAGTGCTTTGCTTGTCCCTTTTTAACTGCATGAAATGATATTTGTCAATAAAAACAATGGATTTGCTTTTTCTACAGAGTGAGGGTTCGGCTGTGTGGATAACTGCTCCTGGCCGAGATATGTCTAGCTTGCCAGCAGGTTCCTTCTACGGCCTTCCTCCTCAAGGTCAGCATGTGACTTTTGCCCCAACACAGACTGGGCATGGCACCTTTGCCAGTGTCTATCACCCTGCACAAGCAGCAACAGCACCAGCAGCGGTTCACCCTCTTCTGCAACAGTCTCAGGCAATGGCTGGTCCTGCTGATATGGTGGGATCTGCAGCCAGTGTTTACCAGCAGCCACAGCATCAACAGATCAATTGGCCAAGCAATTACTAAGGAATAAACCTTGTTCATTTTTCTAATTCAAGGAAACAAAGTCCAAACTGGGGATACTTTTTGGGAACAATGGATTTGGATGGAAGGGGAAAAGCAAGAAGAGACAACCTGGTTTGAGAGTGTAAATTATAACAGGAGGTTGAAATTTGCCAATAGTACCTTCTGCTTGTCTGGCCTTTGGGGCGGAGCTATTGCAGTTCGACTGTAACTGATCTTGACCATCTTAAGTTAGTTGATGTAGGCATGCATGGATTCATTCTCTAGCTGCTGCCATATGGTGTTACCCATTTTCCTTTTCGTCATCTGAAGTCTTTTCCTCATTTTTGTCTAAATAGTCACTGAACCCTCCTAGGTTTTGCAGTTCATTGGTGAGAAATCTTTTCCATTCTTTTCCAAGTCGAGGTTTATTATAGGACTTTGGAGTGTTAAGACATAGGCTGGTGGAGAATTGTCCAGTCCTTTTTTCTTGTCTTTTCCGCAGTCTTTTACCTGTATAAGTGAATTTTGATAGCAAGAAAAGGCTATACTGAGTAACAGTTGTAATTGGTATAAGCAAAAATTGAAACATTTCAATCGTTTTAGTTGGCAGTCATCATTTGATGAATGATCCTAGGAGAATATAATTTCTGGGTTTGAACTCAAGAGTTGACCTGCCTCAATTGTGCCTGACATGTGTTTTTCTCTACCACTCTCCTTGAGTGGAATTTGAGGTTTGGATCTCCCTCTTCCTTCCATTTCCTTTTTTCGATTCATTTCTTGATATCATTTCAATTTCTGAGCTGACGGTTAGCAAGTTTTAGAAGAGACGCGCTGAACTAAACAATTATTTGCTTGCGATGATAAGGGTTTTTTTTTTTAAGTCCTCTGCTCATTTCTTGATATCATTTCAAAGTCCTCCGCTTATTTATTTGTAGCTGATGGGTGGACTTAGTTTCTAAATTTTATTTTATTTTATTTTTTTTTTAATCCATTGGTCTGTGATTAAAAAATTTATTGAGTTGTGAGTCATCTCTTTTCATTCTTATAAATTTGATAATTTTTTAAAATTAAAATTCAAAATCTTTAAAGAAGAGGTATGAGTTCTTCTCGCCAATTTTATTAGATAATGTTTCTATACTTCAATACTTTAATTCACGGTGGAATTGCAATTTCCGCAAGCTCGCTACGGTATCAAAAAACCTGCTTCAGGAAAATATCAGTGTCTCAAGAGAGGCAATTAGTTCTTTCAGTAGCAGCTTCAGGAAAAAACCTGCTGGTGTCAAAAAACATGTTCGTTTTGTTGGCATTGATGTCCATTACAAGGCTGAAGCGTCCACCATGGACAGGAAGGCTAAGTTGGAAGAAAAGCCGCGCAAGAGCTTCAGTTCGCAGACCAAATCAGGGAAGAGAAAAGGCCCAAAGAATGATGCGCCATGGCAGCCATCGCTTACTTCAATCAGCGAAATACAAGGGGACCCATAGAATACACTGATACCGTGCGGATTAGCAAACTCTAAAACATATGGGTTTCTGACATAGTGCTTCTTTATTTTACCTCAATAATGACCCACAAGACTATTCTTATTCTTGTGCTTTCAAAGACTCAAATTAATGTGAGCAATGGGTTTATTTTTTAACTCTCTCTTTTTTCGACATCTTCTTTCAGGTTCCTATAAAATCAATTCTAAGCTGAGATCAATTTTTCACCTGTTGAAAATCAAGTTTTGCGGGTCTGGTCTCTTTTGGCCAATGAGCAGATCAGCTTAATGTATTTATTATCAACATTATGTCACAGGCAATTATTTTCTCTTAAAAAAATGTTTATTGTATATGAAGTAACACCGTTTATACGATTCAAAATTCTTTTGATATAGAGTTAGAGTTAGATAGTATGGTACCGTGATTTCCTATCACTTATCACTCCGGAAAACTGACTCGTGCAAGGAATATTTTTCTGGCCCGATAATGGATTTTATGTAACCAGCACGGATATGTACTGGCACAACATATTGCAGCTAAACTTGGGGCAATTTTTATAGCTTTTAAGTCTTGATTATTGCGCGTGCAACAAGCACATCGTGTTACTAACACAAGTATTACAATTCTACGGCGCAAAACAAAAAACAATGTCCTCTCGTGTCTATTTTGCATCACTTCGTAGCGTGTGCACATATATATATATATATAAATCCAGATGAGCTTTCCGATTGTAACGCGAATGTTTTTGAGTTCCAAAAACTAACTGTTCCCCGTGTTTGCTATGATCGCCATCATGGTACAGAGAAAGACTGTAAAAGTGCAAACAATGGTTGGAATTTTAATTCCATTCGTTGCTGTCAGTTATAGGGCAGGATTATCCTTGGAATCAACACCCCGCGCTAAAAAAAAAAAAAAAAAAGCCAAAATGGAGTGGTTGGGCTTTGCAATGCCATTTCTTGCGGAGGTCGTCTCAGACTCCAGACAGACTTGTAAGGGCTGGCAGCCTCCCCCACCCCGCGCCGTCGCATTGGAACCAATGTTCTTTTTCTTTTTTCTTTTTTCTTTTTTTAAAAAAACTCATACCCATAAACAATTAAATTTAAATTTAATAATAATGGACGATGATTGATTATATATATATATATATACTGTTAAAATAAATAATTAAAAAAGGGGTAAAATAGGAAGGAAACATATAAGATAATATTATGAAAAAGATAAATGAAAAGAAAGAAAAAGGGCAGCCTTCCTTTAGCATTGACAGAGAATGGGAGAGGAACAGGAAGCAGAGGAGGAGGCGGAGGAGGAGAGGAGACCGTCGACGTCGGCTACGGAGACTGCGAAAGTGATGGTAATAGGAGGAAGAGACCGGGAAGAGGAGGCATGGAACCTGAGAAAGCAAATCCAAATAGTGGAACTAGCAGACAAGCTGAGTAACGGAGATCTCCGTGCCCAAATAGAAGCCGCCAGAGGCATTAGAAAGCTCGTCAGGAAATCATCCTCCGGCAAGACTCGCTCCAAGTTCGCCGCCGCCGGAGTCATTCAACCCCTCGTTTTGATGCTTCTCTCTCCAAACCTCGATGCCCAAGAGGCCTCCCTCCTTGCCCTCCTCAATCTCGCCGTCAGGAATGAACGGTATCCTCTCTTTATTGCTTTCAAAGTTCAAAATTGTCTTTTTGATTGCTCTCTTCGATTAAAATAGCTGAAATTATACTGCGTGGAGATGAAAGGGGGTGGACTTTGGGAGCTGAGAAATCGGTAAAGCTTCCATTTTTACGTGTTTACTCTGTGATTCCTGTTTATACGTTTTCTTTTTTCTCTTTTTCTTATACTTTGTGGAGAAAAACCAAAAAACAGAGAGAGAGCCAGAAGCTTTCTCGGACTTGGGAGAGGGCCGAAATTTGGGTTCCACTTCACATGGTGTTATGAATTGAGTCAGACATAGTTTGTCTATAACTGGGCATTAAACGGTCAAGAATATCTTGGCCATTTTGTTGCCTTGGACGGCTATTGGGGTTTCTTATTTTTCAAAGCTCGGAATGTTTTGTACATAAATGTGGGGGAAAAAATACTCATCATCTTATTCTCAGTTTTTATTTAGTTGTATTTTGTATGCTGTTCATGGAGTTGGTGTTCCAGGAGATTTCTTTTGATTTCTCCTTTTATTGGTATTCGCCAAAACTGTGCAATTTGTTTGCAATGTATATAAGCTGCACCATAATCTTTAACAAAACAGCATATGCTGATAACATAGAGAATGATGGACGAATTGTAACCAATTGCTTAGGAAGCATTCCCAATCGCACATATTCCTTTACTAGCATGGTTTAGTGTTCTTTGTCTCCCTGAACTGCACTACTGCAGTAGACACAATTTCTGCTTTTTCCCTTTTGCATTATGTGTTCTTTCAGCAGAGGGAACTATGATTCAGTTATGTGGATAATTTGTCACAACAACAGTTAATCTGCTTATTTTTCTACTTATTGGTCGCAGATAGTGAGGTGTAATCCTCTTAGGCTTTCACATTCTGTCCTCACTTAAGCGAATTGTGAGGCTATGTCATAAAATTTTCTCATTTGGTCTTTTTGTACTTTTGCTGTTTACATCAGGAACAAGATCAAGATAGTCACTGCTGGAGCCATCCCCCCTCTAGTCGAACTTCTTGAGTTACAGAATGGTTCACTGAGGGAACTTGCTGCTGCTGCTATTTTAACACTTTCAGCTGCTGAACCTAATAAACCAACTATTGCAGCTTCAGGAGCTGCACCCTTTCTAGTTCAGATCCTCAGCTGTGGGAGTGTTCAAGGAAAAGTTGATGCTGTCACAGCTCTACACAATCTCTCTACACATGCTGATAATTCTCATCCAATTTTGGATGCTAAAGCAGTTTTACCTCTTATCAATCTCCTCAAAGAATGCAAGAAGTATTCCAAGTTTGCTGAGAAAACTACAGCACTACTTGAAATCCTTTCGCACTGCGAAGAGGGGCGAGTTGCAATCACAGACTCGGATGGAGGGATTTTAACTCTAGTGGAGACTGTTGAAGATGGATCACTTGTCAGTACAGAACATGCAGTTGGAGCTTTACTTGCTTTGTGCCAGAGTTGCCGAGATAAGTATAGGGAGCTCATTCTTAATGAAGGTGCAATCCCAGGCCTTCTACAACTGACAGTAGAGGGGACTTTTGAAGCTCAGGAGAGAGCTCGAATGCTCTTAGACTTGCTCAGAGATAATCCGCAGGAGAAGAGATTGGCATCTTCAGTGTTGGAGAAAATTGTTTATGATATTGCTTCACGAGTGGATGGCTCAGAAAAAGCTGCTGAAACTGCCAAGAGGCTATTGAAAGACATGGTTCAAAGAAGTATGGAGCATAGCATGAACTGTATTCAGCATCGGGCTGCATCGTGTGCATCTTCGGAGGTTCGATCTACATGATTTATGTGGCTCAAAAGTGAAACTCCTGGGCCAGAGTTTAATCTGAATCTATGTTTTATTTGGTTGATTAAATCTCTGGCACATGGTGGTTGTCACGATGGAAGAAATTCGTTCCACGCATAGCATTAAACTGAATTGGATTTAACTGTGGTGAAGGCGAAGCTACTCTTTTGAATTGATATTCTGACCTCAAAGATGTTCTGTACATCATGATCTTGGTCATGTACATATGTATTTCTTCAATCTAAAATTTAGGAAATCTAACACTGTTATGCTGATCATTTTTGCTTTGTTGGCAAAGAAATTTTGGGAGGCTGAGGTCAGAGGCCGGAGTGATCTCTCCACAAGCCTCGTGGTGATGTAAATGGCTGCAATAACATGAGTGCGTTCTTGGGTTCTCTATAATTCATAGTACAAGCATTTGAAGCTATCTAATCTGACAAACAGGAGGTTGTTCTATGATGGCCCATTTTGTGTTTGAGGCGAAAGAACTTCAGTTTCCTTAGTCCTCAAGGTAACTAGTGTCAGAAAAACCAAATATGAAAAATCTTTCCATATATGTACCCAAAAAGGACTCTTTGATTTGGATGTTAAAGGCCCATTACTCCCCTCCCAGAAGTTTATACCCGAAAAGAAAAAGTGAAAAAAAAAAGAAAGAAAAACCCCACAAACTGTGCTATTTAGGGGTTTCTTCCTTTGAGTACTTTGTATCTTTTTTAAGATGTCTTCGGATTCACTTTCCCTCCCTCTCTAACACTTGATACTTGATATGATAATCACTGATTATTATTGTGTTAAAAAGAAACAGGCTCGGGTTGCCCTTTAATCATATAAATGGTTAAAAGTTGGGGCCTTTGCTTTTTCCACTCCGGAGCTGAAAACATCTTTCCCTTACCCCCACCACTCTACAAATGCAACTCTTTTCCAGTACTCTATGTCTTTCTCTCACAACCCAGAAATTTATTTATTTTTTTTAATAAAAAAAAAAAGCAAAAGTAAAAACAGTAGAGAAGATATCTTATTTGTTACAAAAGATTAATGTGCTCCTTTTCAAGTGTCGGAACTTCCACTGCCTAAATACTAATAATGCCTTATTTTGGGTCCTCAAGCAGAAATGTACAGAAACGTCTTTTGTGGCTTTAAGCAAACAGTCATTTACATCTTTTGCCGTTGTCGGTGTGTCCCCAGTTGTAAATAAAACAAGCCGCCATTTTTTGTTTTTGCAATTAAAAATTATGATATATTTTGTTCTAAATACAAAACATTTTTACTGCTAAAAGATTAACTTTTTTTTTATCAAAGTTAAAAAAAAAAAAAAAAACTTGGTTCCATTACCCATCAAATTTCTGATCTTTAACAGACTTGTCCCATCAAAGAAAAACATGGTTCCATGCATCCAAGTTCCAACCCATCAAACAGACCACGTGGGGATCACACCACCAATGAAGAGATCACACGTGGTATGATAACCAACGTGGCATCATCACAAAGAAGTACGGGACACTGCGTTCATGGGCCCACATTTCTGTAATAAAATTCATCTTCACCGTTAGAGACACGGTTTTGACTTCCCATTCACATCAAATGATGGATAGACTTTCTTTTACAAAGAACCCGATGGAAACACATGCCCTCAACCTTCGGTTTTAGCCACAGGCCACAGCTAGCTACTAGCTCTGTCTCTCCCTACACACACAGACAGACACGGAGGGAGTGAGAGAAATCGATGAATCTCTTTACTGGTTTTGCTTGATCTCAACTCACATATACCCCAAGTTAAAAGGTGAGTTAAATCTACAATCTTTCGATCACAGTCTCTTTGAATTCTTAGAATTAATCCGTTGTAGATCTCAATATGCATTTTTTTTTCTCGGAGAGTGTGATTCGTCGTTTCGGTTTGCTCAAAGTTCAGGTCTTTAAGATCCACAAGTCCATTTCGTTTGCGGATCAAGAACCACATTATCTCGCTTTAATTCTCATTCTCTTTGGATTGGTTTTGCCTTTTGGTCATCTGGCTTTTGGGTTTTTATTGCAATAGTTAATAAGTTTCCGTTGAGAGCTCTTCTGGGTGAAATACAGAGGGTGCAAGAATGTTTGGTCGGTCTAGGCTGTCCAGGAACGGAAGTTTCAGGCCTGAGCACCTAGGCCAAAATGCATTGGCCATGATAGGCAATCTCTGCTTCACGCTCTTCGTGCTAGGAGTCCTAATTTTCACTATTATTGCGGCTACATATGAGCCTGAGGATCCAATTTTTCACCCATCAACTAAAATCACCACATTCCTCACATCATCATCTAATGCCACTTTCAAGTCTGATAACACGGTGGTGAAAACTGGCGAGGACTTCATGGCCCCCAATCAGACTGCATTTGCTAATTTTCTCAACATTACTGATGTGCAGTCCACAAAGGACAAGAATGGTGATGATGGAGGTAGTATTCCTGGAGTGACCACGGAGAATTGTGATGGTCCTATAGATTGCAAAGACCCAGAAGTTTTTCATTTAATGATGTCGAAGGCAATAGAGCAGTTCAAAGATATACATTTTTATCGGTTTGGCAAAGCGGTTCCTGGGGATGAAGATAATACATGTGATATGGCATGGCGGTTTAGGCCTAAGGAAGGGAAGGCTGCTGCATTTTACAAGGATTACAGGCGGTTTGTGATAGCTAGGTCTGAGAATTGTACCCTCAGTGTTGAGCGGATAGGGGATTACCATACAGGTGTGAATGCAAGGAAGAAAAAGAAGAAGATAGAGAAACCTGGACTTGAGAAAGTAGACACAAAGCAAGAAGCAGTTTTGCCATTGCTGCCTGTTGTTGGGGAAGTTGTGAGCGATTCACTTCCAGTGGTTGAGTCAGAAAACTCCTTTAGTCATGGGAAATATCTGGTTTACAGTGGCGGTGGTGATAGATGCAAGAGTATGAATCACTACTTGTGGAGTTTCTTGTGTGCACTTGGTGAAGCACAATATTTGAATCGAACATTGATTATGGACTTGAATGTTTGTTTGAATTCAATGTACAGTTCTTTGAATCTCGATGAGGAGGGGAAGGATTTCAGGTTCTATTTTGATTTTGAGCATTTGAAGGAAGCAGCATCAGTGTTGGATCAGACTCAATTTTGGGATGACTGGGGTAAGTGGCAGAAAAAGGATGGGTTAAGCCTTTATCTCGTAGAGGACATTAGGGTCACACCTATGAAGCTTAGAGAGGTGAGAGATGCTTTGATCATGAGGAAGTTTGGATCCGTCGAACCTGATAATTACTGGTATAGAGTGTGTGAAGGAGAAACAGAGTCGGTTGTTCAACGGCCATGGCACTTAATATGGAAATCAAGGAGATTGATGGATATTGTGTCAGCAATTGCATCCAGATTGAATTGGGATTATGATGCAGTTCATGTAGAGAGAGGGGAGAAGGCAAAGAACAAGGAGCTCTGGCCGAATCTTGCGGCAGATACTTCTCCCGACACGCTTCTCACAACATTGGCTAACAAAATCGAGGATGGAAGAAATCTCTACATTGCGACTAATGAACCTGAAACATCTTTTTTCAACCCTTTGAAGGACAAGTATACCACCCATTTTCTTGACGAATACAGGGATCTTTGGGATGAAAACAGTGAATGGTACTCAGAGACAACAAAACTTAACAAAGGGGTCCCGGTTGAATTTGATGGCTATATGAGGGCTTCTGTGGACACTGAAGTCTTCCTGAGGGGGAAGAAGCAAATTGAAACGTTCCATGATCTCACCAATGATTGCAAAGATGGTATTGGAACCTGCAACACTGCTACCAGTTAATCCTGACACATGGGTATCCATGTTTGTGTCGCCAAATTGGGATATTACCCACAAGTACTCTTCGCACTTAGTTTCGTTGCTTTGAGGAACTTTTAATCTTTTTCCATTGCTGAGCTTTTGTACTTTGTAGAACGGTGTTGGCTAGAAGCAACAAAGCGTTCCATCAGTGGGGTTATTGTTTCAATATTTTTCATAACAAGACATCTGTTACCTAACGAAAGATGAAATTCCGCTATCTCGAGTCTTTACTTTTCAGCTACTTGTGCTTTTATCTCCTAGAAATGGTAGTTCAGTTTTTGCTCTAAATCACCTTTCTTGTAGTTCAAATTCCGGTGGTTTTCTTAAATTCCCTGTGTTAATGCTCAAATGTTATTGCCCTAAGTTATGGTGTGTGAATCGTGGAGACGGTCAACTTTGGGCGGTAAAAATATTTCTCAACGACATGTTCTCGGATGCTGTTGAGACCAGAACATTCTATCTATGTTCAGTTTCAAGCATGCTCCTCTCTGTGATGGTATTGAACCAAGTCAAGTGTCTTGATGGCAAGATTCTGGTATATGGATCGATTACTGCAACTTATTCTGACACAAACACTCATGAAACATCACAGTAGACTCATTTTCCAATTCATTTACCCTACAAAGAGGACTGAAGAGGGAAAGAGCCCAAAGGTGAGAATCCCAGATTTTGGGGTTCTTGATCGCATTGTAGCCTGAACGTTCAAACAATGTCGAGCTATATGACTGGTATAGAAACGGACCTCGTAATTTGGCTACCTTCTAAACAATGGTTGAGATTGGATGACATCCATTGTTCCAGCAAAATTTATAGGCCTGGCATTGGCGCTTCACAACAAATAATCTACATTCCACGGTCAGCCATGTAAGGGCATGGAAATGAAACCAGAAGATAGGCCTCCCTCCAACACCTTCCTGTCTCGATGCCCTTGAAAGCAATTTGATTGCTTGCATAGAAGATAGAGAATCAGAGGGGAAAATCACTTTCCACTGGCCTTTCTCTTTTTGACAGGAACAAGGGTCACTTTTCTCCCAGAGTTGACTGTTCTAGCCTCTGTTTGTTGAAGCACCGATATACCTGCTTGATGCTGTTTCTTGTCTGCCTTATCATCTGTAAATAGTTTCAACTCAAATGCTCCTCTGGTGAAACCTCTGGCAACCTGAAAAGTTGTAGATCCGGTTATCAGTTATTAGTATTGCACATGATGGGAATAGACAGAGGAAGAAAGAAATATTAGCACAAAAAAGTATGTGCAACCCAAATGAGAATCATTTCCTACTTCATAATCTAGAAGTTGGGAAACATTTCCCATAAAAAAAAATATCGAAAACCTTAAACTATTTCTTTGTTGGTTAAGAACAAACTATATAACATGGTTCCCATGTTTTCAACAAGCCAAAACACACATGCAAAAGGGATAGCACATCATAACAAGGATCTTGCTTGGTATTACCCTAAAACTATTCTCTCCTTTTGTGCACAAAATAAAGGGTTGATCAAGAAAACCACTTGCTTACTCCTGTCCAGGATCTACTGGAAACTCCTAGCATGCAATCACCGGCACTCATTATATTCATTATGCAATATTCAATTAGGTCATATTATGCTGGTTATTTCCAATATCTCCGATGGAATGACAAACTCAAATGTGCTATCATGCTTTCACTTCTGAAACCGTCTATAAATTGTAGAGCTCCTGTAATCCATTCACTCGTGCAAAAGTGGGCATGATAAATATAAATGGTAATTTTTGAATGAAATACCTTTAGAAGTAGCCAAACTTTAAGTGAGCTACTCAAGATTGCAAGCCTTGTCTTTTTACCGGAAGTTAAATAGTTGCACATATGATGGTCAACCCTCAATATAAATCTTGGCCAGGTCTTGGGATTTTCAAGGTCTGCTGTCTGGTCCACCTCTGCCTAAAGAGGAGGGGGGGGGAGAATAACATCAGAAGCAGAATAGCATACCATTTTTGGGTCTGATTTTATAAAGCAATTTCTATTGGCATTGCCAGTTGCTGATCCTGCACCTTGAACATAGGCCACGCCACTGGTGGAAGCTATGGACCATCTGCTATAGCCCAGTGCAATGTGACTTCTAGTAATGGAGTTTGAATAAAGAAAGTGTTCTTTCATACCAAAAATCTTACTCACAGGTAATCAACATATTGCACAAAAATGAATATTTTAGGATCTTTAATCCCACCTCGCCAGTGTTAGACAAAAGATGAACACCATACCATGGCACAACGGGGGGTTTTTTAGCATGATGAGGTCAATAATAGCGAGCAGTTTGGTAGGAAAACTCTACTTACAAGTAATCGACAGATTTCTTGTTCAATCTTTGAAAAGGAGGTCTCCAAGGCTTCAACTCTTCCAGTAGCATGACAGCATGTGCATGGTTCACTAATCATGAATGTTACACTAGGTCGAACCTGTCCAAAATGCTTCCATTATCAGATACTGCTATAAGTAGAACAAGTCTAGTAGTGGGCCAAACATCATCAGATGTGCAAACTCTAATGCATCCACCTCTTCTGATATGGCAATTTTACACTGCTCTAATTCAGGTCAATGTTGCTCGTAGTTCAGGTCACCACAAAAACAGATAAACGTACCTAGTCCTCGTCCAAAGTCATGCAACTTTTTGCTTGCATCATCCCGTATCTTAGTAAAATGTGGAAAAAGAAGTAAAGAAAAGATAAACATTCACAATAGGACACAGACCCTCTTTCTTGTGATTTCCATTAGCCCATGCTTTGACAATTCAGAGACCTTCACTGTTGACCGGTCTCTCTCTACAGATCTCTTCATTTGTTCATAAACCAATCTCCTATTTGCTGAAAAATATGGCACCAAAACAATGATGTCATAAAATGATTTTTATATTGAAAAATGATCCCAAGAGAAAGACAACTGACTTTTGTGGAAAAGTAATGAGCAAATTTAGCCAAATGCCAAAAACAAAACATATCATGAGGTATTAAGGCAGCAACTCACTCTATCTATTATCATTTAAACAATTTGATAACAGAAGGCTAGGATGAAGTACATGATCCAGGAGAACTCAGATCAGACACTCAGCAAATTTATTCTCATCAGTCGAATTAAGATACACCTCCTTAGTATGAATCCTAATACCAAAATGATAAACCCCAAGTAAAAGAACTAAAAAGGGACAATGACAACCATCTAATAAGTTAACCTTTCCAGAAAAGAAACCTAAGATTTCAGAGTAGCAGAAAAACCTCCAGCAGGCTATATTGCAGACAAAGCTAGACTCTTGAGTGGATTCTCTGCTGATCTTAAAATATTGTCATCTTGTAAACCAGTGCAGCTAATTAGTTTTTCACCACAGATTCTCAGGAAATCAAAGTATATGGGAAAAAAAAAACAAGATGATCCACAAATGCATGCATGAAAGGCAAGGGAGAGATGCATTGACCTAGACTCAATGGCAGGTATTTTGATTAAAAAGGGATTCATGTAGGAGCATGGGGGCAGGAATTTTTTGGGGTAAGGAGAGAGACAGAGAGGTCTCTAAAAGTCAAAGTTAGAGAGAGAGATTTTGTAACTTACATTCATCAGCCATATCTATGAAGTCCACTACAATAATACCACCAATATCCCGCAGTCGTAACTCTCTCGCAATCTGAAATGCAGAATTCTCTACTTAGCAGCTAGTACATCAAAGCCTTGATGGAATAGACAAATAGTTAACCAAATGTTTCACATTCACAGAAACACTACATAAAAGCTATGTATTTTCCTTATGCTTTCCTTGGGTAACTGCTCATTGCAAAATCCACTTTGCAAAATATTCAATATTTTTATGTTCATAAAAGTGACAACAAACGCAACTTGTTGTCATCAACTATTATGATAAAAACACATTACCAATGTAAACTTAATTTGGAAATGACAAGATTTTTGCAATTTTGACTAGAAAACAGACCTCCAATGATACTATAGCAAAAGGTAAAAATTTCAGGACATATGATCCAGTTTTCTCTGTGGTAATTAATCCATACTAATGCAGAAATAATCAGCTGTACCAACTAGACTACGTTTCTATGAACATGTGATGTGAACCAGCTAACATACTTGTTCAGCAGCAGCAAGGTTGACTTCTAGAATAGCTTTCTCTTGAGAAGTTCCCTGACCAAACATTACATGTCCTCCATTCACATCTATGGAAACTAATGCCTCTGTTTGTTCAATCACAAGAGACCCTCCATTAGCAAGTGGAACCCTGCAAGGCAAGACATGCAATTGAATTTAGTTAAAAAGAAGGGCAATCAGACCATTGCTCATGCTAAACACATGCAATACACACTAGAAACATGCACAACATGTATTGGACCCCCTGCCACATGCCAAAGAAGTTTGGGAGACATATGGTTGTGCATAATTCTATTTTTATTTTTTCTGTTGCTGTATTTAGAAGCAGCTAGTGTGCAAATAATTTTTAGCTAATTTCCTTCATCCTAGCATAAGAGTACTCTCCATGCTTGAAGACCTGTCTCATAGTCATCAGACCCTTGTTCTTACAAATACATGGGTAACCTATTGAAACTGGGTCTGCAAAGAATGCTTAAGAACAGATATCTAATGTTCCTGTTCAAAATAAGTGGCATTTACCTTTTACTTAGGATACTGTTTATCTCTTCCTCAACATTGAATTCATCAAAAAGAGGCTTTCTTTTATTATACAACTCAACTCGGTCACAAAGATCAGGAGCAATTTCCTGAAGATAGTTTGTAACCTGCAAAAAATGGTGGTAACTTACATACCAATATGAGGAAAATTATGATGCATAAACTCAAACATCAGATATACATCAACTGCCTATCATGATAAAGATAGTGGGTCCAATTGATAAAGTACATTTCCATCAGAGTCGAAACATATTGCTGAAAATTGAAAGTCATATTAGGAGACATAGCTACTTGAGACTTCCACACTATGGCACAAACATCTCCATTTAGGGGTAGTTATCTGAAATTCCAAATGAACTCACTGCCCCACTCAGCCTCATAGGGCAAAATAAAATCACATAGAAGCACTCATACACAAGAATGCGCACAAATACATGTAAAGATCCTAGAAGACACTCAGATTCCTGATCAGTAACAAAGTTCCCTGTAGAAGTAGTTAATGGCATACCTCATGGTAAGTTCTTGGAGAGTCAACTACCAATTTCCTAACCTGCAGAAGTTGCAGTACAGGAAGCAATCTATGCATGAAACCATTTCTTGAATCTCGTATATAGTAGCCATCAACATATGGAGAGATTATTACAAGCAAAGGAGTTACAAGTGGGCTACCTTGTCATTAAAATAATCCTGAACAACTGAGAGTGTTTGACCCATTGCTCTGTGCAATATAACAGGGACAGCCCCTTCCACACCTTCATCTGCAGCTAGAGAAGCAGATTTTGCATGTTCTGCTATATATTTCCAAGTTGAAAGTAAACCTTCCAAGTCCTTCTGCAATTCCTCTACAGAATGGCCTGCTGCAACAGTCCTTACAGTTAAACCAAAACCTGTGGGCTGCAGAGATTTTGCTATAACTTTCAGGCGAGTACGCTCAACACCAGATATTTTCTTGGACACTCCAATTTTGTCATAACGTGTAATCAATATCTGCAAGCCAGATCAAATGGTTCAGACAAACAAACACCAGACAGATCAGGTTCAAATACAAAAAATAAATAAATGAAACAAAGTGATGGGAGGATTGTTGGTTGCTACATGGAACATACCCAGAATCTGCTTCTCAGTATTGGACAAGCAGTCAGTTGAGGGCCTTTTGAACCCAATCCCTCTTTGACAACTTGGACAATAATTTTAGTGCCCTTGCGAACCTGGGCCCACTTCTTTGCATTGTTCAAAATATGCTTAGCATCCTTCATATCTTGAGGATGAGACATCAAATAATTATTGGCCACTTCTGTTTCAACATGAAGAGAACTATTTGTAGATTCACTTTGCCGATGATGTTCTCTGCCATCCAAGAAGTGCTCAAAATCAGCTGCAGCTTCGCCATGATCAACCAAACTACCATTGAGGCTTTCTTTGCCTTCCAAAAAATCATAGTCATCATCAACTTCATGCTCCTCATGATCATCATGCATAAAGGGCATCAAATCATCCTGAGATATGAATTCTGCAAGATCATGAGTTACTTTGACATCATCTGAAGTGCGCTCATTTTTGCGTGCAACAGGAATCTCTTCAACAGCATCAAAAACTGAACTGTTGACTTCCTTTTTTTCCCTTGTCATCTGACAAAATGGAGGAAATATATATGGCTCCCTATTTTGCTTAATCTCCATAAGTGAGGGTCTTGGACCACCAATATTTACAAATGCTCCACCCATATGGGGTACAAGCTTTGTGACCACCCCAAGATATACACTATCACACTGCACATTGTTTTTAACTGGTTCTAGTAGTAATTCAACCAATTTCCCATTTTCCATGACAGCAACTCTTTGCATGGTACATATTGAAGAACTCATCAGAATGATGGTAGAAATGGAATCATCTGCTGTGGGCAACTTCTTGTCTTCAACTTCATAGTCCTCATTATTTTTGGACTGAGGCATCATTTTCTCCTTAGTCACAAGAAAGATAGATGATAGCTGCAACCAAGGTTCTTCAACAGGTTGGTCTTCTTCAGAGAAAAAAGAGTCTGGGCTATCACGTCTGTCACTGGCTATATCTTCCTTGCCATTAAAGCATGATTTATTCTCTACTTTGACATCATTGAGAAATAGATCCGGCTCTTCTGTATCCATTTCAACATGTTTCGCAACCTCATGTTCATCTGTCAAAGCACTGAAAGCATTTGAGTGTTTAGAAACATTTTAAAAGGACTTCTGGAAATTAGAGGTTGCACTGGAGCTCTAAGAAGGGGATATTACCTCCAGCCAAAACGGAATTCAGAGGTAGATCTGATAGATATGTCTCCTCTATCCATGAACCCCATACATGCGATGCAAATGTTTGAGAATCACATTTCATCCATGAATCCCTCACTATTATTTTCCTATCATGCTTGACTCTTATAGGTACGGATAAAGAAAATTCAGGTCCAGTTCTCCAAACAATGCCATGCGAAAGCCGTGTTTCTTCTGTTATGAAATAATTATACTTGAAATTCACATCATAAGGCAGCTGCCAAGCGCAAAAGTGTAATCAAAATCTACTGTGAATATCAAGTTGGGAGCTGATAAAAGTGTTTGCTTTCAAATTCATGGGAATATTGTAAGAATGTATGCTCAAATACATGTTTCATCTAAAAGCAAACATCATTGGTTAGAAATTCCCTCACAAAATAAAAATTCAAATGCTGGCAAAGTCTGATGAACAGCTTTGCTTTTTCTCCATGTGATAAAAAGCTAAGCTGTTCATGAAGCAACCAACATCCAAACATAAAGAGACCTGGCATCTTTGAACTTCTAGTGACCTCAATCAAGACAGACAGCATTGCTTGATAAGAGAAAATGAACACCACCAATCGCATGACAAAACTCCAGGTAAAGGATGTAACCACTTAAAATGGTGTCATCCCTACCCTTCCAAATGTGTGCATCTGCACATGTTCAAGTGTGTGTGCATGAGTACAAAAAGGGAGGTGGGAAAGGAAGTAAGGAGAGAATAACCAAAACATAATGAATAACAAGAATACTTGCATTGGGATGAATTTGTGCAATGTAATGTCACAAATTTATGGCACTTCACACTTAAGTCCAAAAGTATAATGGGTAGCAAGAACACTTACATTAGGGTGATGAATTCATGACTTACCTATACAACTATATCTAACATCAATACCATCTATGTTATATGCAGATGCTTATAACAAAACTTTTTGAGACAGAGAACATGAACTATATATCTCAAATACCCCTAGACACCAGTTAAGAGCATTCAATGCCACACATATCTACTTCTTTAGCATGCAAAGGTAAATACAGTATATATGCACATATATCTGTAAGTATATGTGTTCATGTGCATGTATGTGTGTGTGCATATGTCTGGTAAGCTACAAAGCTTTAAAAAACTTCAGACATGTTTTGGCTAACATGAAAGAAAGTTAGATAATAACTTCTGTGAAATACAGTTCAAAGAACACTTGAAATTTTGGAACATGAAATTTTTCAGGGCATATGCATGTTTAACAAATGTTGACTGTATCCTATTGTAGCTTCTAGAGAATCTTCATCTCCACGTAACCATAATACTCACGCTTCTCAGATGCAAAGATTACCTCAACATCAGCTCTCCATATGTTCCCATGGTCAGTTGGACTCATTTGGATGGCCCTCTCTGGTTGCCAGCTGCCCAAGACAAATGGATCCCCAGTAAGATAGAGATGTTGACTGGGTGCCAAATTGGCTTCTACAATCCAAACCACCTCACATGATGCCTTAGAAATAGTAGTATTCAAATGGCCTGAGAAATCAGAATGTGCTAGGCCATCAGCTATTCCAAAGTATGGGAAAATAATTGCTCAAAGGATCATACCATACAACATACCTACAAAGAAAACAGAGCCCATCCATCAGTAACAAAGAAATAACAATATTAGAAAGAATTGTTCTTAAAAGAGCAAAGAAATTGAAAAAAAATCTACAAGATAAGTGTCTTACCAGAGTAGATTTGCACATTGGCAGAACTTTTGTGTTAAAGAGAAATTCACACATATGTCTAAAAGTCCCATTAACAAAAGATTCCTAATGGGTTTTTATTTTCCATGCCGTAAAATAAAAAATTTAGTGCTTCTATCATCTTTCTGAGATCAAATTTTCCCCAAAAAAAATCCATTTGAGTATGAAAAAAGACAAAGAAACTTTGTTCATAATTGGATCCCATACTGATTATTCTTCTTCTTCATTAGTTTGTCAAAGCAGTATATTCAAGAAAGCTACAATGAGCAGATATTCTAACACTAAAATGTGAGCAAAAGTACATGATAAAAATTCAAGCACCCAATACAAATCGGCATATATTGTTGACAAGTGTAATATTTGAACAGAATGCAGTGCAAGTAATGAAAGAAGTACTCATTAACTAGGCGAGAGAGCAAGCGAGTGAAAGAGAGTGAGTGAGAGAGAAGGAGAAATAAAGGATTAATAAAGTAAGAGAAACCTCAACATTCAGAACAAGAAATGCAGCTATCTATCATTGAAGCATCGCATGAATATTCAAAATAAAGTCAACTAAGGCTACAATGGGGTGGCTAAGAAATCACCTTTCTTTGCTGACATTACAGGGTTCAATAGAGAAGAACAACTCCCAATGCACACTACAAATCTGAAGTCATTTCCCAGAGGTGTGTGATGGCATTTATACCTGCTTTAATTAATGGCAAGCATTCACAGAGAGAGAGAGGGAGAGTGAGAAATTCATGATTCTAAATCATTCAGGCAATTTCCTTACGCCAATGCCATTGAAATTCTCTATCTTTACAGCATGGCACAAAAGTTTCAGACACGGCTAATTTATGAGACACTAACATTTAGGTTCTACCACTTCTCATTCTCTGCACATATCACTTTTATGAAACAACGAATCCAATCAAGATTCTGGTTAAAACCCAAGAGTGAAAATGAACAATCCTAGTTGCCAAGAAAATGAATGAAGGAAGCAAGGCACTGAAAAACCCCAAGTTTCTAAGAAACTGAACATGAAAACCCAAGAAACTGAAAAAAAGAATTCCAAGAAAAACTCTAGAAACTGAAATAATAACCCAATGAATTACACGATAAAACTAAAGAAATTTAAAAAATCCAGTTTCCAAGTAATAAAACCCAAGTAAGTTACAACCGCAGTTTTTGAGAAACTGAAGGAAAAAATTCCCAGAAACAGTGAATAAAACCCAAGAAACTTAAAAATGAAATTCAAGAAACTCAACAAAAAGACGTAAGTTATGAACAAGAACGTGCCAAGCAAGTGCATAAATCTTACGGCGACAAGAATCTCTGGCATCCGAGAAGGGAAGAAGGGGCGGGAGGCGTTGGGAGGCGGCAGTCGTGGTGGTGGGGCGGAGGCCGAGCGTGGGAGAGGCCGTCCATAACCCTCTTTCTCGGGGAAAGTTCAACGACACGGGGACAATGGAGCAAGGAAAGCATTAGGCACGGGTGGTCTTGAACTGGAAAATTGGGACGGACAACAATGGCATTTCCGTCATTTGAGAAATATCTTGGAGGAGGAGGAGGCCGGATTGAGATTGAGAGCAATTGGCGGTTACTGCTCTGCTTCTTGTTTGAAACTTGGAGTAAAGAAGAAGAAGAAGAAGAAGAACAACAACAATGGATACAACAAAGCTCGGAAGGGACCTGTGGGTAAAATGGTTGTAGATAGAGAGCTGTGGATTGGAATGTGGATATGTGTGTGTACGTGTAACCACATCTATCTATATCTACATAGATAGACTGGGCAGAGCCGATACTTAAGAGGGCATTTTGGGTAAATAAATTTCTTGTGGAATGCGCCCCACAGGACTCGGCCGGGCCGGACCATTTAGGCCCAGTAAGCAAGCACGATCTCGGGAGATCAACGGATCACGTACCATGGTTATTTGACCCGTCTGTTCGCCCAGATTTCAAAATTTCAGTTTTACTTCTTCTTTTTAAAAAAAAATATATATATATATATTTAAGTGATTAAAATTTTAAATTTTAATTCTCAACTTTCTAATAAAATTTTTTAAAAATTATTTTAATTATTGAGTTAAATTGATTTGATCAATTGGACTTAGAGGTTTTATTTTTAAAAAAATTCATACTTAATTTTAAAATTTTATACCAAATCATTTTATTTTGAAATTACTCGAATTCAAAATTAAAATATTTAAAATATCAAATAAAATCTTTAATTCAATCAAATACCTTTTTATTTGTAATTTCTCATCATATATATTCTCTATTTTATGTCAAAATAATTAATTTCTCATAAAATATTAAATAAAATAAATATAATTTTATTCTTATAATTTATAAGATATAAAATTTAAAAGTATGTTTACCTATAATATATATATATATATATAATATAAAATATTAGATACATAGTCGAGGTCTAAGTTGAGTTTAATAATTAAAATACGGGTATCTAACACATCAGGAAAAACAACTCTCTTTACTGAAAGCTATGAGTAAAGTCTTTCTTGTGATAGTGTAAGCTGATCCCGGACTCGATGTGCCTCCAAATAGATCCCAAAAACCAAGTGAATAAACGTTCCCCCGTAGTGCTTCTTGAGATCATGAATGACAAGGGCAGCAATTGAGCGTCTTGACCAGAATTTGAAGATTCCAGTGAAGGAAAGAAGACACACTGTCAGATGCGCGTTGCGATGCCAAATCAACACACCCCTTTTTTTTTAAGTACTTTTTAAGGAAATCAACAGGCCTGATTGTTTAGTGTTGTGCCATGGCAAGGAGTAGAGAATGTTGTTAGGTAACCCAAAGATCTGGCATTTTTCTATTTTTCACAGCTCCCTACATGTTTTTTCTAACAGATAAGGTTTCTTCTCCCACAAATGACAACATGTTTCTTAAAAGGATGTAGCTCCAATATTGGAGAATTGATATCCAGAAGATCTCAGTACATGGACTTTGATCTATGTCTCTAGTATATCTCTGAAGTAGGAAGAAGGTGGCTTAACTCCTAAAAGATGGATCAACCTACCAGCAGCTTTGAGATAGTAAAACATACACAATTACTATAGTACATGGCATTTTGCAGGTTTGGAAAAAAAGGAAAAAAAAAACAGAGAAGAACAGGCCACAAGAATTGTGAAAGAATTTGGAGAACACATCCTGAAAAATTCTCTGAATATCATAAACTTCAAATATGGACAATGACACTTCTGGTCTCTTAAGCACTCATCAAGATATCTTACTGCTATATCTTGTGTAGAACACAAGCACACAGCACCATTCCTCTGGCTAATGAACCCAAATAAGAATATAGCTGTACACTCCACGCTGTATACACAGATTCCCTCTAACTAGCAAACTTGGAAACCATGGTCACCAAAAGCAAGAGGAATCCTCCTCAGGGATCAAGGGAGTCCTGCAGAGAGGGCAAGTAATGTTCCAATAATCCAACCACTTCTCCAAGCACACTTTATGAAAGACATGGCCACACGTCAAGCGATTTATCTCGGATTCCGGCTCAAACTGAGTCAGGCAAACAGAGCATTCATGTTCTGGCCGTTTACAGCTAAACACGTTGTCAAATCGGGTTACTGGAGTCCTGCTCCGGAACTCCTCAATGTAATCCTCCACGCAACCCCCAGAGGGAGTCAAATGAGGCTCGAATGGTTCATTATGATCCTCCGAGTAATCCGAGGAGGGTGAAGAAGATGGTGATGGTGATGCCAGACGAATACCAACAACGTGAATAATCGAACGGACTATTCCTTTAACAATAGAGATTGATAAAGCGGTGTTTACCAAAAGCACGCATAGCACCCCTTCAGATGGTGCTGGAAGACTTGACAGACCCATTCTTTTGAATTAAAATTCAAGTTAATGAAGTAGAACTTGTAAAGAGATATGGCTCAACTCAAACACTACGTGTTCTGACTGAATTGCTGTTTTTGGGTCAATCACGGAAGAGCTAAATTGGACGGACGGGACAAGTTCCCCCTTCTGTCTTATGTATGTGATCTGCAATGCATTAAAGGGAAAGTTAGAATACCAACTTATACCATTAAGTGAACAAATATATTAAAGTTTATAGTTCACATAGAAAATTTCCAAAAGAAGATTGAATCAAACAAAAATATGATTACCTTTCCGATTAGAGGTGAATCTTTAGGATATGAACAAGCAAGGTGTCCAATTTCTGCGAAGCAGCCAAGAAGAAAGACCAGCAAGAGACCCACACAACACAACACAACACAACAAGGGATGTTAGCATTCGTGAAATAGCAAGAAATGTACACATTAATCACTAGATTTATCTGTCCTTACTCATACAAAATGCCCCCCTTCCCCACTCCAGCTAGGCAACAAAAAATAAAAAATCAGGATAGGCATCACTGGCAAACGGAAACAGAAGCTGGTTTTGCAAACAAACTGAATTCATATTAAGGGGGTAAGAAACCCCACGAATCAGAGAAATTATTCATGGCTAAAATCTTTATAGTTCACAAAGATCAATGTAATTATGCAAACTCCGACAGCTTCAGCCGTTTTTTTTTTCCTTTTCTTTTTCTCAGTCTCAAACTTCATATCTCCCATTTAGTGAAAACTCGAAGACCAATAACTCAACGTAAAAGGGACATCATGCGGAGAATCCAAATCCAATCTTTCGATTGCGTCAAGGGAATTGATTAAATCAAAATAACCAATAAAAATGCATGTAAGAGGGATGCAAGATCTAGCTTCCTCTCACTAAAATTCAAAAGAAATGTCCTTTTCTTTTCCTATCCTTCCAGCATCCAACTCCAACATTCCAATGAAACCCCACAAAACAAAAAGAAAAGAAAAAGGAGAGAAGCAATCTCAAAAATGGAATCATGAGCGATAAACAAAGTCTTACAGCAGCAGAAGGTGGTGACTCTCTGAAGTTTGAAGTTCAAGTTTTTTTTTTTTTTGTTCCAGAAGGTAGAAAGAGAGAGGAGATATACACAACATAAAGGCATCAAAGACAGAGCAAAAGAAGCAAAATTTATGGGGATGGCCCAAAAACTAAAAAGATAATAACTTTATGGTATTATCAACTTGAGTCGATGCCTTCTTTCTTAGATTAACGGGTTTTGTGGAGTGTCATGAGCGGAAGAAAGGTGATGGGCGATGCTTTTGCATTTCTTTTCTGGTTTATATAGGAAACATACCCTGTTCTGCAAACATCCACCAAAAGGCCAAGCAAAACCATCCTACAAAAGCCAACCCAAACCCCTGTTTCCCATGTCCTTTTTTCTTTTGCCGTTAGGTTTTGTCAAAGAGAGCCTAACCCACGTTAGGATTCCGTGTTTTACGGATTCTATCCTCTCTCTCTCTCTCTCTCTCTCTCTCTCTCTCTCTCTCTCTCCTCTTTCTTACTCCCTTTTCCGGCAATCTTGTTGAATTTTGGAATTTCTATTTCCCCCTACCTTTTTCACTTTCTGGTTAATTTTTTTTCATGGGTATCCTACAAGGTACAAGCCATGCATCGGCTATTATAAATTAGAATTACCCATGATTAAGTGCACACTCTTATCTAGGCCAATTTAGTTTGATTGTTATTGATTATTATTATTATTGTTATTCATCACTAATTATTATTACTTATTATTGATACAAATAAATTAAATAAAAAAATAATATTTTGTTGATCTGTTGCTATTATCTTTCTATTTTATTAACACCAAAAGAAGAAGGAAAAAAAAAATGGATGAATGAATTGCTACAGTCGCCTCAATAAAAAATTTGGATTGTTTTACAGCTCCAGTAAGCTGCCTTCCCAATCCACAGTTTTTCACTTCACCCTGTTGACTTGTTTCATTGAGAATGATTCTATTGTTTATGGTTTGGTAATTGCTGCCTCTGGTAGATTCATGTTGCGTACCAATAACAACAAGCCTTAGGTTACATTCTACAATTTCATATAATTGTTTTTGGAAAAAAGAATGCAACAAATACATAAGGCTCGCAAAATAATATTCAATTATACTTTCTAGATCCCTTTAAAAAAAAAAATAAATAAATAAATATTGAATAACATCACCGAAATAGGATAGGCAACATTCTTAGGGGCATTTCAGTCTTTCAATTAATAATCAGTAATTATTTTATCTGAAAAATAACTCATTATTACTTTATTTATTTATTTTTCATGCGAATCGCACAATTAGTTTAGAAAGTAGACCAAATGAACCATCTGAGTTAAATTTTAAGACTTGACTTGTAAGAATGAACATTTGTTTGAACTTTAATTTCGAAGATTAACAAGAGAACGACAATGTAGTACTAAATCACGAGATGAATAGTAAAATTCTAGTTATTTAAGAAGCATCAACACATGATATGCTGAATCAACCAGCAAATCTAAGGGGTCCAAAAAAAAAAAAAAGTCAATAAGCTTATTTTATGACCACTTGATCGTACAAAGAGGCAATAAGTCAATTAAGGGGATTATAGACAATTGATTAATTAATACTTCTTTTTTTCTCGTGTAAAAAAAAAAAAAGACACTTCATTAATGCTTAAACTATGGATTATATCCCATGATATTTACTTCATGTGTAAATACTATAAGAAGTCATGTGGACAAGTGCACCGTATCGGCAAGTTCATAGCATTAGCACCATGCCCTGTCATTGTCAGCTTTTTCAAGAACTCGAGGCTTCGGTATAGTAAATTATATTTATTTTTAATTTAATATTAAAATCATATCAAACAATATTTAATTATTTGATTTTTAAATAAATTATAACTTCTAAGTACGTAACAAATATAAATTAATTCCAACATTGCGATCAAATGCACAGTATCGGAAAGTTCATCGCATCTGCACTTTGCATTGTCATTGTCACCTTTCCAAGAACTCAATGCCAGCGAGCCATTCTTTTTTTCTTCTTTTCTCCATCCCTTCAGCATGCAAGTTTGTCCCCGTGGAATACAATGGTAGTGAAATCGGCGGTGTCCCAAGTTGATATCGCCCATATCATTGACAAGTGGCACTTGTTTTTCTAAATTGTTTGCGTGTGCATGAAGCCACGAGGCATGTCACGTTCCGTGTTTGAAATAAAATTCCCGAGACAGCATTTTAATGCACAGACGTGCGTGTAGACCCGCTTCTATGATGCGCATTCTTTTCACTCACATCGGTTCATCTTTTTTCCTTTCACACGCACGTACGAAGACGAGGGTGTGCACATCTCTGCCAGCTTTGTCTCTCGTAGGGTCTAATTGCGCATACGCACGTGTCAAATGTTTATATGAGATATTAACGTCGTCGTGTAGCGTAGCGGTGCCCACCCACACACCACCGCAACCCTTCAGCAGAATCTTCCAAGTGGCGAGCGGTGGCAAGTGCTTCAAACATGGGGTATGGAGCTCATCGTGGCACAAATTAGCTCTTGTCTCTATCAATTTGGATGAACTCATTGGACTTCCATCTCTCTTCCAGCACTCCCATTTGTCCAAAATAATAAAATAATAAAATGTATGAAGAGGATGTGATAAATTTTTGTTAGCAATTGCAATTTGCAATCTACATTTTCGAACTGCCAGAGGTTTCAAACTGACGATCCACATTTTCTTGCATTGTCCAATCGCATGGAAGACTTCTCTAAGCTCTATTGTTATTGTAATGACTCTATGAACATACATGTGTATTTCTCAGCAACATGCATGCATATGCATATGCAAGTCACTGTCCTTTCTTTCTTTCTTTCTTCTTTTTTTTTTTTTTTGTTTGTTTCTTTCCCCATTTTTCTTCTCCAATTTCTTTAACGAAACGAATACTTTCTTTTTCAGAACATGCCTTCCCTGTTTTCTTCAAGACTCTCACTTTCGATCCAATAATAGAAATAAGATATATAACAGAGAACTATTACTTATTTTATTAAAAATAAGTAATAATAAAATTCAAATGAATGTAAAAAATAATAGTAATACCAATTTAAGATGTGTAAAATGGTGTCATTCTCAGTCGTTGTGAATCACACCGCGAGGAAGGGCAAGTGTGTTGTATAATCTTTATGGATGTACGTACGGTTGATTTCTCAGTTTTGGATAAAGACGAAGGAATGCACGCGTCTTCAACGGACGTGTCGTTTCTGGTGTCAGCTTGTTCAAATGCAAACGCGAGCGAGAATTACGTGGGGCCAGTTTGAATCTGGCTCGTCCAATCAGGGGAAGAGGACATGGCCACCAGCGATTTTTACCAACGGCGGCACCATCACATGAACTTCACCTGCAACGCTTGCGTGTCAAGCATTGGTTGGATAAACCCGCTGCCAGGTTGACGCACCGGTCTGGAGGTTCCCCGCTCCCTTGACGTGAAAGACAAAGACCAATCTATGGACATTTGGCAGCTGGACATTGGTCTGTCATTGGGCTTCGGTGTAGTTCACCCGTCACTTTCCCCTTCTGGCCTTCCTGACTGCTGGCTCTCTTCTTGTACCATCAATTTTTGTTTTTTTCTTGCCCGTTACAATCGCACTAATTGAAAGTGGGTCTTATCCAACCTACAAATACAGTAGCTTTTTTTTTTTTGGTTGAAAAATTATAAAAATATATGATATTTTAAGTTATAGTTTACGTAATTTTTTTTAATTTAGAGGTATATTGGATGATTAATTATACAATGCAAGTAATTTTAATTTTTTTTATAAATTTTCTACTTGTTTTCAATATTAGTTACTAAAATTTTAAAAACAAAAATTTAAATATATAATTACTAAAATATTTAGTGATAAATAAGGTCGGTATTTTTTTTAGAAAATTAAAATGGGTTGACTGCCCATTGGTTATATTTTTTCAAATTACAATAATTGTGTTTTTTTTTTTTTTGAAAAACTAAAATGTTTTATATTTTTAACAAGATGCATGATAAAAATTTTAAAAAATATATTATATTAAAATATATATAATACATTATCTGAAAAAATAACACACACAAAGTCTGTCATATATATATATTTGGAGGAAGACTTTAAAATCTGACCGTTAATTTCTGAGTAATCTTGCCGCATCAATTATTGTATAATTCTATTTAAATTAAATTAAAATTTAATACCTCCGATATTAGTAAAAAGAAAAAAAAAAAAAAGAAGGGAAAATTGGCATTAGGGTTTTGCAATCTGGCGATAAACCCTATTCTCAGTTTGTCTCGAGGAAGGACGAGTCAGAAAGACAGCACATCCACCAGCACGGCTAACTGCTAAGGAAAAATCCTAGTAATTGCATCCCTTATTACAAAACACAAGGAACGGCGACTTCCCATTTGTCCCAATTACAAATAGTTTTGAAATATTGAGGTAAAGGCAATGGCAGAGGAAACCCATATGCCAGAACCTGTAAAACCCACCACAAGAAAGAGAAAAACAGGGCAGAAGAAAGGAAGCAGGTTCAAGAAGAAGCAGAAACAGTTTCAGGGTATGTCTGACAGAGTCAAAATTGACCCCAAATTGAAGAAATTTCTTCGTAAGAAGGCGCGTGACTACAACTCTGATTCTGATGATGAAAAGGATGCTCATGTTGGTGATGATGACGATGTTGGTGATGATGACGATGTTGATGATGATGGGATTGGTGAAGAGGAGGATGCTAGAAAGGACGATTTTGGCGTTGAGATTGATGGGTCTGAAAATGAAGAAGAAGAAGAAGATGGTGAAATTCAGCCTGGAATTACAAAGCTTAATGAGGGTTGTAGAGCGTTCGGGATTGCTTTTAGGAGTATTATGAAGAAGACTGTATCTGATGATGCATTGGTGAGCTAGCTCCATTGATTCGACTTGTGGGTTTTTTTTTTAAAAAAAAAAATTGCTTTCGTTTTGATTGGAATTTGATGATGATTGTGTAAATTGGTTTGATTTTCAGGGACCGGTGTTATCGGGGCACAAGAAGCTTCTGGCAGAAAAGCTTGCTGAGAAGGAAGAAGAGAAGAAGGTCAAGGGAGAGGCCAGGAAGGAGAAGCAATTGGTATCTCAATTTCTAGTTAATCTTAAGCATACTTTGAACCAGTTGATCTTTGTACATAGTCCCATGCTTTGTGGTTGACATGCGATTATTATGTTCCCATTTCTTCATTTGGATGTATTTTGATGCCTGTTCGTCTGGCATGATAGGTTGGAGGAAAGGGGCATTCGAAGCCTGCCAATTATTTAGACTCCCATGAAAAGTTTCTGATAAGTGTTGCTACAAAAGGAGGTATTAAAACTATTTTTGTTTTTAATATGTGGTAACGGTACTCTTATTTTACATTTTGAACTTATTATATTCCATGCTAACATGATTCATATTTACTGAATGTGTTGCTGATGTTTCAGTGGTCAAGCTATTTAATGCTGTAAGTTGTTTTGGAAGATTTTTAATGTCCTGTTCAATTTGATATTCACAATATTTCTTCTCTCTTTTCACCTCATTTGCCCTTGCTGCCTAGCCATTGATGTTAAGCTGCTGTTGTTTGTAATTGGTACAGGTAAACAAGGCACAGCATGCACAGAAAGGATTGAATCCTTCAAGGTCCAAAGATGCAAAAGGTATACTCATTGATTGCAACTGGAGACTGTGTCCATCTTATTTCTGAGTTCTGCTTTGGGTATGAACTATGATTCAAGCTGTGTGTGAAGTTGAATTGGGACTCATAGTGATGGTTGATGCATTCCCATAACTTTGATGTTCTCTTTATCTCACTTAATGCTATAGCCACTGGGCCACTTCTTATAATCTCTGACTCCTAAATTTTCTGTTAGCCATGTTTGTATGATGTTGTACTTGCTATACCAAAATTTGAATTTATTGTCTATAGGTTGATCTATAACATGCAATAATTTAATTGAATCTTTCCTCATGCTGGCTCAGCCTTTATTGATTTTGATCAATTGTTGTCTGGGGTGTGACAGTGATAAACAAAAGGAAAAAGGAAGCCTTCTTTTCAGAGTTAGGCAAGACACCAGTGGCTGATGCTGCTGCCAAGGTTGGTTTCTCTTTCCACTTTTCAGTTGCACTGTGCCATTCATCAAAGAACTATGGCTGCAAATTCTGGCTCCCTGTGATGCCTTGTCAACATAAGTTTGCTAACAAAAGTTTTTCCATTTCAAGTTGGTGCTCTTATTTCTCATAATTTTTTATCTGCATGAGATAAGTGTTTTATAATCATCTGACGAAACCATATGGTGGTTATTTGAGCATTGATCTTAAATTGTGCAACTGGATCTAAAGTCCACTCCAGGTCACAGCTTCATATAATCTTTGTTTTGGGGTTCCACTGATTGAAAACTTGTAACTTTACTGTGTGCAGGCTAATACATCTTCGACGCTAATGAATGGTGAAGGTCCATCTTGGGCTCCTCTGCGTGATAACTACATGTTAACGAGTTCCAAATTGAAGGACTGGGACAAAATGCCAGTAAGATTTCCAATATACCATATTTTTTAAGTCTCTCTTCTGCAACCCATTTACTGCTTGCATATTTTGATGTTAGATGGTGGTTTTAATTTTTTTGCTTGCTATACTCGTTTCTCTGCAATGTGAATGCAGGAGACAGTTGTAGCAGATGAAATTGGGAGAATGTCTGAAGATAGCGGTTCTGATGAAGATTGAAAATTTTGAGCAAGCAGTCCATTTGCTAAATTCATTTCACAGATTTAGAATACGGTCACAATGATGTCATTAGTGGGCTTGCTTCCTTCCTGATTGTTAAATGGAAACCTCAAACTCGAAAGATGGGTGGCAGCTCGAAGTTGGAGAAGTAGCTAATCAATCGTTTTGTATTCTTGGGAAACTGGATAATGGTCTTGAAGGTTTTGAGGGGAACGAGAACGAAGGCTGAGTTTTGGCTCTTTCCCTTATTGCAGTTAATGCTGCCCTTATGCATTAGAATGTCCGGATGAAAGCTATTATACAACTTCCTACATTTTCTACGGACTTGGGTTCAATTAAACCGTCCTCCATTATTTTCCTGTCCAAACCCTTCTCACTCTGACTTGTCAATTTGGTTCACCTCTTCAGTGAAGGACTGGAGGTGAAGACAATGTAAATAATGCCTTGATAACATGTCAAAGTCTATTCCAAAGTACGTTTAGCTCTACACAAAAAAGAAAAGAAAAGAAATAACTAAGCTAGATCATCTCAAAGACATCACCACGTCTCCTTAACCGAGCCGAGCCAACTTGCTCATGAAGTATAAATAAGCAGTGTCGTCTTTCCGTAAGAGTGATGCCCAAATCAGCCTCTGAATTTGAAATATTTGGAAAGACCCAAAGGGTAAATAAGTGGGCTCGATTGTCCCAAATGACAATAAACAGAAAAATGAAACCCTTAATACTAATACTCGTTTACTACCGAGCATCGGTTGTAGCCTGGTGGGAATTTTCAGATCGAGTTGGAAATCAGATTTGGAGCGATTAAAAGGCCCAAATAGCCTGCATTCCTTGACACAGTCCAAACGGAAATGCTTGCTTACTACGTCGATTTCGCCCAAATGTAAATAGTACAACATTTAGGCTTCGGCCCAAACCCTTGCAATGTTTGGTTCAATCAAAGGTATCACCTTGAAGTACCGTTCCGTAGAGATCACTTTGATCATCAGAATTTATCGGTACAACGCTTAGCCAAATGTCTCCAATTATTCTCAGTTACGATTGCAAGGGGGAAAAAAAAAATCCATTCCATTTCCCAAGCAATCCAGAGACATGGCTGTCCTGGGAAAACAGCTAGATGACGAGCAGATATCATTGATGTCCCACCTAAAAAGGGAAATGTGCTGAACATAACATATGCTGATAACAAAAGCGTCTTTTGATATAATATTACTACACACTAGCCTCTCACCGACATACAAGATTATCGTGTAATATACATGCCCGCTGGAAAGGGGAAGAAAAAGGTTGGGAGTGCTAGTCTGACTGACCGTGGTTTGGGGGCAGACACATACACCCTGGATTACATACCAATGTGTCATATATCCTTTTCCTGTACAGGCCGAATGAAATAAGAGGAAAAAGAAATAGAAGATCTCAAGCCGAAGTACCAAATGTGAGTTTAGGGGCCCAACCAATGCCATATGAGCCTACTTATGTAACTGAGCAAGCAAGAAGTCATAGCAAAAATATGGTCATTGAGAATTTCCATTGCTGGACCAGGATCAATAAATGATATTCTTCTTTCCTTAGAAACGAGCTGCAGGGCGAAGTTGCTCGGGGAAGTGGGGAAGAAAATGATACAGGATAAACTTTAACCTGGGAAATTCTATCTGGTCCTTTTGATGATTTCTTCAACCATAAGTGATGGTATCTTTTCTGCACCTTTCTAACAGAGAAGCATCAGAGGCAGCTCATTTTGTGTCCACCTTCCAGTAACCCTGTGGTGCATACTGCCCACAACAGTACAAGGAAATCAAAGGGATCAATTTCGACCAGTCTTCAGGCAACAATAACTGATTCTATCCCCTTAAACATCTGTTTCTCTCCTTTACTAAACACATGGTTAAAAATTGTACTCTTAGTAGCTTGTTGTTTGAGTCAATGGATCATAATCGTAAGCATCACCAGCTTTGACAAACCGCCCCTTCACACGCCTTCTAACATCAGCCCTAGCTTTCCGAGAGGCGTACCTCACTTTCTTCTCAAACCTATTACAAAGAAAGCATGTGGTTAAAACATGTAAGTTCCTTGAGTAGCACAGGATGTGAGGAAGACATAAAACCAGAGTTGAATTATGATGCAGCAATTGCAGACAGACTTGCTAATGTGTATGCTCAAAAACAACTATATAATTCGATGAAGCAGAACAAAAATAGATTTAGTGGGAGAACAAGTCAGACTTTCAAAAGTTCTATAAGATGCAAGCCATATCAGTCAGACGATAAAGTTCCCTACTTATATTCAAGTGATGAATTCATCTAATTCATGTTAACCATCATATGTAGTTTGTCAAATTGTTTCAAATTCAGTAATTCCATTGCCTAAGAAATGAATTTCACAATCTGAACGCAACCTATAGGCACAAAGCAAAGGTGATGGCATCAGTGTTCAACCCAAAAGAATATTCATTAAATCATAATGCCAGTATGCTCACTTCCGTGTCTTCTTTTTTTCCTTGTAGCGCATTACAGCATCACTCCGGTTAGCTGACGAGAAACAATTCTCAGGGCACGGAGGACACCATGGAGGCTCTCCCATGATAAGCACTGAAGAAGCCCCACAATCTTGATGATCTGCAGCACTACTCTCTCCAGTAATGCCAGAAAATGAAAGGTTTGATTGGGCTTGCCTTGCCGCAAAATGAATGATTGGTTCAGTTTTAGTACTCATAAAGGAATCAGCAGATGCTGCATTGCTGCACGCTGGCTGCACTGCATTGACCAGTCCAACTGACGAGCCCTAGAGAAAATACAAGTGCACTCAAGTACAGGATCACAAAAAACCTTTTAGCAGGAAAGCTTCGCAAGGACAGTCAATACTATGAGAGTTGTATTCCAACAAGAAGTTATGAATATGATGCCAATGAGAGAGTGGCCCAATCCTTTCCCCTTACACTGATATCATGGCTACGGCAACGCAAGAGTAGATTTTCACAAGTCACATTGACAACCAAGAATATTTGAGATCATAGAAAAATAGTTCTCTCTCTCTCTTGTCCATACCAGGGAAGCATTGTGTACATGGCACAGCAAAAGTTGTTAGTGACGTGCTAGAATTTTCCACAATTGTTAATGATGCATAAGAAGCTTTCCTCAAAATTAATGGTGCACGACAAGCCACACTTTTGTATTTAGTCAGACTGACCTGTTCAAGTATTTTATTGGGTCATCCCTAAACTACAAATCACAAGGGAAACTGGACCTTATACAATATCATTTTTTTTTCCCAGTAGAGATAAAGTTAAACTAAAAACGGCATGCTTCATATTTGTGACAATGGGGCTTTAAAACCATAGATCCAAGTGATTAACATGATACTCACAGCACAAGACAAAGAAGCACCAGCAGCAAAACACATGAAGGCATGCTGCTTGAGGCAATAGGCAGCATAATAGCATGATACTAAGCATCACAATGAAAAGTAAAAGATAAAAACCTCAGCTGCAACTGCACCCTGACAGTTGGAATCAGCACCAGACATGTCCTTGGTCCCAAACAAGCTATCGATCCCACCATTCTCAAAAAGCTCCTCCGAACTGTTGAGGGCAATCCCGAATAGTTCTTCATAGTTTTCTAGATTTAAATCTACTTCATCCATATTAAGGTCCTCATAGATGTCTTCTTCACATGATGCAAGTTTGGTTCCAGGACAACACAACTGCATACAAACCACATTAAGTTGCAACATTCTGACTAAGCACAAAGAAAAGCTTTAGAAAATGTCCTGCCACGTTTGGAAACTAAAGGCGGAAGAAATTGAACAAAATGAGTACGACAATTCTAGTCATTGCTGTTCATAAACCATACATAGTAAGACTTCCTATAGAAACTTGCAATTACACTTTGAAGTAATAAACAATTCCATATCACGACATACCTTCGGCAATGCTGTATTTGCAGAACCGGCTGGATGGTCTAGACTGTTTGGCACAGATCTCAATTCAGGTATTGATGGAGTGCCAACCAAAACACTTGATTTACCCATTTGCTGCGCATCATTAACCCCAATGGTACCAGAAACGTTTTGGCTAAGTGAACTATCTGAAGGAACCCGTTCGCTTTTGCCACTATTTTCAGCAATGCTCATCAAGCCCAACTCCTTCTCACAAGCAGATTCGCCAACAGAAGGGACGTCTAATACAAATGACCATAATGAAGAAAGCTCAGCAGCTGAGGGGCAACCAGAATAACAACTGATTGTTTGTCTCTGATGCATTGCAGCTGATGTAGCACTTCCATGGCCCATCCAATCACAATTTTGACAAAGAGAGACTCTTTCTTCGGCACACCGAACTAACGCAGGTTGCAAATTGCACCTTTCACACAAGAGAGTTCGCGAATGGCGTTTGGACAAAGCATTGGCGGAGTGGACATTCCGATCACAAGACAGACATAAGCATGCAGCATCTGACCGACAATAGACCATGGACCTTTGATTCCCACAAAAATCACAGATATAACCCATGTTCGAAACTCACTTTTCTCACTTGAACCAGATCAAATCCTCTCCAATACAGTTAAACTTATAAACCAACCGCACTATCACACAACGAAAGCTATAGCTTCTTCAACGTTCCACCCCCTGCGTTTTTCCCACCTTCAAGCAAAATAACATACAGAAACAAGTTCAAATTTTGCAGCTGAATAACATAAATAGAAAGTTTAGCACGTCGTTCAAATTAGATAAGCAAGTGGGATGTCATTCAAAAGGCTAGATTGCATGGTTAAGCACTACTACTACTCACTTAAAACTTTTTATCATGCAACAATCATTGAAAAAAGTGAACTAAAAAATAAAAGGGTCTGTGGCAGAAAGAACTAATAGATTATTCTTCTAGGATTTCCCTTAAATCATAAGAATAATAATAATAATAATCTATGACACTCTAATAAATAGCTACCCACCAAAAAAAAAAAAAAGAGAGAAATTTTTTTTTAAATATAAGATAACATTTTTTTTTTAAAAAAAAGAAGAAGAAGAAGAAAAGAATTACTTAAAAAGTCTCTTCGAACATGGAAGGAAAATTCCCACAAAAATAAAATAAAAAAAATATATATAAAAATCCAGCAGCGAGAGTGGGAACATATTTTGCTGATATGAATGATTCATGTTTGACTTGTTGTGCATCTATAAACACAGAAAATCCAATTCATGCGTTAACAGAGTAAAACCCAAAAGTGAAAAAAGATTTTTTTTTATTAAAAAAAAAAAGAAAAAAGAAAAAAACCAGCTTCAAGTACCAAAAAGATGTTCATCCATCAGCTAAAAAGATGAAAGGATCCATTTCCTAGCTTCTCACATGCCTAACCAGAAACCAACCAACCAACAGAACAGAACGCAAAGAAAGAAAGAAATATATACAAATAAAATTTGACAAACATAAAAAGGAATACAGGAAAATTACCGTATGATTAAAAACAAGATCGGCTTCTGTATCAAAAAAAAAAAAAACCTATAATATTATATATTATATTATATTACATATAAAAGCCCCAAAAAAAAAAGTAGAGAATAAAGCTGCACAAGCTAAAGAAGCCGTAGCACAGCAGACAGAGGCTTCGTTTCTCGAATCTATTTCTCTCTCTTCGATAGATTATAGCCAAAAAAAAAAAAGGCAAATAAAAGAATTCAGCTGAGACGAGGAGATAGAGAGAGAGAGAGAGAGAGAAAGGGGAAGATAAGAATTGGATGGATGGGTGGGCGTGCGTGTAAATGCGATGCACTGGGTGGAGAAAACGTGACGTTAATTAGCTTTTGATTAGATAAAAATGAAAAGTGAGAGAGAGAGAGAGAGAAAAAAGTGCAAAAAAGGCCACTTGTGACTGGGCAAAAGTGGGGCCCTATAGTTTTCTCATCTTTCCTGAAAAGCAGTGTAAAAGTTTCTCTGTTTTTTTTTTAATTAAAAAAAAAGCTAAGCCTTTTCGCTTTTTCTTCTTCTTGTTTTTTTTTTTCTGTTATCCTTTTATTTTTTTTTAGAAAAAACAAATTAAAACATCTTTGTTTATCATTTTTTAATTGAGTGTTACCGGTAATCAACGATTTTAGTCATTCTTCTTGGAAATTTTATATTGTAATTCGAAAAGTGTAGTGCCGAATTTAATGTGATGGGGCCTCTTAAATTGACAAAGGAGAAAGCACTTGGATTTTGGTCATTCATCTCTGTGATGAATACCCAAAAAAAACAAAAACTTAATTTTTTTAAATTACTTTTTTTAAAAAAAAAGTTATTAAAATTATTTAAAATTATAATTTACTAAATAAAAATTATTAATTATTTGACCTTTTTTATTCGAAAAGAAACAATATAAATATATATATATTTTGAGGATTTATTTATAAAATTTTATTTATTCGTTTATCAATTACTTGTTATTATTAATTATTTTATTTTTTTGGCGCATCATGCTCTCTATGTTATAATTAGGTTTCGCGCCTCTCTCTCTCTCTCTCTCTCTCTCTCTCTCTCTGTGCTTTTGAGGGAAGTGATACTCAGGCAATCAAGAGGGCTTTGTATTCGTGTGCTTGAGACACTTAGGGGTGGTGGGTGGGGACGGGGGGGACAGAAAAGCACCAAAGAACTATTCGTTCAGATAAGGCAATTCCCGATCTAGTGAACCACTTGAGGGGATGAAGAAAAAACGCGTAAAATCCAACCCCACAAAAAGTTCCTCACCTTTTTTCATTCCTTTGTTCTTTCGAGAAACCCAAAATGCCCCTTCCCCATCTTATTAATGATTGACAGCCCATCTTCCCATGGTCCACCGCACCGGCATGGATCATTCCTGGTCTCCGCTCCAAAATTCGGTCGGTCTAAGGTTATACTTTGTCGGTTAAATTTACGGGCAGCAAGAGCCTCGCAAAACTCACTTTTGTAAAAACTCCAACCCCCCCCCCCCTTGCTTTTCACGTCTGCATCATACATACTGTCAAGACCATGCACAATTTACCCAGCTAAAAGAACCACCCCAAATATAAAAAATAAAAAACCCATTCGGGTCTATGTTTTTTCCTTTCGATTAAAAAATTCTTTTTAAGTTATTAACTATACAATAAAATATTTTTTTTCTCATTTATGTATCTTCTCAAAATTAAATTTTATTATCTAAAAAATAAAATCTAAATTTTCAACCACTAAAATATCTTCCGAAAAACAACTTATCAATGTTTACATGTATCCTAATTGCATACCTTCAACTTGTACAGGCAAATTTCCAGTACTAATTTTGGAGCTTTCATCTCGCAATTCAACATATACCGTCAGGCGCAAGTAACCTGCATAGGAAAAAAACAAGAAAAAAAAGATTGGTGCAATGTAGCCCACCGTAGCTTGGCCATGCTATTTTCTGAGAGCTAGTAAAGGACACGTGGCGCATGGTGTTGGCCACGTACCCACTAGCAGAAAAAATTTCGCTTGTTCCTGGGGGAAACTTGATTCGATCCCATAAGAAAACAATCTACTATATGCTCACATTCACAAATATACCCTTCAGTTTCCTGAGAACATACTTAGCGTTCCTTCTGAGCCAGGATCAAACTCTTCTTTATATACACAATTATCCGTCTAGTCAGCCCTTCGTACCAGAAGAGTGCAGAAAGGAGGCTGTCTCTTATACACATCTAGATGTGTATAAGAGACAGAGATAGCGAAGTGCACCATCTTCGTATGCGGCACCAGAAGATATGCATTAACTAGTAGAACTGCCCAAGATCAGCCAGACAATAAATGGTCTGCCGTATACATACATCACAAACTGTCCTAAGACTCGAAGTTGGGCCACAGTAACGCTGAAACCACCCGCTCCGTCTTTTTTTTTTGTGTCAATCTTCCCTTTGACATCCCAATCAGCCAAAAACCAGGTCACCTGTTCCGCTAGTCTCTTACTTTTACACATCTTGCCCTGAATACCTCAATTTTTACTCCATCCTCTCTACCTTAAGTTAGACATCTTTGCACTAACTGCCATTAAAGTTTCCAGGACAACCCTGAGGGTCCTCAGGCTTCCAGAATGCAATAACGAAACCCCTAGTTGCCAGTTGGTTTTGTGTCTAAGGAGGAACTTTTAACTGAGTTCTTTCAAATAAAGAACCTTTGCAAAATGTATGTGTTTAGAGATTAGGAAACCCAAACATAGCATTGCACGCAGAATGCATGCCAGAAGTGATAAATTTTGCCACATTTGGATGGTAACCAAACAATGAATCGGTAATAGCACCTGCCTTAGCAGACTATCAAACTGAACGGGATGCCACAAAGCCAAAAGATAACTCATCTCCAAGAATCATTCACATGCTTAAGGACTGCACCACCTGGGAGACACACCTGCTAAGCCTTATGATCCTTGGATAACCAGCTGTAAGGCCATCAACTGCAGCTTTTACTGCAGCTGATTGCAACCCAGGACGAAACCTTTGTGCCCCAGTGGACTCTTGTATCAGGCATGGAATGACGTCTGAAGGATAAATTCCCCTGATTTAGAAACCAAACTGTCAGATAACACAATCATTTGATGGTAAACATAGAGCTTGCTCATAACTACTATGGTTAGCAATTCAATGGTAGTCACTTAAGGCCAAAGGTCAAATGGTCGAGCTTGCTCATAACTACTATGGTTTAGTTGTGTTAGCATCTGACCAGTCCAACAAAACTTCTGGGTTAAATGTCAGTCATGTCAAACTAGTTTATAACTCTCAGAAGAAGAATTTGCACTAAATCAACCTGCTCAAAATTTATGGTGTCAATTATGTTGTGGACTTGCTATATAGACAAAGATTAATGCAGGCATCCCTAAGACTGTAAACCATGGCATTTCATATGCAGTCTTAGCCAATACACAATGTAATGGTTACTCTTAAGCTCTAAAGTATTACAGTGCATGAGTTTTGAGCATCAAAAGCAGCTAATAAATTGAAATGGAAAAGATAAGTGTATCCAGATCAGCACTCCTAGAGCCCGTCAAAGCAGGTATAACGCAGAGCAACTGTTCGGTACCAAGATGCAACACTTGATTAATTGACAATCATTCTACAAGTAATGGAGGGCATTAAATTTGCAAAACCTTTGGAGGTGATGAAAAGAACAAGTTGAGAAGTGCTTACCATTTCAAACATGTCATATCAAGAGTCACTTTCACCATCCTACCACCATTAAAACAAACAAAACAAAGCTGCAAATCAAGTTTCTCTGCTGCACATCGAAAACCATATGGCCTAGTGTTAGTTGCAAACCATAAATCTGTATTTCGACAATTTTGACAGGAAGGGTCTATAAGGTGTCAATTGGGCAGCATATTTGCCTCCTTAAGCTACTAAACAGTCAACTAGTCACCTTATTGTATGCAACTCATTGAACACAGAAAAGTTTAAAGCATTGACAATTGAACACCTCCATGAAATAAAATCTTCAATCTGAACTTCTGAAAACCATGGATTAGACATTGGATTGCTTATGAGTGGGAGCCAGAATCAAAATGCCACTCCACCTTTTTGCACCAAATATGGGAATGGTTTTAGCTTGGAAATGTACTAACGACTGAAGGATACACACACACACACACACATTTATGTATATATATGTATGTATGTATTCTAATTCTGTTGCATAAAACAATGAGCAAACACAAGGAAACCCTCATATTACTGGTTTTTGGACCAATTCCCAATGATTAACCCTTCTGCAGTGAAAATCAGAATATTACCTTCAACCAATGTCAGGATTATAATGAACTGAACCAAGATTAAATAAATAACAAAAAAGGAAAAGAAAAGGGATCAATAAAACTTCATATCATACCAGATGAATGAAAAGTTGCATCTACTAGATTTTTAATTTCTACCCGTGCCAATAGCACTTCCTCTACCACATCTAGCAGATTATGTAGAAGTGAACTGGTAATCTGCAAAAAGTAAAACTTTAGACTGAAAGAAATCAAGAATAATATCAAATAATCCAGTTTTTTTTGGTCCATCAAGAGGCCCACTGGTCATGAGTAACACAATAGGGATAGCTTCCCTTCCCCATACCACCACCTTCGCCCACCCCCTGACCCCCACCTCAAAAAAAAAAAAAAAAACAGAACCCAAGAGCTTGAAGATGCGTGTCATATGAGACACAAGGATCAACAAACACGCATAAAGGGATTGGGAGACAAAGAGAGAATATTGGTCCAGAAGGCAGATACACAAAAAGCAATGACAGCACAAAATTCTGCTGGTACTTGCTTTGGTATGTAACAATGGTCCACTTGCAATGGCTTTGTGCAAGTCACTTGAATCTTTAGGCTGTGACACATACATCTGCAGCAGCTACAACAAGAATTTGAGAAAAGAAGAATCAAAAGCAAAAAGATGAAATTTTACCTGTGTCTCATAAGCCAATATTCTGGAACCAAGATACTTCTTACTGGCTTCAGCTTTGAGGACATGAGTAAATGCCATGCAAGCATCAACATTAGGGAAGTGCTAATGAACAAGACAAACTGAATTTTAGACTTCAATACATGAAAAGGACTTGAAAATAAACAGAAACCTGCCTTATCTGCCTTACCTTCATAATGTCCCTAGCATTCAGCTCGTTTGAAACAAGTATTCTAGGAGCAGGAACAGCGGTTAACTTGAACCTACTTGTCATCAAAACAGAAGATTATATGAGATACATTCTAATAAGCAATTCTGCCTCGACTGGAGATGAGAGAACAAAGAAAATAATAAAGAAGCAACCTTTGGCAAAATAAGCCTTGGTAGTTGAGAACAACATTGAGTTGGCCATACTTGCTCCCCAAATCATCAACTTCCCAAATCTGGGGAAATGATAAACCCAGATGTTTCTCAGTGACATAAGACAATAGATTCATCTGATAAAAAGAATCAACATAAGAATACCTGCAAATGCTCTTGTATGAACCTACAAGAATTTCTCTTCTGCAGATGATTATTAAGAAGTATGATAGTTTCAGAACTGCTTGGTTCTCCTTTCATTTTGCAGTAACTGTGGAAATATTTGGTCAAGTTTTTTATCTTCCTATCTAAAATTTCAAGCTCATGCCTCATTGCAGCCACTTTCTCACTGGAAACCTGGTAGGACATATGGTACGCACATCAGTCATAAACTCAGATATATCTTGATAAGGTTCATTAGCAGAATCTGACCAATCAAGTATGTATGAATGCAACAACACAAGGGCAGGGTAAATGAAATATTCTAACAGAGTAAACCCCACATTATTTTGAGAAAAACAAAATCTAGATTCTGGAGTCCATTTGTGGATGTTATGCTACAGATCTGACTTCCTTTAATGAATTTTCAGTTTTATCCATAACTATAAGAAAGAAATTATGTCGTACAGCTCACATTACAATGACATTCCAGTATCTTAGTTGACAAATTATACATAGGCTTAAAACAGTGGTGATCTACATTTACCCCACTCATCAATTAAAATAAATTAAACAGTATGACTGAAACCAAGCTCTGTCCTCACAAGGTATTAACGCATTTCTAACATTATTGAGCCCTTGCTCATAACAGAATCATGAACTTTCAGACCAATGGAGAGTTGGAAACCAAGATGGAAATTCCATAGGTTCCATGTTCATGAGAAATTTGAAATCATTTTGACGTATTAATTAAACAGGTCAATTGGGGGAACATTTCTCAAGCGTAGACCTTTGAATTGTGCAATTCTAAGACAAAATTTTCCTCAATGGCATCGTGCTTAGTCTTTCAGCAGAGAATCCTTCTTTAAAAGTTATCCTTTTGTTTTACGCATGAATAAAGCATTCATAACAGAAATGAAAACAATTAATAAATATATGTAGCAGATGCACATCAAAGATGAATATGAAAACCTCATTTCTGCTCCCAAAATTAGCCATGCAACAGTCAGCATCAGCTGCATTGACTGTTTTACCAGACACAGACAGACACAAAGCATTATTTGACTTCAATGTCTGAAATCCCTGAATTGCAGAGTTCAGCCGTTGATGTCTTTTCTGCATTAACAATATGGCAGGTCAATGAAAATGCACATATGAAGAACGAAAGAGTAAAAAGAGCAATAACATACCAGCAATTTTTCATGCATCACAGACATGAAATGCATTCTTGCCTTTTCAAACACCAACTTATTGAGCAATGATCTTGTTTCAGCTAGTCTGTAACAGCACCAAATCACCAATTTCATTGCCTCTTAGGCTAAACAACTTCATCAATAAGAACTAGCAAGACACACATCAATAATCCAGTAATAAAAAAAGGTTGAGCAACTACCTTTCTTGCCTACTTATGCTAGAGTGATCACACATTCTCTGCAAAAGCATTCTAATAAGTGTTTGCAGGAAACAGTGCAAAAATATAATTTTTTCAGCAAAAACAAAAAGAAACATAGAGATGAAACAACTCTTATAAGAAATTTGCTTAATTATTCAGCAAACCTGAGACTGAATTTGAGAACAAAGCATTTCATACATCGTAATCTTCTGCAGATAAGCCACAAATTCTTGCAGCGCACCAATCTACAAAACTAATACATAGGCAAACTGAGAAGAATGTGGGAAGAATGAAAAAATGATGATACTGACAGTAAAGTGGGTATGAAAAAAGCACATCCAGCTCCCTATTCTCTATGGTAAGTTCATGAAAATAATGTGAAAAACAGAAGTTACATACCGCTCTTATGTGTAGCTTATCAACTAATGGCGAAAGCAACTCTTTTGTATCTGCTGAGAGCTTTGGTAAAATCTGCAAGGTGAAAAATTAAGTCAGAAAGCCAAGCCCTGCAGAGTGATGATAACTTTAACAGAAGAGAATAAAGCATGTCTGCCAAAGATTAAAATGTAAACATTTGCAGATTTCCTATTAGAAGACATTACCATCACACCAAACTAATATAAAAGGTCAGCATAAGTGTACATACATTACTCCAATGTTTCAATCCTGAGTTGTGTCTATTGATGAGACTTCCTTTATCAGTTCCATTAGAGCATTCCATCATAAACCCCAAATCAGAACCCTGACTTTCAAGAATTCGTCGGCTCTTTTTAATCCCATCAATGTCAGCATGATCTGCATCCCCAACAACTGGCTCTTCAATCCTTCTTTTCTGTCCAGAAGATTTCTCTATACCTTTATGTGTATAATGGAGTCCCAGATGGTTGCCAACATTGGCATGTCCACCAAGCTTGGAGGTGGGAGATAGCACACCTTTTCCTACCAGGAATTGTGCATTGTGGTCATTGGGAACATTCTGTCGCTTTTTCATTAAGGAATTCTGAGTTAGCTCCTCAGCAATGGGACTCCGAGTTACTTCATTCTCAAAGAGGCTCTGACTTAACCAACAAAGCAGAGTTAAAGAGTCAAATTTCATGATTGTCCAAAGGATAACAGTTATTAATGCAAAGAAATAGGCCAGAAATTTCAAGGCACAAATTTAAGCATGAAAGAGAAAGAGAGTTGGATGACCTTAAGTGATGGCTCATTTATATTTTGGCTGTGATTGTGGGGAGAAGCTTTTCCTGCCCTGGAAAGTTCCTCTTCATTATGGATTGGGGGCATTGCACTAAGGATATTCCTCAATCTTTCTGAGTCAAAATCTATAGTATTCCTCTCCCCTGAAAAAGTTTGAAAGTTTTGCAATAATGTTTCTGATGCATGTGAAAGAGGAAGGTGAATTTGCTTGTTCTCAAGGAGGGGTGACCTAGAATGCACTCTTCTATCATCAATTGCAGATTTCAGTCTTTCACTCACTGAAGTGGAACCATTATGGTCTGTAACACTACCTACTGCATTTGCTTTCTGTCCTAAGCCAATGCTGACAAGTTCATCATTCTGATCCTGCTGGTTCAGGTCCTCATAGATAGTGCCTTGATATTCTGTTGATGATAACTTCTGATCCAACTGCTTCAATGCAGGAGAATTGAAGTTATTGGGCATACCAGTTGGTTCAGTATTGGTCTCATCCTCCAGTTTGTTCTCCAAAAATGGAGGATCACATTCAGGAATGATAAATATGTCTTCTGCAGATTCCTCGGACATCAAAACATGCTTCCTCACTTTGTTCTTTGATCCATTGAACTGAGGAGGTGAAAGAATTTTTGGTAATATCAGATTGGATCTCTCCTTAAAAAGATCACGTGCAGATATGTGCATCGGAGTTTCCCCATGTTCCGCAAGGATAATGGTTCCTTCATTTTTCCTCAAACATGCGATATTCTTTTGGGTTCCAGCATTGTTGATATGATTGTAGGTTGTTCCTTTTTTATTTTTGCTCTTCATATCAGCACTAGCTGAATCTTTTTCAAAATTGGTGATGGGTGCTTCTACATTCTTTCTCTTGATGTTGTGGCTGCTTATTTCCACATCAGTACTGAAGGAGGAAGCTGCTGAAGAAATGAACTCTGATAATCTGAGCCTCGATTTTTCAATTCCCTCTTTCAGAGAAGATGCAAGAGGAGAAGGCTCAAAAATCTTGAACCTAGGATTGCTTTTATTAGCAGAAAAAGCAATGCCACCACTCTTTATATTTTCCTTGTCTAAAAGGGATACTGGTCGTTTTGGGGAAGGGGTTATATAGGATGATGGTCTGTTGGATTTAGCAGTATCTAAAAATAATTGTGAACGCTTAGCAGATAATATGGATATGGAACCAGCTAATGGAGATCCTTGTTGCTGACCAGGGTTCCGATCAATATCCTTATTTCTTCTGACCAAAGGAGAATCTACCTGGACCTCATTTGAATATTGTCCAGATGCATGCTGTGTGTGTGGGTCTAACTGGGCAGCTTTATGATGCATATCAGTTAGTGTATTACCACTAAAAGAAGGAAATTCAGCATCCAGTGTGCTTGCCTCAATAACAGCTCTATTCTGGTCATTATTCACCTGCAATTGAAGCAGAGATAACACAAAAAACTCAGCAAAAGTTAACTAAAAGGTAATCGTGATCAACAAGTTGGATCTATGCTATGTGTCTTCCTCATCAACAAATACTGCAACAGAATTAGTGGCACAAATGTGATCCTGAACAGTTAAAGCTACAACAGAAAGCACAGAAGACATGAAATTATGCAAAAAAAAAAAAACAGAGTATTGCCTAACAACTGCTAGCAATGGGCAGGGCAGAAATGCTTGGGGTTCGAACAAATTTCCATATACCATGTGTGGTAGCTGTTTGATCATAACAATGCTAATGAGGAGGCATAATAAAACGTTAAGGAAAATTAAAGGCACTAACTAATCCAAGTAATTAAATATTGGAGCACACCCCTAGCTTGTTGCTTAAATACACAATAATCTAGAACAAGGATCTTACTTTTCTCATCCGATTAGGAAGTACTTTTTTGCTCAAATGATCAGAAGTTTCATGTTCAATAGGTGCTTTAGCTGCCAAATTTTCATCTCTGCTATAAGAGGAGTCGATAATGGTCACAGAAAAGCCATTTGCCTCATTGTTAAGTGTACTATCATTGCCTATTTTATCTCTGATATCCATTTGATCCATATAGTTTCTCCCATTCCCATCAAGCATAGAAACCTCGCTCTTACTCAATGTTTTGGAAGGTGTTGAAGCTGAAAAAGTGGCAGCATGCAAAGTTTTGCTGCCTTCTGCTAAAAGTGCTTCCAATTCAGGAGGTAATCTCCCGTAGTCATAGCTGCACCCGCTTTCTCCCACAAGACTCATGGCATTTGAATCTTTGCCACCACTAACTTTGTCAACAGGAAGGGGATACTCTGAAGCTAGCTTCTTATCTTTTGATAGTACCATAAAACTCCCCAGCTCAGAAGGGGTGGCCATGCGGGAAGGTGTTTTCTCTTCAAATGCAAGGTGAACCTTTGTGGGGGTCTTCAGGTCCCCTCCCAATTCTGATTTTGCAAGACTTTGGTAATGCATAGAAAATGCTGTTGAGTCCATTGTCATATCATGATTATCATCTGAAGCAGCAGAATCAGATAACTGTCCAGGCCTAATAAAACTGGCTGATACCGGGCCAAAAAAGTTATCCTCTGCATAAAGAAAAAGATGGAAAGCATTAAGAGTCCTCCACTTGGAATGCAACTAATTGTTAAGTTATGTGAACAAAAGTAAAGAATTGTTGGTTTTACTTTTGTGACATAATTCTCCATACACATCACCAACAACTTCACATGATAAAGCATATCTCAGAGAATACTGATACAAGAATAGGGTTTTGTTACTTGGATCTCAAATTCAGTTATTGAATGGAGAGAGAACTACATCATTTTCAAATTCTTCCATCCCAAAAAGCATAATAATGAATATGCCATTCATATACGTCACCAAAAGTTCCAGTGAGGCCTTGTACGAATCTACTCGTCAAATTCCGTTAGGGTAACCGTTAGTAGAAAAAGAAATGTTAAGGGCTAGCGTAACAGGCCAATCGACAACTTTTCTTCTATACATTTGTTACGAACAATCATTACCATATTAGTGAACAACAGTAAGGCAATCCCGTTAAGTCAAGAATGGGACAAATGTGCGATAAATAAAGGGAAGCATCAAAGAAACGCACCGTCATTGGAAGTAGTAAATCCAAAGTTACTGCTCGCTGGAGAAGGCGATTCAATGGGCCTCAAGAACGACTTCCCGCCATCCACAACCTCCTCATCGTCTTCTTCCTCTTCGTCGTATCCCCTCGGCGACATTTCTTTTGAATCGTCGCTATCGGCAAGATCCCTGAAAAACCCTAGAACCTCATCGTCCGCACCGAGGGCAGTATCGGATTCACGGTTCTTGGCGGAGTGGTCGGGAGGAGTCTCGAATTCCTCGTCGCGGTTGAAGATGTGGACGGAAGTGATCTCGCGGTCGGCAAAGCTCACGCGCCGCGACCGCTTCTTCTTGAGAGCCATGGTTTCCTCGTCTGTCTCGGAGACGCAGGGGTCGTCGTCGGCTTCCATCTTCGGTGGAATTGGAGAGGAACTTTCTTCCGTGTTTTTAGGGCTCGAAATGCATCGGAATCGGAAAGAAGCCCTGAAAATCCAGTCGGTGTTTTTGCTCTCTTTCTGTGCGGGAGAGACCACTGGAGCGCACACTCTGTTTAATTTTGAATTTAAATCAACTCCTTCAACAGTCCGTTTTCTCCTCTTTGAAATTTATGCTCTTCCCATTCCACCCCTGGCATTTCCCTTTTATTTCCCTTTCTTGTCACGCTTCGTATATTTATATATATATAACTAAGCGAATATAATTAATTCATATTATTTGTTATTAATATGTTAGCCCTGCAATCATTGTTCCCTGATTTCTCTCTTTATCAAATTAACTGTCTGCTTGGAGCAAAGCAAATGATTCAATGTATAAAGCAATTCCATTGAACATGACTTGTGAAATTTTACCATCACTTCGATAGATTTGACTTTAAAAAAATAAAAAATAAAAAATAAAATCAAGCAGTATGTATCAGTGGAGAGAGTTTCTGATTGCCTTTACAGTTAAAATTCTGCCAGCAAAAAGATTCCATTGTAAATGCATATGCCAATTATTGTACATAGCCATTGCCAAGAAGCATGCGAAGGGGCCTCATTCCATCTTCCAAGCATAGAGATAAAGGCAGAAATCATTTGTGGTTGCATAACTCCTCGTCGAAAAATACCTACTTCCATCACTTGTGTCGCTGTGGGCGCCGTGTCCGCTGCCATCTCTATCGTCTTCTGATTCTTGTGCCCCGGGCTTGAATACGAAGAAGCCATGGCCTGCTCCAGGGCTATTAAACAACCAGTCATGGACATCCCAGAATACTTGCACCGGTTGCTTGTTCACCGTAACAGTTTGGTTCCCTCTGAATTTCCACTGCAGGTTCTTTACATGAATCACCACTATTCCGTCTATGCTAATCCACATTGCGGGGTCCTGAGGCCCTGTCGTTGAGCTCTCCACAACTATGTCGTGTTCTTGACCCTTTTCGTCGAATCTTGCTCTGCTGGTGAATGTTTTCTTGGCGAAAACGTTCTCTTTCTTGTAAAACAGGATGCCGTCGACAAGAGCCGGTCTTGCTTTTGTTCTCTTGTAAGCCTTTTTCTTGTAGTCTCCCAGTAACAAGACAACCTCTTCCTCGGAAACCATGGCAACGTAGTAGTCGCTATGTGGCTCGGGGCTGCCTGTGTATTTAGCAGAACGGAGATCCCAGTAGATATCTATTTGACACCCTTCAAGATCAAAGGACTTGTTCCCTTTTTTCGTCCAAAAATACCAAGGCTTGAGGTCAACTTTGAAGCTGTAAAAAACCTCGCCTTCAAGGCTGTTGATGATGAGGCTAAGCGAGTGGTTCATGAGGTTCCTGCACCACAAGACGGTCACGTTTCGCCAGTAGCCTGCAATATGAGTCTGATATACGCATGTCACCGTGCTCTGAGGCGTTTTATTTGTTGTTAGTGGATCATCTATTATTTTCTCTGCTGCTGAAGTTGAGGGCCGAGATGCCACGGAGAAGGCCCTGAGCGGATGTTGAAAGGACATCGTTTCTTCTAAATAGCAGCCAGCGAAGATGTACAGGATTCAATGGGAGAAAAAATTGTGATCATGATTCTACGAAAACCATCTGATATGGCCTTGTTAGGCCTAATGAAAATGTTCCCGAACTCTTCGGATCGCTGGGAATCTGCGATTGATCATAGCACAAACTCAAAAGGTTACATGCTACCTTTGCAGGGGAATTGGAAGAGAAATCCTGAAGGAAAGCTGGAATGATTGCAAAGCTTGGATGTTTGATTGACTGCAAGCAATGAAGCCGAACCACCCACAATGAAGGATAAAGGATTTGCCAAAAAAAATGAAGCTCCTAAGAGATTCCCTTTCTTTCCCTTTTCTTTTCTGTTTTTTTTTTTTTTTTTTTAAGCCGGTTTGAACAAAAGATAATTGGGGACTGTACATGGAAAGTTTGTTGGTTGATTGGAGATAATCTCTCCAGCTAGAGGTCGTAATGCAAAAGCTGCCCCGAAACAAAAGGAATAGAGAAACTTTCATTCGCTATATAAAGTTCATTTTTGCTGCTTTGGCCTCTCTTAATTTTACTAATTAGGACATCACCCTCAGCAATTTGGTTCGTCATGGTCTTGCCCCACTTGAAAAAACTCCCAAATGGCAGATGCCGCCTAGCATCCCAGCATGATTTGTTAGAAATTTTTCATAATAATGTGCAGATATTTTCAACTTATTACCTCCATAATTACTTTATTATAATCATAATCCTACCCTTCCTCATTTCTAATCCCATAACCTGTAAGTCACTTGTCCCATTGCAATTTGCAAAGACTCTCCACAAAAAATAAGATCATATTGTCCTAAGGTGTTTTGAATTAATTTTGCATATAAAATTCTATTAAATGAAGATTAAATTCTATCATGGTCGTAATTTTCTTCTTTTGTCACTTTTACAAAAGAACTGTATCAAACTACACTACATCCATGCTGCGGAAGTCCTCATGCCCTGCTTTCATTTCAGATTCTTCCTCGTCTTCCCTATTCGCCCCCCTCCATCAAGCTCCTGCCTATGAATTTGGAATCTAATATTCCTCCAATACTTTAATCTGAAGCACCAGCTTGAATTGCCTCTGCATACAACACCTTTACCAAATTCCTGAAAAGACGTCGATATGTTGGCATCCGGGACATTGAAGCTAGGATGCCCTGCAGTCTGTCACAATGTAATAATGCAAAATGAATGTTCAAGTAAACTATTTATATATCGAATGCTATTTAGGCTTCGGCACGGTTTAAATGATAATGGCATCGACTCCTGTTATATCAGACCATTCTAATGCAGTTGAACTCCACAACATCCATTATATAAAACAAACTAAAGCAACTGGTTTGATCCAGCATTCGCTATTCAAATAGTTATACATACAACGAAGGGCTTGGTTTCTAAACTAAACAGCTTAACTAGTAGTATTTCATTAGATGAACAATTTACCTTCTTATTATGGCCTGCAATTGAGCTCTTCTAACGGAGACATTGGATGGAAACCCAGAGTCATCCCAATCCTCAGGTTTTTTGATACTGCAACATAAAACTAGTCTTCTCAGGCAGATGTCTTCATTTTCATCTAATTGGAACTTCTTTATTTAGTCTTTCATGATTAATGATGACTCAATGAACAAATCAAGCACTTTATCCCTAGGGCCATTAGCTCCTGTCAGCTCTGTCTTCTGCTGCAAAATTCGATCGGAACAGCAATCAATCGCTGGAACTAGAAAATAACATTAAAATCAACCCTTCAGGTAAAAAGGGTGTAGACAGGGAAGACTTACAGATTACCAACCCAGATGAATCTGACTTTGCAGATGCAAGCAGGCACTGTAAAATGGACCAAGTAGGTACTTTGATGCTCAATTTCTGACGATTACCCTTCATAATGTATTCCTCAATATCCGTAACTGTCATGAGACCCTCACAAAGAAGTATCCCACACCTGTGAAGTTCAATTTTAAACTATGAAGCTTGCAATGAGTAATTAAAGATGACTTCTCCATGAAAAATATATACATGCACTAGTTTATATTGCTGGATTGCTCCCTTCAGAGTTCTCAATTTTTGTGAGATGAGTTTTGAAACAGGTAATTTTTCTTTCCTACCTGTCAGATCTTCATCCTGGTCACCTGGTTTAGGTCCCGAGTTTTTGCATTACCTAGGCTATAAGTCATTGTCAGAGACACAAGACCAAAGGGACCACACAGTAACGAGTCTGTTATAATAAATATATAAATTAAAAATTTTAATAAAAAAATATTTATTTAAAGTGGAGAGCAAGATAATAATTTTTTTATAAAAATATAAAAAAATTTATTTATATTACTTTTAATTTAATGTCTTGTAAATATAAAAATAAAAATAAAAATTAATAATTAGCGGTTATTACTTGGGGCCTTTGGATATGGACGAAATATTTTTTAGACTTTAATTTTTATAAACAATAAACAAGTATTATTTTATAAATAAATTTTTTATTTTTGAGCGTAACATCAAAAAAATTTTAAAAATACCTCTGTTTCAAACACAAACAGAATACACATAAAACGTGCGATGCAAAGCCCAATTATGATAGCCGAATTGCGAATTACAATAATTCCCACTGCGATGGAACCAATAATTGCAACTGCACGAGAAAACAAATTCTAAAGTAAAAAAACAAAAAAACAAAACAAGACATATCGATTAGTGAAAGCTACTAAACTGCATTATATATATATATAAAAAAAAAAGCGGGTCGTTTCTCTTTACCTTTTTTGTATACAGATAATACCGAAATTGGCCTTTAGTGTTAGAATAATTGATAACTCTTCTACAGTTCTACTGCAGCTCTTTCGCTATAACGCAGTCTCGTGCTTTTGTGGAATACTCCTTCTATCTTTTCTATTTGTTTGGTTTTTGTGAGGCTTTTTTTATTTTTTTTCAGGGAGAATGTGAGTAGGGGGTTACGTGGCAGGACGTGGTGGTCAGATAAACGGTAGCATGCAGAGGAGGTTTGGAGCGTCAGTGTCCCTTTAAGACACGGTGGAGAAAGTGATTCCTCTCTCGTCAAGCTTTTGGCGGGAGCCAACAGCCTTTCGAAAAAAGTATGTTTCTCTCTTCATGGGCCCCACATTTCGGCCGAGTTCTTCTTTGGGTATGAGTCTAAACTAAGCTGGGGGCCTAGCCTTGTAAATGGACGGACCGAAACTTCCGCTCCACGAGCACCTCCCTCGCCCCCTCACAATAAATCAATATTACCAAATAATAATAATAATAATAATAATAAATTAATCAAATGACATAGGATTTTATTTTATTTTTAATTTATTCGAGTTAATTTAAATTAATACTAAATATGGTAGAGAGAGGAAAAAAAATAAAAAAGCTAATCTTTCTGAAAAAATCCATGAGTATTAAATTCATTAACAAAAAGAAAAAAAAGGGAATAAATTAAATAATTTAGGAGACAAATCTTAAAGATTGAGACATGGATTGTTATTGTACACCCTCAACAATATCTATAAACACGAATTGCCTTTTTGGCGTTCTCCTGTTGGATTCTTGATAAGGGAAGGGTAGACGAATGCAATTCTTTTTGGGTATTAAATCGAATCTAGTGAACTTAGGCTTAATGAGGTTAATAGCCCTGCCATATATAAATGTTTAATTCTCAATAAATAGCATGGTTGCAGTATCCCCTTTTAGTTTTTTTTTTTTTTTTTTTTTCTTCGGGGGAAATCTATGATGAGAGGTTCACAAGTTCGATTGACATAAAATGTGGATATGTGCCTTATTTTTTGTTCTGTCCAATGATATTTCATTTGGGAGAGACAAGTGGAAGAGATGAGGCAACTGTACAGAACACATTCAGAGGTGGTCATCTGTTGTATATCTTCATTTGCATTAATTTCTGTGGTGATTCTAGCCGTGGTTTCCAGAAGATCATCTTGGTCTTTTTTAGCACGGATTAACAATATTGGGATCGCCTCTTCTGCAAGCAGCCTAGTATTTCTCCTTCTTTCCTGTTCTTTTTTTGTTTTTTGTTTTTTCTTAACCTTGCTTTCTTATTTTGTTCTAATTATAACGTTAACCGCCCTAAACGAGCTTCCTGTTATGTATGCGGGATGGCAAGCAGCAGAACATAACAATCATTCCGGATACGCATTTTAAGGGTAACCCTGTTCAGAGAAGAGACACAAAACTAGAGAGGCTTGAAGCAGATCTTGCCATGGCCAGGGCTTTGATAAAGGAAGCATCAGTGAAACCCAATTGCACATCAGCCATTCAAGATGCAGACTTCATTCCGCGAGGTGACATTTACCGGAATGCTTGTTTATTTTACAGGTACCAAGTCCAATAACTCTTGCCTTACGGGTTTTGATTCTGATATTTTATCACTTTCGAGCATATAGGAATGCAAATTTTCCCATGTTCCCTTCCAATCTAAAAAATTTGGCAATAGAAGACATCTAACCACCAATCTTTTTTTTCCTAAATGGCAGTAAATTCTCGTAGACAATTTCCTATCTCATTGCGCAGTCGAGAATTAAGTGGACCAGCAGCCTTACATTTAGGATCTATGGTTGAACCAGTTACAATCAAGCGTTCCTTTTGCTCTTTTTATTCTTTTTTCTCTCATTCTTTTCATTTGTCTCCAGGAGTTACGTATTGATGGAGAAGTTGTTCAAAATCTTTGTCTATGAAGAGGGGGAGCCACCTTTATTTCACTACGGTCCATGCAAATACATTTTCTCCATGGAAGGGCTATTCTTTGCGTTGATGGAAACCAATACCCATTTCCGGACTTACGATCCTGATCAAGCCCACGTTTATTTCCTTCCCTTAAGTGTTGTGATGATGCGCACTTTCCTATACGATCCTGTCACCAAGGACAAAGGTGTCCTAAAACGCACTGTCGTTGACTATGTCCGCGTCATATCTCACAAGTATCCTTACTGGAATAGAAGCCTCGGGGCCGATCATTTCATGCTGTCTTGCCACAATTGGGTAATTTTCTGCATCTTGGTACGTCAAAGTTCAAGTTGTTCTACCTGAAAACATAAGTGAATTGTTGATCATAGGCGCCATGGGTGACTTGGTACGTGCCTGAACTTTTCCATAATTCCATCCGGGTACTATGCAATGCAAACACCTCCGAGCGGTTCAATCCAAAGAAAGATGCATCTTTCCCTGAAATTCATCTACAAACAGGCGAACTCTCGGACCTCACCGGCGGCTTGCCCCCGGATAAGCGTACAGTGCTAGCATTCTTTGCAGGTCAATTACATGGTAAAATTAGGCCGGCCCTTTTCCAGCACTGGAAGGAAAAGGACAAAGACGTACAGGTTTACGAGAAGCTTCCGGAGGACCTATCGTACACTGATATGATCAAGAAGAGCAAGTTTTGCATTTGTCCAAGTGGGCATGAAGTTGCTAGTCCAAGAGTTGTGGAAGCAATCTACGCGGAGTGCGTTCCGGTGTTGATATCACAGCATTACATCCCACCTTTCAGTGATGTGCTTGTTTGGGACTCGTTTTCCATTCAGGTTTCGGTCAGTGAAATTCCAAGTCTGAAGAAAATATTGATGGGGATATCTGAAGATCAGTATTTGAGAATGAAGGAGCGAGTGAGGGAGGTGCAGAAACACTTCGTGATAAATGATCCTCCCAGGAGATACGATGTATTTAGCATGATACTCCATTCAATCTGGCTTCGCAGACTCAATGTACGGATTGATAATTGAATTCTTGCTTTTTTTCGGAGTACTATTTTTTGGTCTACTCACCTTTTTAAATAATTGTGTCATTCTGTCCAATTTCGAGATAAGCCTGAAAGTATCTGGAAAGGCACACGGGCTTTATATAAACGTTGGGGCCAAGGCCTAATTATCAACTTACAATAAGAATCCCCAAGAGAAACGGCCACAGTACAGCATTAGAATGGAACGGGCTCAATCAAGTGTAGTCGTTCTCTTCAATATATATATATATATATATAATTTATGAATGCAAAATGATTTTATATTATAAAAAAAATGTTTTATATTACACTAATAATTTTTTTATACAATATAAAAAAAATATTTTTACAATTTTATCTTATTTTACTATATATCCTTGATATGTTATATAATATTATTCATATAATATGAAATAATTTTTACATAATATAAATATATATTTTACGACTATTTATATCCATGAAATTAAATCTATAAAAGTTTCCCTATTCTAAAATTCCCATGGTAGAATATTGCAAAGTAAGCTTTAGAGTATGTTCCAATCAATGGGCTGTGGCTTGTGGCTAAATTATTTTTCAAGTCTCTGTGGTATGATAAAACATTGTGCTCGGTGCCCTTGGATAGCACTAATTTAATATAAACATTGTATGATAAAACTAGAATTGACAATAACAGCTTCGGGGAAGAGAATTTTCCTCTAGCACAGTATTATTGCGTTTAATTTTGAAAAAATTGAAATTTTGTGATTGTTAAGGTGTGCCTTGCAAAGAAAATTAACTTTAAATTGAGTGATAGAGGATTGTTATGACATGTAGCTATTTAAATTGAATTTATTCTTCTTTTCTCTTCAGTTTTTTTTTTTTTTTGTTTTTTTTTTTAATACAGTAAAGAGTAATCCAATTTATGGGGCAACATGAGGTAGGTCCTGGAAATGCTTAGTTTTTCCAAGCTATCAATTAGAAACTTTCTAGAAATATATATTAAAAAAAAAAAAATTCAAGACAAGACATTCAAGAAAAAAGGTTGTTGAATGTGAAAATTCCGTGTTCACATTAAGCCTCCGTATACTGAGAGGAAGCAACGACTGACTTTTGGAAACAGTTGACTCCCAAGTCAATGGCAATGTCCGGTGGCAGTTCGCCGATACAATTTCTGTAGTCCATGTGCCGTATACATTAGTTGTGGGGACAGGTGCTGGATGGTGATCAATTCCACCAAGATTCCTCGAACTCCCGTGGAAATGCAATCAGTCCAGATCGTTCAACGAATTAGGAAAAAAAAAAAAAAAAGGTTTAATATTACATAAGAGATAACAATATAATATTTGATAAATTTAATTATTTATCTTATAATTTAATATAAGATGAAATTAAAAAATTAATTAATATAATATATTGATAGATGTAAATAATTTAATTCATATAAATTTAGTACAAATTATATTCTAAGGTATATATTTTATTTTAAAGTAAATTATCAATTTACTTTCTTTAAATAAAAAAAATATTTGAATAAAAGAAATAAAATCTACATGAATGAGTAAATATAAAATTTAATGTAATATATAATATCATACATTTTTATTTAATATGTAAATAAGTTTATACATTTTTATTAAAATAAATTTTTTCTTTAAAAAAAGAAGAAGAAGAAAAAGAATGAGGAGGAGAAGTCGCCGTATCCTAAAACAGGCCATTTCATTGGGGAAGTTTCTTGGAAAGGACAAGGCGTTTATAACACACGGTCAAAACGTGTAATCAAATGCTCTTTGAAGAACGTGCTCCCTTTCTAAGTGAACGTGGCATCTTCAGAACGTGCCATGTCACTAGCTCCCAATTAACAGAACTGAAAATGGGGCTCCGGTACACCAGTTTCGGGTCCAACCAGCCGGGTTTCCGGTTGAACCGGTCAATCTAGTTCTGTTTTCAAAACAATGGTCTAGAGAAGACCCCCAACAGGCCAATAATTCCACAGTTGCTCGGCTAACTTTTTCTACTTATAAATGGACGCCGTGTCTCGCACCTTTTATTTACTTCCCAAACTCCCAAGGCTTGAAAGCTCTGTATATCTGAATTCTTCAACCCTTCTACTCCAATACCATCCATCTACCTCTGTCGTCTCCGGAGAGATCAATCAATCATGAAGGTAATTCATCTTGTGTCCGCCGAAAACAATGGAATGGGGATTGATTATAATGAATTCTCCCTTTCCTTGTCAAGGATTTACGCTAATTAATTCAAGGGTTGACTTGTGTTTGTTTTGTTCTGTGCAGCAAAAGCTGGTGATCAAGGTGCACATGAATGGCCAGAAGTCCCGCTCCAAGGCTTTCAAGATTGCAGTTAGCGTTTCAGGTAAGCAGCAACAACACCAAGCATAAACCTCGACCTTCTTTTTAAGTTTTAACGCATATCCGTAATAGCCACGTTACGCGGGAAATTGAGTTTTTTCTGGCATGTCGCTTCATATAGGTGTGGAATCGGCTGCTATAGCAGGGGAAGATAAGACCCAGATAGAGGTGACAGGAGATGGGATCGATGCAGTAGAGCTAACAACTTTGCTGAGAAAGAAGGTTGGCCTTGCAGAGCTAGTAAGCGTGAGCGCTTTGGGTGAGAAGAAAGACGAGAAGCCTAGCGAGCCCCAGGCACAGAAAGAGCCACAGCCTGTTTGGTCATATTCATACGCAATGCCTCCCCACATTTGTGAAGTCATGTACACCAACCAATACCCCAATTGCCGCCCCAACGACATTTGCTCCATCATGTAGCACAGCTGCAGACACGGATCAGAATCAAAAGAAGCCAATTAGAGTTAAGGATATATCGTCTTTTTTACCAAGTTCGTGGGTTTGCTCGGAAGACCATATCTCAGATATTTGCTTTCAATTTTTGGCGTTTGACTTCAAATGCAATGCCTCGAGTTGTGTGATTTATTCTCAAAATGTAAGCGGTATAATTTTTCACAGAATTTCTACAGAAAGGATTGCAAAATCATAGAATCGTTCTCATAATAATATATTCAAAGTGATTATAACGCCGGAATGGTGACCCGCTTCTCATAGTAATTGCATCAATCTATCATTGATACACAGACTAATTATAATTATCTGAACCCTTCCATTCCTAAACAGCTTGGTTCTCATTCCTAAATGCGACGACTATAAAAATCAAGTGGAATTTCGCAAGCTGAATGTTCTCATCCATAACCACCCTGTCATGTCACAAGGAATTTCAGAGCTATTAATCGAAACAGAGTGTATACCATTCATTACCAAAGGAGGTAACTCGAATGCCCAGCATAACTGCTGCTAGTGACTCATTCTAAATTTTATTTTCCAACGGAGCTCGTGGACTGGCGTAGCAAATTTCATCTCTCATAATTTTTCTGCTGGTAAACGCCAACCAATGTGGAGTCAGCGCGCTTAATCGTGGCCAGCAAGATTTTAAAGAGTCGTATGCAGTGCAGGATTTAATTACCAAAATAGTCAAAGGTGAAAGATGTTATAGTGGTAAGACGGTAATTTAGGCATTATTTAGTCTGACATTGATTGATTTAATGAACTTTTCTTTATATTGACTCAATTTTTATAGTTTATTTTTCAAGTAAAAAAAAAAAATAATAAAAAATTATATTAATTTTTTAATTTATAATAAAATCACAAATAAGTTATTGTCATAAAAATATAAGCATAAAAACATCGATTTCAATTCATTCTTATAATAATTGACTTAGATGTAAAACGCATTTTTCTTACTAATAAAAAGAAATAACTTAGTCGATGGCATGCTGGTTTCGCAATTGATTTGCTGCTATATTTGCTATTATTCTGCACCATTCTTCTTCACTTACAATTTTACTGCTTTTGCTAGTTAAGCACATGGTGCTATCACAGGGTTTAACCGTATAATTTTCCTTCTTCTTCTTCTTCTTCTTCTTCAAACAAATAAGATATCATTGAGATGAGTTTGTCGTCATTCCTGTAAGCCGCAGAAGGGGCAAAACAGCCCTTCAGAACAAAAAAACCCATATATCCATCAAATATTTTTGTTATTATGCTTTATTATTGGTTTAAGAATTTCACACGCCACCGCGTTCAAAGTTTTGAGTCTCATGAGTTTTGGCTTTTCTCCTTCTCGATATACTTAACATCTAACGACAAGGCACGAGGCATCCACATATGTAGTACCCGTGGAAAAGTCTCGCAGTCCAGTCTTACTTGGGTGCTTGCTACTTGCCCCCAAGTGGATTAAAATGAACTTTAGTAGCTGGCTTATTTATTTTATTTTTTATTTTATTTTAAATAAAATGAATAAATAAATAACTAATTAATTTTTTAGATAGAGAGAGAGAGAGAGAGAGAGAGAGAGAGAGAGAGAGAGAAAAACAATAACATTCATATTGTCCTCAATCGCTTTAGGCAACGTTGTCTGGTTCGGGTGAATAGTCATATCAAGTTTTAATTTGCGGTTTGGCCGGAGACCACCACGCACAGTGTTAGAAGCCGATCTTGAAATTTTTGAGATTTATGGGAAAATTCAATGAATGGCCTACCAAGCTACTGAAAAAACGTTAGTTTTGGTTACAAAATTTTAAAATTATCATGATTGCCCCAAAGTTTGTAGTTTGGTGCCACCATTTCTCAAGTTTAGATTAACCTTTTTTTTTTTTTTTGGTTTATTCTTCAACTTATGCTCTCCGTTTTTTTTTTGTACATTTTTTTTCTATCTCTCTCTCTCTCTCTCTCTCTCTCTCGCACCTTTCCTTTTCAACAAGAATACATATTAACAACGACGACTCAAAATGTTTAATTTTAATTTTAATGTTTTATGTTCATACCAAGGCGCATAATAAAATATTTTTACTTTATTAGTCAATTTTTCAAATAGTGATATGAAACGTTTATAAAAAGATTTAGAGTAGTAGTATAATTAATAATTTAATGTACTTCTTAAATATTAATTTGAATTTAAATATTTTTATTAGCATGTATTTTAAAAATTTTAAAATTTATATTGAGATTTGATGTTAAATATCAAATTTATTAAAACCAAATTTTAGTATGAATCAAATTTAATAATATTTAAATAATAAAAAATTTTAATAAAAAAATTAAAATAATAATATCAACAAATGATCATGTTTCAACTTAATGCTAATATATTTTTAAAATGTATATTTTAATATATTTTTTTTCAAAAAAAAATTACATAAAACATTTATGGAGGTTATATGTAAAATTACCCTTTTTGGCCTTTCTTTGCAATCTTTGATGACCTTACTTTATTTAACAATCAATGCCAAGCTGTCGAAATCAGAATAATTGCTCTGTTCCTTGAGTAACAGTGACTTTTCTAAGGGACAATGTAATGGGTCTGCGGACCAAATCAGCTATTTAACATAATCTCCAGGGGGGTTACGGAAATTGAATAAAAGAATATGTAAAACACACTACCTTCACAACCATGTGCACCCGGTGACCAAAATCGTGACCCGACTCTTGCTGAGTGAGTTTGTTTGTATACGTGGACTTTGGAGGATGATGGCCCTAAGTCTTTGTCTGTGTGTGTGTGTGTGGATAACTCATCGTTATTAATTACAATTAAAGTTATTTTTATATGGCCCTAAGTCTTTGTCTGTGTGTGTGTGTGTGGATAACTCATCGTTATTAATTACAATTAAAGTTATTTTTATATAAAAATATACTATTTGAATATTATTAAATTTTAATAAAATTTTTTATATTCAACTTTAAAATCAATAAATATAAAAATTAAGTATTACTGTACATCTAAATACATTAATTCATTTGTTGGCAAATGTCCATGCAATGATGCAATGCAATTATGATGAATATAAAGAGTAAATAAACAAGTTTGAATTTCAAACCTACGATTTCAAGGAAAATAAAAGCTTACCTATTATTAAATTAATAAAGTTTATTACATGGGAGGTCAAGGGAGGCAATTGTTGCCTCGACACCCCCTACCCCACTAAAATTGGCCCTTGTATACCTCGAGTCACTTGCCCTGAAGCTCATGCCAGAGAGATTTAGGATTATAACGTTATTTAGGAGCATATATCTAACGCTGCGAACCATTTCAAATTAAAAGTTTCTTCCCCACAAAGACCTCTCTCGCAAGTCCACCTATATTCTCCAAACTATTAAGGATTGTCGTCAACAAGCCGAGACTATGAAGGTACATATTTATCTACGAAAACAAGAAATCATTCATGTTAATTTCTACTTTCCTTGATTGGAAACAAAACTGTGCAAGCTACAACATTAAATTTTTATTTTTTTTATTTTTTGGTGTGTGTGTGTGTGTGTGTGTGTGTGTTTTTTTTTTTTTTTTTTTAATTCTCACTTCCTGGTGCAGCGAAAGATGGTCATCAAGGTACCATGGATGACTAACCAGAACTCACGAAACAAGGTCCTGCAGTTCGTTGCTGGCTTTCCAGGTAGTCCTATTAAATACTTCTTTTTTCCTATTTCGTGCGGAAATTTTCTGCTTAATTTGTCGTAGGATTATTTGACGATTGATCGTAACACTAAATGTACGCAGGAGTTGAATCAGTGGCTTTAGCAGGGAACGATCAGAGAGAGATAGTGGCGATAGGAGAAGGACTAGATGCAGTCAAGCTGATGACCCTGATGAGGAAGAAGTTTACAAGGCCATTTTGCTGGCTTAAGAACAACAAGATGGGTACCGCAGAGCTGGAGACTTTGGGCCCTGTGGCTGAGGACAAAAAAAAGGACCCACAGCCACCAGTGCTAACGCAAGCATCGGCTTGGTCGGGTGGGGGCAGCAGCATTCATTACTGTGTCGTCTATGACCATGACCCTTGCATTTGCTCCATCCTGTGACCCCATACCACATACACACACAAATATCAAATCCCCAAAAAACACGAGGTCCCGGGAAATTTTAATTATCTTTTATTTCGTCTTCGCCATGTTAAGCCTTTGTTATTGTTCTTGTCGCACTTCTCTTTAGTTTCCAATGGTTCTGCATGAACTCTTCGGTATGAGCAATTTCCTTCTTTTTTAAAAGTCATCCTCGAACAATAACTATAGATAAAAGAGTTAAAAAAAAAAAAAAACATGAAGGAAAGATATTGAAACTTGCCTTGATCAGAATCATTGCACACAAAAGGACAGATTTGAAAATTTATGGTTCTCCAGGTTTAAGAACGTAAGGTTTCAATACCTCGATGCATGCATTCTCTCTATATCCTATGGTCAACCTGACTATTATCATCAAAATAATAATATAAATAAGAATACTATAAGTCTGCAATTAAGGGTAATATTTTGAGCCGAAGTAAGAAGATGGATGCAATTGAATCACTGGGAAATTTCACCAGGACTGTTTGAAAGAAACCTAGTAAGCTAAAGAGTATAAATTAAAGAAAACAAGGACAGAAAGAAGAAATGAGCCGCCCATGCTTATTTTGTGCGTGTTTGAAGAAGATATTTATTATAGCGTAGGTATCTTTTCTTTCTTTTTCTTTTTTATTTTTTTATCAAAATAAAAAATATATTACAAAATATATTAATTATTTTACTCGTAATATAAATTAAGAATTATTTATTATTTTTATTATTTAATTTTATTAATCTTTTTTTTTTATGCCCACCTCAAATTACTTTTAACTTATTTTTCATCGGAATAATACTAAATATCAGCAAAAGGCTCTCTGAACTTGTTTTTCAGTTCCTACTCCCATTAATATTTAATAGAGCGCGCGCGCGCGCACACACACACACACACACATATATGTATATATATATTTTTTCTTTTCCTCAAATTTTCTTGTTACGATCCAATAATAATAGTACAAACAGAAGAATTAGAAGTTGGCCATCGCCGTTGACCCTCCGGGGGTGGGTTTGAAGGGGGCTTCGGGTGTTGGGGCCCACATTTACGTGAAATCATCCTTCCCTCAAACAAATTTCAAAGATGCACTCTTTGGGAAGCCGAGCTTAGCTTTGGTAAACGCTGATCACGCGGAGGAGAATTCGAACCGTTGAGCATCGGCATCTCTCGGCTCTATTTCTTGATTGCGACACTTTCATTGCATTAGGCGAACCGTCCGAGGTTGACCCATTATATAAGGTCCAAAGACTCGGAACTCTAAAGTGAATCCCCCCTCAGTGACTACACAGAAGAAAGAAGCAATCTGCTGACAGATTCCATATTTGTCGATGCCAATTCTCGTAATTATTACACCCCCCAAAGGTGGGGATCAAGAAAAGCGCCGAGAATCTTGGAGAGCTTCTCACCCCACAGGTTCAGGAAGAATACCCACGAGACTGTATGCATCTACATCCTTTGCAACACTGCCCTTTTGCTAGCGAGCGCGAAGCAAAGCTTTTGAAATAGAGAGAGCCCATCATCTGTGTGTACCAAGCGAACATGATCTTGGATAATTTGCCCGTGATGAGTGAGGTATGCCATTCAAAATGGGCCCAACTCTAAATACAGTCCATGTTTTGCACACTCACTTGTTAGTTTCATAATGGGCTTGGCCGAACTCGACTTTTGGGCTGATCAACCCAATATCCAAACCCTTCTCATTTATTTGTTTGTTCTTTGCGGCCTGACACGTTTGAAAGTCCGCAGCCTTTCAATTTTGCATGCAATTTCTCCCCCCCCCCCCCGCCCTTCATTTTTGGGTGCAGTCATCAGAGCAGATTGGAGTAGAGTGTGACGATATCCCGTTCAATAGAAAAGGAAAAAGGGATTCTGGGCTTATAAACGCCAGCGCTGTACACACTCAATTAGGGAGAAGGTAATCATCTCATGAAAAGTAGTATCATCCAACTTCATTCCGATGTCTTTCGTTAAATACTCTAAAAGGAGAGTATTCAGGGTGGTTTGGTTTGTGGCGAGTTTTGGTTAGATTTGATGAAAAAAAAAAAAAAAAGGTGACAAAATTACACGTTAAATAGAAAAAAAAATAAAATTTTATAAAAATAAACTTCATATATTTTAACATGTTATTTTTTGGGAGAGCCAATGACTTAGGCTCGTATTCAGTAAAATACTTGAAAGATTATTTATGACAAGAGACTGATATTCAGTAAAATATTCCAAAGATTGTTTGAGGAAGAAAGAAAGGATAAAGACAGAAGAACATAGAAAGAAACCAAGAATAATAATAATACATCTCAAATAAAAGAAATTGAGGATAGTAAAATAAATATTTTAAATTTTTTTTTTTAAAAAAAGAGTATAAATTATAACAATAAAATGAGACCAAGTTGCCCCGATTGACCTTTGCTTGGCTCCACCCGTGCTCTCAAGAAATAGGGAATCGCAAAATGGTAGCGATCAAGTTTGGAATGGAAGGGCACAACTCTTGATAACCATTTTCAGTGTATGGGCCTACTAGTTGCTGTCCAAGAAACTTCCCATATCATAATATATGACACTGCGGAGTGGTTAGGTGACCACCATTTTGATTGAAAATGAACCCCATCTCGTCACATTTCCTCGGTAGGGAAACAAAGCAAACGCAAGGGTCTTTCTGGGTTCACATAGAAACAAAGGTCCAACGTTTTGCTTGAGGACAAAGCAAAGGCAAAAGAAGATGTTCATGGATGCCAACCTCTCCTCAACCCCAACGCCCATCATCGATTGCTTCCACTGAGATGAGATTCCATCCCTCGAGGCGACCCTCCCTTTCTTTCTTGGCATGCTCAGAGCAGCTTTTACGTCTCTGCGTGCGTGCCAACATCGCCCACCAATTTTTATGCATAGATTCTCATATATCAGTGACGTTTCTGGCTATTGTATTGAAAATGAAATTTTTGTAATGTACATTGATTTTCTGAACAAATCAAAATGTCCAAACTAGCATTCGTCGGCGTGTATGTGTACGTTTGAGTGACGTTTGTAACTGGTAAGCTCTGGCTATTTGAAAGTTTGAGTGAGTCTAGTTTGAGTGAGTCTAGTTTCAGTTTGTTTTTCTGGACTTCCATGACCAACTCCAAGTGCTAGCGACGCCTTTTACCTTTTCAACAGTCCAGTTTTGCTGGAAGGCGAGCTTACACGCGGAGACGAAAAAATAATAATAAATGAACATGCTTGAGTTTCAAATCTAATCTAAGACTTCAAAAAGAGCATAAATTTTTTAATTTTTACCACTAGAGTAAATAACAATTTAAATATATTTTAATACCTATATATCACATCAAAGTGGGGAGGGATGGCAGAGCGTGATTGGCCAATTATGTTATCCTTGCAGGACTAGTTTAGATGCTTCTCGATTCCCCTCCTCTATGCCCTTTTGTCCACCTGAATCATTCAACTTAACTCTGGGATTTTCTGTAGTAACTTTGTCAATGTAACTTTCGGTTTATCCTGTGATAAGATAACAAATAACATAATTGTTTACATATATATATATATATATATTAGCATATAGCATGAAAAAAGAATATGGCATCGAATATATGTAAATGGGATAAGTGTCTTGAGGAATCTCTAACAAAAATCCATTACACTGCCCGTCCTGAAATAGGTTTATCAAACATATCTTAAGAAAACCCAAATGGTATGTTAAAAACGTAGCTTGTTGCTATATGATTGAAACTTTGTGGGGGCGTCTTGATATAATCCATCCAGGGATAACTACGTGTCATAGTCTCCCTCCTTATTTTAAATGACATGGGTCAACATCAATTTTTAAATTTACTATCCCAACAAAAATTTAAAATAATTCTCATGCCTTGAAGTTTAAGAAGCTAAGTTTGTTTTTTTTTTTTCTTTTTGTTGTTGTTGTTGTTGTTTTCAAGTTTGAATGACGGCAATTGAATGTGTTCTCCATACGGTTCAGATCCACCTGCCCCTGTCCCAAATACTCCAAATGAAATGAAATGCTATTCAAAAACAGTCAAAAAGATCCATAAAATACACTATATTATATATTATTTATTATAAAAATTTGCATGTTTATGCACAGATTGCGTATTAAAGAAAAAAATATATATATAAAAAGGGGGGGGGGGAGCAACATTGAGATATACTTTTAGCATTACCAGGACTGGAGAATTACGCAACAGAAATCTCATTCCGTTATTTATTTGTGTAAGGGAAAAGAGTCCTATAAAGACAGGGGAGAAACAGAGCGAACACACAATTTTCCTTAAAAGAGGCAGGGGAGCAATGAGAGTTCCAAGTCCTACACTTTGCCTACTGCCATTTCTTTTTCTAAATCTACTGCAGAGACCCACCTTGGCGTCCAAAAAGGTGAGCATTCCATCATATCTTTCTTCAATCAATAATGTTAATAAATATTTTTGCCATCTCTTTTTCTCTGGCAGTAGATATTAGCTTCAGTCCCTCATTTTGGTGTCTTTGTATGTGATATTGATTTTCAGTCGTATGTGGTCTACTTGGGAGCACATTCCCATGGAGAAGAATTATCGGGGGTTGATCCAAATCTAGTGAAGGAGTCTCATCACGATTTTCTGGGATCGTTCTTGGGAAGGTAACCGGATCCTTCAATACCTCTCCTGCAGAGGAAATGAGTCAATGCCCTGTTTTCAGATATATTAATGGCTTATTTTCATTGAAAGCAGCCGTGAATTGACTACGGATGCTATAATATACTCGTACACCAATCACATCAATGGCTTTGCAGCAACTTTGGAGGAGGAATTGGCGGCCCAGATTGCCAGTGAGTGCAATTTATTCCCTTCCTCCCCTGTTTTCACTCTGTTTCATTTATGCTGTATGGCTGGTTCTTGTTCAACGCAGAGCATCCAAAGGTGGTCTCCGTGTTCTTGAACCAGGGGAGAAAATTGCACACAACTCACTCATGGAGCTTCTTGGGGCTCGAGAAAAATGGCATAGTTCCTTCCAGGTCGATTTGGAAGAAGGCCAGGTTTGGCCTAGATGTAATTATCGGGAACCTGGATACCGGTGAGTAGTTTATTTTTCTTGTGTTCCATTTAACATCAGCTTTCCGTTTTCCCCACACGCATAATAGAAGAATTTAATTACATGAATAGGGTGCGCGCATTTCAAACGCAAGTCTACCTACTCTATCATAACTGCATATGTTTAATTTTTATTACAATAATACAATGTGTAAATCTACTTCGAGAAACAGTATCAAGCTGAGCGCCTCAATCTAACTTCCTTTTAAAGTCAGTCTTGTGTGCTTAAGAATCAATTCATCCATCAATCAATCAAGAGCCAATTAAATCTAACTAACTTTTTTCTTATAGCTTGGATGTGCACCGTTGACTTACCCGTGTAAAAACGAATTAAACCAATAAGACAAATGATGCTTACGGCGTAAACTATAGGGCTCATGACTGCTTAGACGGCAGATCAGTTTGAATTCCAATTTCTCTAATGCTTGGCAGCTGAGCCAAAGTTTCAATACTTCATTGGAATTTATAGTCCTCTAGACTCAATTTTTATATTCATTCAATAATGGAACATCATTAAATTTTAGTAGCACCAATGGGATCATATGTGTAATACAATGCAATAATGTAATTGGGGAGGAATGGTTATAAAAAAAGAATCTTTTTGCAAGCTGTGGATTAAAAGAGGTTTGGACGAAGTGTGCACATGGGTCTATAAATGTTCATTGTCCTGTGCTACCGTGTTGGACTTTCTTACTCTTATTTCCTTCCTCTTTGTGTTAAAATGGAATTGGGGTAGGTGTATGGCCAGAATCGGAAAGCTTTAGTGACGACGGGTTAGGACCGGTTCCATCGAAGTGGAAAGGAAGGTGTCACAATGGCTCAGATCCCAGTTTCCACTGCAACAGGTATGATTCTCTCAGCCACTCCACTAAATGGTATCCCTAAAAGAGATGAAAATTTTCAATGGCAATATCCTAAAAGTTTAATGATTCTGCCACCCTTGGTCAACTCTCATTCCCACATCTTTTGGTCCTCTTCCATGCATTGAACCTCTTTAACTCACTGGGTTGAACCAGCTGAGGTTGTAGTTTAGACAGTTTGTCGGCAGGCAGTCTCTGTCACTCTTGTACAGGATGAAATATGGTAGGTGTCTCTACTCAGAATAGGCTGTTAAGGTTCAGATTGGACAATTGTTATAGTCCGATGCAGACAAGTTTTGTTTAATCTTATTAATGTCTAAGCGGTGGGTTTTCCTTTACGAGAAAATTGAATCTAAAAGCCTGACGAGTACTCTCTGCCTCAGTGTATATATATAAAAGAATAATAATAAAAAAAAAAGGAAAGAACTCGTCAAGTTGCCTTAAGCAACGTAATGGGCAATTTGACCAGTACTTCATTAGTTATTGCTATCAGGCTAGATTGTATGGCACTATATAGGAATAGGGCAGTGCAAATTTGCAGCGTAATTGGCCGGAGATTCATGACTTTTCGGCGAAAGAAACAGGCTACAACCAGCTCACCTATCACGAGCTCACCTATCATGATCCAATCGTCTTTGGTTGGAATATTCAAAGAAAGCCACTTTGATGGAAATATATTCAGGATTTGATTTTTCCAAAAGTCAAATATTCTCTCTCCATTTATGGTGGGGACCGGGGAGGGTTGGCATCAGCCTACCGCGTTCATTTGGGGGCATTCTCATGAAGCTGTGGTATCTTTCTCAAGATTAGATGACACAAAACTCTAAAATACCATAACCATATGGATGGTTTTTATTAATTGAATTGCTAGTATAATTTAATATTTAAGTAATATTGGCAAGCAAATCTTGTGATTCATGGTATGTTGGCATGGTTGGACCATCCACCAGTCACTGCAGCTTAAAATGTTGTGCCAATTTCAATGTATGGGCTTAAATTAAGGATAATTTGTGGGCTCATTTCAATCAGAGATGAAACTGGTATAGACATATATTTGTTTTTCCCAGGGGCCAACGGGTTTAGGGTTATTGAAGAAAGAGTTGAATATCCTGGACAATGAATCAGATGCTCATCCACATGCATTTGGCTGTGGTTGACTAAAATACATGGTTTTATTGTTCTCTGGTTACCAAAGTTTAAAATATTGGTCTGAAAAGCCAATACATGGAGAAATCCTTTCTGAGTGGCTACTATAGTTTAACTGCTTTTAATATATATATAACTTCAAAATTGTACTAGCTTTTGCTTCCTCTTCTCCTTCGTGTCTGGTGTCCCTTTTGAGGCAGGCATTTGGTTTAGTTGGCTTACATGTTTGTGCGCGTGCGCATGAACCTAGGCTCTTTTGAACTGTTTTTAGTAAATTGGCAGCTCATGGCTTTAAACTATTATATCTGTAATTTGTACTTTCTATGCCATCTTCAGACTGCAAAAATTTGACTGATTCTAGTGTCCCTGATGCATATTTGCATATAGTTTTCTTATAAGTTGTCTGTGAATTTCTGAGGCATTTTCTTTTAATTATTGATTGACTGCCTGCAAAATCACGCTTGATGCAAAATATCAAGGAAGCTTATTGGAGCAAGGTACTTCAACAAAGGTTATGCTGCAGTTGCTGGTTCCCTCAATTCCACCTATGATTCGCCTCGTGATATGGAAGGACATGGATCCCATACTCTATCAACAGCAGGTGGCAACTTTGTAGCAGGAGCCAGTGTCTTTGGCTTAGGCAAGGGAACAGCAAAAGGGGGTTCACCAAAAGCTCGAGTGGCAGCTTACAAGGTGTGCTATCCCCCACTTAATGGAAGTGAGTGCTACGATGCAGATATACTGGCAGCATTTGATGCTGCCATCGGTGATGGCGTTGATGTGCTTTCAGTATCGCTGGGAGGTGATCCTACTGCATTCTTCAATGATAGTGTTGCGATTGGCTCTTTCCATGCTGTCAAGCATGGAATTGTAGTGATTTGCTCTGCTGGCAATTCCGGTCCTGTTGATGGAACAGTCTCCAATGTTGCACCGTGGGAGATTACGGTTGGAGCCAGCTCCATGGACAGGGACTTCCCTAGCAAAGTCGTCCTTGGCAACAACATGAGCTACAAGGTATTTTTCTCCTTCCAAATAGGCCTATTGTCTCCTCGATACAAACAGGTACACGCATGAGGAATTTATGCCAGGAATCACGTAATCTGCTTATGTTCGACCATGAGTTTCCTCTACCATATTCATTCGTTTATATGTCTAAAACACTGATCAGAATGTGGGTGGTTTTACAGGGAGAAAGCTTATCAGAGAAAGCCTTGCCGAAGAACAAGTTCTTCCCACTTATCAGTGCTGCAGATGCTAGAGCAGCTAACGCTTCAGCCGCAGATGCGTAAGAATTGAACCATATAAGTTGTTGGTATTTCGATAGACAGACACTTTTTTGGTACATGTATTTCTAAGACATACAGATTTTTATATCTCGTGTAGGCTGCTATGCCGGGATGGAACACTTGATCCCAAAAAGGCCAAGGGAAAGATACTGGTTTGCCTTCGAGGTATTAATGCAAGAGTAGACAAGGGTGAGCAAGCTGCTCTGGCCGGGGCAGCGGGAATAGTTCTTGCTAATGCCAAGGAAAATGGGAATGAAATTCTTGCTGATCCTCATATTCTTCCTGCTTCCCACGTGATTTACACTGACGGGGTTGCTATCTTCAAGTACATCAATTCCACCAAGTAAGATGACATTCAAGCAATAATCAAGTATACAATGAAGCTCATCGTAGGGAAATCTCTGCGTTGCTTGGCAATTCGATCTACACTTAAAAAAGTTTTTTTAAATACTCACAATTTTGGCAGATCTGCTATCGCTTATATTACACGTCCAGAAACAAAAATAGGCACGAAGCCAGCCCCGGTGATGGCAGCTTTTTCATCGAAGGGACCGAGCAGGGTGGGTCCAGACATCCTCAAGGTGCCAATACCACCTGGATCTTCTTGCTTCGGCCTTTTGTTCCTTATATTGGATACTTTATTAATATTTCTGTATGTTCAGCCCGACATTACGGCACCAGGATTGAATGTCATAGCTGCCTACACACAAGCAAAAGGGCCAACAAACGAAGACTTTGATAAACGACGAGTTCTATTTAACTCAGTTTCAGGCACTTCAATGTCATGCCCTCATGTTTCAGGCGTAGTTGGTCTGCTTAAATCACTTTATCCCACCTGGAGTCCTGCAGTCATTAAATCAGCAATCATGACTACTGGTAAGTGCTGACTAGTCCCTGCAATCAAAGTGATCTTTGTTGGCCTCAATTTCAACATGACAGCATTTTTTTCTTTTCCCTAAATTTGACAGCAGAAACGAAGGATAACATAATGGAGCCAATTCTCAATGCATCTAATTCCAGGGCAACTCCATTCAATTATGGAGCAGGACACATAAGACCAAACAAAGCTATGGATCCAGGGCTGGTTTATGACTTGACTGTTAATGATTACCTCAGCTTTCTGTGTGCCTTGGGATTCAACACAACACAACTATCATCTTTCTCACAGGATCCCTATAAATGCCCCTCCAAGCCCATATCCCCTGCCAACTTCAACTACCCTTCTATAGCTGTACCTAGATTTAATGGCTCGATCACTCTGTCCAGGACCGTTAAAAATGTCGGTTCTGCAGGCACTTATAAAGCCCGAATCAGGAAACCACCTGGGTTATCCATTCTTGTTGAGCCAAGGAGCTTGGAGTTCAAGAATGTTGGTGAAGAGAAAACCTTTAAACTTACAATTACAGGCCAAAAAGCCAATGCAGTAAGAGACTATGTATTTGGACTGTTGGTATGGTCAGATCTTAAGCACTATGTAAGGAGCCCTGTTGTCGTAAAATGGGAGTAAGGCAGCTCGGTCAAGAGATTGACTGACTTGATTAATGCCTAGACCAACATGCTGGGCTAGTAGCCAATGCCAATTTCTACTTTATAACATAGCTTCGTTGGGTCGTCCTATGATGATCATTAAGCACTGTTGTTATTGTTGTTGTTGTTGTTGTTGTTTTGATAAAAATGGCAAATGGGCTAGAGCCGAATATTTTTATTACATATTAAATTTTTTTTGAGCGCATTTTTCTGTTTATGTGGGTTTTCATCTTTTTGCGGGGACAATAGAAACTTGCCATCATGCATCTTGCAATTGCAGATAAGCAACCATCTGGGAATATTCGATTAGGGTTTTTATGTACCAAAGATTATGAGAAAATCGTTGACTAATTACGAATCCTTATATACCAAAATGGAAAATACATATCTCCAGACGTTACGTCATTTAGGGTACAAAGCGCATGTTTCCACATAAACAAGTTTGAGCCCAAAATATGATACGGGGGGGCCTACATGAGAAGACCGATGGTGCTCTTCTGGGCCATTCAACTTGAGCAGAAGCTTCAACTGAAGTAGGGCCTCACATGGAACGGTGATCCAAAGTTAACACCAGCCCTTTCTCAAACTCTACGTACGGATGTGCCATGGGTCGGTCAGCACCTTCGCTCCTCCACCTCGAAAACGGTAGTGCAAAAATCAGCCCAATTGCCTTGCCCTGAAGACTGAAGAGTATAGTACCCTGTACTTTTATTGAGAGGATGAAAAATTTACCTGAAATTCTGTACAAGGTGATGGAGAAAGAATGCAACCTCAACCCTGGCAAGTTCCGATCCAGGGCAGCATCTAGATCCTCCACCAAAGGGTGTAAATTTCTTGCAAGTTTGATCCGTAGTCTGCAATTACACATAGAAGTCAACCATAACGAGGGAAATGAACCCAATTGTAGTGTAAAACTAGTTATTTACCTCCCATCTCCAAGGTTGGAACTGGAGAGCACTCGCATGCAACGATGGGTCTAAGTGTACACCAGTAAAAACAGGTAGAACTTTCCAACCCGATGGAATTAAGTAACCTGACAAGAGAAAGAGAACCCATCATTAATAGAGAGGTTGTCAAAAACTGCTTCTAAAAGTGCAAATATTTATGTGTAAGAGCACATATTATGTCGTGTATTAAGTCATGTAGTAACCTCCAAATTTCACATCTTTGAGAGCCTTTCGGTGCACGAATTTTACAATGTTGCCGTATCTGAGTGCCTCGTTGATGACCTACAAAATAAGCACATATATTTGAAGCAAAAGTTCCTGACAAACGAAGGTTGATATAGAAATAATAAAGCCACGAAGATTCCCTTACATTTTGTGTAAACTCCATCTTCTTAAAATCTTCCCAGTTTAAATACCCGTCACCTTTCTCCTTCGTGCCTCTTATTTTCTGATGCTCTAGCTAGATAACATAAAATTAACAAATAAAAAACTTAACCAGGAAAAAATGTTAATGCATGTCATTTAAGCCACTGTCCTCAGTCAATATAGTTTCCATTTTACAATATATTGCACGAGATAAGCGGCATATACAGGACATGCTACCTTTAATTGCTCCAATGCAGTGGGTGAGTGACCGAGAAGGCGTACCACCATGGCCATCAAGATAGAAGTAGTCTCATATCCACCCAAAAGAGAATCCAAGATAAAACTAACCTTTTCATCTTCAGATAAGGTATCAGAACATAAAATGATCTCAAGGAAATCACCCTTTTTTCTAGAACAACCAACATTTCTTCTCTTTTCGTCCATGATTGCCTTGACAGTGGAAGATATCCTCCCTCTAGCCTGTAAAGAGGATCAAGAAAAAGACGTTCACATGGCCTGCTTTTTGTAACGTATTGAAAAGAAGCTACCTTGTAATTATCGAAGTGGAAGCCCACAGTTATATATATATAAAAGCAGCACTATATAGCTGAAAAAGAAAAGAGATACCCATTTTGAGGATTGTAAGAGTGCCATGCAAAGAGAGTTTCCCCACCTGAACAGCTCTAGCATATGGAGTTCCAGGAACATTGAGTGGGAAAGAAATAAGTCCTCTCATGAAAGTGAGAAAATCTTCAAGAATTTTTGTAGCTTCTGCTTCTTCTGTAGTTAAACCTAGCACTTGCTTCACGATTACATTGAATGTAAACTGTGAAACAAATGGGATTCGAGACAAAAATGAGGACCGAGTTGATTAATTTTCCAGAGCATGCATTTATATACAAAAAAATGAAACGGACGATCAGAAGGTTCATAAATGGTGAGTTACCTTTCTAGCTTCCTGGCAGAACATGACTTGTTTTTTGTCCTTCCAAGATATAAGTGTTTGGATGGCAATTCTCTCGATCTCATTGAGAAACTCTGGCTTTGATTTGGTTGTGTTGACGAGAAAGAGGGCCACATTCCTGAGCTTCTTGTGAGTATCACCCACAGCCACCAGCATGGAGAGATTTCCAAGAATTCCATGGATGGGCTTTGGATAACTACACTGAAACAACTTGCCCTCATTTTGAAGAATGAAATAGTTCAGCTCCGGATCACACGACACCACTGCTGGAGAAAAGAACAAATGGGATTTGAAGACTTTCCCATACCTGAAAAATCATTCCTCCGGATCAGATAATCCTTCACAGAGAACGGCAACGGATAAAAAAAAAACAAAAAGAAATGTAAGAACTACACTGCAATTCTCACTTGGAGCAATGATCTTGAAGAAAGGAACCAAGTGAATTAGAGGGGTGGGGCTTCAAGAAACCAAGTGTTTCACCCAGTATAGGCCAACCAAAGGAGCCTCTTGGGACGTGACCAAAATTCAAGAAAATAGGCAAGAAATGGTTCAGTATGAGACCCAACAGAAGCCCAACAACACCAACCAAGATACCAAGCCAAAATCCTCCATCCATGGACCAACTTAGGTTTTCGATTATTATATTGTACTTAGTTTTCGAATATCATACGATCAATTTGAAACCTGGATTGTACAGGAAAGAAAGCCCTCCAACTTGTTCCATATATATATATATATATATAAGACTGGAGTTGGGAGTCTTGAGTGGCCTTAGACACCTGATATGTGTTTGGCCTTTTCTAATTATTATTTTTTTTTTTTTGGGTATCCGAGAAAGCCAAAAGGCTTTATCGCAGATTACGGAAAATTTTGAGGGCCATATGCCCCCACCTTCCTGAAAAGGACGATAGCCCCAAACTTGAAGCTAAATCCCTTAAGAAAATAAAAAATAAATAAAAAAAAGGGTAAAAGCCTTCTTTGTTAATGGGACAGATTATTAAAGTTGGGGGCTTTATTACTTTATCAAAAAAAAAGAAGGCACATAGGGAATGAAATCTACCATGCTAGTCTAGACTCCTATGCCTCTCGGACCAACGGTAGGGGGCGGCCGGGGCAGAGAGCATTTGGAGCACCCTCAGAACGAAAACTCGTAGAACTAACAACGATATTGCGTTGGAATATTTTTTAAATAAAATGTTAATATAATACGTTAAAATTTTCATATTTATTGAATTTAATAATTTTTTTAATTAAAAAAATTTTAAATTATTATAGATACATTAAATTTTTTAATAAAAAAATATATAGATACAAATATATTATTTTTTAATATAATATTTATAAAAAAAATATTTTTTTGATAACTTTATTTTAACAATGTAAATCTTATTTTATTTTATAAAGATATTAATATTTATTTTATTTTATTGATATGAGAATTAATTTTATTTTTTTTAAAAAAATTGATATTAGATAAATAATTAAAATTAATTATTTTAATTTTAATATAATTTTATTTTTAGTCTAACAATTTTAAAATGAAAAAAAATGATATTAGATTAATTAAAAAAAGTGATATTAGAGTACCCAATGACGGTGCTGTAACCGCTTGAACGAAGGGTGGATGGTAGATTGAGTCATTTAATTGTTTGAAATAGTTGTTTGTTTATTTCGTATTAATCATGCATGGGACTGATATATACATGCGAGCATATATGTGCATCAATTAGGTGTCGCGATTGTGACTTTATATATGTCTTGGTTCAGTTTGATTTGGTATTAAAATTACAAAAAAAATAAAGGTTAAGTAATTTTTATTATAATTTTTTATTAGTTTAAAATTTATTTATTACATTATTCAGATTTATTGTAATGTACTTTTTATTATTTAAAAATTTATTTTGCAAAACACTTTTACTTAAATATTTAATTTTTAGAATTACAAAAAATTATTATATTTTTAAAATAGTAAAAAAAATTTTGAAATATTTTTAAAATGAAAATTAAATATAATTATTAATTTATTTGATAATTATTGAAATATATTTTTCCATGAAAAAATATATTAAAATAACTGTATTTATTTAATTTAAAATATATTTTTTTAATTAAATAACACTTGTATAACTTTATATATAGTATAGTGATATTCCTTTAATCAAGAAGATAATATAGATAGAAATAAAATAATTTTAAATGATACATAAATTTTTTAAAATTTTAATTTTAATAACATAATTCACAATTAAATGTATTTTATTTTATTTTTTAAAAAAATTAACTATAATTTAGTTGTACCATTATATAACTAAATTTTACTTAAAAAAAGTAATATTGAATATATAATTTAAAATAATTTTTTTTAATTCCAATATATTTTTTATTTTGATTTAACATGTTGGTTGATTATTTTTTTAATTAGAAAAAAATTAATACTATTACAAAAAAGGAAAAAATAATAATAATTAAAATTATAACATCAAAAAACTAAAATATATCATTGATTACTAATTTTCTCAATTTATTCTTGATGATTGAGGTGAATGATTAGATTGATGCAAGAATAAATGAAGCAACATCGGACTAATAGCTAGTAGCTAGCACGTAAATTAACAATGGAATGAGCCTTTGCTTTTTATCGAATTCTACAACCGCAAGAGTAAATGAAGGCAATAGGCTTGTTTTTTGATTCTTTGTCGCCTAATGCACGCAAATATGCAATGATATTGACCCACACATCTCATGCGTATACATTTGATTGTATTTTTTGATATCAAGCAATGAACCCCAAAAGATTCTTGAAAAAAGTGATACTGAGTGCTATATTCACCTCAAATTTTTTCAAAAAGAAAATAATTTGAAAAGATTGGAATGAGATTATTAGCACGACAAAAAGTAGCATCTATCTTCTGACAAAAGCGTTGGCTCGCTTTGAAAATTTTTCTTTTTTACGAGATAATAAAATAAATAAATAAAAAAGTATGTCTGTTCCTAATCGGAGATGGTGACTAAAAAAAGAACATGAATGTCAATCGTAGCTAACCAGTCAAACAAAGGAAAAATTGACGACATACAATGAGCTGATGGGCCTATAAATTCTGCCTACTTCAAATGAAACAAATTTATTTGAATTCATTCTGATCTCATGTTAAAATGATGGGGAGGAACGTTGTTTTTCCATAGTAAAAAGGGATAGAGAAATAAAACAAGAAGCTGTCATCTATCGTTAGAACGATAAGCTTACTAAAAGTGTCGTGTTAAAATGATGGGAAATTAACTGTATCTTGTCACTTGCTCCATGCATAGCCACAGTAATATATATATATATATATATATATATATATATAAAGTTTTTATATACGAGGAAATAATTTTTTTAAAAAAATTTCCTTTTCCTTTTTTTTTTTTTTTTTTTTTTTTTTGGGTTGAAGGGGTTGGGGGGAGGTGGGGGAATGATTGACCCTCAACCCGAGTCAAGCACATTTTGCAACATATTTTCTTGGGTCCCTCAAGACAATCATCTCGGTGGACCATTTTGGTCTCTTGTAGGCGAATAATTGACACGGGGATATCATGTCATAAAACATTAGTCGAAAAAGCCAAAAAGAGAGATAGCCAACTTCCTAATTTGCGTCAGGTTTGTCAAGCTACCACCTGTGGGGTTTATTCTTTCAACCAGCGTAATTTTTTATTTTTTTATTTTTTTTTAATAAACAAAAATTTCTGTATATCACTCCTTGTTTTTCTATTATTTTTTTTTTTTATACCCACGAAAAACGACGACGAAGAAATAGACTCATTGGGTACCGAAGGGATGATGCCGAGGTTTTTCTCTGCAACAATTTTAATTGGATGTACGTTATAATTACAATAAAACGCTGTCGGTTCATGTAGATATAGCATGTGTTGTTTATTAAAAAAAAATAAAAATCCACGTCTCCTAGAAAAATTATTAGTACAGTGAATTGAGTTTATACGGAAGTATAGATTTTTTTTATAGAAAAAATATATAATAAAATTATAAATTCAGAAAATTTAATTTCCCAAAATAATTTTTTTTAACTGCCGGTGTAGTGACACTTACTCACCTCTGTAATCCAACATCCTTTACATGTCACGTTGTTCTGAGAGAGCACGAGGGGGTGTCAGTTTTGACCAAGTCTCCCTTCTTTTGGTTCCGTATTTTGTGAACGCTTTGACTCCACTGTGCCGCGTCCACGTCTCATCACATTTCTGTCCAACACTGTCTCGTCACTTTTTTGTTCCATACTTCAATCTCAGTACTTCGTCTCATCGTCTGGAGCCGTGCAGTGTCGACAGGAGCAGTCGGGAAATAGCCAGACACCCTTTTTTAAAGGTCCCCATGCCTCTTCCACAGTTCAACCTTGACTAAGCTCAAAGCTCTTCCGCGACCAGGTTAAGCTTATTAGTCTTGCTTTTTTTTTGTTGGTTGTCTTGAACATACAGAGATTCAAAGTCAAACTGATCTTCTTAAATTCCAGTGACGGAGATTTTTGAGTCATTTCACTTTGTCATTCACGCAATGCAATTCGTACTCATCTACGTGGAGCCTTATGGGGTTGGTATATACTCTGCGGAATATCTGGGCCAGGATCTCTGGCCACAGTAACTTTTGCTATCTTGGTCCGTCAATTAGGGTAAAAATATTGCAAGTAAGATCTGTTTCAATGTTCACAATTTTGTAACTATCCTATATCACACCGTAGGACCCATAAAGCTACTTCTCTTTTCATGCTCACATGGATTTTGGATGCAAGTTTGTACTTGCCAACTCCTTCATTATTGTGTGCAGGGAACCACTGGGCGTTTATATTATAGCTATTTAGCTTGAACCATACCCCATTCGTTGAGCCTGCGGTATGTTCAGACCTGCCTCTTTGATCAATTTAAAGATTTAAACCACGCAAAAGAACGCATTCGGACACACAAAAACGAGAATTGATATTATTTAATTATATCAATTAATTATACATTTATAATGTTTATAAACAATTATTATTAGATATTAAAAAACTAAAAATATATAACCAGGAATCAATCCGAGTCTATTCTGCAACCATTCACCTTCGTTCGTCTGTTTTTTCTCTGTATACGAACCATCAATGCTTATGATAAGTACTGATTAGTAGGCTTTTCTAGGTCAGGTCAGACAAAAGAGTGATTATCGGTTTTTTAAACTGGCAATTTGTTCTTTGCGTTAACAGAGGATTCGTGACTCGCTGATTGCAGGCTTGCAGCTGAAAAGGGTTTCGAGTAATTCAATATTGTATTCTCCATGCGATTCAAGTCTGATTATTACATATTAGTTCACTTAAATTTTGGGTTCTTTGATTTCGGATCAAATCATGTGCTATTTCAATTTCGAGTTTAAGTTAGTTAAGTTCGGGTCACTCAAATATATATCAGGTGATTTTAAATTGAAGTTATACTGTACAGTCAACTTTATCGATGTTCGAACGAATGGAGTGAATCTAGTCGAGTGCATCAGTGTCACTCAAAATATACATGTTTGTATGTATAATTTACGCACCACGTAAGACTTCCAGTTCTAAACGTTGTTTTGTTGGTTCGTGCATGAGTGACACGTAATAATTATCAACACTCAGTTTTTGATTAAGGATAATCATGCACGGATCATCATTCTAAAGACAAAAAATTATCAACTATATTACGTGATTAGTCCATAATGATAGTTGGGTCTTCTAGTTATTATATTGCTTCTTTTCCGTGACGTAGACGGAGAATGGCAAAAGAAGAAGAAGAACAACAGAAAAAGGAGGCTATATATATATATATATATATATATATATATAAAGGGGCAGAAGAACTGCAGAATAAAGCTATCTGGGTAGTGATTGCACGTGCAATCCATGCCGGTCCCAAGAAACAAAAGTCTCGTACCTAAGTGTTAGACGTCCGCGTGGCTATAAAGTAAATGGCTATTTTGAAGATGGTGGGGTTAGGTATCCATGAAAGAGAGAGAGAAAGAAGCAAAGAACTGAAGACGAAGAAAGAGAGATTTTTGGCTTTGCAATGCATGCGCGGCTGGCTGCTTATATATGATGGAGAAAATTTAAATGGAAATATTTAGGTAAGTACACAATAGACACATAAAAATAGAAAAAAAAATATATAAACATTTTCGAGAAATTTACGAAGATCACGATTGGTTTGATTTGGTTGGCTGCTTGGGTTTGTAACAAATTGAAGTTATGTGGCGGCTGGATGCTTGATTCACCATAAAGATGGCCGAACTGACAAGAAAAATAGGTTGGGAGAGGAGTGATGAATGGGAGGCGATTCTCTCTATTTATGTGTTTGTGGGTTATCCTTGATCGACCCTCTTGGACTGACAAGAGTTAAAGGTTACAAAATTGAGATTAATGGGCCTAAGGGACTGCACAACGTCGGCCGGAGACATGGTAACTTCAGTCGAGTCGAACTGGGTTGTCAATCCCCATAAAGTGTGAAGTGTTCAAGCATGGTGGGCCTTTGATCAGGAGGGACAACTTGGAATTGCCAGTGTGAATGGAGGATCCCAAGCACCAAGATAATTCCAGCGATCATATGTAACACATGGTAAGGGGGGGGTCAATGGTCATGCATCTCCATAGAATTCCCAATCAACAGAGCCCACCGAAACCATCCGAATTAAGGAAGAAAGCAACTGCATTCCACACAGAATCCATAATTGTATAAAGCCCAAATGATTGATTAAAGATCGTTATGAGTTGGGCTGGCTAGCATTGGTTGATAGGCCTTTTTGGGAGCTTGACCCGTCTAAGATCGATCTGGGAAGAAGAGACACAACACGTTCGTTAGGAACCCTTTTGTGGATCCCAATGATGCCTGGAACAGAACATTCTTTTCAGCATTATCACTTCTCATAAAGGACTGCTCATCCGCCTTGCGACATGGGACCGCTGATTCACCAATAAAATCTAAATTCAAGTTGCAATACGGACGTAAGTCCTTCCCAAATTCTACTGAGTGTGAGACTCTTTTTAAGAACAAAACGAGTATTACCTAATTTCAAAAAAAATAAAAATAAAAAAAGTCTTTTTTTTTTTTTCTATTGATGAAAATTAACTGGAAAGAGTTTCAAGAATCGAGCCACTTTTCAACATGGATAACTGATGACAAAACTTAGTGTCATGTAGTGTTAATTGCTCGATTACAATACTGATTATCATTTAATTCGCAAATTCTTAAGATACCCATTTGCAAATGACATTACTCGTGGAGGCATGCAAATTTCCCACCGTTGGCCATTGCTTGTATTTACAGTTACTTTATTATTATTATTATTATTATTATTATTTCTTGGATTTTTTTATAATATTTGGAGACAATCTTTCTAATTAATTTTTTTGTCCGAATTATATATATAAAAAAAGAAAAATACAATTAAAGGGGACGGTGCAGAAAAAATCATAGGGAGTAATGATTAAATAACTCCAAGGGAGGAAAATTAATAAATTAATGGCAAGACACGTGACCGATGTTGCTACATCCTCTGAATCCTGAAATGACAACCACCGAATTATTGAGGACTTTTTTAGATTTCTCGCTCTCTCTCTCTCTCTCTCTCTCTCTCTGTGATCGAAACATTGGAAAACTATCATACCTAAAATGCCCCTGCATTCCGCCAATCCTCGTACAATGGGCAAACAAAACGGTAATTTCGAGTAAAACGGGTGGGCAAACACTCCCCGAGGACAAATCAAATATCAGATCCTTTCAAGAATCACGCGCATTGCTCGCCTTTCCTGTTTCGGTGACAAGAGTGAGGTGGAAGTTCAGCTCAGCTCTGCATATCATCAGGAATGGCGACTTTGGCCCCGATTGGAGTTCTAAGAGTGCCGAAATCTTCATCTCCTGCTTCCGTTTCCCCTTCATCCTCGACATGTTCGTCGATTTCTTGCAGGAGAACGGCAGCGAAAAGCCTCTCGTTCTCGGCGTCTAACCTCTCCGGAGAAAAGATTTGCTCGCAGGCATTCTCTGGACGCCGGCGGGAAGGTTCTTTTAATGAGAGGACTCCAACGATTGTTTCTCCTAAAGCAGTTTCGGATTCAAGGAACTCGCAGACGTGTCTTGATCCTGACGCTAGTAGAGTAAGTTGAGGAAACTATAATTTCTTTGTTTGTTTGTTTTTTTTTTTTTTCTCTTTCAGTTATTTGAATTTCACATTGACGTAACTTCGCTTGCAAGGATTCAGACTTGAAGTGAATTTGATGGCTGCAGGAGTGAATTTGTATAGATTGAGCATGTCTGAGGTCGTTATTCTTGAGAAAACGAATTGACGTGCTCAGATTCTTGGTTTAAGTTTTTATTTTATTTTATTTTAAATTTCGTTTTTAGAATTTCTTGAAGCATTTGTTTTATTGTCTCCCTTTTCTTACGGAAGAAGTAAAACATGCTGGAGATCTTACACGTGTTTTAGTTTTATGCGTTTAAAGAAATTTCATCCATTATCATTATTGTTATTTTGTAGTCCTTTAAATTTCAACGAGTTTCATGATTGAATTCAATTGAGGAACGGTCGATTAATCTAAATTTGATAATGCATATTGAGGATCTGAATTCAGCCGTCGGTGTGATCGCCTAGGAACTGCCATCCTCACGCTGTTCATGATCTGACTAATGTTGTTTATAAAAAAAAAAAAACTTGTTTAGCCAATCAGAATTGTTATCTTTACAATTTCCTGGTTTTACCTTCTTTTCTAGTGAATGATTTGCGGTAATTATCAACATTTTTCTTTCTAGGGGTTTTTTTCCTCTCTAGATAATCCTTATTAGGTGCCTCCATTAAATGCATTTTTATCATAACATAATCTCTTGCTAAGTTCTGTGTATTTTGCATTTTATTAGTGAAAAAAGAGCCGATAATATGTAAGATGGGCGTATATTGGCGAATCCTTTGCTTGTGTGCAAAACTTTTTTTTTCAACTGGGATTGAGATCATTTTGTTTTTGGTTTTAGTTCATGTTTTAAGGATTATGATCAAAGTTTGTTGCTTGGTCCTAACAGAGTGTCCTGGGAATTATTCTCGGAGGTGGTGCTGGGACTCGTCTCTACCCACTTACGAAGAAAAGGGCAAAGCCTGCTGTTCCTTTGGGAGCAAATTACAGATTAATTGATATTCCTGTGAGCAATTGCTTGAACAGTAATATATCAAAGATATATGTCCTCACACAATTCAACTCTGCATCTCTCAATAGACATCTTTCACGGGCATATGCAAGCAACATGGGCGGCTACAAGAATGAAGGTTTTGTTGAAGTTCTTGCAGCTCAGCAGAGTCCTGAGAACCCAAACTGGTTCCAGGTGATGATTTATGAGATTATTTCTTCTTTGAGAATGAAATGCATGTATCTCCTAGTCAAAATGAAAAGAGCATCCTAGAGCATAAGTCTCCCATATTGCGGGACTTTGAACCATTTCTGAGCGCTGTTGGTTTCAGAGATTGTTTTCTCTACTTTCTACATGGTCTGGTTTTTCCATGTTGCATAAGTCTTTTCTAATGGAATTTTGATTTAATGGTTGACAGGGAACAGCTGATGCAGTGAGGCAGTACTTGTGGTTGTTTGAGGAGCATAATGTTTTGGAGTTCCTGGTTCTTGCTGGGGATCACCTGTACAGAATGGATTATGAGAAATTTATCCAAGCACATAGAGAAACTGATGCAGATATTACTGTAGCTGCGCTCCCAATGGACGAAAAGCGTGCGACTGCATTTGGTCTTATGAAAATTGATGAAGAAGGACGCATAATTGAATTTGCCGAGAAACCAAAAGGGGAACAATTGAAGGCTATGAAGGTAGACTCTCTCAATAAAAGGATGCTTTGTTCTTTTGTTATGTGCTTTCATACTTAATAGTTGAATATGATTATTACATGGAGAAAAATTTTTATTACTCATTATGTTCTGCTAGGTTGATACTACTATCTTAGGCCTTGATGATGAGAGGGCAAAGGAGATGCCTTACATTGCTAGCATGGGAATATATGTGATCAGCAAGGATGTGATGTTAGATCTTCTAAGAGAAAAGTTTCCTGGAGCCAATGATTTTGGGAGTGAAGTTATTCCTGGTGCCACTTCCATTGGGCTGAGAGTAAGTACCATCTCATTCAGTCATCGATATATTCTTTCACATATTGGTACAAAGTATAACTGATTTTGCATTTTAGAAGGAATTGTGCCTCAACGAGAAGGCATAGTTGAGTACTGATTTTGTAGTCTTTGCAAAAGTCATAGTGCATGCATAGGTTTATGTCCCTCTCTTGCTGCATTAACTTGTAGATGCTGGTTGAAAGGCTTTGTTCATACTGATTTTTGTCCTGAATGCTTGTATTAGACTGAAATTATGCCCAAATAAATAGATGGACTATTTTTTCTGAAGCTTTCCTGCATTGAAACTGTTGTTGCACTGATTTCAATACGGACAGCATTATAATCTTCCAATATCTAATGGCAACATAAACTCAACAGGTACAAGCTTACTTGTATGATGGCTACTGGGAAGACATTGGTACAATTGAGGCATTCTATAATGCCAACCTTGGTATAACTAAAAAGCCAGTGCCAGATTTCAGGTAGTTCAAGTGGAGCCTATCATTTTGTTGCTTTGCTAGCCTCTTTTTTCAATGAATATGATGGATTTTCTGTCTTCATGGGAATTCTTTTGCAGCTTCTATGACCGCTCTGCACCAATATACACTCAACCTCGCTACTTGCCTCCATCCAAGATGCTTGATGCCGATGTCACAGATAGTGTCATTGGTGAGGGATGTGTTATTAAGGCAAGTGCCAGATAAAAGGGTTGGGAAAGTCCTTTGTTTCTTTGTGGTGGGGGTGGATGTGTCATTGTCCTCAGTCCTCTGTTCTAGTACCTTTACTGAACATTCTTATTCATATGGTTTTCTTCCCATCCCCCCCCCCTCTCCTTTTTCTTCTTTACAGAACTGTAAAATTCACCACTCTGTGGTTGGGCTTCGAACTTGTGTATCAGAAGGTGCAATCATAGAAGATACATTACTCATGGGAGCAGATTATTATGAGGTAATGATAACCTCTGGAAATTAAGAACCTGTTTAATGACAATGGATTTAGTTGATGAGATTACATATAATGAATTAATGTCTTTTTACTTGAAATTGTTTTTCTCAGACAGATGCTGACAGGAGGTTTCTGGCTGCTAAGGGCAGTGTGCCAATAGGTATTGGCAAGAATTCTCACATTAAGAGAGCAATCATTGACAAGAATGCCCGAATTGGGGACGATGTCAAGGTCAGGATTCATTTTCACTTTATTTGAACTCTTTATTGACTTCAGTGTCTGCAATCCTGAAATTACATGATATTTCATTTTTTATAATATCCACCAATGCAGTTCATTACATGAAGCTAAAACTGAGATGATGCCTGCATTTTTCCAATTGAGCTGCATTTTTTTTGTAGAACTGAGTTATACCTTGGCAAAATCATCTTTGATAGTTTAGTCTTCATGCATGGTGGATTTATTTTAAAAAAAACGAGGAGACAACTTCTTACCTAGAAGTATTGTTTACATGCATTTGTTGCACAATGCATGCCTGGGGATTGATTATGTTGCCTTACATGGTGCATCGTAGATAAATATAACTGGAAAGCTTTTCTTTCAGATCATTAACAGCGACGATGTGCAAGAGGCAGCCAGAGAAACAGATGGATATTTCATAAAGAGCGGGATTGTAACGGTGATCAAGGACGCCTTGATTCCTAGTGGAACAGTAATCTAGAGTTTCTTCTGTGTCGTTTGCAAGCTAAGAAAAAGGGTGGATTGTCTTCTCCTAGTCCTCAAAAGAGGCCCTTTCCTAGTGCCCAAAAGATGTCTTTTCCCGACATGTAGCAATTCGGCTTCCGCTTAAACACCAGGCCCATACTTTAAACTCCCGATGTATATGTACTATTTCTGTCAAAATGACGACTGAGAATTCCACGAAAGTCTGAGAATATGTACTACAACACCAGGCTCATACTTTACACGGCAGACTGAGAATTCCACGAGGTAAAAGGCCTATCATCTGAGAATAATTTACACTTGGCCCTTGAGATTCGGAGATGAGATCAGGTAATGTTGAATTGTTGATAAGGGAATAATTTATATTGCTTCTAATTTACCGGGGAGCGGGCGGGGGGGAACAAATAGGTGGTGGGGGGGGGGAGAGACTAGAATTCTTGCAATAGTATTGCTATCCATTTTGATACGTTCATGAACGAAAGATGTGGCCCGATTTCGTAAACGGTATCTCAGGAGGCCCCAAAGTTTGGACTTCGGTGAACCGCAGCCTGGCGGGGAAATTGCACGTTTACGTCCATTTCAATGGCAGAAACAAGTAACAATTGGGAATTATAATTAGGTAAGCATTTATTTTGTTGAACAAAATGATCCAGTACAGTTTTATGAAATTGTGCATTTATGAAAATGGTTGGTTTTACCTCGAATTCATGTCGCTTCGTGGTTTCCCTTCAAATACCTTCGATGTCTCCCTAATAAACGGATCAACATGTTAGACATTTTATAAATTTATATTGCGATTTTTTTTTTTTGGTTTAAAAAAAGGAGAGTGGAGATTTTTTACGGTAATATTTTTTTGTGATGTGTTTTTTTTTTTGGGTTAAAAAAAGTTAATATTAATATTATAACTCTAGGAATTTTAAATAGAATTTTAATCAGCGAAATGTCTCGTAAACGTGCATCTTCTATATTTACATGGTGGGTAGGTATTACAATGCATTTTTTTTTTACTTGAATCCCTTGAAACTTAAAACTTGTAGATAGAATTTTGATTATTGGGATGTCATACGGGAAACATCTTCTATGTCTATGTAGTTGGTATTTAAGCGAAGAAAGAGACGGTTAATGTAAACAGAGATTCCTGCCAACTTCGGCGGCAAAAAACCACCACTCTACCTTCTCTCTCTCTCTCTCTCTCTCTCTCTCTGGTGTGTATGGAAAACGGTTGTTGCCTCTCAATTCCAAGTGCCTTTTCCGTACGCATGTACAAATGAAAGAAATTAAATAAAGCCTTGTAGTTCGCCGCTTTTCAACTATCAGTGTCGAATTCGGATTGGAGCAAACGATTTGACTTTTCTATCAACGTACCGCTTTCTGAGAAGTTACCCTCGTACCAGCAAATTTCTTACTTTTCTGCGCGATATTTTCTAGTCAGTCGGTTCTTGTTTGCGCATTCATCAGTCAACACAGTTTTCTCGTAGAGGATAAAAGTATTTGAGAAAAAGTGAGAGTACCCATTAAGTGGTTTGACACCCTGCATGCACCTTGGGGTCGGAGAGATGGAAGTAGTTGTTGCTTGCTCCGTGAATGAAAACCAGAGTCACCACTGCGACATCAACAAGGATGAATCGATCATGGAATTGGTTGTCGAGGTCTCTTTTGTTCTTTCTCTACTCGTCTGTTGCTTGCACAGTTTTTGTTTTGTTTTGTTGATTTGTTTTACTTTTGTTATAGCCTGTAATTGGTGAGTTATGCAAGTTAGCAGCTTTCAGACATGAACCCGTGATAGAGGGAGTTATTTATTTATTTAGGTGCGATTGCATTTTTGGCTGTGAAACGGCATGCATCATATAAAGTCCATTCGATCAATTCATTTAAAAGGCAGATCATCTATGTTGGCATTATGATTATACAAGCAATTACTTCCTTATAACCCAAATTTAGGATTAAAACCTTAAACTGCCAAATAGACCGCAATACCACTTCGGCAAACTCAGTAGAGTAGACGGTGGTCATTTCCAGTTAAAATGTTAGAAATCCTTGAATTCTTGCTTTTTTCATGTTGAGCAGACCCCAATTAAATTTGAAATTAAAACATTGTTGCTGTATTGTTTTAATGTGTAAATTAGTATGCAATGTGTATGATTATTTATGCGGAGGGATTCTTGTGCAACAAACGGGATCACAGGAGGAGGAAAGCGGAGTAGACAAGTTATCCAAGAATGAGAGGCTATGTGATAGAGACTCAACGGGCGGAGGGCTACAATTCTCCAATGATTCGGCACAAAAATGTTTGACCGATGATGTTTTGGACAATAGTCGTTGTAATGTACCAAAACATAGTGTACTGGGTAGCATAAAGATCGTGTTATTGTCCAACAAATTGAACTTGCTCATGCCCCTTGGCATTTTGGCGATCGTGATCGATAAAGTCTCAGGGAGCAGTGTAAGTTGGCCTTTGAGTGCTGGTTTCAACTGGATTGTCAAAATGAGTTATTATTTCTTTCTTTCTCCTATATCTGTTTGAGTGTATTTCAGGGCTGGGTTTTTCTTTTGAGCTTGGTGGGCATTATGCCTTTGGCTGAGCGTCTTGGCTTCCTTACAGAGTGAGAACTCTTGCATTCTGTGTGTATTTCTGTGTTTCTTTGGCGATAAGCTTTGTATGCAATTTTTGTTATGTTGGACGCCTTACGGTAAGGGGCCTGCTTTTTTGTGCAGGCAGCTGGCTTTTTTTACTGGACCTACAGGTATTTTTTCACATTTTGATGGAAACCACTACATATTTGAGAAATTTGCACCAGTAACCCAAGTGAAACTCATTTTATTTTTCTGATATTTTTGTTGTGACCAGTCTTTTTCTTCTTGCCTCATATACACTGATGTTTCATCAGTTGGAGGTCTATTGAATGCTACTTTTGGAAATGCAACTGAATTGATTATATCAATTCATGCACTGGAAAGTGGAAGGATACGTGTTGTTCAGCAATCGTTACTGGGATCAATCTTGTCAAACATGTTGCTGGTGCTAGGATGTGCATTATTCAGCGGTGGACTTGTGTTTGTCAAGAGGCAACAAGTATTTGATAAGGTACACCAAAAGCTATCTGCCTTATTTCCCTTTAACAGCTTTATTAATGACAAATGTTTCCTGTTGTTCCAATCATACTTGCAGGGAGCTGCTTCAATGAATTCTGGTTTGTTATTGATGGGGGTTATGGGCCTGCTATTTCCTTCCGTCCTCCACTCCACACACACAGAAATGTATTTTGGAAGGTCTGAGTTGGCTCTTTCAAGGTTTAGTAGCTGCATCATGCTTGTTGCCTATGCTTCCTATATTTCCTTTCAACTGAAGATCCAGAAGTATCTAAATGTTCCAGTGAATGAGGTTGGTTCCTTTAATGTCTTTTTCTTTGTGATGAGTTGCTCACCTATATCATTCAGTATCAGGAATAATTTATTCAATTGCACATTCTACTGTATCTGTGAGACTTTCCAACAGAGTGACACGCAAGGTTGGAGCAACAATGTTATTCACCAATTTAACTCTAGGAACTTGAAAATTCATATTGCATATAAACTTCAAAAATTCTTGTCATGGTTTCATTTGATTGATGGCCTGATATCAGGAAAAGAGCCAAACTTGGAGCAATGATGAGGAAGAAGGCCCCGAAATCTCAAGATCAGAATCAGTTGTATGGTTAATACTAATAACTGCATGCATTTCAGTACTGTCAGAATATCTAGTCAATAGCATACAGGTAAGTTTGTCTTGTTACACCATCCAATTTTTTATTGGTGTTTAATATTGGGGAATCCAGTGACAATTTGTGAGAGGCAAAGTCTGTACTTTTATATTTTTTATGAAAAATTTTTGCGGTCATGTTTATCCATTGATTTGTCTTCATTAGCCAGCGAGGCATTTGGCACTGAACACAAAATTTCTAGTAAATGCCTCAATGGAAAGAAGACCTTTCAGTTTCCATCTCTCATGTATTCTATATCTCGTTCATATTTTGTAAGTTATGAAAACCATCATATATGGTGGCTTAATCCCATCTTAATGTCTGCTAAGAAATTGTGCGAGCATGCCTTCTCTTTTTGAAGTATTTCTGCCTGTTCTGACAGTGAACCTTTTGTTTCAGGCCGCATCTACCACATGGAATATACCGATAGCGTTTATAAGTGTTATCCTACTTCCAATTGTTGGAAATGCAGCAGAGCATGCAAGTGCAATAATGTTTGCAATGAAGGACAAGCTTGTGAGTACTTATCCCGCTGCTGTTCAGACACGATTATGCATGGTTAATAACTTCCTCCCTCCCTTTTTGGGTCCTTTTCTGATCGAATCATTTTCATTTGCAGGATATCTCTTTGGGTGTGGCAATAGGCTCTTCAACACAGATATCCATGTTTGGGGTGAGTAGAAAAGACTTGATGGATTGTACTCAACTATTTTATCTATCTTTGGAATTGAGGCCTATCAGGTCATTTATCTTAAGCTTCTCCATATTTTGGTTGCCACTACTGCAGATCCCCTTTCTGGTGGTTGTGGGTTGGATCATGGGGCGCCCAATGGACTTGAATTTTCAACTTTTTGAGACAGCAACTCTTTTCATAACTGTTCTGGTGGTAGCCCTCATGTTGCAGGTTAGATGTTGAAAAACAAAGCTGGTAAAAGCTTTATTCAAACTACCAATACGTCTTATATGAGGACATATATTTATTTATGACCTATACTTTCTTCTTTCTCTACGGAGCATCTATGTTTATCATCAGTTGCCCTTTACACTTATTGTATTGGCCTTGAAGGAGGGAACTTCTAATTACTTCAAAGGATTAATGCTCATCCTTTCCTACCTTATAGTTGCAGCAAGTTTCTTCGTGCACAGAGACCCTGTTTTGATAGGTGAGTATGGATGTCAGTTTCAAACTCAAGTCGTTTTTCTGGACTAAAGGACTTTCCAACTCTCAGTGTGCAGCTTACTTACTGGCTTGTCTTACATGTGAATCTGCAGGAGAACCCCCTAAACCAAGCGAATAAGGAAATGGACTAAAGAGGTGGAGACACTACAACTCACAGATCATTGCTGCTCTAAATAAGTGGTATTGTAAAGAGCTTTGCGGAACTGGGTCATCTAAGGGTGACAGATATTACCAAGTGTAGCATCTTAAAGCTACTGTTTCATGTTTTGCAGCATCATTACCAAGCTGAAGTGCGAACATCTCTGATTTCACGTTGTGGTGTTGTTTGACACATTTCTTTAGTTCTGCTTTCACATGTGCTCTGAAAATTTTTAGCATACTAGAGATAGTGTAAGAGGGTGGAGGTAGCTGACTGTTTCCTTCTTTTTTTTTTTTTTTTTTTTTTTTTTTTGAGGTTACTATGTATGTTTAGATTAACAGATAACTGTTTAATTTACCGCAAAAGATGGAAAAAAGATTTGAATAAATTGATAGGATACGTTATAAAAATTATTTTTTAATTATTCTATAATTATTTTTAATTATTTTAATAAATTATTTAAGATATATATATATATATATATTAATGATTTAAATATTTTAAAATAATATATTTTTTAATTAATTAGATGATTTTAAGTTGTAAATTCTTGTACAAGTTTTAGGTCTAAAGGATCTTATATTTTAAAAATTATAAAATTTAATTAACATAATACCTTATAATTTTTTTTTATTAAATTCTAAAAATTTCTTTTAAAAAATTCAAAACCAACTTAATATCATAGTCTAGATTTAAACTTGATATCCTCTGACTTTCCGCGCGCCCTTCTCCTACGTAACATTACTTATCCTGGCGGTGGCAAAAGCCTATCATCTAATTAAAATTAAATTTGAATTACGAAGTTCTGATTCAAACTAAGTGTGAAGTTTGCTTGCAAGAGAAGTTAACAAAAAGGGTTCCTAACCACCACAACAGCTTTTAACTAACTAAACAGCCATTTGAACCTTTGCTGGGAAAGAACCGAAGTTTCAAACTCAGGATGGAAAGCAGCAAGCACCATCTTCATCTTCAAGGACAAGCAGATGAGAGCTTCAAGAGAATAATTCAGGGTTCTTGCAGAGTGGAACTGTGTAGCACCATGGCTTAAGGGCCTTGAAGAGCGATTTTGGGATTACAGGACCTCTTCTCTTCCTCCAAATTGAAGGAATTGTAATGTTTATATAACAATTATCAACATAGTTGTTTGCTTGACCTAACCAATTCCAATTGATTTTGTTTGCTTGTTATTCAACATTTTTCTTTCTTTTTTTTTTTTCTTGCATGCTCTTTGACCTAGCGCAGAAATTTATGAAATATAGTTACATTTATTTCATTTTAACCATTAAATATACTTGTTTTCTTGGACCACCATCGCTGAATATAACTATTGAACTCTTGTTATAATATATATATATATATATATATTTCTTTTTCTGCCCAGGATTGCTGATATATATATAGTAGTTTGATGTAAGAAATTTCACATCAATTTAATAGCCCGTTATTTTAACTTTTGTTTATGATAATTAATTATGTATTTTCTATGAGACTGTTCAATACATAATTTAGAAATTCAGGATATTTATTTTTAAGAAGCAAAAACTAAAATTCATTGATTTTTTTTTTTTCAAAAATAATATTTCAGCATGGGCAAATTTCTTGAAACTATACAACTGCATATTAGTGGAAAAAATTACAGTCCCAAAATTTTAAGTTGTTCATAAAAAGTGCTATCATTATACACCTAGGCTACTAAGTAAGTATATGGTATATGCCAATGCCAATCCATTTGTAAGCCATTAGAGACCATCAACCTGGACTGACCTCAGTTCACTGTTGCACCTGCTATAGTAGTAGTAGTACAGGTAGAGTTTCTTTGCTAAACATAGAAGTAGGTAGAGGCATCGGCTGGATTTGCTGTATCTCTGCAGAGAATAGAGCGAGCTTCGATTACTGAACGAGGTGGCTCTATATCCTTTTCTTGCAGTGAATTTCCTAGCAATCGCTGCATCTGGGAAGCAAAAGTGTCTTCTAGTATCTATATGAGACACAAAAAAAAAAAAAAAAACATTTGAGCTGTGCAGATTTGTTTCAGGAAGTGATGCAAGAGCAATAATAAGCTGAGATGGCAAAAATCAATGATAACTTCGTGAAAATGCCAAGAAATCATTATGTGAAGTTTCTGTTGTACTACAAAGTTCAGAAGTTGGGATGGAACTTACCCCAAGAGCATAACAGGAGCCATTATACCACACTCTGTTCTCCTTCCTGCTTTCAAGAAACTTCAAAAAAATCTAGCATAACATTCCACTTAAATAATGTCAGAAGGTATAATACTGCTAAATTGGTGGTATCATACAAAATTGCTTTTCTACCTGTCCCATCCTATCCCAGAATCCTCGACAGGTTGCAACAAATATCCGACTGGTGAAAGTGTCATGTAAGTTGGATATAGAGTCAATGAGCTGCGAGCTCAGCCCTTGCATTCTTTCACGGACATCAGCCTCCCCATCTTCTTCCTTTATTTCCTCCAAAATTCTTTTTAGTCGCGTGTTCCTATTAGCTTGCATCTGAAAGAATAAGATAAGGATTTATATTGACACCTTGGAATTGTCACCTAATTCTGGCAGAAATCTTTCTTAGTGTCTCAATAGAAATTGAATCCTGAATAACTAGTACAAGAGAAGTTGAATTATAGGTGGAGCTTACATTGTTAACAAGCTTTTCCACTGTTGCCTGCATGTAGTTTTTGTATTTTGTTCTCAACAAAACAGTGATTCCATTCATTTGTTCCCCAAAGAGTGACTTTTTTTCTCCCATGACAGGCAGGCAGGACGCCCAAGACTTTAAGATGTCCTCCACTCTACGATGCAAGACATCAAGGATTCTCTTGATGGTGTTCAGAAAAGTGCCCAACTGTCAGAAGAAAAATGTTGGTTAGACATTTGTGCATCTACAGAGGATAGAAACGTATGCAGGTGCAAGCAGCTCACTTGTTGAGGTACAGAATATATCGTCACCGATTGTCGTCTTGTAAGTTTTTGAACATGCATGTTAAGCCTCTTCGGGATGCTATCTTTCAAAGGAGCCAAGATATCATTGTATTGCCTCTCCAGTGCCTTGATTATTGCTCTTTCCACATCAGCAACAGCCTTTTGGCAGATCAACAATGTCATTTTTCACTCACACAATATGGGCTTATATGTGTGTCAGTATGACTGTTGTTTTGGGGGAGTGTCTATTGGGGGTTTTTTAAAATTAAATGAATGTTAGGACTCACATTTTCTAATATCAATGAGTATTGAGGCCATCGATTGATCACAACTTCATAGTCAATCAGGGAGTCCTTGATTTTCTCATACATTTCCTCAGCAAATGGAGAGATGGAATGATTTGTTGTTACTCCAGCCCATGGCAACTGCAAAAATTGGTCCTGGTTAGCACAAAGCAGTTCAAATGTTTGTTGATCGAAGCAAGCTAAAAAAGTCCAGGCTGTCAGTTTTATACCCATTTAAACTGGAAGAAATGAAAACAGATATTACCACTCATGACCAAGCATAAACAGGTTTTGTAGAGAAGATATATCTCCGCTCTTAGGGCTTGAACCTGCATCCTTTAGGTTGCAAGGCCAAGATTTTCGGTATTGCATATCATTTACATATTTAGGAATAAGAAAGAGGAGGACTAAAGATGACATGTATATGATGAATACTTTATGAGGAAGTTGGACCTTTTCTGCTTTGCAACGCTCAAGCAAGTTAAGTTGCATATCCTGCACCCAAACCATTATGTAACTGTGGAATAATCCCCGTGAGTCTACACCACTCTGCACTTTACTGAAATATAGAGCATCGCAAGTCAGAAAGTACCTTCAAATTTTAATAGTGGTGATGGATTTGGTCTACAGTGACACTCAGACTCATTTCAATTTTGATCCAAACATATAAACCAATTCAAAAGCCAAGATTGATCTTGAGTTATCACTCTCACAAACCTTATATTCCAAGATTCAAGATTCCGTTCAAGATCAGTAATTGCAATTAGAAGCTCATTAACGTGTGGCTGAGGGCTGGGTGGAGGCCAGGCAGAGAGGAAGCATCTGAGCCTATCGGACAACTCAGTGCTATAAACTTCAGCTGCAATATTGGACAACTCAATTGAACTGTAAGAAACACAGAAAACACATTTATCAATCTGATACATTCTGAACATGGAAAATATCTGCTCTTGTCAGTTTCTGCATTTACCAAAACTTATTCAGCGTAGAAAATTGACCTGACCAAGAAAAAGAAAGTCTAAAAAGAGGAACTGGAAGTTCTCAAAGCACATATCATCTGTAACTATAATCTTCATAGCTAAAAGGCACTGATATACAAAAGATAGCAAGACCTTGGAAGTACGTGCTGGTTGTGGATCTTGATGTCTGCTTGGATTTCTTTGCCAATATTTATACACAGATTTTTCATTTTGAGGAAGGCTGTTGAAATGGTAATAGAGTCCATGAGGTAACCTTCAGAGTTGTTGGACACAAACTCATCAGTCTCAATCATGTGCTTGCGACACCTCATCTTTGCTGCTGTCTAGAAAATTACCATTTGAAGTGGACTTTAGTTATGATAGATGGAACAATTACCAATGCAAAAAACTACAATAGCCAATATCTTAGTTAGGCAACAGCAACGAACAAACTTCTAGCCATATGCAGATCACATGAGACATGAATAGGTTTTTTGAGCCTAGACGAGATTGGTTATCATAAGACCCTCATTTGTTTGATTATGACTAGGATTTACTATCTGGACAGGCAAGGTGTGACTAGGTTTTACTCTACCTTTGATGTGTGTGAATGTATTGATGTTTGTTTGCATGCAAGAATATATGTTTAATTTAGGACTGGCTGATCAAGAGGCTGAAGACTGCATAAGGAAGGTCTAAATGTACTCCTAATGGGTATATACAGAGCTGTAGGCTTGCCAAAATGAGTGACATCATTTAATTTGAAATTTACCTGCAAATAATTCCTGAGCATATTCTGTACACCTTGAGATAGTATATCATGAAGAAGGCTGTAAACTTTGACAGCAGGAGCCAAAGCTGGTGCTGCAGACTCTTGCACTGGACCAAAGGGATCTGCTAGCCCCGTGGGAGAGTTTTCATCCAGTATTTTGTAGTTTTGGAAAACATTTGCCAAGAGATTCTCAATTTGTGTCTCACAATCTAATAGTAAACTTTTCTGCAATGGCACAGTAATAGAGTTATTTCCTTGCATTACTAAAACAACCTCTCAGACAGAATATTCATATCAGTCAAATAATTTAGCAGTGCAATGTACCCTCAATGGGTATCAGCAAGACACCAAAGCAAAAAGGTGAATTAAAACATATGAGATGCCAACAGCCAACTCACTTGGTAAAATCTAGAGTTGATAAAGTATACTTAAAGACATACACTGCTTGTCACCAACTCTTAGACTATCTAAATATTTGTATATCGAAAACTGAAAGGGCCATGTCACAAGAAAAATTTTATAGCAGTTCATAGGGGCGGGTCCTCTAACACATCCTCCAAACCCAAAGTACAATCTCAGTACCCAAAGCTGCCCCATTACCCATTAGTCCCCATTACATGTTAAGAATCAAAAAGTCCAAGTCTATTCAATCTAAGTTACTTTTTTTCCCTATCTTTCTTGAGAGTGGAAAACACAACAATAGTATCTATCTAATCTATCGAATATTAAGTATACAATCAAATATAACACAAAATAGAATAAAGAGTCTCCAAAATAACTGGATTGCTGTCCTTTTAACTCACACATATAGAATCATTTGCTACCTGATCTCAAATGATAGCGAAAGCATCAATGTCCTCATCAATAGGTTATTTTGAAGGTGTGCATACAATCTCTACATCTTAGAGCAGCTTACCTCTTGCCTTGTCAAGGTTTTCTCACTCCTAGCTTTCATGATTGGTAGAAGTAACTCATTGACAAGCTCTAAGCAGTCTCTTGTTGGAGTTGCCACTCTCATAACATGTGACAGATACCTGCAAATATGTTTAGAATAGTTAAGATACTGAAATAGAAAAGGTAACATGAATTAGTATGTTATACCCCTAAGTACCTCAACTTTGTATATGAATCAGACACTCCATAATAGTCAGAAAATTCAGTCAACAGCCACTTCCATGGTCCATGAAGTCTCAAGTTTCGAGAATGAAAATGTTGTGCACGCATTGCAGACTCCAGTAGCAAATCGTAGGCTAGAGTTTCCACAACAGGTCCACTCTGTGATAGTAATGGTTAAAAAGATTGTAACATGGACTTAGATGTTCATATGAATGAATATAGTTCATACACCGCATATGCAAAAATATAAGCAAGCCAGCCTAACTACCACTTACAATGCAATTATAGTTGTTATACAAAGACTTGAAAACCAAATTGTAAAGAAAAAAAAAATAATAAAAAAAAAGATAAGATGTAACTGAAAACCATTATAACACTACATCCATCAATGATTTTTTTCTTAACACAGCTTTTCCTAAATTCAACATCTGAGCATTGAAAGGGAAAGAAATCCAATGCCGAAGTATTTTGGACATTAGTTCTGTTCAGTTAATTGGAGTCTGAAGAAATAAAACCTTTATGTTCATACACCGCATATGCAAAAATATAAGCAAGCCAGCCTAACTACCACTTACAATGCAATTATAGTTGTTATACAAAGACTTGAAAACCAAATTGTAAAGAAAAAAAAATAATAAAAAAAAAGATAAGATGTAACTGAAAACCATTATAAAACTACATCCATCAATGATTTTTTTCTTAACACAGCTTTTCCTAAATTCAACATCTGAGCATTGAAAGGGAAAGAAATCAAATGCCGAAGTATTTTGGACATTAGTTCTGTTCAGTTAATTGGAGTCTGAAGAAATAAAACCTTTATGTTGTTTGTTTCATCAGATGTTATGGTGCTTCCTAAAAGAAGCTGTATCTTCCCAACACATTCTTGACCATCTTGGTGCAAGGGCCACCAACAAACTCTGTCACTCTGCATAAATAGGTTGATCACATTAAATAACAAAAATTCAGTTAAAAGACTATTTGTTCCTACAAAGGCCTGTTATTAGAAGATAGAGTGTGCAGCCACAGTACATACAGGGTTATCATTCAGAGATGAAACTGGAATTGCAGCTCGACCCTGAATTGCTTTCTTTGTGTCTTGGACTTCAACTAAAAGAGCATCCCCTTCACTCTCTGGGAAGCTGAATTAATCTTGCATGTGAGATTGCTCTGCCCAGCCATGGCATCACAGTTGTACAGAGAAAAAAAAAACATAATTAGCCCATGCCCCCAACCCCCCGATGAGGACAAAGAAAAAGGATATGAACTTACAAGATGTGATAATCCCCACTTCCAGGACGCAACCAAATAGTAGACCCTTGTTCAACTTGAGTATCTTCAGAAGTGCTCTTCAATTGGAATGAGCACGAAAGTTTCTCTGCAAACATAGAAATGTGAAGTCTTTAACTGTCTACTAAAATACAGTAGTGAAGTTTCTGAAATCTTCACATGTAGAACAAATTTTACAATGTTTGATACTTGTTTGGCCCTACAACAGTATGGGGATACACAATGTGGTCATGTAAGAATAAAGCTGCCAAAAATATTGTTTTATATAAGTTGCAAACCTTCTGAAGTCACTGAAAATGATGAATCTTTAATAGAATTGATGCTGGTTTTCACTACAGATGAAATTTGCCGGACATATTCTTTGCTCATCTGCAAGTAGATGGCACTGCGCTGTGAGTATGTGCACTTGAGCTTCCGCCTTGGTATAACTCGAACTTTCTTTACTGTGAATGACAACAAATGCACTTCGGTTAAATTAAAGCTAAAAAATCTTGGTTTCAGTTAAGAACTAAATTGCTCTCACTGATGCAGTCTGATGCTTGGCAGAGATAACCTCTTTTCTCAAAAAATGAAGGATGTCTTAATAAATGAAAAAAAATTTCCCAGGAAAAATTGTAAATATCCAACTTCTTAATGAGGTACAGATGCCACTAGGACACAGGAGATCTAACCTTCCACTCTTATCTTCCCAACAACCTTTTTAACCTCCGAAGGAAGAACTTTTTCTGCATTCTCTGTTGTTCTGATTTCCATTGGTCGTACACGTTGAGGTTGCAACAAAAATTTGTGTAATCTACATGATCAATAAAGGCAATAGATTCCATTCACAGTCAAAATTAGCCATGAAAAATACGAGAATTCCATATCCTCCTAAGTAGCAAAATAAGAATTCAGAAGCATGTAAGCATAAGAAGCATACCCAAAAGCGCTTCTAAGAGCCAAACACTCGTCACGCAGAAACTCAGGAGCCTCAGTGCAACCTCGAGCCCAGGCATGCAGACACAAGCGGATACAAGCATCATAAGCTATAAGAGTTTGCCAAGCATATTGGCCACTGCAACAGATAATTGACATCCATTACAAAAGAATCTAAACACATAAAGGCAAGAGGGATACACAAACATGCATGCACACAACTTCACTTGGACAATACCTAGTGTTATAATAAGCTGAATCATCCGCCGAGCATGTCTGCCAATAAGATATCTTTTCTTCCTCTTCTTTAGTCACGGACTCCATTTGTCTGAAAAGAACAAGTCAAGCAGATTATAGCTAAAAGTTGTGAACTGCCAACAGAAAAATGGCTGGAAGAAAAACATGAAATTCCAAATTCGCTAATCATTGCAACACCTTCTGACAAATTCAGTGCTTTGCATAGATTGTGATGTTCGATCTATAGAAGCTTCTCTGATTCCATCAGAACACTCTGAGTCTCTTGACTTGCAAACTCTTTCCCCAGTAGGCTCAAAATCAGTTTCAACCAAAAAGTTCCTTCCTTCTCCTCCAATATCAATAAATGGTGGTGCACTGGGAGTTCCTAAATCTCCCACCTCCTTAAGCATATTTTTTTGGCTGCCATAAACGCCCTATCACCACAACCAACAAGAAAGAAGGAAAGAGATCAACAATACAACACAAGCCGCATATCCAACCCAAGACCAGAAAAAATAATAATAATAACCTCAAACAAGAAGTAACCTACAATGACCACTAACATCAATCGCCAAGAAGTATCAAAACTCATGGCACAAAACCGACGATTAAAACATTAAACAAGAGGGGAAGGGGAAAAAAGGAAAGAAAGAAGAAGAAAGAAAAGAAAAAGAAGGGAAAACATAATCTAACCTCACCTCAAGAACCGAATTTGGATTATGAAGCTGAAATTGCTCTCTAGCTGAGCAAATACCACTCGGGGTAGAGCTATTTTGTGATGATAATCTTGGTCTTCCCAATTCACCGTCTGTAGTGAACCTCCTAAAATTGCCCGGCACTTTAATTTTCAAATCGTCTTTCAAGGACCCTTTATTCAACTTCGTTTTAAGCCTATTCTCAAACATCTCGTATTCTTCATTATAGCAATGCATTGCTGGCCTTTTCAAGTAATCCACATAATTGGGACCCATGTGTCCCTCCTCCTCGTCCAATCCCAGCCTTATCTCCATTTCCTCATCCGAATAGTTTCCACCCGAAACAGAGGCCACACTCTCATCATCGTCATCATCCCTCGCCGGAGCCACCAACCTGTGAGGCGTTAACAACCCAGAATGGAACTTCAGCGGGGGCAACAAATGGGAAGAACTAAAAGTATTGGAATTACAAAGAATTGAAGATTTAGGAATTGGGCTTAAGGGGGATTTCGGAAAAGATTCATGGGGCGATGGCTTCTCCGTTAGTGGAGACAAGGGAGATCGAGACCCAACAACCCGAGCCTCCTCTACTTCAGATCCCTGCAATTCAGGCCAACACAAAACCAAGAATCTTCGTAAAAAATATATATAATAATAATAAATAAAAAAGAAAAAAAAAACGAAAATTCCCCAAGAACGCAAGAAAGAAGGAGAGAAAGAAAGGGAAAGATTGATACCTGCTTGACCCAGTTGATTTCGGTCTCATCCAAACCTTCGGTGAACATGTTTTCTTTCTTTCTTTGTTGTGCTTCTCTCTCTCTCTCTCTCTCTCTCTCTCTCTCTCTCAGAGTGAGTTCAGACAGTGATTTGAAGAAGGAGAAAGAAATAGACAGAGCTTCTTCTGCTTTATTGAAAGGAGCATTTAGAGAGACAACTGAGGGGGGGGGGTTGAAGTTGACGAAGGGAGCGTTGGCATATGGGTTTCTTTTCTTTTCAAATGCTAACGGCTAGTTTTGACCCTGATTTTCATTTTTCTTTTTTCTTTTTTTCAAGATATATACATGTGCGCCGCCGACATGTTATTTGTTAAGGAAATGTTCGTATCCACATTGAGAGAGGATTCAATTTTATTATATGCATTAATAGATGTCTACTTCTTCTTTTCTCTTTCTTTTTTTTTTTCAATCAAAATTTTTTTTTCTGCTGTGATGGGAATCACGTCTACTACTTTGTGTATAATAGCAACGCTCATCCCTTTTTATTTTATTTTATTTATTTAATAAATATAATAATTGATATGTGTATATTTGGCCAAATCAAAGTTTGTTTGACGTAACAATTAGTAGACGTCATACGCATTAATTGTTGAGATTGTCCTCTCCACGGAATCTCAGTGTTTTCTCCGAAAAACAACTTAGAAGTAACGTAACAGAAATAATCCAGTAAATATATATTAATGAGATGAGATGTAATTTGATTAAAAAAAAAAATTATTAAATTAATGTACATATAAATAAACCCATTTAACCAAAAGTGATAATTCTATAAGACATGATATATATATTAATGGAGTAATGAAATGGATGCTATATCTTTTGTACAATCGAATTGGATTTTATGGAGGGGATGCACAACAAATATTTCAATGGATTAGCAGATAACTTTAAGCCAGTAATTCATGACTGAAGAATTACATTTTTTTTTTCAGTCTTATTAGAAGTTTATAACTCAAATTTTAGATAAAAGATAGATTTAAAGGAAGAAGGTGGTATGATTCTCGTGACTAGGTAAGACCTTCAATTAAACCAATAAGTTTTAGTATATTCTTGGAAAGCATTAAATGTCGAATTTCAATCTAACCTGTTCATTCATAAACACTGTTTATGGTGAGAATATATATATATATATATATAATCTTGTCTTGTTAATGGATGCAATAATTAATAAATTGGGATATGTTTGGCTTAGATTATATTTAATGGGGGGGGGGCATAGGCATAATTTGATTAATTATATGAGGTATAAGTTTTTGTTATCAATAAATTAACAAAGACTGCCTAACCTAACCTGCATCAATTTGCACAGCTTACAGCGCAAAAAAATACATTTCTGAAAACAAGTGTAGGATTTAGGAGGCAGAGAGGTCAACAGGCTGGGTCAGGAACCGGAGACAAGTAGGATTTTTGTTGACTCGAAAGTCAAGAGTTGAGCTTTGTTTTGTTAAAGACAAAAACGTGAGAGAACAGGTTTCCACGTTTCCCTTCATGCGTCCAAGCAAGCACAACAGAATAGGGACTTCGGCATTTTCTTGCTCACTCCCGGTCCTTCCCCCCCGGGGGCACCGTCAGTGCCAATAGCAAAACTGCTATGGAAAGACAGCAATCTGTATAAAACACATCGAATGGTTGAAATTGGTGTGCGTTTTCACTTCCTCGTTTTCATCTCCTCCCTCATAGTCTCAGTGCAGAAGTCTTAGTTACTGCAGTCCTCTAATACATACAAGTTGGCTGTTGTGTCTGCCCTTGGCAGCTTTCTAGCTTTCATTAATGTGCATGTTTTACTGCCATTATTCAATTCATGGGGGACCCCACAAAATTGGTGGACCCCACGAGTCAGTTTCAGTTTTCTCCTCCTTTGTCAGAGAGCCTGGTTTTGTTTTGTTTATTTTGGGGAGGGGGGGGGGGAAGCGCAGATGTCCAAATGAAAGAAACATAAGAGAAGTGAGAACTAACATCAGAGTCGACAGGGAGAGGAGTGATGGAGTGGTTTCCTAATGGAGTCATGAGGAATTTTCTAAGAAATACACATCAAGTCATAGATGATTTCGAAAACAAAATCAGAGGAGAAAGAATTAGGGATGATCTTAGTTACTCCAATGGGTTTGGCCTCATGCAGAATCCTGAGTCTGCAGTTAAGCTCCCTCCTGGTGATGCTGGCCACGGTGGTGATGCATTTCTTTCACTTCAAGGAATGTTGGGAACCCCAATTGCTCACAAAGCACCTGAACCTGCAGTCCCTGCAGAGGTGCTGGGCTTGAAAAAGCAGGAAGTGGATCCTCCACAGCGCCGTCCTCACCTTACTTTCACTTGTGATGAAAAACCCCGACTTCGCTGGACTCAGGCATTACACAATTGTTTCGTTGATGCTGTTAATAAGCTTGGTGGAGCAGAAAGTTAGTAAACCTTTTATACCCATGCTTTGATTTTCCTATGTTTTTCTTCTTTATGTCTAATTTTCAATGAAAGTTTGCTGGTTGCTGTTCTTGTTTCTTCCTTTTTATAGCAAGCATCTGAGGCCGTCTGTTGTATTTTTCTTTTGAAGAATTTCAAAGTTTTCTTGCATCATACTCTTGCCTTCAAAAATAGATAATGCACATATATAGCAGTTTGTTTACTATCGCCTGTACAACCTTTCCAATTCAAAATCAGCCAAATCATTGTTCAGTGCAGATAAAGGGGAAGTTAAATCCATCTATGAAAGTAACTGATTGAATGATAGGATGGTCTATACATTGATTCTATTTTTCAACGGGTTACTCTAATATGAAAAGTTTTTGCTTGTTTTCTTATCATCTAGTATTGACATCAATCTCACTTTGGATGGTTTTAAGTTTAGTTTGTTATAGGTTTTACCTGAAATTTTGGATTCTCTTTTTTCCCTTAGCTGCTCAATATTTCTCTATTTAGTTGTTATCTGAAACGATAATGATACATAAGTTTAGCACTATAACGTGGTGTTACTTTTTCCTTGTTTATGTTTATCATTGGATGTTTGCACGTCCTCATAGATTTGATTGGGGTTTAATTAAGAAATTGTTGTCTGCTACAGATTGCAACACATTTTTCCGTCTAGCTTCCAATGCTGTTATTCCTTTTACCCATGTAATGCATGATCACTATACTAGTTAAGATTGTAATATAGCAATTAAACCTTTGTTAGATTGATGAATTGAATTATCATGCATTTCAGATTCTTTGTAAGCACTTTGCACATTCATGCTGCTCCATAAACTGCATTACAGGATGACCACTGATTCTTTGCCGCGTAGGTAGAGTAAGTTTGTCAGATAGTATTTCATTGAAACACCTTTTTCTTTCTTAATTATGTTTGTCGCATTCCAATTAAGTTGATTACATGGTATTATGAGAAAGTTGTTTCAGGAAAGGTGATTTCTAGTTGTTTAATGCACGTCTGTTGGTTTCTATTTCATTGCACTTTCTCTTTCATTGACATTGAATACATTCCCCTAGTTTCTAATATGATGATATGTAGGGAAATCAGATCCAGAGTGATCGGAGCATTAGTTTGGGATAACATTTTTAGTATTCCTTTGTCCACATCATTTTGATATATTTGTACTATATTTGGCAGATAGACATCTGGTGAGTGAGTCAATGCTTTGCAAGAAGATCAATAAGCTAATACATTTACTTGAAGGTAGCAGTAGATCCAAGTTGATTAGTACATGCAACAAATTGGTTAAGAATTGTGAATCAATCAAATGAGATTAAACTTCTCTTTAGTGAGTTTGTTGCTTAATATTACAATCTTCAGCTGTTATCTGAAACGATACTGAAATATAAGTTTGTAACTATAATGTGGTATTGCTTTTTCATTGTTTATGCTTCACAACTGGATGTTTGCATGTCCTCATAGTTTTGATTGGGGCCTTATTTAGAAATTGTTGTCTCCTAACCAGATATTTCAATCTAGGTTCCAATGCTGTTATCCTTCTACAAATGTAATGCACGATCACTATTCTGGTGAAGATTGCAGTCAAGCAATTAAATCTTTGTTGGATCAATGAATTGATCTATCATGCATTTCAAATTCTTTGTAAGCATTTTGCATAGTCATGCTACTCTATGAACTGCATTCCAGGATGACCATTGATTCTTTTCTGAGTAAATAGAGTGAGTTTTTCAGATACTGTTTCATTGGGATACCTTTTTCTTTCTCAGTTATGTATGTCCCGTTCCGATTACTCTAATTACATGGTATTGTGAGAATGTTGTTCCGGGAAAGGTGATTTCTTGGTGTTTAATGCATTTTTTGTAGGTTTCTACGTTGTTGCTCTCTTTTTGGTTGGCATTGAGCCATCACCCAAGTTTCCAATACAATCATATGTAGCAAAATGAGATCTAGAATGATGGGAGAATTTGTTCTGTGAATCCTTTATCTACATCTCTTTGATAAATTTGTACGATATTTGGCAGATAAAAGTAAGCTGAGTGATTCACTGCTTTCCATTTTACAGAATTTCAGTTTTGACTGAGAACTAAGGCTAGCTACAATGTTCAGATTCACTGTGACGCATAGAACTTGTCGCTACCTAGTGATACTGGCTAGCTACTAGACAATAAATGATGGTCAATAAGAAAATACGTGTATTTGAAGGAAGAAGTAGTTCAAACTAGTATGCGCAGCAAATTGGTTAAGAATTATGAATCAGTCAAATAAAATTAAATTTCTGTTTAACTGGTTAGCATAATATATGGTTGATAGTGTTCAACAAAGAGGATAGTAAAAAATTCACTGTCATTTAGACAATAGAGGAACATATACTAGCTCTTATGATTGAAGTGGAGCTAAAGATAGTTTGGTAGCAAGATCTGATGCAAAGGTGTAATATTTCTTGTGGTAGCTGATAGTGGCTGACCCAGAAGTACATATGCAGAGTTGCAGTCTTCTTTCCTCCTAAGTTATATATTGAACTTGGAGTATTTTGTTTTTCGTTTGTTGTTTTGAGATACATTATTGCCATCTCATTCTCTCACATCACATCAGATACCATTATACACTCCCATTGATATTCAGTTGTCAATGACTGCTTTGTGTTTTTTTTCCCTCTCATTCTCTTACTTCACATCAGATCCCATAATATATTTCCATTGATATTCAGATGTTGATGACTGCTTTGTTTGTGTCTTAAATTTTTTTTTTCTTTCTTTTTTGAATTTCCTCCATGAAGGAAAACTGTTTTATCATTACTACCTAGCAATCTGGTAATCTTTGGTCCATAAAAATCTTCTTATCAAGAAATTGGATTACTTCCGGTCTCTGGCTTATAACAGGTAGTTATGACATTTCAAGATGTCTGACTATATTGATTATCATGTATATGTAAAGTATATCTATTATACAGCAAGACAGGACATAAATACACCCATAGATGTATCACATATCATCTCTTAACTTGTGCACCATATTTTGCAGAAGCAACTCCAAGGGCTCTTGTGCATTTGATGGATGTCGAGGGATTAACTATTCAGCATGTGAAAAGCCATCTCCAGGTTTGTTCCATATTTCTGGGTAAAATTGGAACTGTCATTTATCATTGGACACTAAATTTATTGTCACCGTGCATTGTAGAAGTACAGAAGAGGCAAAGTTACAAGGCTTGACTGGCCTGAGCTACTTGACTATGGTGGGTGTTTCCTTCACAATTGTTTTGGTTCAGAGCATGCATTTAGAGCTTCTCAAGGAAAAAAAAAAGAGAGAGAGCATTAGTGTAGAGAAGCTTCTTATCTTAATTAAATCATCAGCCTTGCTCTTAGACTTCACGTCCATCAGCAGACAAGGCCAAAAGGTTTTGCTTATTTGTCTAAATTTTTTTATAGCTGTCATTTCACAGGGTTCAACAGCAACCATTGCATATCTTGTTGCTAGTAGTCAATTACTACAGGAATTAAGTTCGGCAGCATCTCTAAAGTTAGGGTTCTATTGCTAAAACTAGGATTTGCAAGGAGAAATGAGATTTAAAAAATAATAATAATAAATTCTGTGACAAGCAATTTAGAACATGTATACATATTGAAAAGAAAAGGTAAAGCAAACCAATTTTAAGAAAAAAAAAAAAAAGAAGGAAACATGGAACCAAAAGAAAAAGGAAAAGAAAAAAGAAAGAAGGAGGGAGATAAAGATGGGAGCACCTTGCTATTGCTAAGAGTAGCTAAAATCTTGTTCTGTTTCTCCTTTTGTCACCTTTCCAGAAGTAGCCATATGTAACACTGACTGGTACATTTTATTGCGAATGTTAATTCCCAATCAACTAAAGGTGCCCCTCATTTCTTACAAGACTCAAGCAGCACCTTTGGCGTAATGCAAGTCAAAGAAAAAGAGTATGCTATGTAATCTATCACCTATTCTGTTATGTCCCTAACCTTCATTAAGCCTTTCTAAGATGCAATCAAGCTAACAGCTGCAAATTTGTGCTTTTGGATGCTGCCATGCCTTGCATAGACAACACCAACTCAAAATGGAAGCAATGAAGGAATTTCAAGAACGGCTTCATCTTCAAATTAAGGTAAGCTCCTCTGGCCCCATAGGAGAAATGCCTTTCTTATTTGTAGGCAAAAGGAGATTTTATGAAATATAGAGGTGTGTTTAGACCAATGGTAATTGAAAAATTTTGGTTGACACTGATGAATACAAATAGATGATGGAATTCAACAGCCTCAACTGAATTCATGTTCTTTGGTTTTAAGCAGTCTATGGAGGCACAGAACTTCAATCCTCCACTCAAGAAGACAAGATTTATGCTTCCAAATAAGGAGGCTGAATACGAGGGAAGTTCCTCCGAGGGCCTGGTTCTCACTGATGGAACAAATATGGCTGCAATGCCAACTCTCTTCCAGAACCATCAGAATGCATGCAATTCAAAAGAGGCAAGCAAAGTGCATACTATCCCTCAGGAGAAGCAGCAGGAAATTATCCATGCCCCAGTGGCTGCTCATAATCCTCAAACTGAAGAGAGCTTGCCTTCCATCGGGCATTCAGGAAGTTCACATCTCGAAAAATTTCACGTGACAGCACTGCCTGAAAAAGGGAGTGAAAGGGTTTCAGCTGAGAAATCGCAACCTGTTGAGGCCGGTTTTGGTTTCGACATTGAAGATGTCAACAGCTGGGACCTTAATTTGTTCAACCCCGATGAGTGGGACTTCTAAATAATTGCTGGGAATCGCAAATTCTCGGTTGTTGATTAATTAAGCAACTTGCTTCAAGAATTCCATCTTTGAACAAAGTACTGACTAGTTAATGCGATCCACCTATGGCAACAACTTTCTGAAAGTGAAACAAAACATGAAAAATTTAGGAGGTTTCTGGACTTCCCTCTATGCATAAACGTTCTTCTCTCTTTTTGTGGATAGGAAATAGAAACATTATATATAAAACATTGCCACATGAAACAGTACGACATTCAACAGCCCTCTTGCATTCACATCCATCGAAGTTTGCCGCAAGGAATTTAGCACATCCAATTCTACCCAAAAATATCCCATCTTAGTCATCATGCATATATATATATATGAGCATAAATGCCAACGAAAGAAAAACATATATGAGCATAAATGCCAACGAAAGAAAAACAATAGCGGGCATCATTAGCATTGTATAAACTAGACAGCAATAATTTCTCACATTGCCTTCTCCACCTTCCACGAGATGTTAATAAAGCAAATTCCATTTGATGTTATACCAAAAGCTTTGTTCTTGTTTTCGATTGGGCTAACTTACTTCGAGAATTGTTACTTTTATTTTTTAAATCTATTTTCTTTTGTTTTTAGAAAACATACAAGTTGTTCCTACACTTAATGCCCTCCCATAAAATACATATATAGTAACGGGTAAATTATCTGTTGTCTTTGTTTCAGATTTCAGGAGTGAATAATAACTCATTACAGTCCAAAATTGGCCTAAAGCCTAAAATCTATAGTAAGTTTGTTTTAGTTCTTTTTTATTGTCACATAAAATAACCAAACCATTCGATGCAAAAAGAGCATTGCTAACCGGTCCGACCCAAATGAAAAAAAAAAGGGGGAAAAAAAAACGAAAGAAGGTTAAAATTGGTCTGGCAGGTTTGCGATATCAGAGAATGAGAAAAGGCAACATCTTCAATCTCATTACAACAACAAGAAGATTACTGAGCACTGCCACTTGCGGGAACAACGCTCAAGTGTTGAGCTTTGGGGATGGGTCCCACGGAGCTCTTGGTCTGCCAGCTTCCCTCACGGGCATCGGGACCGGCGCTTATGAGCCCACCGCGGTCCCTGGCCTCCCTTCCGACGTGGTCGGCGTCGGTGTTGGTCACTACCACTCCCTTGCCGTCATTTCTCGAGGCGATGTCTGGGCCTGGGGCCGCAATCAAGAAGCGCAGCTCGGCCGCGGCCTTCTTGCCACCAGGTTAATTGAATCTAGAGCTAAAAAATAGTTAGGACTAAATTTTTAGTTTTGTGGGTATGGATTCTCGCTGTCAATTTAATTCCTGCTGTGGCTCTTTTTTGTTTTTTTACTAACCCCAGGTTATGATGATGAATTGGTTACAGGGATACATGGAATGAGCCAAAGAGGGTTGAAGGCTTGAATCGAGTCCGAGCAATTGCTGCATTTGCATCTGGGGTTGTATCTGCAGCCATCGGAGATGATGGGTCTTTATGGGTTTGGGGGAAATCTAAGAGGGGACAGCTGGGTCTCGGAAAAGGAGTTACAGAGGCTTTAGTTCCTTCCAGGGTCCATTCTCTCGCAGGAGAAAAAATTGCCAAGGTACCCATCTGAAAGGCAGAAACTTTTTCAATATTGCAACTCCATATTGGTCAATTGTTAGGTTTTTTCAATTTATACATGAGAAATGCGACTTGGTTTTTAACAGGTATCGTTTGGTTGGGGGCATGCCCTTGCACTTACCGAAGATGGAAAATTGTTTGGCTGGGGTTATTGTGCCGATGGTAGGTTAGGCAAAATTGGGGGCGTTGTGGAGGCATCGTATCTAGATTCCAGTGCTGGTATAGCTGAAGTTAACCAACGAATTTCAGGTTCAGTGCTGGAGGACGCTGAAAGGCTGGTTTTACAAGGAATGGAGAAGGAAAAAGATATGCCCATAGTTTGGGACCCTTGTTTGTTGGAGGGATTGTTGGGGGTAGAAGTTGTAGACTTTGCGTGTGGGCTTGATCATTCCTTGGTTCTTTGTCGTAAGTAATGAAATGCTTCTTGTTTGTGTCAATATGCAAAATCTGCTTTGTTAGTCTGTTCTGATTGTCTAGTTTCAGGTGATGGCACCCTATTAAGCGCAGGAAGCAATATATATGGTCAGCTGGGCAGAGCAAGCAAGGACTTGGGACTGTTCCCAGTTGATATACAATTCCTTCCATTGTCTGTAGCTGCTGGCCTAGGCCATTCTTTGGCAATATGTGAAACAGCATCATCGGACACTGAAGGGGATGCTAGAGTAATTGTCTCGTGGGGATGGAACCAAAGCTCCCAGCTTGGAAGGCTGGGGCCAGATAGCATCCCTTCTGAGGTTGAGGGGTTGTCAGGGGAGAATCCTGTTTCAGTGTCTGGCGGGCGAGCCCATTCTGTCGCTCTCACATCTGAGGGAGAATTGTGGGTCTGGGGCTGTGGAAAGAATGGCAGGCTTGGATTAGGGAGCTCCTGTGACGAAGCCGAGCCTATGTTACTTGACAGTTTAGAAGGCCGTGAGGTTTTACAAGCCATGTCCGGCTTTGATCATAACCTAGTTTTGGTAGCTCAATGATGAGGGTTGATCACAATGGTTTTCAATTTTCCCTGAATTGGACGTTTCCGCCAGTTTTTCTCTTTCAACCTTTTCTTTCTTCATTTCTTGCAGAAAAAATGCTTCTGGTGAAGCATCAGATTTGCCATCGCCGAGGGCCACGCTAGAAATTTGTTCTTATGGTTCATATCCTGCCGGCTATGCATCATATTCACGAGAAGTGGCAATTAAGTTCAGATTATTTTCCTGTTGTATGCACGTTAACAATAAGACTGTCAACAGTAATTGCAATTTTTACAGGAAACTATTGATGGATAGTAATGTACGGGATTTCAAAGATTCCAACTCCAATTGGGCTTGGACAGTCGATTTTTTGTTTTTTGTTTTGTTAGTGCTGGCTTTCCTTCGAACGTCTTTGTCTCATTAAAGTGAGAGGGCATATAAAATTTCTAGAAGAATGTCCGTTGCACGAATTGAAACATGTGATAGTCTTTCCCTCGATTGTCAATTAATGCTGGTCAAAAAATTGTTAATTGTCAAATATCTTTTTGTCTAACACAATTGAAGACTAATGTTGTGTTTGGATTACGAGAAAAGGATGATAAAGAAAAAAGATGGGAAAGAAAATAATATCCTGTTTGAGAAACGCCACGAAAAGATAAAAAATTGAAAATGGTGAGAAAAATGTGTATGGGACTCAGCATAAATTCTATCTCACTGTTTTGGTGAGAGAAGTTGGGAGAAGCGAGAGGCTGTGACTAATACTAATGACAAAAAGACAAAGATACCCCTAACTCTAAAAAGAAAGAGATGACTAAGGCGTAGGATATTACCACCGGTTTAGTGGCATGGGACCCACGTAAATGGTTATAAAATGTTTTGTAATGTTAACGGGGAGCTCCGACCACCAAAATACCCAAATTGAAATTTTGATATGTGAATTGGGACTCACCTATATATATATATTAATTTTTAATATATTAAAATAATTAATTAAAAAATTAAATTATTTTTCTTCATTTTATTCCTCATAATTTTTTTCTTTTGAACTTTCTTTCGTACCTTTCTTCAGATCCAAACAAAACATAAAGGCGTAACACTTATAATTATCCATAGCTATTACAAATAAATGATGTCCGCCATTAGTAAACATGAAAAATTTATAGTGGATGGTGAAAAAGAAATTTTATTTTATTATCGTTTGGCTTTTTATCTGCAATGAATGAAATATGCCAAAATGTAGAACACAACCAAAAAAAATTATTATGTAGCTGGATTTATTATTATTTTTTTATAAATAATATTAAAACAAAGCTTCCGATATTATATATATATATATATATATATATATATAACGATTAAATAAAAATAATAATAAGAAAAGAGGCAGAAAATGACACAAAATGGATAAATCAGCTGTTGTTCGCCAAACCAATTACATTAATTGGGAATTATCATTCGAACGCTGTGATGGATGGTAATCCAAATGCAAATACGAAAACGTTGGGGAAATAAATAACAGAAAAGGCTTTCTTTCTTTAGCGTGGGGCGGGCGATCCGCGGGAGTTCTGTGGATGCGATCCAAGTAGCCGTCCGCAACCCAGAGGCTAAGGAAAACCCCTGGCGCAGGCGTCGCCGAGGCGGCACAGCCTCTTCTAACTAATTTCCGGCCGTCTTTTCGATCGGATCGATAGAGAGAGATGTTGGAAAACCCTACGCCAGCGGCTCCGCCAGATGCCGTCAAGCGCTACGCTCCTCCGAATCAAAGGCACTCCTTGTTCCCTTCTTATCCTCCTCCTCCTCTTTTTTTTTTTTTTAATTTATTTATGCTCTATCTCTTCTGTAATTATCCTTAAAATATTTTTCTTTTCTTTTCTATTTTGACTGTCTGATTGAAATCTACAGGAACCGCTCTCTCGGCAGGCGCAAATCAGGTCAATTCCTATCTTTCTTCATATTTTCTTTTGGTTCTCGTGCTGTTGGTTCAGGATAAAGGAACTGAGAACTTGATTTGTGTCTTGCAGATCGGTTTAACAATCATTATGTCAATGAGGGAGAGAAAAACCAGCCACATGGCTCAGCTTCTAGATCTGTTCCTGTTGCAGATCATGGCGGTGATGTTGGCAGTGGCAATATCCTGAATGAATCATCTCGTCCAGGTCTAATACCTCTTAAGGGGTGTTCTGGCAGCGTGGCTTCTCAGCTTTTGAGTGATCGTATGTACACTTTGCTTTTGATTCATGCCTATTACGTACTTTCCTTTTGTGTTGCTTTTGTTACATCCTTAAAAATTATGGTTTCTGCTTTTTTTTTTTTTTCTTCTCTGTTGCTCTTGTGCGTAACACACGGTTGTACCTGGGTTGAGTCATTTTGATAATTTCAAAGCACCACTGCATCTCTATCTTATATCCATTGCGATTTTACAGGTTGGGCTTCTGTAATGAAAAGCTACAATGATACATCGATAGACTTATCTGGTAAGTGCAATTACTTTTTTGAAAGCCCTCCGCCTTCTGTTTACTTGAAAATTTTCTGATTTTAACATTATCATATTGTGTAAAAGTTGTAGCAGTTGTCCTATTTGGTAGTTTCCCCCTTTTTAACTCTAAACATGATCCATGATGTTATCTTGAAACTATGAGGCATGCAAGCCCAGTGAATTAACAATGTTCTTATACTGACTCTAAGCAGTTATTTGTATGCCGAGATATCTAAATTTTGCAAGGGTTTATTTCACAGAGGAAGGAAACAGATTTTCTGATAAAATTGAGCGAGGAAAAGAAAGGCTGAAATTTGGGGATTTGTTTTCTTTCTAATGATTTCAAATGAGTTTAGTGGTGTTAAATTGATTGACAAGTGTCACTGTTGTTCTAATGTCTTATGAATATCCACCATCACTTCTTTGTGATAATCTTGCCTGCAGATGTTAGTTGAGACTGTCAAGGAGGGTCAATTTTCTTTGATCCAGATAAATACTTTTCTGGGACATTGCTTCTATTTTTAGATACTGTCAGTTTTTCTTGTAATGCATTAATGTTTTTCCTCTCCAGAGGCATTTGTGGATTATTGGCTTCCTTAAAACATAAAATAGTTAAGAAAATGGAAGACACAGAAGAAAAGATTTCTATCCATGAAATCTATAGAGGGAATAGGTATCCCATACAAACCTTGCTCAAGCAGCAATAGTGAAGTCATGTGACATTGTCTGTATCTGCTATTTTGCATACTATTTTAGTCCCAGATTTCTGAGTTGTTGATTACTGATATCCTTGTTCAGAAAGACCAGTTATGTATTCAGGGAGTAGCGGATCAGCATGGGGACAAATGAGACTTCCTCACCAGGTAATCATAGCTGCATCTTCGCTTCCCATCTGTCTCTCTCACACACATGATAATCTATGGTCACTTTCCAGGTCATGGCTGTATCGAACAAAGTTGGATCTTCTGGTCAACCCATAGACTTCTTAAGTGAACTTCGCCTTGCAATTCGTAATGCCAATGCCAGATCGGACAACTAATTGTGCAGACCACGGATCGAAGATGAATTGTTTGTCTGAATGTTGACTCATATAATACTTGGAATTGTGTTTCTAAGGACTGCTTGATATGTGTACGTGAACTAAATTAAAACATGTATCGGAATTGATAGAAACATGCATGGTCCATATCTGGAGACGTGAACCTGTACAATGGATTGTATGGTGTTTTACTCAGTCCCCATCGTGTTTCATGCTTTAATGTATTTATTATATACACATTGATAAAGTATCTGCATTTTACCGCCGTCTGCCTATCTGTCTCCATGTGTCGGTTGCACAACTTGCATGCGGGCAAGTGCATGTGATGTGCGAGTGTGTGCGCGTGTTCTTGTTGCTGGGTGAGAGGGCTGTGGGCGTGTGTTAGATTCACTGGACCAAGTGGCCTTTTGATACTTTTTCCTGCTAGCATCTAAAGGGAAGCTTGAATAATGGCAGCATGGAATGATGTTAAAACGCCATGTGACGATGTTGATAAAATTCACCGATTCTCGAAGCTTTAATCGTTCAATATATCTGCGTTGTAGTGTAAGAACTTCGAGCGTTCCTTTAGTCGTTCTATCTGAATGTTTTTTGGCTGCACAAAAGTCGGGAGTTTGGCTTCACCCGCTGGAGTAGTTTCAATTCTTGAGTAGCAGCTTTTTGGGGGGGGGGGGGAAATGGACCAAATAATGGGTTTTCTCTTTACGACACACAGAATCGTCTTCTTTGATGTCCTGACCAATGCATGGGCGAATGCACATAATTATTTTGTTGGGTCATTGCACAAAAATGAGATAAAATATTGGTGATTCTCTTACATGGCATTTGGATGAAATTAGAAAAAAATTTGTACTTGTTAGTGGCTAATCTTCCCAGACAGGAATAATTCCTTGAGCTGCCAATCGCTTTCTCACCCAGAATATGATGTGTTTGCCAGTAATTTTCTTTTCATCAATGAGAAAAGGCTCCACGGTGCTTGCTTCTAAGCCACAGGAAGATAGAGAGAACCCTTTCGGACCTGCCCAGCCAGGAAGAAGATCCTAAGCTATTTTTAGTGATAGCCTAGAGGAGGGGCTTAGCTTTAAGCTGTTAACAGAATTCAAGTACCTGTGAGGACTCCATTGGGGAAGAAAGCCCAAAACGAATACGGCTTTCCCTTCTTCACAAAGGATCCTTCCAACTGCCATTCTCAACAAAGGGTTGAAAAAAAAACCAAGCATCAGTGAGAATGGAAGAATTGGAATAATAATAATGGGTAAGTAATTGGAGATAGAAATAACAATCAACAAAGGGTACTGACCCTGTTGTCCTGGAATGATAGGTCAAGTTCAGCGATATCATCTTGAGCCTCGAGAATTGCTTTTAGTGGAGGGATAACATCCTCCTCCATTAACTGAGGCAGTGGCTTCGTGGGAGCTTTTGCTGGTGGTTTGGGCTTCGCTGGTGCCTTCGTTTCAACTGCCTCGACTCCCTTTGTCTCTGCAGCAACTGTCGAACCACAAATCTATCGTTGATTTTCGTTTGGATGGACTTGTCACAGTCACAGGCAACAAAATCGAGGCTATATGGGCAGCAAAACCATGGGCAACTTACCAGTAGAAGTAGAAGTGGAAGTAGATGCAGATGACTCTCGCAGAGCAGAGCAGGTTATACATCTTCTCCACGTTACTCCCTTGTGAACCATCTGCTTTGTATGCTAACCAGATAAACCATACAGAGGACACTGTCACTACGTACAGTTGCAGAATGAGCTGATTTGTACTACGTTTCAACATGCACAGGATTTTCTATAGTTTGCCTATGATTACTCTTCACTTTAACTGCACCACCATTAGCAATTCTGAACAACATAAAAAAAACAAAAAAAAAAACAAAACCGAGTTTCGACTGCACACGAAGCTTCCACACTGTAGGGGTCGATGTGAAAACATGTTGACGCATACAGTACAGATAAAAGGCGCTGGCAAGAGCATAATGGGGAGCACGCACATACCATAGAGATTGTGGAATAGGGGCCCCTGCTGGCATGTCCATTAAAAGATGAAGGTGATGAAGGGAAGCTTGAAACTCTCATCATCGATCCACCTTGTGTTGCCATGTTGTTAAATATCATGTGCATAGAATAAGCTTTTTTTTGATAATAATTTGCTGACCCTCTTCTTCTGATCGCCTTTTCTTTGTCAATCAACACTCATTTTCGTTCCCGTTTATTGACCTGTGAGAAGAAAAGCAGGCCAGAGAAGAAGAAGAGTGATAGAGAGAGAGAGAGAGGGGACGAGGATGAAAGCTAACCCGGAAGAGCTGTACTCAAGTACAGGGAAAGGCTTCTAATCCACACAATTGCCGGTGGAAAATAAGCCACTGATTTCTTTTATTATTATTATTTTTTCCCTTCCTGGACCTGAACCTGTGAATTTAAGAGAAATAAAATAACAACTTAAATAATTGGTGGTGTCCATGTCAACTGCAGATTGGTGTCTCGTACATATTTCGTGATAATAAATAAATAATATATATATTAAAAAAATAATACTAAATATAATAAAATAAAAGTATTAATTTATTAACATAAATAATTATTTTTTATTAATAAAAAATTATTCATAACAGTCTTTATGATATTTTTTTTTTGTGATTTTTAATATTACTCTATATTAAAAAGATGATTGGGCTCTATGGGCTGTTACAGCGTCTAAATGGGCTGGCTGGTAGTGGCTATCAATGGTTTGACACTGGACCAGGCTGGCATTTTACGCCCTTCGTTTGGTCTTTCGGGCGTTGGCCTTCTTCTGGCCGGAACCTGCAGCGTGATTGGGCTCCATGGATAAACTTGGTGGACGAGTTTAGCTTGAAAACGACGACCCATGATGGTCTCTAGACAAAAGCAGCTGAGAGTTTCATTTTATGGAGTTTGAACCGCCATTTTTAACATCCACGGTTCCTTTCAGGCTTATTCAAGAAGGCCATAAGCATGGGATCGGAAGACCTACAGATTTTGCAGCTGTCCACGAGGTAGTTAGTGAAGATGCATAAGGATTGACCTATTTCTACAGGTATATATATATATATATATATATAAACACCTTGTATGGTAACAGCTGAATAGAAAGAAGATGAAGAATGCATTGGCAGCCTAAAAGGCCTCTCAACCCAACCTGAAAAAGAAAAGATGAAAACTTACGTATAAAATTAATTAGAATATGCGTCATGTGTTGAAGGACACAATGTAAAAGTCAATCAACTAACGCATAGTATGTCTCTATAGCGTTGGCCTTTTGTTTACACTTTCTTGCAAAGCCGAATCATTAACAATAATTTACTTTTAATGGTGACACGGACGATGATGGTGATGCAGCTTTTTTTTTTTTACCATTTCTCTCTCTCTGTCTCTCCTTTTTCTTTTTGTTTTTTTATTTTTAAATTAGCGCAATGATGGTATTCCATTGTAATACCAAATAGATTTAGTTTTTGAGCTGTGAGGTTATACAGAGAGTACAGTGTCTTGAAAGAGAAAGAACAGAGAAACAAGAAGAAGAAAATGGAGGTGGGTTTCTTGGGGCTGGGTATCATGGGAAAGGCCATGTCAATCAATTTGATTTTAAAGGGAACCTCCTGTGGGGAACCAGTGAAGGGTAACGGTTCTGAGGCTGCCATGTGGCAAAAGAGCTATTTGCGGCTCTGGTTGTTGGCAACATCCTTTATCCAGTTAGTCAAGCCACGTGTGAATTCCTTGCTGGGAAACCAGATTCTAACCTAATCTGAAACTAAGGCCCATCTTTCCTGATCAGCCAAGATTTTAAGCCCACAAGAAGTGGCTTGGCTTCGCCTTTATTTTCCTGCCTCTGTTTTTTTTTTTTTTGGGGGGGAGGGGGGGGTGGTTTGGTTCAGGCAGGAGCAGTGGGAACTGCCAAGCAAATTCTAGGAGCAAGACCGAACCAATCACCATCTGGGTCCTCAAGGAAAGGGACCGTTGTTGTTAGGGCATCTTCTACTCCCCCCGTTAAGGTCTCTTTCTCCTTCACAATGCGATCAGACAAAAATGTTTTCACTTTTCTGTCTGCATTATAGCTAGCCTGCCTGATTAACTTCGGTTGTGTAATTTTTATTTTTATTTTTTGTATTCTTCATACTTGTCAAGGCATATAATCAAGATGCTCTCTTTGCAAGCGCTTATTGAAAGATCAAATGACAGAACTGCATGAAATGAGTATATTTCACTAGACAGATTACAGCATGTCTATAATTGGCAGTTAATTGACTTTGGAACATTCGTTTCTTACAGTCTACCAGGTGATTATGGATTTGATCTACTCGGCCTGTCAGACCCAGAGGGCACAGGAGGGTTCATAGAACCAAAATGGTTGGCCTACGGTGAGATCATCAACGGGCGGTTTGCCATGTTGGGGGCTGCAGGTGTCATTGCACCAGAAATTCTTGGCAAGACTGGCCTCATTCCCCCCAAAACAGCCCTTCCTTGGTTTAAGACTGGCGTGATCCCGCCTGCCGGGACATACAACTACTGGGCAGACCCATACATCCTGTTTGTATTTGAAGTGGCGCTCATGGGATTTGCTGAGCACAGGAGATTTCAAGACTGGGCAAAACCTGGGTCAATGGGGAAGCAATATTTCTTGGGGCTTGAGAAGTTTTTAGGAGGATCTGGGGACCCAGCCTACCCTGGAGGACCATTGTTTAACCCTCTAGGATTTGGAAAAGATGAGAAGTCAATGAAAGATTTGAAGCTGAAGGAGGTCAAGAATGGGAGGTTGGTAATGTTGGCAATCTGGGGTTGCTTTGTACAGGGTCTTGTAACTGGTGTTGGACCTTACCAGAACCTCCTGGATCACTGGGCTGATCCTGTCCATAACAATGTTTTGATCAGCCTCAAGTTCCATTAGAGTTCATTCCTTGCCTATTTGGGTATAGGAATAAATCAAGTCCCACCCCTTTTGTCTCTCTTCTGCCCTCCTACTCATCTGCAGCCATCCTGTGAAAAGTTCTATTGTAATTTCCCGTAACAAATGCAATGTTAAGAACTTATACTGGCCCCCGTTCACTTTAACGCTCTGTTTCTTCTCTATTTTTGGGGTTCCCAGATAAGCCAAAAGTAAATAAGCAAATAAATAAAAGATCATATAACATGTACCCACAGAAAGGTTCAACCCTATTATTCTAGAGCTCCCGTTTCCTTTGTTTTTGTTTGTTTTCTTTTTCAATGATTCTTCCATGCACCAGTTCTAGACGTTTTGTAGGCATATGATTCTTCCAGAACTGTTGGGCAAGCTATCAAACATCAGCATATGACGCTCTCTAGGGCCATCAGAATGATAAATACCGTCATTTTTCAATGACGTCAGACACGCTTGTCTTTAAATATCGACCAATAATAGATTGGTATATTCTACCCTCGGACACTTCAACATGTAAACAACACCTTCAATTCAATGGTATCATTATGCATACTCTTGATGGATCAAACGGGAATTCCATTGAGCCAAATTGTCGATAGACCTACAAGCTCTGGGAACTCCTTACTAATTTTGCTGGGATTCATGCAATGTTAGCACTACAATAAAAATACATCAGCCAACACAGCACCATTCAAAGTGTCAATTCTCAGAAAAAATTGGGGAACATATCCATTTCAAAGTCAAATGTGCAACTGAATCTCATAATAACATCCATTTCATACTTAAATGAATCTAAGAAAAGACCTAGGGAAAGTCCAGCCTTCCAATAATTAAACATGGTAATAAGGGTCTTAAGCTTGTTCATCAATGGGAAAGAAGTCCTGTACATGAGTGCTCCAATAACCTCCACGACCACCACAGCCAAACCAGCAGATAGAATGTCCCAGTCACCTGTTTGACCAATAAAAGTGGCAAAGGCAGTTGCACAATAAAATCCTGCCAACAAGAAGAGCATCTTTAGAGCAAGATTTTTCCTTATCTCCTGAAATCTTGCACCTAATCTGGCCTGGAGAGATTGGATAGCCCTGACCAATCGTGTTCCACCACTGCTACCCGAAGCAGAAGGATCCAACCCACTGCTATATGCCCTGCTTTTAATCTGCCAGGCCATCTTCCTGTAGGATTTGATGAAAAAAGAAAATCTTGAATGATACAGAGACAGTTAACACCATGGTATTGCTTAATCCATCAAATTTCTAAGGGCCATTCAATTTTAATAAAAAAAAAAAATCAGGTAGACGTTGTTCATGCTCCTAGAACTTTGACTGCAAAGGATATATTGACCTCATATTCTCTCATGAAGGTAATTTCTCAATCACTGGCATTGTGTGGGATGCAACTAGAAACATATAGTCCAGTTAAAGACCTCGTAAAAATCTTCCTTTCTAAGCACCCCAACATTGACAATAAGAACTTAGGCAGTACTTACTTAAAACTGTGGACCAAATACGGTTCATCCACATGAACAAAAGAACACTGTGAACACAGTTTCCTTCCATACACAAAAGCGGTTTTCCAAAAGCCAGGTTCAAAGCTCATTACCACCTCTCTTGATCTAGGACAATCTCCAGGAAACTTGATGATTCTTGGATGGTTAAGGAATGTTAATGTAGTTGTCATTTCCGTGTATAGCCGTAGGGGGACAAAACCTGAAAGCATTCATATTGCATCTCTTCAGCGGTAAATAGGATACAGCAGCCAGCCGATGGAAACAGTATTTATCAAATTCTTGACAATTCAAAAAGTATAATTGGCAAAAGATTCCACGATAGCTTCAGACAATTTAGAAAAAGGTCATAATGTACTTTTAGCAGACTCTGAGTGATGCTGTGATAACAACAGTACAGACGATTAGGATCAGAAAGTGAAAAAAAACCCAAGAACGAAAGTGCCCCAAAAGGGAACACCAAATCAACATCACCAAATCCACAAAACAATTTTCAAAAGAAAGAAACACAACTAAAAGCAAACCACCCATTTTGAATTCAAAAACACAATCAAAGAATTCCAAATAAGGAACAGCAACAAATAAAAGAAAACCCTGTTCTTCCAAAACCTTAAACACTTATATGACCACCAGCAGAAGGATTCGCATAATTCAGCCGAAACTACAGCTAAATTCGCCATAAAAATGAAAACCCACAAAATAAATTTCGGGGAATGCAACGACGAACTAAAGGCCTCTTACATTTGTGCCCAATTATTATTAAAAAAAAAAAAAATCTGGCTCCTGGGTCTGCTGTTTAACAGCAGCAGAGGGCCTTATAACCCTCCATTTCCGTTTCTTCGCGCAATCTGGACAAGCTCGAATCTTCTAAGGAGTCCAAAAATAGTGAGGATGCAACAATAGCTGAGTTTCGAGTCCATGTAGTGTAAAAGATTTAATAAAGAAGAGTAAAGAGGTTTGATCCAAAGTCAAAGTCAAAGTCAAAATATTCCTTTGACCAAATTACCCTTCTTCTTTTTTAAAAAATATATATATATATATTCAGGAATAATTTGCAATTTATGCTTGCGATGGCAAGAGGCCTTCTTTTTTATTTGTTCGTTTTCTACTTTGTAAAAGAATGATTGATTTTACCTTCATTGAAGGTAAAATCAAATGGGGCCTTAAAAAATAACGTAGATATTATAAACATTTTATGATTCTAATTGCTACGTATTTTAAGCTCTCCTATTTCTATTTTAATAATTAACGTTGGAGATATAATTATCCTAATATAATGTACGGATTTTATAAACATTTTATGATTGTGTTTTAAGTTCTTCCATTTTAATAGTTAGCTTTAAAGATATAATTATCCTTATTTTCATATCAGTCGCGCGCACACACAAAAGTTGCATCCATGCATACACTCAAACAGTACAGTAGTCAAGAAAAATGGATTAACCAAATGCTTCATTTCAGGGATGTACCGTTAGAGTGTGTACATTGACAAAATTTATTCCTTTCGCACCAAATCTGGTTGGCCGAACAAATGAAACTTGCTGATGTGCGCCACGGTGATGGTATATTCTCCTCAATTATGTGCATACATATCTATTGAGTGCTGTACAACATCCATCCGCTCAAACAGCTCAAGTACAGTTAAAAACTAAACAATGCAAAGCGTCTGAAGTTTCCTACTCTATACAAGCATTCATGAATAACCTATATTGTCTTCAAAAGTGCATCAGAATGATGCCCCCATCATGGCCTAAAAAAAATGGTAAAGCCAGTGTTCGATTCACCGATTTTGCAGCAACCATCAAGATGAGAGCAGGGATGAATGAAAAATCAGCCGGCACCCCATTATTCATCTTAGATGCATATATCTAAGTGCTATTTGCATGAGCTCCAGATCATAGTTGGATTTACTGGTTAGGAGCAAGTTTACCTGAAATAGTGCGTTTGAACTTCACATGTCAATAAAACTTGACTACCTAGAATTCCAAATCATTCCAACGATAAAAGCCAAATACCAATATGCAAAGTGAGCTTAAACATGAGAATCAATTTGAAAAGCAGAATTTGCGACAAAAAAGAAATAAAATATTGCAAGCATTAGGGCGAAAATAAATTTATACTTTCCAACTCCCACTTCAAAGAGTGATTCATACATCGGCAGAATAACAGCCAAAACTTTTCTTAATGCAAATTTTGAAAAGCAAAATAAATGTAGAGAACAAGATGCTACCCTTAAGATCAGGAAACATGTACCTTTGGTCCACATTTCTTGTTTCTTTTCACATTGAAACCTTCTCAAAAAGGGGGAGATCAAGTTGTCCAATTTCACCAACCACACTGCAAGTGCAGATGATGTTTGAGGCATAGTAGGAAAGCATGCGACAATTTCTTCCATAAAAGTATTGGAATCATGAGCAAGGTTGCATTGGGACAACCAATCCTCATTAATTGCAGCAACAAGATCAGCGACAACCTGAAAGAAATAAGATTCTTCTCAATTAAGCACAAAACCCAATACATTTATTCCAGTTTAAGGAAGTATCAAAGCAAAATAACAAAAAATATTAATATATCACCTGCAAAAGCTCAGCCAAGGATGAGGTGCGCCTAAGCCTTCTAACCCACAACCTGTGAGCAGACATTCTCCAAGCACCCACTAAGGCATTCTCAGGCATAGCTGACTGTATTCAGTGTGAGAAAAGAGAAAAAAAAAAATCAAATATGACTGAAATATATATGGGATCAACAATGTATAACAGCTTCACAAAACACAGGCAAAAAATTAGCAAAACAGATGATATTTTACTCATGTCCTCATAGACATTTAAGTTCATATTGAACATCGTTTGAAAATTTGGAGGCAGAATCAATAGTTCTACATGAATGAATCACTCAAGAGTGCCAGCTGCCTGAATGAATCCCATATGGAATTGCTATGTAAAACTAAAACAAATAACACACGAGAAACATGATAAATTTACTCTGTTGAGAAAAGACTACTTTGTAGTCATTAGTGTTTCACTCTTATATGAACACTCATACCAAGACATACAAAGAGCCAAAACAAGCCTGCCTGCAAAAGTGTGTTTCTACACCTGTATGAGCAGAACAACTAAATCGTAGATAAGTTGCATGACAACAAACCTCAATTGCATGAACAGCTGCTTTTAGAGATTGCAACTGTGATGACAGAACTTTATGTTTCAGGAATTCATTGTCAATTTTCACCCTACATGTTGCAGAATGGATGGCATATCGCTCTTCAAGATCAAAATCAAGTTCAAATGTTGTGTGGCAAATTCGACAATGCTTCTCGTCTCTCCAGAATAAATCGTGACAAGTTTCACATCTAGTGAGGGATTCATAATAAGACCTCTTACTATGTTTCACTGCATTTAGATCACGGTAAAAATAATTCCATATCCATGCATCAAACTCTTGGAGACGGCTCCACCTTTGGTTTTCCAATTCCCCATTATTCCCTACTTCAAGGATGATTGCACCGGATGTGGGCAAAGAACCTTCTGCAGTTTCATTCAGGCTTAAGTTGTTGTCTACATCTGAAACTGGAGAACAACTGTCTTCTCTAACGATCTCCAGCTCAGACTGCTCTGGCTGTGCTGAGTTCCTCTCAGCATCTTTTATTATTCTACTTGACATCTCTTGGCTGAGAAAAGCCTTTCTTTTCTCCAAAGATTCAATAAGGAAAGCCTCCCTTTTGCCCCTGCCATCCAATACAGACGACAAGGCATGCAAAGCCTGCAGTTGAAAGGCAAATAAAAGGAAACAGATGGTCAGCATTTAAACTTTCTCTATAAGCAAGTCCACTACAAAGACAAACTTCCAGGTTAAATAGGGGCAAGTATCATAACAATGGCTGAAAATGCTACCTCTTCAGTATCAATCACTTTCCAGTGGCCATCTTCAGAAGATTCAAAGTAAATTCTTTTATGGCCAGGGTCAAATGCATCACAAGGACCCAAGAAAAGCCAATATCTGTTATACCTACGGTCTGACCCCAAAAAGATGGATTGCATGGGATGCAAGTATAGCCCTGTCTCATTTATGTCTTTTTCCTTGCAAGAGAAATTGTCTTTCGCATTTAAAATTGGCACAGAATCAACCAGGCGGAACCCAGAAACTGTGCACATTTCGTCTGCATCACCCATGAGCCCAACATGCAGCCAGGGTGATTGAGGTGAACAATGTTGGTTGGATGATGACCTCTTTATTTTGGCTCCAGATCCACGACGACACATGTGAAGAGCAGATTCAGCAGTGGGTCTCATTGGATCCTGGGAAGAGATCAAATAAGAAAAACAGATTCGAAGAGAAGTATTGGTCGACTCAAACCAGGAAATCAATGCTATGAATGTTTAATCTGATGAATTATCTCAAATCATAAAGGGACATGCATCAAAGTAATGCCACCAAAGAATAATATGCAAAAATTTAAAGAATAATAAATGTTAGATTGCTCATCCTCAAATCATGCACAATTATAAGAATTTGAACTAGCAAATTCCAATGCTAGAATCCTGAAAATACTTGCAATTTTAAGCAAGTTGAATCACATGTCAATGTTGTTGAACCTAACAAGAAACCCAGTAATTTCCCTTTTAAATCAATATCAACCAACAAAATATATTTCTTGCCCCACCATTAGCAAAATAACCCAGTTTTATGTTTGATATGAGGAAAAAGACAGCATCTGCTTTTAATTAAAGAATTTACAAGAAAAGCAGGATAAGAAAAGGAAGAAGAATAAGAAGAGAAAAGATGCAACTTTTCGAAAACTTTACAAAGCCAAGATCATTTGTATTACCTCCCTTCTAATGCTAAACCCAGCACTAAGGATGTCAATCAGAGCCACCAAAGCATTTAACCTTTCTTCAATGCTTAAACCTGAATATTCACCTTCCATAAGTCCTAACAACCACACTTCTCCCGGATGACTCTCATCAATTTCATTGTGGACGGTCAATGCATTTTTTTTGCTTTTATGAATTATGTACTTATTTTTTCTCGTATTGGAACTTTCTGAATCACACTCAGAATCACTGCTGCTGCTTGTGTCACTGTCATTAAAATCATTATGAACACTTCCAGAGTCCTCAGTATCCGATTGAAAATCACTGGCTTCCTTTGCAGCAGTGTTAACACGCAGACGATATGCAGATGATGATATTTTCTCAAATAATGTAATATCACTTGAAAGAGTTGAACTTATTAAAAGCTCCAGTTCCTGAGTTGTGCTGGCAAGATTCAATTCAGCAATCTACAAAACAAAACACAAATGCTTATGAGTAACAGCACATAGAACTCATCACTCTTTTGGTTCTTAGTGTAAGAAAATAGCTTCATTCAGAAAGACACAAACACACATGGAGACTCCTTTCCTCTCCAGACACATAATCTGTCAAATTCCACAAACTTACCTGAGAAGTGTTTGCCAGGTTGGAAACTTTCAATCCATTATTGCCTTGCTCTGACAGAAGTCTAAACAATTCACCCTTCAAAGTCCTCTGGCGTAGGCCATACTTCACCATGAGTCTCATTTCCTGTGTATAGAAAGCCTGTTAGATCTCACACTAAATAATACAAAGACAGAAGAGTACATACAGAAGATGAATTGATTCATGTCATATTGTACACTAAATACTACAAAAAACAGAAGGGTACAGACAAAAGAAGAACCCGATTAACGTGACCTAATTATGAATACCTTACTAATGGCTTCCTTTCTCAATGCACCTTGCTTTGAACCATAGCCAGCTGCAACCAATACCTGACGGAGTATTTCTGTCCATGTTAGAGGATTAAGAGATCTTTTCCAGAACTCCACAACAGATCCTTGGTCTTCAATCTGGCAAAGCATTAGATTGGCAATCATATCAAACTACCAAATGGCACATTAAGCTTTAAAAATAAATGTGTCGTCACTAAATTATATGTAACCACATTATTATTATATGTGGAGCAAAGGCCCAATGGTATACAAGGAAAGTTGTGGGGATGCTGGGAGACATTTTGGTTCAAAATGAATTCCATCAAGTAATAAGTGTCCACAACATAAGAGAACAGAAAAGCATGACACCGATGTATAAGATACATATCAAAACATCCTCTTGAACTTCATGAAAATAGATGATCAATGTAACTTGTTACACTCCCACACTTCTGAAGCACTCCCAGATATGCAACCTGAAATATGTAGCAGCTTGAACCCAATTCCTCATGTGTCAAACACATTCATTCTCACTAATTAGAATATGTTCCCTATTGTGGACATAGCATCTTTTTCTTTGATGCAACAAATGAACATAGCATTTTAAACAGATAAACAACAAGGGCCTCTCAAAGGGTCACAATTTAAATTCAGCAAAATTTTGATTCTCTGACAGTCTGACTAAAATAAAATCCCAAGCACAATGATTATTGTCATTAATTGGTTGTCAACTACTAAGATTGCTGTGAATTCATATAGGATCGGGTTGACATGCATTAGTGCCACAGTTGAAAAAATGAAAGCAAAAACTAATATAAGATTCTAGACTGATTTTACGTATCCATGAACTAGCAGACACAGTAGACAGCAAACAAACAATAGCTTGTTGAAGAAAGTGGCCTCATAAAATTTCCCTCGGCAGTCATATCTGTAAATGTCTAAAGCCACATCTTTAAAAATATAGAGCCATTCCAGACAATCATGCTAAAATTTTTTTAAAGGCAAGTTTTTGCTGCTCTATAATATGATTAAAATCACTGTCCAAATCTCCTGGACATATTTATCAACCACTAATTGCCAGAGGGAAGTTGAATTAAAAAAGTGGCAAATGATTATGTGCTTTTTATTCCCACAGAGAGAGAGAGAGAGAGAGAGAGAGGACACAACATATAAAGCTGTAGTAACTAGAAATGGTGATCATAGTGAAAAATAATATGGAAGTATTTGATCTTGAGCTGCTCATCTATATGCTCACCGAGTGAAGTAGTGCAAGAAAGTTGCAAGACATGCTTGAATGTGGTGGATTTCCACTGCTCATCTCTGATTCGATATTACAAAAAAGAAGCTTAAGAAGAGCCACGTGAATTTTCCCAAGCAAGAATGAATCCTGAAAGGTTTAAAGAGAGATAAATCCAACAAGGAGTTGTAAGCACCACGAAAAACCAAACACTAAGATATCAAGTAATGTTAAAATAAGCAAAAGATCAGCTGTAAGGATTAACCTTATCATGAAATGCTTGAGCAAACTCATCAAGAGTGAAAGGACATAAATGAATCATGGCAGAATAAGTGTAAAGAAAATGGAAGACCTGCAAATAAAACATCAAATTATTTTCAGCAACATAATTTAACCCAAAATAAAAACAATGAAAATCCTTATCAAAGGGAAACATCAGTTCAAATTGAGTCACTTGTAAAGTTAGTTTGGAACTGCATTCCAACATACAAGATTTTCACAGAAGCTTAGCATTGCTAGAGTAATTAAATACACAAATACAAAAACCATATAGCACTGCAAATTCCAATATCAAGAGTTTCTGTGAAAAAGATATCATACATGAGGCAATTGATCAGGTCATATCCAAAGACACACAGTACAAACTACTTCTAGGTAAAATTCAAAGCAACAGCAAAAATGACCAACTTCTACGTTTTTCATCTATGTTAAGGTTACATTTGCATATCCACACACCTTAAAAAGTTTCTTAACTGCATCCAAAGAAGAACCCCACGGCTGCATGGTGAATGGTTGCTTCATCTTTACAGCATCTGGGGGAAATTTGGGCAGCAAATCTGCCAAATGAACACATGTTCTTGATAAAGAACCTAAAATGTGGATACTTCAAATAAAAAGCAAATGGTGTTCTTGAAGCAGTCTGAAATACATATGACCAAAGCAGACCTTTGCAGAGGGAACAACCATGTAGGCCATTGGTGGCACAGTTATCAGAACAAGTCAGTGGATTGGGCCCAGCTTGTAACTCTCTCAGCTCTATATCTTCGTCATCTGCTAGCATTGTAACCCAATTGAGGTCTTCCAAAGGTAATGCTCCTTCCAAAGCAAGTCCACATTTTTCCCTATGAGCCCGCTTCTGGATTGCATGTTTTTTAGGTCCCACCTAAAGATAAGAGGCATTTTATTGTCATAACCATAAAAGAACATTACAAACCTAAATCAAGCTGATGAAATGACAGAACTATGATTACCTCTGTCCTTTTAACAGAAGACTTCCTCGCTTCCTTTGCCTTATTTGCTAATTTTGTCTGTTTCCAAAAACACAACACACTGTCAGCAGTTCTTAGTAGCTTAATATGAATGAAAAGGGGAAAAACACAGAAGCATATGTTTATGTGTAAGCAAGGAGAGCAAACAAGAACAATCATTCATCAAGAAAACCAAAAGGCCTTGAAAAATGTAGAGCAGGTAACAAAAAATAGAAAAATTTAAGTGACAAACCATTATAGAAATTGTTTTCTGACGTCTTTTACTCTGGCATGGTGGCTTTCGTGGCACAGGAGTTGATATCTGAGGTACATCTATAATTTTTCTACCAGCAAAGCAAACGCCAGTAGGAAAATCTCCACCATTAGGTTTTACTGCCCGCCATACTGTCATCAAACCTTTTCCTATTCCATGTCTCTTCACAGGAGTAGTCTCATTGTGTTCCTGACATTGAAAGATGCCATTTACAATGATGTGTCTAATGCATGTGAAAAAATATGCGTAGGGGTGGGAGGAATGGTGCCCAAAGGTAGAAAAAACGATAACATGGATAATGATATGTCATATTACCTCCAATACCTTTCTTCTTTTGCATGTTCTTTGATTCTCCTGGTCAGATGGAAGGGCATTTATGGAATCTAATAGCAAAAGGAGTATGAGTTGACATGCAAAATCTACTGAAGGACATAAGAAGGAAAAAAAAAAAGCACTACAAATTTAATGTGAACCAACAACACATAACAATCTCAAAGATCAAAACAGCAACAAGAAAAGGAAAGCCAAAAAGTTAATAGACCTCTCTGGTTACTAACTCATTAACCCACATGACAAACAAGCCCTTCTTCCACATTTTTCCACCCTACCATTCCTTCTTAATCTTTTCAATTCTAACTCTCTATAAGAACAGATAAATAAGACTACCTATTAGTTGTTACTATCTGAGTGACCAAGGAATCTGTATTCAACCATTTTAATCAAACAAAATTTTGACAGCTATTATTATCTGTTAACTTTATACCTTCACATCTGTGAGATTCCGTAAAGGGAATTGTGTCAAATTCCACACCAAGTGGAGGACCATCCTTGCGAAAAATCTTCATCAAAATATAGTCTGGATTCAACATTTCCTGAAGAATCAGCTTCTTCTTTCTCTTCTGACCTCTGCCCCTAAACTGCAATGATGTATTGTTCATTGAAGTTGCAGTAATATGCGATGCAGCTCTGCCTAAAACTGCAGTGTCCTTCTGTTTAATGGTCGTTTTAGTAGTGAGTTTCTTGGTCGGGCAGGGAGGTACAACACATATGTTTTTGTTTTTGTCCCTCCTCCTTTTCTCAATAAACCATCCATGAACCTGCCTTAATGTCAAATCCAAGATTACAGCAAGATCTTCCATGGCTTTATGAGAAGGATACTTCTGCTCTGCTTGAACAGAACAGTCTGGGATTAGAAAATGACTACACACAACTTATTGCAACAATATAGCTTAATCACACATTGTCCATCAAGAATATTCAAGAGGGAGTTCTAATCAGGATTTTGACGAAGCACTTTCATAGGAAATTTTCTTATCCACAACCCCCCCCAAAAAAACAGGAAAATGAAAAATTTAAGACAGTCAAAATAGGCCATATGCAAGAAACAAAAGAAAATCCAATTATCTATCAAAGAAAAGAATCTGAAATTACAAAGATGGATTTTCTTGCCTAAATTAATTCTGAAACCACGTAAATAAAAAAGAATACATGGAAAAACTTTCTCAAGAGCACATTTTGAGCGGATTCTTAGCGTTCTAATCTCAGTTAAAACCTAAGCAAAAAGATTTATATGAAAAATAAAAAAGAAGAAGAAGAAGAAGAGAAAGACAAAAGAAAAAGCAGGGAAAAACATGTGGATGAGTATAAATATAGTTACAAACCGGCATAGAAATTCTCAAGGGCCTGAAGCTGGAGCGGCGATTTCCTCTTAATTTCCATGGTTCTGTTCTAGTCCTCCGCTATCAAATGCCTATTTAAACCAAACGGCTTGGAATTCCCATGTCCTGACCACCGAAGCAAGCCAAGCAACCTGTCAACAATTAAATCCCAACTCAAACCAAAACAAAGAATCGAGAATCAAGAATCGTCCGTCCCATCATTTTCACAGAACCAAACACACCACATTAGAAAACAGACAATTCACGTTAACCAAACAGTCCTCCGCCCTGCTCCGGCATCGCCGGTAAATTTTTAAAAATAAATAAAATAAAATAAAGAATCGTGTGTGTGCGGAAGGCTTAAGAAGAAGAAGAAGAAAGAGGAAATTACCGAAAGAATAGTAGAGGAGGCGATGAAAATGGAGAAGAGAGCGTCAGGGTTCAAGCCTGTCTCTTATACACATCTAGATGTGTATAAGAGACAGGGCTTAAGAAGAAGAAGAAGAAAGAGGAAATTACCGAAAGATTAGTAGAGGAGGCGATGAAAATGGAGAAGAGAGCGTCAGGGTTCAAGCAGTGGGTTTGAGTGAGACTTTGGATAAAACTCAAAGGCTGTAGGGTTTTGGGTTTTAACCATGTTTTATCTTTCTTTCTTTTTCTTTTTTTTTTTTCTTTTCTTCTCTCTTTTTTAGATGGAGAGTGGAATTTAGTTTTTTTTTTTTTCTTAGTTAGACTAAGAAACAGTATTTTTACGAATAAAATTCATAATTCAAATTTAAAATAAATTTTATAATTACAAGTCTATATTATATTAAATTTAGTGATTTTAAGGTCCACGTTTCTTTCCGTGCGAATTCCTGTGACTTGGGCCCAATCTCCTCCAGCCGATGCGGATCTTTTGATCTTTAAAACAAATCCTGAACGTCGGATACCAGAGATCAATCCTTTTCCCATCTCCATGTTTTTTTTTTTTTTTCTGTAAAAACTTAAGGATGTTGTCGCCTGAGCGACACCGTGCCAATCCCCGGGGGTGGTGGACTTGGGCATCAAGTAGAAAGAGCCCAATCCTTGTGTGTTGCGGACGTCCGAGGAAGGCTGCCGAAAACGACTGAGGATGATTATTATATTATTTAAGCAAATGGCAATCCTGATTGGTTTATACAAAGGCCCGCCGGCGTCCACAATTATTTGTGCTTGTGGGCCAACAAAATTAACATTCCTTTTTAACGGTGGGCTTTGGAAGAAAAGAAAACGCAAAGCAAACCCAATCTCCCGCCACCGCGCCAGGCGCCATTGGCATTGACAGGGGTCGGTTGACGAAAATTACAATTCTGCCACTTTCCGTCCCCTTCTCTCTGTCTCTCTCTCTCTCTCTCTCTCTCTCCCCGCCTTGGGCTCTCGGCCGGGTCGTCGGGTTTTCTTGAGGGTACTTGGCCAGTCGGTTCCCGGACAGAGCTTGCAAAGGAAAGAGAGAAATGGAGGGCAAATCGCCTGAGTCAACGACCCAACCCTCTAAACGATCGTCTATTAAAACCCAATCCCATTTCAACAATCGCGCTTCTTGGCAACGCAAGGTTTAGCTTTCCTTTCCTTGAATTTTTTTATTTTCTTTCTTTCTTTTTATCTCTAAATTCAATGCCTATGTTAGTTCTTTCTTTAAATTTCATACCCTTTTTTGGTTCCTTTGTCTTGGAAATATTATTGTATTACACGTTGAATTGTAGTTCAGGGAAAATTGTTACAAAAGGGTGCGCGAGGACCGGAGCCGGTTAATCTGGAAGATGAGGCTACCCACCGCCGAGTCTGCCAATGGCAAGGTTCTCTTTTGTAGTTACTCTCTATCCTCTTTTTTTTTTTTTTTTTTTTGGGGGGGGGGGGGGGGGGGGGGGATGTTTTCTTGTGCCTCATATGTATATTAGAAACTTAGAACCCATGTCCTGGACTTGCTTATTTCGTTATGTTTGCTTTGCTGGTTGTAGTCCTACTTCGAACTGGGCCTTTCAAGATTTTTCAATTTATTACTGATTGCAAGGGATATTCCTGTTGGATATACTTCAGCAACCGTATGAAACATGGTTTATTCAGAATTTGTTTGGAAATGATGATTTCTTTTTTGAGTGCTAAGCAATGGAGTTAGGGTACTGTGTGTTCTGTTAGCAGAATGCTTATATCAATACTTATGTTCTTTGTTGGGGTGTATGATGCTTGCACCTGCAGTATGTTTCAGCTTACACCTACAGTTTTGCTTTTTATGTTTGAACGACTTAAAAAATTTCATCTAATTAACTGTTTTTTTTTTTCCATCAGGAGTTTATCAAATCAGCTTTCCAGGACATTGTTACTGATGAACTGAATAAGATTAAGAATTCCTCATTAAATGGCCATCCAAAAAGCTCTGCTCTTGCCCCTGAGGGCAATGACATATTGTGGGAATATGATGGTCTTCATGATGCTTACCAAGGCGAATGTGAGGAAATATTGTTAGAAATGCAGAGGATTTTTTACGACGACCTTACAGCAGAACCTACTTCAAAAGGTATAAAAATATTGCTCTCGTACATATGTTGAATATTCTGGACAAGACATTTTTATGTTCCATCACTATTGATATGAAAGGGAGAATGATGGAAATTACACAAATTTTTGATGTCATCTTCCTTCCACTTGCATTCATGTCAGTCTAGTTATTACAGGCAACTGAACAGAATCCAAATCCCATCCACTGAGCCCAGTGCTTTCTTCATTATTGGGTGTGAATCACTTTTTCCCTTTTTCTTATCTCTCTTTTTGTAAAAACTATTATCTCTTTGATTAAAAACCGTTGTTAGAGGATTACATTTGACTGCATATTGGATTGCCATTTCTAGTTCTGCTAAAATTCAGTTTCGAAGGTCCATAGAGGTGCATGTCTGTCTGCGTGTCTTGGGAGATGATGTTAATTATATCATCCTTTCTGAGCTGAAATGTTTACTCTTGATCCATGCAGAGTTGGAAAACCACTGTGAAATTTGGGATGATGAGGAAGATGAGTACTTGGCTCGTGCTGTCTTTGAACACATGAAATTGAACAATGAAGAGGTACAATATCTACAAGTAGACTATTATAAGTTAATGTTTGTTGAACCAAGTCCCATGGTCTGGTGGGTTGCCCTTTCTTTTTTAGCTGAACAAAGTGATTGTGCATTTTTTGTTGTCTGCTGTGCAGTAAAGATGCATAAATGCACATATTTCACCTGATATCCACATTTGAAAATTCAGTATTAGTGCCAACTCCAATGAGTATTCTGTTTTGGATGTTTTATATGCATGAGAAAAAGTCTCAATCATATTCAGTGTTAATTATGCATAAGCAGTTGTTTTGTATAATGTGTATTGTTTGGGTCATTCTTATGGATATCTGCTTTATTCACAATAGTGTCTCCAATGTGTCTGTCTACCTGAAAAGTTTTCCAGATGCACAACTTCCCAGTGCTGGGTCAGTATGCTCATAGAAAGATGATCAGGACCATGCAGACCTGATCGGGAAGTTAAATTGGTTAAATTGAGGCAACAAAGAAATTAGAATCACAGTGATTAGACCTTTATGGTGTTGATGATAGGTACACAAGGTCATCTGGTGTCCCATCTGTAAGCAAGGAGAGCTCAAAGAGAACCACCAACTTATATATTGCACTGTTTGTGAACTTCAACTCAGCAAATGCAATGAGGTTGTTTCCTCTCTGTTCTATATGCATGCGAATCAATCATGGTCTTGCCCACGATTCTTTATATTTGCTTCATCTACCTCTTATTGGCTGACCATGCAATAATAAATTACATTCTACACCTAAGTTGAATCTACTCCGGTGGGATTAACTGTGCTTTAATTTGTCATTTCAGGTTAACTTGGACACATTGGAGACTCGACTGAGCGAAGCCCATGCTCAGCATCTTGATAAGGGCTGTAGGTTGAAACCTAACTTTTGCATCGAGGGTTTGTTCGGTTTAACTGCATTATACATCTTTTGTCAGGGATGCAATATATTCGAGGTTGTAGTGTAGGTGGGCGTCGCCTAGTAAAACTTGCACAGAGAAATGAGGGTTTAAATTGAAAACACAATTCTCACATCCGGAATTTGAATTATTTGGCCACTTTTGGCATATAAGAAACTTACGAAATAGGGTGGGAACCTTGGTTTCTAATGTTAGCAATTTTGCTTATTTGTATATTTATTGGGCGAGTTTTATTAGTTTCTGTGATGTGTGGCTCTGGTAGATTTTACATATTGAAACAAGTGGAGAGAGTTATCAAAAATCTAGACATGCAAACATCGGACCATAAAATGAGATATTTGTAGGACTGAGGAGACTTAACAGGAAATGTTAAAACATCGTTCTGATTGCATGTCTAATGAAACATATATTAGCACAATTCGCTTTGTGGTTCGGTGACAAAACTATAATGTTTAGGAATGTATTGAGATAGATTACATTGGGAAGGACACCGTTCAAAATCGTCCGCTGAAATTGTAAGGCCTGGCCGGCTTGGCGAATGGCTCAGCGTGCACAACTTATGAGAACTTTCTTGTGCCAGGTTACAAACCAAATTATTTTAGGCAAAAGCAAAGAGTCTTTTTAGTGCGTCTTTTATGGACATCTCCATGACCTATGCAAAGCACAAGAACTGAAGTGCAAAAGTAAGTCGAAAATCACCCTATTTCTGACGCCCAAAAAAAAAATAAATAATATGGACGTGTAAATCGCACAGCTTAAAGTTGCACAGCTAAACATCATACACAGCCAGAGCCAGCACCTGTCAGTTTTTTCCCCATGTTAACAAAACATATTTGCAGGCTCTCAACATACCTTGGCTATACCCACAGCATTTAAAAACAACAAAAGAATAATTATCGAAAATGAATGAACGCAGAAAGACCACCCTCTTATAGTCCCTTCCAAATGGCCCAAATAACTGAATGCGACCAATGCGCCAATTGATGCTCTCCCCACAAAGAAACAATTACAGCCTCCTGCCATATGCTGGAGGAACACTAGTTTACAGCAATCAACATCTTTGTATATGGGGAGTACTTCACACTTCAGGCATCTCAGAAGCTGCAAAAGACTTCCTAATCCCATTTTTACCAGCTGGTATAAAGAAAATTGACCAAACATGTAAGTGCAGCAGATATAAGAAAGCATCATCTGCTGCAAGCTTTGTGCATTTTCATTCGCAATGAATAGTACAATGGCCAAATCAACTCGCTTAGGGCAAAATGATCTCCAGTATTCAAAACAGCTCCTCTGAATTGAACTTGTTCCATGCTTCCTATTTTAAGAAAAATGGAATTAAAATGAGCACAAGCCGATGGAACAGTACAAACCATAGGATTATTAGTTCACTACGAAGAGAAGATTGCAAGGCCCAATTCCTTGGCAGTATCAGGGCTTCAAAAATACCTTAAGCAAGTCAAACACCTTTTCAGCAATATACTTCTGTTGAAGATTGGCACCCTTTTGTTGCACTTTGTCGGGATGGATACATAGCGTTGCTTTCCTGTATACTTTCTTAACTGCGGCAGCAGTAATCAAATCTGTCAAAGAAACAGGCTGCCAACCGCATTCAGGCCAGAGAACCTGATATAGTGGGATGAGTTTTAGCCATCAGTAAAGGCAACAATACCATTTCAAATAACCCAACACCTATAAATCAAGAGTTTATAGAAGAATTTCCTTAAAAGGTAAATTGGCTGTAACACCAACAAAGAAATGGGTTAAAATCTTATGCATCTTATAAGTTCTGTGGGTTTCTTACTAAATTTAGAGAAGTGGCAAAACCTGGAAGTTCACATGCTAGAAGAATTTACGCAACCAAAACAACAGAGTGCATGCAAGCATGTGAGAGAGAGAGAGAGAGAGAGAGAGAGTTTTCTGACACAGCAAGCTAGCTCAATGCTTTCGTGCAAGAAATTGACAAGACAAAAGATCTTATTTATATGTCTGCCTGTAACAAGACAAGTCTCTCACACAGCAGCCAGGTGGACTCTATAAAGATTGGATTTTCAGAAAGCCTAACTGCAGATAACACTCATTCTCAAAAGTCAAAGATTTATCAAGGACATATGCCCCCAAGATGGGGACGGGTTAAGTCAGTTGGCCACAAACTGCCTGTTCCTAGAGTAACAGATCAATGAAAAAGCTATTGGCTTAGTCTATAAGGAACTCAGGTTAACAACTAATCACAAAAACAACATTAAAAACAACAGACATGAGGGAATCTATGACTAAATGTTCTATAACGCTTACGGTACAACCACTTTATTAAGCAATCTGATGGTAACAAAGACAAAGGCATAAGGATTTAATAACAGGGTGTGGCTACTATGACATAAAATGATACTAAAAACATAATGCAAAATCCATTAAGCAGGATCAATAACAGCATGTGGAATAAATATAATGCAGGAGAAGATATGTTGTATATAGGAACAGATACACACATATTGCATTGTTGACAACAGAGCTCGTAGGTTCCCCTCTTTTCCTGCAGCCCAACGTTTGATCTCAATATCTAGTGTCTCAGCAATCCTCTGAAATCAGAATAAATTAATATCAGAGAGATAACAATGGTTGAAGTGAATCAGAACACCAATTTCCAAAACATTAAACCAGCCAACACAAATACTAAATTTTCTCTTATCAAGATTACTGACATCTTTTGGCTCCATTTTATGTATTTAAATTTTCAACAACAGAACAGAATGAAGAACCAACCTACATAGCCCAACTTAATTCAGTTTAACTCATTCCTCAATCCGAAGCTGAGAACTAAACAACTGGTTTTCTTGATTTCAGTGCAAAACATCATGTGGACACCCATCCAAAAAGTATGGACAAAAGACATTCCAATGACAAAAATAAGACCTATACATTCAGCATCATGCAGCTCATGCTATTTTCACATTCACGTTCACAAAATAGTTCTATTACTATATTGGCACTTCAACCACCAAGGTCCCATCCTAAACCAAACCAGAGCAACCACTGCTCATGCTATTTTCAATGTTAAGCACCAGTTTAAGAGATCTATTTGGCACAACAGATACAAGGTAATCATTTTTAGAACCTGTTTGCTTCCACCTATTGCTTAAGCTAAGCTTGTTACAAATCAAGCTTGGACAATGCCAAACAACCACCTATCCAACAGTAAGTCATGGCTTCAGCATGTAAATGTTAAACATCACAATAAAGGTCCCAACCAAGGCATCCCCTCCAGGGGCCATAAACCCACAGTCCCAAAGGGACCAAATAAAAATGAACAAGCATGTAGAAGACATTATGCACTATGGATATCAATGGCATTTGATATTACATGTCTCTCTGCTTGTTCCCTCTGAGCCTGAAGATCACGCTCATTCTTCTCAGCCAATGCTTTTGCCTGGACAGAAAAAACACTCAACAATCAAACCCCATCTAAATAATGTACATAGGGTCAAAATAAATAAATGGCATAGCATGCAATAAATTATTTCAATTTAAGACATAAGATTCACGTCACAAGAGAGTGGCATCAACAAAGTTAAGCAATACAAATCACATACGGCACGCTCCTGTGTCCTCTGATGGCGGTCCAGCCTTGCTCTTCTCCTGTCTTCACTTTCTCCGTCAATCTCTTGGAACTCTCCAGCCGATGCAGCACCTGTTGCAAGCAAATTCCAGCAAATTGAAACTGAAAAAAAATATATATATATTATTATAAATGAAGATAGTAGTCCGAAATGCAGCTACCTCCAAAAATCGAAGATAAATCATCCACAATATTGGCAGTTGAAGATGCTTTTCTCATACTAGATGATGTTCCAACAGATGTTCTTCTAGCTGCTTCAGGCCTTGCCTTGCTATGAGCATCAAAGAAAGGATCCTGCAACAAAGGTTCATAGGATCAACTCATTTACAATACAGCAAGAAGTTCATGAATGAAAAAATTATATATGAACTTTCGAACTAACCGAAGTATTTGCCCTGGCTCTTGGTACACTGCTAGCACGAGAACTGAAGAAAGATTCAAGATCATTTTCATCTTTTTGTTGATTTTCCCTAGCCGCAGCAGCTGCTCTTTCCCTAGCCTCTGCAGCAGCCCTTTCTCGAGCTTCCGCAGCAGCCCTTTCTACAGCAGCTCGTTCTGCTCTTAGTCGAGCCTCAGCAGCTTTCTCGCGTGTTTCTCTTTCCCTTGCTTCTGAATTTGCCCTTTCCCGGGCTTCAGCAGCAGCCTTTCCCACTCTTTCTCTTGCTTCTGCTGCAGCCCTTTCACGGGCTTCAGCTTGTGCTCTCTGAACTGCAGCCCTTTCTGCTTTTAGACGGGCTTCAGCAGCAGCTCTTTCACGTGCCTCTCTAGTGGCCCTTTCAACAGCCTGTCTAGCCTTTTCCCTCTCTCTTTCAAGCCTCCTTTGCTCTCTTTCTTTCTCCTCCTTTTCCCTCTCAATTTCACGGGCTCTTTCCCTCTCTTTCTCAAGTCTCCTCTGTTCTCTCTCTTCCTCCTCTTTTTCCCTCTGTTGCCTCTCACGATACAATCTCTCTTGCCTTTCTCGCAGCTCGCTTTGCTGAGAATCTGGTATATCCTTATCTGGTTGACCAAATTCTTTATTCCTAGCAGCCTTCAGATGCTCTCTCTCCCTCATTTGCCTGAATTTAGCCTCTGCTTTATCCATAGCTTCCTTCATGGCAGCAGCAGATGCTGCAGCTGCAGAGGAATTCATATCAACATCCTCTCCAGAAAGGACATCTGGTTGTTCATTATTGTTGCTTTGGGCCTTACCCACAGCAAAATCCTCAAGTTCATCTATTTGAGATGCCATTGAACTTCTAGCCGGATGTGCAAATTGAGGGCTTTGAGAATATGGACTGGAATTTGAGAAAGAAGGAAAATCCCCCTTCTTTCTAGAGTCTGTGGAAGAAAAGGAAACTGTTTCTGATTTCAAGATCCGTGGTGGTCTTGGAGGTGGAGGTCTTGAAGGCGGTGGAGCACTTGTGGGTTGAGTAAAAAGAGGAATTTCAGATACTGTAAGCCATATATCATCAGATGATTCTGAGTTCTCTCCAGACCTAGGGGACAAAATTGTCTCATTAGGACTGACATTCACATTCGAATGCTGGGAAACAGCTTGACCAGCAGACCTAGGAAAATCTGTTGAAGTAGCAGTAGGCATACCAAACAGAATTTCTTGAGATTCCTGGAAATCATCCACAGGCATATTCAAATTCGCCTCAGCATTCTCCACAGGGTATTTGTCCACCAATTCTTTACTACTATAATAAGTACCATGCATGCTTCGTTCAGTCCTTAAAGGGCTCTGGTCTTTCCCTTGCTTATTGTTCTCAGGTGAAACTGGAGGTATGGATTTCCCAAGACTGTCAAAGGGATCCAAGTCATCTAATACTCCCCTATTTCCAGACAAATTATCAACCTTTGCATTCCCATAACTACTGAATCTACTAATTTCTTCCAAAGGGTCTGGGAACGGCTCTGAGGATGAAGTTACAGGGGTTGAATTTGATTCTAATACTACAAAGGGGTCTTCTATCACACTGGAAGCAGTTTTCACTGGATCTGAAGATGGCTTTTGGGATTGAGTAGACTCAGAATTTGACCTGTGGAGAGTAGAGTCCACTAGAATATACATATCAACTGATATTCATAAAACAAACTTGAAACCACAAATAAACCAGTTGAAAATGTTTCAAAGCCACCAACAGAAACATGCTTAAAACTGAAACTTTCTCGCTGGGAACATATTTCTTTTATTTTAACAGTTGTTACCAAGCATGGTTAACAATAATAATTTTGCTTTTCCCTGTCAAGTGCTAAACCAGGGATAGACTTCGTAGCCTTGAATAAAAGTACCAAATAAGTGATAGAGGTTAAAAATAAAGACCTAAGTGGACAGAAAATGTAAGAGCAATATTAAAAAGAAACACCAGATGGAACCAGAACCAATAACTTTATCATGCCATATGAAAAGAACCGTAAGTCATATAAGAATATCTGTAAAGCTTCAAGTGGTAGTAAATATGATGCATGTCATGCTTTTGAGCTTATTGACTCCATGTTAACTCCACATGAGCCTTTTTTCTTTTCAACCCAAGCTAGTGCTGTCACTTAACACATTTACACAATGAATGCAACCATATGAGCTAACTCTGGGTGAAATGTCATTGCCTGCTACAATAAACATCCTGCTGTTCCTCAAGCACTTTAGCTTGACACATTTATTCCATGCTGAATGGTCATTGCTAGTTATGAGGTTCAAAATTGTCCATATAAATATTATGCAGTGAAACGGCAAACAGTGTGAAAATAAAATTCTAGCTGAGGCTACAGAAAAAGAAAAAGTGAAATGCATTGGGCATTAATATCCACCTAAGGTCACTTATTAATATATATATCTAGAGTCACAAAACCAAAGTTGCAAATGAAGTTTGCAGTAAAATCCTACAAAACTATGCAAGTGAAAGCACAGCAATGCAGATTAATTTTTCTCACCAATAAGGCAAAGCCAACGTATAAGAAACTCATCTTGCAGATAAGATATACTTATTAAAGCACTTCAACCCAAGCACTGGTTTGGTACTATTTGAATAAGCTATCAATGCAAAGCCTAACAGAATCGTATCGGTTACCCATCCAACATACAAAAAAAAAAAAAAAGCATAATGATTTTCTTTTATCACTTGATCCAGAAAATAAACTGTAATCAATGGGTAGAACAGATACCTGCTTATATTAGGGGAGCTGCTGCGACCAAAGCCAGGAAGCAAATCGTCGAATGCCGGCAAATCTTTCCCCACTTTGGGATTCTCTTTCTTCGATTCCTTCTCCTTTTTACCTAAATTTCCTAAGAGATCGTCGAATGGCGAGCTGTTTGTTGCCTTATACTTAGGCGAAGAAGTTTTTCCAATCGAAGCAAAATCGTCATCAAAATTCTTTGCCGATGAAGAACCCGCAGACGTGCTTTTCAGCCCTGGCAATCCATCGAAAATATCATCATCATAGACTGGCTTATCAAAGACCGGCAGCGACGACGACTTCGCATTCTGGTCTTTGAAAATCGAGTCGTAATCGAAAGCGGACGAGGAGGTGGTAGTAGTACTTCCACCACCAACGTGCGATTCAGCGTACTTTGGAGGTCCGCCGAAGACGTCGTTGAACAAGAGATCATCCGCCGCACTGCCGCCGTGGTGATCGTGATCATGGAAGATAGGATGGGAGGAGGATCGGTCAGAGGATCCAAGGCCAAAACTACCGGAAGAGCTGTTGTTGTTGACGGCAGCGCGAGGCGGTGCCATCGGAGCGGACTTGCCTTGGGGCTTGAACCCAAAGTCCCGGGCCAAGATTCCAGGAAAATCCTCCATCGATAATTACAATTCTCTTCCCGCAGTTACTCCTTGGATCTACAAGATTGTTCGACGGTGAGAATAATTCAGGAACGAAAAGAATTCACAGATCGAAACAAGGAGATGAGAAAAAAAAATGGGAAGAAGAAACTATATAATAAAACAAATCACGGAAGAGGAAAGGGCGGTGGTGGTGGTGCTGGCGGAGGACCTGGTGGTGGTCGATCCTAATGACTTAAGAGGAAAGGACCGAGAATTGAGGGTCGTTGGCGCATAAGTAAGGTGAAAAAATAATAATAATAATAATTTTATTTATGATTTAAAAATATTATAATTATATTTACTTTTTTAATTTTAATTTCGTTAATTAAATTTATAAATATAATATAAATTTTAATTTAAAAAATTTTTAAAAAATAATTATTATTTTTATTTTTATAATATTTGAAAAATGTTTTTATTTATTTTTAAATTTTAAAAATTTTATAATTAATATCATATTAATAAATTTAATAACATTACAATAAAAATATATATATTTAATACATAACCTATATATGTTTATTAAAAATTATACTAAATAAAAATATTTAATATATATATATACACATAATTTAAGTAATATAATTATAAATATATTTTAAAATAATAAATAAATTTATTGTTTTATTTATTATTTGAGGATAATTTTTATTTTTTTAATTTACTTATCATTTAATGTAAATATGTCATGAAAAGAAAATGGTTGATTTTGATATATGGGTGAGAAGGGAATTGGACTGGAAATCTCTTGGTCTGTGTGTGCAGTGCAGTTTCCGTCTTTTCTTTTTTCGCTTCTTCGTCTCCCCCCCCCCCTCCTCTCTCTCTCTCTCTTTCTCTTCACTTCTGCGTTTTTTTGTCCTTGTCCTGACACAAAAATCCTATCTGTCGACATCTTTTTATTTAAAAATTTTATTGTTAAAAGAAACTATTTTGTTTTTCAGCAGTGTTTATGCCTTTGCCGTGCGGATGGGGTTTCGTTTGGACAAGGATTCGGACAGTTTTTAGTCCTAAATTTGTTTGAACTTTTTTTAAGAATATTTAATAATAATACAACGAGAACAATATGATAAATATGCAATGATGTAATCTATTTTAATATAAATCTTATTAAATTTAAAAAATAATAAATATATTATACTTTTTGTTATATTTTTAATATATTCATATTTAGAGGATTGCCTTCAACTCTTCTAAACTTTATTATAAATTTTTAATTGTGATTTTATACCTCATTTTTATGTATTGATGTCACATTTTATATATTCAATCATCAAGTTGTTATAAATCTTTTTATGGAACGAAATACAAACAGAAAGAAAATTGCAAAAAATAAAAATAAAAAAAAAATTGTTGATTTGTAGAATACATTGATCCTTGTTAATTTGTGAAACCTCGATACTATAGTAAGGCTGGAGGATGAATATCCTGCATCAAACGGTAGCTCATAAAATGGCACGAGTTTCATACACGAGAATCACTACTCGACATAGTTGAAGATACAAGTGGGAAAGTGGTTATATGAATTGCTCAACAATTCTGATTTGTTATTCTACAAAGATTTAAAATCATTTTAATTAACTACTTTATATTAGTTTATCTCTCCATCAAAATGGTTGGAAATTCAAAAACTTAGATTCGATGGACTTCCTGCTCCTCACAACCCAATGGGAATCAGAACTACACCGAGGGTCCACGGGCTGGTCCTAGGGGTGCATGGGATGATGTACGGGGAAACAAAACAATGCAAATAGTTAAAGCTGTCAATATCCATTTCATGCCCATCGTTTTCTCTTCTGCATCTTCTCTTTTCAGTTTCTTCTGAAATTTAAGGACAGCGTGCTCTGTACAATAGTTATGCGAAAATCTTCCTGCCCAGGGTGATTTTGTACAAGAGGACCCTCTATGGTCTAAGGGAAGAGATCAATTAAAAGAAGTCATGCCAATGGATGAGCTAATACAAAAGAAATAATAACGTTAATATTAAGGGCACTTCAGAGATTGCCTTGTTTTGTTGATCAAACCAATTTTGACCGAATAACATAATCGTGCCTTTGTAGATAATCAAATGTTAATTCAGAGCTTATTCAACCACTTCCGCTGCAGGTTAAATGGACGCATCACCTACTACACGTTGCTTCCTTATGACGAAATCATCATAACCAAAAGAGAAAAATAAAAACAGCGAAAGAGAGACGGAAAGAGAGGGACAGGGGGAGGCAGAGCAACAAGCTTAGACAGAGAAAGAGAGAGATGAAGAAAGCATCTGCCATTTCCACTCTCATCATCATCATCATCTTATTTTCTTTGTCAACTTTTGTGAATTCACAAACGGATTCCTGCAGCTCAAATCTGAATCTTGATGGCTTGCCCTTTGATCCTTCGTCTCTCCAATGCCTACCAGTTTGGGATTCTCGCAATTACGTCCTCAGAGTAAGTTCCTTATTAATTTCCTCCTAAAACGTTCGTGTTCTTAACAAATAAATAGGACTATACGCACTAACCCCTCGTATATCTGTACATGAAATATATGTGCGTGTCTGTGTGTTTATATATATATATATATTGTGCAGTACGTGCAGGCCTTGCCGGATACATGGAACTGTGTTCGGTCGGCTCAGGACTTGAATTCGTACGTAGCAATGGGATTTTCAGGCACAGGATTCATGGTGGGGTCAAGCGCAGTTGTTGGGCTGTCTCTTATACACATCTAGATGTGTATAAGAGACAGTCCTGTGCTTGAAAATCCCATTGCTACGTACGAATTCCTGTCTCTTATACACATCTAGATGTGTATAAGAGACAGGGCCTGCACGTACTGCACAATATATATATATATATAAACCCACAGACACGCACATATATTTCATGTACAGATATACGCTGTCTCTTATACACATCTAGATGTGTATAAGAGACAGTATATATATTGTGCAGTACGTGCAGGCCTTGCCGGATACATGGAACTTTGTTCTGTCGGCTCAGGACTTGAATTCGTACGTAGCAATGGGATTTTCAAGCACAGGATTCATGGTGGGGTCAAGCGCAGTTGTTGGGTGGATACCGGCGACGGGCGGCGCCGGTATAATAAAACAGTATTACCTAGGAGGCAGGAGCCCAAGCGAGGTTAAGCCGGACCAAGACAACCTAAAAATTAATTTTTCCATGATCTTTTCTCAATCGTCGCGCATATACTTGGCGTTCCAGTTGATCACCGAACAGGCGCCATCGTCGCGGTTAATCTACTCTCTTGGGCCGCCCGGTGTCTTGCCCTCCGCTCCGAACTACGGCTTGACCGAGCACCGTGACAAGGTGTCCACTATTTTAAATTATGTGACAGGTATGCAAAGTGTGGGCCATTCTATTCTTACGTTGTGTTTTTTTTTTATTATTGGTGCGTGCGTGTGTGTGTGGGGGGGGGGGGGGGGGGGGGAATGGACAATTTTTATTCGAGCAAACTTTAGCTAGTGGGGTTAGTAGGACAATATCATATGCGTGGGTGGTCCACCACGAGCAAAGAATGCTATGTCTTGACCTAAAAAAAGAAAAAAAAAAAGGTAAATAATACTGTATTAATTTGAGATTTGTATTGATCTGGCAGAGGCACAAGAATACGTCTGAAAAACGCTTTAATATGAGAGGAAATTAATATTTCATGCCATCATGGGACACACGCAGCTCATCTCCTCCGATACACTAACTTCAAAGACTTTTTGAATAACCCCAATTTGGAGGGGACAACTCCTCACATAAAAATGCACAGTGATTTTATGTGGGCAAAATTTTTTTTATTTTTTGTGCACAAAATTCGTTCACCTCTATTCATACCTTATTTTAGATATTATTTAATTTAATTGTTGTGTGATAACCTTTGAAAAAGTAAGGTTACGTGTAATAGTAAAATTAACTCATTGTTGACTTGAAGATTAAATATTTTAATAAAAAAAAATATTTTTTTAAGTAAGTTTTTGGTGTAAATTTTATGGCGTGAAAGTATACTATACTATTGATTAAATTAATTCCAGTACTATGCCATTAAAATTTATTAGTTATTTCACATGTCTCTTGACGTGAAATGAAGAAACAAGAAGACATAAAACAGTTATTTTTGCTATCAAAATGGATCGAGATTTTAATTATCTTTGTGTACAGAACAACAATTTCGAATTGGGGTACGAATAATTTTAGAATTGTGTTACGTGGGATACAGGTCAAACTGCAGAGAAGAGCTCGCATACAGGACTGAGAAGGAGCCATGGAGCACTGAACATGCTGAGTTGGGGAATCCTGATGATGATCGGAGCAATGGTTGCTCGCCACATGAAGGATTGGGACCCTCTCTGGTTCTATGCCCATGTTTGTATCCAATCGCTCGGGTTCATAATTGGCGTGGCCGGAATTATATGTGGATTCATCCTGGAAGACCGTATTAGCGACAATGTCTCCACTCACAAAGGCATCGGGATCTTCATTCTTGCGCTTGGATGCCTCCAGGTTCGCATTATTCCCCATCATACCATAGACGCTGCAATTGTTTTTATGTTATATGCATCTTGTTTGTCAAAAATAAGGGAATAATTACATACGTCGAACTCATATATAACATATATTTATAAAGCAAGCGTACATACGGAAAATTTTGATCATGTTAGGGGTTGAGTTGGGTATAGTTTACATTGGATGATCATCATGTGAATTAACCTTATATATACGTGGGTTACGCAGATGATGTCATTTTTGGCTAGACCCGATAAGACAACGAAAGTGCGAAAATATTGGAATTGGTACCACCATGGCGTGGGGAGGACTCTGATAGTGTTTGCGATAGCGAATGTGTTCTATGGCATCCATTTAGGGGAGGAGGGACACGGATGGTATGCTGGTTATGGTATTGTTCTTGCCTTCCTGTTTGTGGTTGCTGTGGTCTTAGAGGCCAGGCTGTGGATGAGAAAATAAGCCCTTTTCTATCAATGTACTTTTAACTTCTTGTGTCTTAATCCATGTTGTTAATTGATGACGACTGGGACTTCGAGCTGTTGATTAGAGAGCGAAGCCTTTCAGTGATATGCCATTACTGCCTTTTACTATTTTCACCAGACTAGCTAATGTATGAACTTTAATTCCTTTCCCATATTTCTTCCTTTTTGAACGCAGAAATTTTTTTACAACCTAATTTGTAAGAATTTTGTTTCCCGATCGAACAATGATTCATTTGCTAATGACTGAATGATCTAATAGCAATTCCTCCAAATTTTAATGAACATGGAAATCGGAACAAAGTATTGATTTTTGAAGCCCGCCTTCATCAAATGATTGGAGGAGCAAACGAAGATTCCTTCATTACAGATTCGATTGCAAGATTGTCAGGAAATTGTTTATTTTCGTAAACCCTCTGATTTCCTCGAGTTTGTCCACAAATTGTGCAATTGGTATGTCCTGTCTGTCGTGGTAATGCGATTGTTCCGTCCTGTCTTGATAGCATTGAAAGAAAGGATCAAGGGAGGGCATCAAGAGCTTGGGGGTCGGTGGCACAACCAACACGACGGAGATTATGGACGTAACAAATCCCGCAAGAAGTCCACTCCACGGCAACAAAAACAGCCGGCATGTGATGAACAATCACACTCTGCCGCTTGCCCTACTATTACCTACATGCGAAAAGCATCACTGAAATCGAACTAGGGACTGGGGTCAGAGCAGAAAATGTGGAGGAAGCGGCTGCTGTGGTTTACAGAGGGTTTCACGGTGATAGCGGCCGCTGGCGTGCAGTTCGCTTGGGGTGTATTTTTTTTATTTTTTTAAACGCACCTTCCTCCAAATTGGGCATAATATTCTTCATAATAAGCTACAATATTTGAAATGACAAAAATAAAATAAAATCAAATACATCTGTTTAAATAGTTTCTAAGTGTATAATTTCCCCTGTTCACATGCCACAGCAACTAATTTCCTAAAACCAATCCTCCAACAATGGGGACTAAATGGTTAAAAGAAAGAAAGAAAGAAAAATGGCGACTAATTGTTAATAAACTTATGGCCTGTGGACTTTGCATGGTAGAGAGTGTGGACACTTGAAAACCAGAATATCCATTCGAGAAGACGAAAAACATAAACTAATTGACGAGCACAGTCGTTCTGATTGAGTATAAGGATCAGTTTGAGTGAAAGGCCCTTAAAGTATGAATCATAATTCATTTGATGAGGATGTTGTCATAGTCTAATAATTCGGATATCATTATTAGGAGATGTTAGGAGTGATGAGTAAAGAATGAACTTGAAAAATTCTATGCCCATCTTAATAGAATATATATACATATATATATTATAATTTTCATTGCACTAATTTTGCTTTGCATCCTTAAGGTTTTAGCACACAACTCACATATATTTTCTCTAATAAAACAGAAAAAAAAAAAGAAAAGAAAAAAAAAAAAAGAAAGAAACGTCCTCACATTCTCTACAATTGAATTGCACCACATTAGGTAAATCTTGTGAAGATATTAAAAAATAAAAACATTTAGCTTATTCCTTTTTTTTTTTGTGGAACCAAAAAACAAAAAAAAAAAAAACTAGTCTAATTCATGAAATGCTGAACACAGAATTGAAATCGACACATTTTAATCTTGGGATTTTCAGTTCGAATATTAATTGTAGGGGCATTATTGCAGTCAACGCACGCGAGTAATGCTTTGTTTTGTCGTTCTGACTAGTCCAGCTACTTCCGTTTCCATTAATTAGCAGGAACCGCGTTGAAGTCGTGCCACGGTCACAATCCCGAATGGGTTGGTACGGCAAATTCAAGAAAAAAGGAAGACACGATTTTCACGAAGATAACTAAAATTTTTTTGTAAACAATCGATTATTACTTTTACATATAAAATTATTAATAATTAATTTATTAATTATTTAACAAATAAATTTAAAAATACTACAAAAGGAAAGTAAATTGCAAATAAATTGGGAGTATTTGAAGTTTTTAAATTTTTCGTAACACTTAGAATTGTTGGTGTTATTCTAATGTCTCTAAATGAATAAATAATTGATTAATCTGTTTTTCAAGAATATTTAATAATTAATATTTTAAAATTATTAATTTAAAATTTAAAATTTAAATATTGATATTATATATATATATATATATATATATATGTATAAGAAATAGAGAAGCAGCGGAAAAGAAAAAGAAGATGAAAAAAATAGAGACGGAAAAGGTAAAAAGCGAAAAACAACAAATTTATTGGCCCAACTTCTCTCTCTTGTCAGTGCGAGAGGTGGGCGCAGAGATAAAACGCAGGGCTTCAATTTTGCCGTCTCGCCCATGGATTCCAATCCTCAACAGCAGCAACCAGGTTTCTTTCTTCCCCTTTTCCTTTTGTTTATCTTTTCTTAACATTTTCTTAATTAATTCAAGAAGGCAGGGGTGTCGATCTTCCGGATGTAGCAGTTATCAGGGTTTCCCTGTTATGTTTTTAGTTTCGATTCATCCCATGAGAGATCGTGGGGCTTGTTATTTTGCTTCGCTTTTACCCACCCGCTTGGTCATAATTTGTTGGCTCTTATTTTAGATTTGAAGTGATTGTGAATTCTTCTCCTACCGCCGGCTCTAGTGGCCTGTGTGGGCTTAAAAGTCTTGAACTATGACTTGACTTATATGGGCTTTGTTGCTGTTGTATATAATTGCTCTGTCACTACGTTTAATTGTTCTTTTTTTTTTTTGGAAGAATTGTATTTCAGGCATCTGTGTTTTGTTTGAGTTTTAGTTAATGTTCATTTTAGTTTGAGTTCTAGTTACATGCTTATGCTTCCAAAAATTGTCATAGTATTGGAGCAGAATTTTTCTAATATAATTTGGGATAGATTAGAACCCAGTTATGGTTTTTTTTTTTTTTTTTTTTTTTCCAAAAAGACTTCTTGTGTGCTAGTTGTGCCTTCATTGGATGCTTATTTGCCTACTCTTCATGGGGGCGATGACTAAAAGCTGGGGATTCGGTCAGTATAGACTTGAAGAAAGGGATGGAGGAAGGCTTCCCTGACCGTAGCCCTAGCACTGAAACAAGGGGTTTTAACAAGGTCACAATTCCAAGTTGGAAGAATGATGTGCATCTATGGCACACCTGAATAAGGAATGGGAGAGATCTAAGGACATATCTTTGGGCTGTCTACCTTCTAGTGCTGATCATGATTTGCATTTTCAATCTTAACCAATTTGAAGAATTCAGAGCTTTTGATTATTTGCAAACTTGTTAACAACCCACAAGTAATTGTTATTTATGACTTCTTTCAAACTATAATCTCTCATTGCAGGTAATGGTCCCCCAGCTAAACCTTGGGAACGAGCAGGGACTTCATCATCTGGCCCCACACCTTTTAAGCCTCCATCACCTGGCAGCACTAGTGATGTAGTTGAGGCATCTGGAACGGCTAGACCAGGTGAAATTGTCTCAAACTCTGAAGCAAATACAGCCATAAACAGAAACTCTATTGGCAGGCCTTTACCCACTAGGCCGTGGGAGCAGCAGACTTATGGGAGCATGAATGGAGGTATTTGTTAGTCCAGTGTGTGTCTGTTAAACATGTTATCAGAAGACTAGCTTCACATTGTGTGTGTGTTGGGGTGGGGTGGGGTTTGGAATCTTCAGGAACGTACCAAATGATTTAGTAAGTTTACTTTAGGAGATTAGTAGCATCATTGACTGGGTGCTGGCTAGCGTTGTTTCTGTTGCATATCTATATGCTTATTTGTTTATAATAGAGCATTCTTTTTGTCTTTGCACTGCAGTGTATGGATCTGGTCTAAACTATAATTCTGGGTATGGTTCCGGAACGTATGGTTCCGGAACATATGGTTCTTCATATGGCGGATTTGGAGGGTCTTATGGTAGTGGATTGTATGGGAACAACATGTATAGAGGAGGTTATGGTGGGTTATATGGAGGCGGCATGTATGGTGGTGGGATGTATAATGGCAGCTTTGGCGGCCCAATGGGTGGTTATGGAATGGGCACAGGTCCTTTTGGTGAGCAAGATCCAAATAATCCTTATGGTGGCCCATCATCTCCTCCTGGCTTTTGGATTTCTTTCCTTAGAGTGGTGAGGAAATTACCATTGTTTTTTTTTTTTTTTTTATATAGCTTAATCTTGTTTCATTGCATTTTTATTTTCTGACACTATCACTTAAGTAATTACCAGAACCTGCTCCTAAAAGTAGTAGTTTCTTTTACTTCTTTTTTTTTTTTTAATACCAAGAATATTTCAAAGTGTCGTTCGTAGTCATATAGCCCATAAATAGTTCCTCAAGTATCTTCATTCACATTTCTTATGAGCATTTTCTTGTCTTTCCTGGATATTTTGTCTCAGTTCCTCAAGTATTTTCTTGTCTTTCATAGTTCCTCACTATTTCTAACTAGTTAATTCTTTCATCATATGGCATATGCCTTTGTTTGGTCCTTACAACTGTGTAATCAAGCCATAAGCTGGTATATTCAAGTGAAAGCTTTAGTGGAATTGGAGTCACTTAGTAGAGAGGCATGGATTGGATGTTTGCTGCATTGCATATTTTCTTAAATTGCCTAAGAGAGAGATTATCTTGTCATGCTCTTAGATAGAGTAGCATGACCAGGTCTTTGTACTCAAATTATATCAGATGAGGAGTAATTGTAAGGTCACAAAACAATCAACTAAGGATACCAGATAATTTGAATATAATGATTGTTATTTAAATCTTTAGTGTCACGTATGTTTTCTTGATGTAAATACTGTTTCCACAATTCTGTAAGCATCCTTGATATGGTTTTGAAGCTTTGGTTTCCTATTGGTGGCAGATGCAAGGAGTTGTGAACTTTTTTGGTCGGATTTCAATTTTGATAGATCAGAACACTCAAGCATTCCACATGTTTATGTCTGCACTTCTACAGGTTTGTGAAGATCATAACTCTCCACTTGTGAAACTTTGATATAAATTTAATAAGGCTGGAGCCTGAATATGATGTATCAAATAACTCATAAAATTGCTGTCTGCAGCTTTTTGATCGCACAGGTTTATTGTATGGAGAGTTGGCCAGATTTGTTCTGAGACTGCTGGGAATCAAAACAAAGCCTAGAAAGGTTCAGGGACCTAGACCCGATGGACTTCCTGCCCCTCACAATCCCCGTGGGAATGAGAACTTCATTGAGGGTCCTAAGGCTGCTCCTAGTGGTGCATGGGATAATGTATGGGGAAGCAATGCAAGCAGTCAAGGCTGACATTGTCCATTTCGTGACCATTTTTTCCCTCACAAACAAATCCAGAATTGAGAGATATGTGATAGGAGGTGAACAGAGTGCTACTCCCTTTTCTCTAGGTTGTGCGTGCTGCATGCTGAAGTTTGTTTGGTTGCTTGAAATAAAGACTCCTTTGTTCTTCTCTCATTTCTTCTGAAAAAATAGTAGCGTGGCATGTACAATGGTTGTGCCAGAAAACTTTCTGCCCACGGTGATATTGTAAAGAAGGAACCCTATGCTGTAAAAGGGAGAGATGAATTAAGAGCGTGCAATGTAAGGAACAGGAGACAGTACCATGATTGTAATTTGTGTTGGTATAAATGTATAACTTCAATAAGGATTTACGAAATTATCGCCTTAAGTTCATGTGCTGTGTATGATTGGGAACAAACACATTGGCCTCTTTGTTGTAGGGAAGAAATGTGCAAAGGAACTGATCTTACAGACTGACATGTCTTCAGCAATTCTTATTTCAAAAGTTGCCAACAACGTTAACGTTGTTCAACTTCTTCTCAATTAAACAACAAAATGCAAAAAAAAAAAAAAAAAAAATCCTCCAATTTCACTAACAAAGAATTTGTCTACATCATACCAAAACTAAGAGGCAAAAAGCAGCAACCATATCTGAATTCTAAGTTGTAGTAATGAGGTCCTTTGCCATAATTGCAACAGCTCGCCGAGACAAAAGACACGGCAAGGAAGAATCTTATCAGGCAGTGACTTGTTTCTCACTTTAGACGACATGCTATAAGTGCAAAAATGTTAAAAGTAAGAAATGCACACGACTGATACTCTTAAAACAATGGCTTTTGCAATTCTAATCTATTGTTTCTGGATTAGATTGTTCAGACCTATACATTATGCAGTGATTTTGGGTCCTGCGTTCAAACAAAAAGGCGTTGCGATTTCTGAGTTTTATAATGTCTCTGTTATTCTGCCTTAATAAATTCCAGTAATTGTCACTGAATTTAGAGTTCATAAAGGTCGAGAGGAAGAAACATGGGAGTGAAGTTTTTGGTATGGTGCTTTCTTGATATTTAAATTACAGAAAGGGAGGGAAATCATGGAGAAGAACGCGTGGACGTTAATTTGAGTAACGGCGTCAGTTCCCATAGAACCAGCCAACAATCCTAGCCGTCCACGCATACAGATCCGTCTAGTGAAAACGGAAAAGTTAAAAAGGACCGCGTGCGTAACAGAATTTCAAGACCAACAGACAAGGAAACAGAAGAACGGAGACATTCAAGCGTACGAGATATATGTTAGAAATAGAAATCTTTCAATCGATTGTCTCCTGTTACTTGATTGCAAAGAAACAGAGTCCAAACACAAGCATATTCGGATTAACAAAAATCAAATGAATCCAATCCTGATTGGGTCGTAGGAGCTAAAACTATATAATAATTGCAAACAGACCCCCCCCCCTCCATCTCTACACTACACCATCCGAGAGTCCATTCTTGAGTGTTTACGCAGCTATTCATCTCTTTCTCCCGTACCCCTAGTTTCCTTTCTTGAAGTTAAGATTCCTTTATAAAGACATCGCCATTAATCCCACCAAGCCAGACTCTCAACATCCCAGGTCGTTCTTTTTTCCTTTTTCTTTTTTTGGGGAGGAGGGAGGTCTGCTTTGTCCAGATTGGTTTGCAGATGAAGATGATGGTGGAATACTTGTTGCGGAGAAGCGGAAGCGCCGATGGTGTGTTACAGATGGTCGATTCCGCCATCAACTTCGCGGCCAAGCAACACCCGCGCGACTTCTTGAAGATTAGGAGTCAGATAAAAAAGAAGCTGAACAACGCACTGTTGTCCGTTGGTTCTGAGGGTAGCTCTAATGGCTATAATCCCATGACTGATACAACTGATTGCCGCGACATCAACATGGCCGATACTGTTTCGACTTGTGAGAGTTGCAACGTGGCAGACAAGAAAGAGGAGTTTTCTTCTTTTGAGATACAGCAAGACAAGAATACTGTCGTCGAGTCTAATGGAGATGACAAGAAGAAGGGGCCATTTTTTATTAGATTTAAGTTGTCTGCTGCAATGAAGAAAGAACAATTAGCGTCTGAGAACAATAAGGTTTCTTCTTTGAGGATACAACAAGACAAGAATGCCGCTGTCGAGCCTGAGGGGGATGATAAGAAGAAGGGGCCACTTGTTGTTAGGTTTAAGTTGCCTCCTGCCAAGAAACCAAGGAGGTGCTGATGCTTCCTGGCATGAGGGCGCAGATTGTGAAGCAGAAAACAAGAAAAAAAAAAAAAAACAACAAAGAGAGAGAGAAGAAAAAGAAGCCGAAAGAGAACAATTGCGGAATATTTGTAGGATATTGAAAGATTGGGTTTCATTGAGACTTAGCGTACGATAGATGTAAGAACAATTGTATAGCTTTCGTCCCCATAGTAGCAATCCTGCAGTACTGTACGTAGGTCACATTGACCAAAACGACGTAAATATTTGAGTTTTTGCGTGTGTTCTTTGAGTTTGTTTGTTTGTTTTCTAACTTTAATCGTTGCAAAATTTCCCTGGTAAGCACGTTGACAACCTTGACATCAAATTAAAGAAAACATAATGTTAATGATTTATTCATTCACTAATAATATGCAGCTACTTTCTTTGATAAAATTTATGCAGCTCAAATAACCCCATGCAAAACAATAAAAAAAAAAAAGGAGAATCTTTCAATAAGTAGATCCTGTAGTAACTGGCACAAGAATTTTCGATTAGGAGATGGGTTCCATGTATCTTACTTTAGCTAGTGAGTGGCTACCGGCGGTTCTCTGCAATCAATCTTAATGAGGAAATACTGGATAAACATGCTGGGACCATAAATTAACACAAGTTGTTCTTCTGCCGAAGTAATAATACCATTTCACGTGCCTAGTACAATATAAGGTAAACAGGGTTAATAAGTGTGCAATCAAACAATTGAGCAACTTTCAATTCAACCAAACAAAGCTGAAACGCCCAAAAACTTGTTCAGGAAACTATTGTCCTCACCAGGGTTCTCCAAGCATCCTAAAACAAGTTCTACATTTTGCATATTCATGAAAGTTTTGCATCAGTTAAAAGTGTAATGATGGTTTCCCCATAATTATCTAAAAGTCTAATTGGGTCCTATACACGTTATTTCCTCTTCCTTGATCTCTATGTTGCCTCTGGAAACTCTAAACAACGCTATTTTTCATGGGAGATAATAGAGATAAGTTCAGCTGATGTTCAAAACCAGTAGCCTTTTGCATTCATCTATAAAAGCCCGCAGACCATGTCCCATGGTCACACAAAAAGGACACCAATTTACATGAAGCTTATCCAGCTTTGTGCAGTTGATCCCAATAGATTTCCACTCTAATATCCTTACCTTGTGACACATCGCTAGATTCCATTCTTGAAGCAGTATGCATCCTTTTGCTATTCACACAATAGAGTTATCCTAGATAGTTCTGCACATCCTTACATTCAGAATTTTAAGCCTTGCAGCCAAACCATTTCCTATTGCTGCCAATGCACCCCCATGTAATGACCAGCTTACGCCAGAAACATTTAAACACTCCAAGCCACCTCCACTAACAATGCCCATGATCCTTTTGATTCAAGGTTACAGGATTCAGCATCTACATAAGCAAAAGTTGGAAAACAGCCTCCAATTCCAGGACCAGTCACTTCCCTGTAACAAGATATCTTGAATGCCAGGTGTTCATGGAAAAAGCTAAGGAGGCTGAATGAACATTGACAGTGTGGAGATCAGCGGCCTAAATAATGAATATTGAACCAGCAGTGACAAGTGAAGCCAAATGATTCTCAATCAGAACCAGAGTCAAGGCATCAGCAAATCATAAAGAGGCAACCAGCAGGGAGGTACATGATGAGGTGTGAGCATCACAAGGATTTTTTATGTCAATTTTGTTGGCACTCTTCTGAGGGCTGTAAAGCTCTGATTTTTAAGGTGAACTTTTTATAAACTGAGGTGGATGAGTTTGGGGAATCAAAACCACAGAATATAGTTGAATCTCCATGTCCATAGCCTATGTAAGCCCCACATTTACGGCAAAGGAGTTTAGTTTTCAAACGGTGACGGCCCCAAAGAAAAGGAAGACAATGTACTTCATCAACTTGTGTGAATCGACTAAGGTCAACAGAATTGAAGGAGATGCTACCTTTCTTTATGGATTTCTGATATTCAGAACTTATGGTAGAGGTGATTTGATTAGAAGATTCAAGTTTCAAAGGGTATCCACAGGACCCACAACTGCAGGAAAAAAAACAGAAAACTGTTAAAAAACAACAGATGCAAGCCATAACATGCATCATAAAACGACATGCATTGCCAAACAAACACTCAGACCAATAAAAGGACATGCCTGTACCAGTGGGAGCACAAATTTGTCAATTGTTTGTATGTGAAATAAATTGGCCAAGTGTGATATCCTAGCTCTTCAGGACAGGACAAGATTTCTCCAAACGAAGGCTGAAGTTATACCATACAGAAGCAACATTATAAGAGCTCAAGGCTCTATTAACCATGAATCTAAGCAGCCTGTACAGTGCAAGAAATCAACAGAGAAACAGCCAAGAGTACTTCTTCCCCATCAATTTAGTTGGCATGTTTCCAACGAGTTGCTTGCAATTGCAGACATGTTAGGTGCAAGTATCAGAAAGCACGCTGGCTAGGGTTTAGGAAGTAACAATATGGATTTGAAATGTACAACTGGCAAAACATGATGGACTAATAAAGAAACTATTTTAGAATTAGTCAATCAATCTTAGAATTGAGTCACCACTGCTGTGACACTTCTTCCATGACCTTTTGTCCACAACACGATAAATGTAACCAATATAGATGTGAGCATCAGGCCACAGAAGCTCACTTGTTTTGTTTTTAATATTTCAGAAAATTTTGGTTGTTGTAGATTGTGCTATAATTAGAGATCCCAAAATTAGGCGATACAATGCCTCAAACCCCAGGAGCTTTCATTTTTCAAAAAAGAGTACATCATGCTGAATAAGCATGCCACATTGTCAAATCAGCCTAGTAAATTAAAAATTGCACTTTGATTCTGTAATTGATACCCATAAACGACTCATCAAACAACCAATGAAGGAAAAGTTAGCAGCAGGAGGTTGGTCTTGCCAATCGATAGAAAAAACTTGTGGCCTCCGTACACAGGTTCCTCCAATCCGTCCCAGCAAAGTTGTTTATCATTAAATCATGATAAAACAACGAGTCAACTTACAATGCAGGATCTTTTATTGCTCTTCCATTAACTTCTTTGTTCAATTACCAAATCAATATAAGCAATCGTTTATGCCTGCAGTCAAAGGAAAAAAAAAAAAATTCTTTTCCGAGCCCAATTGCAGGATCTGCTCAAAGGTAGCTCTTTCTAACCCTTTTACTCGTTCTTCAACCGAACAAAAGGACCATAATGATCACTTACTACAAAAAATCTCAATGAAATATGGTGAATTTAACTCCAAACCCGTTAGACAAAAAGTGGGAACTAAGCATGAATTAAGACGATCAGTCAGTTCAAAGGGCTAAAAGGAAAGGACCATCAAGTGGGCACAGATCACAGAAACTCCACCCAAAAACTGTAAGAGACGTCAAAATCATACTCAAAGCAATTATAAAACTGGACGCCAAAATTCCACTCAAAGCAATTAACAATTATGCTTTTAGGCAAAAGAAAAGAGACAGAAACCACCTTTACCAGAATTACCTGTAAGAGACCTCAGCTTGGGACATATCCTCGGATTGATGCATCCGATTCAAGTTCTCTTCTCCTGGGATCCCGTTTGACATTCCAAATCATTAAAACACAAGACTGTTCTGAGCAGAAAGCGGGTTTGCTTTTGGGTTAAAGGGTCGAGAGAAAAGGCAATTGGGTCAAACTACTCAAGCCATTCACGTAGGAGAGATTGGTTTCTGGTTGATTATATTTTCAGCCTTCTCCTTGTTTTCAGATTTGGAGATTCAGTTGACCCTGGAAAATTGCCGGACGAAGAGGGGGCCATGTGAAGGGGTTTTTGGCTTCATTTTCATTGTCTCTCCATCAAGAAACCGTCCCTTTTCTCTTCTCAACAGCATTTTTAGAGTAAGACCATTAATTAATGCGTTATAGCTTCTAATTTCCATATTGGAAATATTCTTTTTTTGTTTGTTTTTTTTGTTCCCAAAAGAGCATTGGGCAAGTCTCTGTCATATCTTAGTCATAATTATCTGGATTTGACTACATCGTATTTTGAAAATATCAATTAATTCGTATGAACTTACTTACTCGGATTCAATACATAATTTATAAACCTTAAGAACCCTAAACTTGAAACAGAAAATTTAAGTGACTTTATTATTTTGTGACCAGCGGAAAACTTTCCTACTTTTGCTATCTGGGTAATGTTGGGAATTCTTTTCTCCAACCCCAACCCGAAAGAACAAAAGCAGCATTTGCGATTCAAAAGAAGACAGAGCAAAAGAAGAGAATGTGCTATAATTTCTGAATGTAGCAAAGAAGATAAGTCTACTGCCAGTGAATTTGAAACAAAGCTTTGAGATAGTTCCAAGTGCGTTGCTTAATGCTGATCCGTTTAACTGTGAATTAAACTATGGACAATTGACCATTAGTGTCAACTATTTTGAAACCCATGTCTCTCCGTCAAAAGAAGGTTACCATGCCCATTTCCAATGCAAGTATACTTAACTTGAATTCTTTGAGATGGTTGATATTCTTTGACACCCAACAATCTTCGGCAAAGAAATTACCAATGGAGAATGCTTAATTTATTTAAAAGTTATTGTCGTTATAAAGGAATTGTGAGCATCTAAAGAATAAGAAGATAGAGAGGAGAAGAAAAAAAAAAAAGGTACAACAATTTACGTGATTCTGTCAAGCTGAGTTACATTTACAAGTGGAAGCAATGCAAGATTTTTACTATCGAATTGGAGATTACAAAACTCGTTCAAGCTCTCGAACCCTGAGCCCAATTACAGCCAACTTTCAATTCGTCAAGTGGACTCACATAATTTTTCAAACCCATAAATCCTACTAGTACACCCAAACAGTGTAATCTTAGTTTTGAACTATCCAACAAGATCACCCTGCTGCATTCTAGCCCAATTACTTTCAACACCCACAACGGATTTTTGGCCTTTTGCGCTGATTCCTTTCAACGAACATAACGAATTCTTGGTTTCTCGGGATCAACAGTAGGCTTAGGAGCATCAGCCAGGTCAACCACTCGTATTCGCTTCCTTGAGTCTTGAATTTTTTGATACTGTTCATGAAGTTTTCTCTTGCTGGCTTCAAGCTTTAGCCGGAACAGATCTTCATGGACCGACTTGGGTTGCTCGACCAGGTTGTCTTCTTGAACGACATTGTCGGGCACGGCTGATTCTTGAGCTTCTTTTGCCTGAAGAACTTTACGGCACGCGGTGGTTTCCTGGACAACCAACGGCGGCTTCTTGGATTGATCTTTAGCATCCTCGAGTTTGGATCGTGCCTTCTTTTCGTTATCAGAAGTTTTTGCCAGGGCCTCTTCGTTCTTGTCTGCTTCTCTTGATGCAACATCGCGTTTGGTTGGGGCCAACTTGAGCCTTATAATAAATCGTGACTTCTTGTTGTTTTCAGACTTTGTCGCCGGAACCTCCTCGTTATTGTCTGCTTCTTTTGCTGGAACAGGACAGAAACTACTCTCAAACCTGCTAGTCGTAGAAACACAGTCGTCGCTGGTCCCCATGCTTGCCGCAGACAACTTGTTCAGAATCAGATGCCTGCGAGCCAGGAAGTCTCGTGGCCATCGTGAGGCAGCGATGGTAATGGCTGAGTCGATGATTTGGAATATCTCAGCTTTAGTCTTCTTCTGCAACAGGTCGTTGTGATCCATCTCTGCTCGCTGCTAGGAACGCTCGGGGGTGATGATGAAAGAAACAAGATGTTTGCAGACCCTAAACTTTCAAGAAAGGAAAATCGGAGTGCTCTAGAATTTCTCTGTAGCATTGGAAACATTTAGCCTTCTGTTTATTATATAGTAATTGCTGCTGAGGCAAGTAAAAGCCATTCGGATTAGGAAATTTCCTCATTACAAGTCCTCTGGGAAGAAGGAGACCTGCTCTGTTTCGGATTCGGTTTTCCGAAATTTCAACGTCTCTATTTATCTTCCCCCCCCCCGCGCTCCCAAAAACTAAACAAAAAAAAAAACAGAATCTTTCACACGGCCTTTTCTATCTGTAATTTATCTTTATGGGTTCATCGTATTTATTGTATGCCATCAGCTCCATAGTGAGCTTATTGAGAGCAAGACCCAGAAACAGATCTCTAGCTTATAAGCTCTTGCCAGCGATGTTTGAGAAGAGGCCACTTAAAGCAAGGGGCAGCCATTGCCTGGAGATGCACTGTGCTTGGTAAGTCATAAGGAGGCGAGTTCCTTTTCTCAGTTATAAATTCTCTTCACTATTGATTTTACATTTTTAACGGAATAGGAAACTTTAGTCCCATTGTGGTTACACAAGCTCACTGGTCCTTCAAATATACCCAAAACGGAGATATATAAAAGCTGTGCATGGTTACATGTTGCTCTACCTCGTAAGGTCACACGTTTTCTGGTTCACCACAGGACTGTTACGACATGCGGGGCATGCAGCAAATATTTTGCAATGCAACAATAAACAACATCCACAGATAACGATGATGATGATGATAATAATCTCCCAATACAGCATAGACTAGACATAGATTATCTTGTATTGCCAACTAGCTGTAATATACAATAAATAGGTGAATGTCAAACAACCATGGACAATTACGCATCACTTAACTGCAAACCAGAGCCAGAATACAGCACACTTTGCATAAGAATATCGTAAAGCGTCATTTTCAGGCATCCATCCATGAGATTGTTGAGTTTGCACCATCAACTCCTGCAATTACAGATAAAGAAATAGACACAGAAGTCAGCTGAAATAAATCTCATACAACGATCTTCAGAGCTAATATTCACAATGTGATTAAACAATCATAATTCTAGAAATAGATAAGAGGATAAGAATTTGGTTTGGTCTTGCTAAAGCAGACCTAGTACGGTTTATTTCTAACCAAGAGTCAATTGTGGCAAGATCCCATAGCTCCTCGAGAAATAGACTGATTAATTTTAGCCACCGTTTTATTCTTTCACATATCCAGATTATCCCTAGAACTCAAGTGCTCATTTGTAATTGGAACTGGAAGTTTCAAAAAATGGGCCTCCTTTGTTGTATCACAATAAGCTGTGGCTATGAGCCACTGATCTGAGACATATACTCCATATTACAACCCTCCCACAACAAACTTACCCAAAGTAGAAGATCAAGAATGCTATCATCATAAATCTAAATTTGTAGCACCATGATAAAGTGATGACGTAAGAAACTTACTTAGCGGTACATGTGTTGGCAAGCTAACATATTCTGGACAATAATGCCTTGAGGAAAGCTGATTTTCTTGGATTATAGAACCAAGGGCACAGTCTCGAGGCTGTAAAGTGAACCAGAACAAAACTCAATTTGTAAATGAAAAACATTACAACATGACGTGGAGATTTGGATGATTCTAAGTACATTACTCCAGGTAAAGGTGTTTGCCTAGTTCACCACCCTGGTTAACCCTGATTACTCAATCTGTCAATGTTAACTAAAGTTGCAGCATTCAATAGAATTAGGAGGTAAATACTAAGACCCTATGCAGTCTGTGAATCATAGGTCAAGCCTACTGAAACAACTGGCTGTTAGCATCTTACAAGCAGCCCTCTAAGTTGTCCAGTAACTTTCCTTTTGCTATCTGGCCCTACGTGAGGGTGTATAAACCACATTCACCTGTAACCATTTACATCTACGATGAAATCTAAAATGCTTAAATAGAAATCCAACCTTGAAATCCTTGTAGAAGCATAAATAAAGTTCCTCCACAGCACCTTTTGAGCAAGCCAATTGAGGGGTTGTATGGAAAGCATTCTCTATGGCAGAGACAATACCTCCAAGAGGATATTTTTCAGTATTTGAAGGGACATAGCCTGCTTCATATAGTACTCTCTGGAATCAAGAATTCAAAACAGATAAATGAATCAAATAAATACAAGGCCCATCAAATAAGCCAAAAATTGCCACAACAGCTGAACAAATATATCTATATATATGTATGTACCTCACCCAAATGGATATGTCAGAACATGTAAAATGCTGATAGTTACCAACTTACATAGCCAAGCTAAAAAATTCCAAGGTCCCAAATTAACAATGTAAGGAACACAAAGACAACGTAATGCAGCAAGAAAGCCAATGCAAGTAGACAATATAACAGAGATTATTTTCTGAGGCACAAAAGGTTTAGGAAAATATTAGTTAAGTATATTGACCAAACCAATACCTGCATAGTTATTAAAGCTCTGCTCTGGCAGCAGGAAGAAGGGTAGGGGGGGCTCTTGTTTAACTTCACACAAACGATAAAGTGACCTAGGCACACTTTCCAGTCAAAATGCCTGCGCTATAATCCATGCTTTCATAATTTTTCTTATTTTCCACATGTTGAGCTTAAGCATCACTGTCATGCAAAATGAGAACCAGAAAATTTGCCTATCAGACTACCAGTGACTTACTGTGACATTATACTTGAAATAGATATTCAAAGTTGTCAAGAAGTAATTGTGTTCATCTTGAACGACTGGAAAAGAGCAGGTCCCATGCTTCTCTGCATTAACATTACAGGAAAAATAAGAATCGTATTAAACTACTGACTAGCAAACACATGTAATATGTTTTTTTTAAGTGAAGCTCCACATTTCTACCCACCAACCCCAAAGAGCCCTATAATAGAATTCCGTCCAAGTCAGTAAACTCATTGGAAGAGTAGATCAAAAACAGAAAAACATTCAAGTCTCAGAGATTAATTTTGTGGGGAAACCCAACCCATCCCCCACCCCGCAAAAAGGTAATTATCATGGATCTAGTTTCATTATTGCGGCAACATCTGCTCAAAGGTATACTGTCTTTCATTAGAGTTAGAAAGTTGTTGGGTCTCACGTCTGTATGCATAGGTATGCCAATTACCCCTCATCACAAATGCAGAACAAAAACGTCCCCAACATATTCAGTAAGGCTTCTTGTGTGATCATTTAACACTAAACTGAAGGCCTGCCTTTCACAGGAATCAAAAAGCCCAAATAAACTGCCATTCCTGTCGACAACAGTGTCTATCATTGTTACCTTATACTTGTTTGATAGCTCAACAATGGACCTAATTAGCACAAATAATTCAAACTAAAGAGTACTTGGTAATACTCCACTTTCATTCAAGTCCAAATTCCATGCCTCAATTATATTTGTAGGAGAGAAAAAGTTGAGGACTATTACCCCACTGCCAATGTGAGCCACCCCATTTGGCCATCATAAGGCATAAAAAGCAAACCACTGTGAGTTCTCAAAGATATTACAGGATGAATAAGCAACAAGAAGATATGACAAATGAAAACCACCTCATGTGCCCAAAATGATCCTTTTCCACTAAAACAAGTTGATGGTGAACCACAACTTAAGGATGGCCAATACTTCTCTAGAGCATCATGAAACATTGAGATCTGCATGTTATTAAAGATTTGGCTGGGGTCATATGTGGAATTACCACATAAACTAGAATTGATAAATGGACAGGAACTACATTTTAGCATGAAATATGTATAATAATGAATCCACAAACATATTTCATGGGATGGTCAAATTCTACATAGGAAGAAATCCTAAAGAAAATTGAAACGGTAAGATGCAACAACATTCAAGATCAAATTTCGAGCAAATCCCTTGTCAAAAGCAAAGGAAAACCTAACAGTTCAACTACATTACATAGGTGCTATCCGAACATGCATTTATTGGATTAAAATAATAGTAGGTAAATGTGAATTGAGGAATACAAAAAAACACACCTCTCTTTCATCAAAATCAGATCTACTACAACAGGCAGGCCAAGTTCCATCGTTATAATCAGGCCACAGGCCATCTGTGAAACATTATTGAAAACAGATCAGCATATTTCTTTCAATACTCCACAGGCCTAGGAAAGAAGCAAAGGCTCAGCTACAACCCACACCATCAAGAAAAATAAAAGGAAGCCTTTGACATTTCCCTTGACAAATAGTTAGCAAATCAGAGCTAGCCACCCATTCACTCTTCATAGTATAAAATCATGCAATCCAGTTTTGCGACAAAAGCAAGATATTTATAAAATTAAGACTTACGAATTGTGAATTCAGTTGGAGCATTGGAGCTGGACATGTAAAAAATAAGAAAAAAAAACAAAAACAAAAACAACAAACATGAGCAAAAACAGATATGTTAGTTGTTGCCAGCTTTGGCATGCTTAATTCGTACAATAAAATGAAACACTGTGTTGACCATGAAGACACATGAGAACTATCAAATACACAATCTGTAACCCAGATGCAATGATAAATTGACCAAGCAGGTGCAAAGCAAAATGTTGCCTTTTGGAAATTTAAAGCCCAAAAATTCTGTAACATAGCAGAAATATAATTTGTAAAGCACCCTAAGAACTTACTTAACTCCTAAGTCCTAACCAGACAAATGGGCTTTCAGAGGTTCCACGCTAAGGGTGGGAAGAAGACTTTGTGAGTCATTTCATCGACAATCAAATCCCTAAAAAGTAAAATTTCCTTTCATCTCCAGGAAAAATTTTCTTGAAATTGAAATGCCTCAAAACACAACAATCAAACGAGATTTGAAGCAGATATTGAATGCTCCTGTTCCCATATGCAATTAGCCAAACGTATATTTAATTAATGTAATCAACTGGCCAAAAAAGGAAGAAGAAAAAGGGAGAGAAAAATACCCGCGGCAACAAGCGTTGTTACGGCAGCAATGGTGAGTATGGCGGCAATAAGTTCCGGGCCATTGCATGGCCAATTTGAAGTAATCGAACTCTCTGTGTCTTTGTATTGCATGGACTTCCTCGATCAACGAAAACGACACCGTCGCGATGCAGAAGAAGAGGAGTAATTGCAGGTAAAGCAGCTTGCTTTTCTGGACAGGGAGAGACGAAGGAGCCATTGTGACCTGCGACGCTTCTGGATGGAAATTGCAGTCTTTTGGCGGGGGGGGGGGGTTCCTGCTCCCGCTGTCACGATGCAAGCCTCCTGGTTCGGATAATATTTATATAATTAATAAAGGCGAAATGCAGAGCGAATGGTTCGGAGGATAAGGGTAAAAAGGTCATTGAAGCAGGTATTTTCGTGTCGTTTGGGACAACCGTGTTTCTTTCTTTTTCTTTTTATTTTTTTATTTTTTAAAAAACAAATTGGAAAGACGGAGATTATACCCACAATTTTACTTAAAAAAAAAAAAAAAGCGTTGAATATACACTGCAAACTAAGAGGAAACAGCTGTGTTTTTGTTTTTGGAACTTTCTACATCGAATATGCTGCGCGCTTTCCGCGAGTTTCAATGATTGGAGACGGCGGCAGGCACCGAACATAGACATAGGCATTTCTGTACTTTCACTTTTCCTTTTTGTTTTTTGTTTTTCCTTCTTAATCGTGGGTTATGACCGTACAAAAAATATGATTTATGCAAAAAGATTTATTTTTAATTTTTTTCTCTCTCTCTGTTTTTTTTTTCTAAATTTCATTATTTTTTTTTAGAAGACTGTCCTTACACTTAAAACATAAATGTTAAGCATACACCAATATTTTAACACAAATTAAACAAAATTTAATAAAAAATATTACATAATAATTTTATTTTATTAATAAAAATAGTTAATAATTAACGAATTAAAATAAAAAAATTATAATAACATCACTTTATTTTTAAAAAATTATATAATTTAATATGTTTTAATTTATTTATATAATTAAGTTAGGTTAAAAAGTTGTTTTTAATTTATAAATATAATAATTTATATATTTTTAATTTTTTTTATTAAAAATACAGGAAATATTAATTAATTAGTATATGACGGCAGAGAAACAAAAATATAGGAAAAACTTAAAAAAGGAGAGAAAATTCAAAGGATATGGCCGCAGATGAGAGTCGCAATATGAGATGAAGACTGCAGCCAGGCCCCCAATACAAAAGGAGAGCGACGGCCAACAGGAGTCAGAGAGAGAGAGACAGAGAGTTAATTATTGAGAGGAGCAACCATAATAAACATTGGGATCATTAGGCCCCCAACCCAACCCAATCGCGCGAACCCTATGTGTCTTCCCCACAAACCCTAAAGTCCGTGGAAAAAAGGAAAACGACCATTTGTCGCGGCTTATTGATATTCTCTCACCTCGTCCAACGCCCACCTCCTTCCTTCTGGAACCTTCCTTGATCCGTCCGATTCACTCTGCTGCGCTCCTCGCAGTCTCCCAAGTTCCGGCGGATTTGAGCCCCCAATTCTCTCCTCGGGGCATTTCTCCGGCGGATTCCCGTCTTTCTGGCTTCCGATACTGCGGACGATAGGTTTCGCTATTCGGAGCTTTATATAGGGCCAAAGAAACGAAAGAGATCGAGAGGGAGAGAAGGGGAGAGCTGTGTTTGATTGGGAAATCGGCATCTGTGTGTGTGTGTGTTGAGCGTGCGGGAGGGGACCAGTCGCGGGAGAAGAATACGGGCGCTAAATTTGCCATTTTTTTCCGGCGATCTGGAAGGCCCTAGGATTATCGGAATCTTGGGATCCATGTCAGAGGTGTGCTTCTGGTTGACCTGGCGTTGCTTTTTAGTGTTCTTGATACTCTTTTTTTGTTTTTTTTTTGGGAATGACAATTTGTCTGTGCTTATTTTCCCCCAAATTTGTAAATTCGAATTGCTGTTTGGACCACTAGGTATCACTATCAACTCTTTTGATTATAGCACTTGTAAAGTAGAAGAAGAAGAACCTAGAAAACTGAAGTTAGACTGAGTTGTCTTGTTTTTGTCTCGAGATTGAGTCATTATGGGAGACAATACAAATGGATATATGCAGAAATCATAGAATTTTGAACAATTAGTTATATCTGCTGGAAGATATAACTCTCGGTAATAAGGTTATGATACCTTCTAGGCTGGCAATGTGGTATAGTATGGCATAGCAGGTTTGAAGCACCATTTGTTGATCAAAATGGTATGAAAGAAACAAAGATGCTTTGAGTTGGTTTTTGGATGCCACTTCCATAGTTATATGTATTTGCCACTCAGACAGCTCCCTTTTGTCTCTCTGATCACCTTATTTATAGTAATTTTTTTTCCCTTCTCCTTAAAAGCACTATTGTGCATGGAAAATAGAGGGAATCTGTGGTTTTGAAATTATTTTTTTTCAAAAAAGTAGTATAACCTTTTGCCTTAGCGATCACCAACTATAATTGATTACATTAGTAGTGAATTGTGGTAAGTAGGGACTTGGAAACCTGTGGAATTATTTCGTTCAAGAGAGCAGGTTTTCAGTGAACTTGGACATGTCAATGTGGTTCCTTCTAATGCATTTTGGATGTTCTCTGCCTATCCACCTATCCATGTTGTCTTACAATGCAGTGTAGTAGAGAGTTTCTTGATATGTTTTTGTCATTATTCTTTGAGATATGTTCAAACAGTTGATGATTATGATGCTTGTTTTTGTGTGTTCTTCAAGTTGCAGCTGATATTCATCTTCTTATGAAACATCGAACGATGGATCTTGAAATCAAGAAGTTTGGAAGAGGTAAGGATTGGTGGTTGAAAATTTCTGTGGAATGTTTTTGTCTGATTGCACTTTTTCATTCCACCAAAACCATAATTAGCTTATACATTCTTTCTCAACATAACTATTCATGTTACTTTCTTGTTCTGCCAAATTGTGCTTGTTTACATTGATTATTGCTTTCCTCCCTGGACCTTTAGGACCGAGAGAGCTGACTGGTGCTGTTGATCTTATAAGTCACTTCAAATTGTTGCCCCACCATGAGTTTTTCTGCAAGCGGTCACTTCCTGTATCAATTTCAGACACACACTATCTTCACAACGTGGTGGGAGACACTGAAATCAGAAAAGGAGAAGGGATGCAATTGGATCAACTTATTCAGAATACCTCCTATTCCATAGATAATAATGCACGCATACAGCAATTTGAGCTAGATGTGCTCAGGGAGGCCTTCCAACTGAAGGAAACCACTCCCATAGATTTGCCTCCCGTAAGAGGGCTTCTGTCATTAATTTTTTGTGTAATGCTTTCTTTGACACTGATCTGTCACTGTCACCCAGGTCTCAATTTAAAATGTGTGCATCACCACTTTTATGCTAATGTTTATTTGTTTTTTTTTTTTCCTCTCTGTGTAGGCAGATAAGGGGATGCCTACAGTTGTAGGAAAATCAAAAAGTGAATCCAAAGACAAGGAGAGGAAGCATAAAAAGCACAAAGATAGAGACAAGGAGAAGGATAAAGAACATAAGAAGCACAAGCACCGTCATAAAGATAAGGATCGAAGTAAAGAAAAAGACAAGGAAAAGAAGAAGGATAGAAGTGGGCATCATGATTCTATTGCTGATCACTCAAAAAAGCACCATGAAAAGGTCAAAAATTATCACTTGCTTTAGTGCTGCCGAATATGCTATGAACTTTTTGTTTGGGGGAAAATTTGTGAAACTTCTAATGGGGGGCACTTCTCCATTTCTTTTTGAACATTGCATGGCCCTTTTGTCTGCTGATTTATCTTGCCTATGCCAAGAGTGAACTGGCATTTGTGATTTCAAAATTGGAAGTGTTTATATCCTATGCATTTTGTTTTATCTAATTGCAATCAAGTTTGTGATGCACTGTTGATTGGACTTGTATACTTTTGTTTTCAGAAAAGAAAGCGTGATGGAGATGAAGATCTTAATGATGTTAACAGGCACAAAAAAAATAAGGTAATAAAGAAATCTCTTTACAACCGATGGTTTTCCTGTGTTCATTATCAATTCTCCAAATCTGGTCTATACTGTGGAGGGTAACTGTTACTACTTTCTGTTCATTGCCTTTATTCTGAATCAGTTCTCTCACTCACTCACTCAATCTCTCTCTCACAATTTTGTTGTGTGTATACTTTTGCAGCATAAGAGCTCAAAAATTGATGAAATTGGTGCAATAAAGGTAGCAGGCTAGAGCATTTGGTTTCATTGTTTACTAAAATGGTTGGTGTTGATAATCTGGAGGTTTTGCTTGAAGTTGTCAAGGCATTTTGAGGTGAACACCTGTTTTATTTTTCCTTTGATTTCCCCTGTATTCTATCGAAGTCCATTGTTATGGCAAGCTTGGACAATGAAATGATTATGTATGTGCAGTTCTGCGCACTATGGCCTAACAAAATAGGCAATTACCTGTCCAACAAGGCGACTTTAGTACTTGGCAGATCTTGGTTTTCTGTTCTTTGGCAATTGTCATTGTTGTCTTAGCATTTTAAACATTGTTCACATGATTGACCTCCTTTTTCTGCAGAGTAGGTTCTGAACTGACTAAAATTGTGAAGGTGGTGAATTCACCTGACAGATTTCTTTGAGGATGCAGGGTAAGGATTTTTAGCAGTGAACTTTTGTATCATAACAGTGTTCTAATATAATTGTTGGTGATAGGCAAAACTTTTGTTCTTTTCTTTTTTTCCTCAGTTTTTTGGCGCATTGGATATTTCGGCATGTACACATTATTGTAATCATTTGTCCATTTTAGGCCCAAAGCTTAGTTCTATAGTCAGATTCAATTAGAAATTGCGGCCACTTGAGTGGTAGGAACATCAGGCTTGAGAGAGGGGCTGTGTATATCAAGTTTTCTTGTCCACATTACTTCGGCCGTTGGCCAAAGCCATTTTAATTTCTAAAAAAGGTTGTAACTGCCCAAGTTCAATTTCTCCTATTGAAATGCTCGGCTTTTATAGGAAGACGAGCCTTTTTGGTGAGAAGAAGGCGGGGAAGTGATTTGGCAACTTGGCAAACCGTTCGCTTCCATGGGACACAGATCTAAAATTACTTAGCTGCGTTTGAACTTTTCAATGCCTGTCACAAGAGCTCTTCTCACAACAAGAAGTGATCAAACTGTGATTCTTCTTAGAACTCCAAATATATTCAGCGAACATGATAGCCTTATAAACTTACCGAAGCAAAATAATAGTTGTCAAAAGTCATTGCAGTGCTTGAATATGTTCGTTCTTTTTTCGTAGTTCTCCTAGCTCACCACTGCTCCTCATCGTTTTGGGCTCTTCGGCCTGTCGGAGAAATTCCAATCTACTGCAAGCTTTGTGGCCCAGAAACTAGAGGGACAATTGGGGCTCAACATAACAATGTCCTGATGTACAATAATCTGTGCTGACTTGCCCCTCTTCCAAAGCGGTCCTTGTATTCTAATCACAGCCTGCGAGAACGTTATCAAGCAGCCTCGAGGAATCATAGCCTGTTAGAAAGGTACTCAAGTGCGACCTGGTTCACTAATAGGGTCATGAATTCAATAACCGAAATTGTTCTGTGTTGTTAGATCCATCAATGATCAGACCATTTTTTTTCGTTGCCCGTGTCCTGAAGATGATATTACGAGAAGCAAAGATGATGAGATGGGTCATCTGTCCTGTCACTCCCCTTTCGAGGGGGCACATGTTGCTAGGGTTCTTTCAAGAGATAGTTCCCGCTAGTGCTTTTTTCGCTCTTCCAGATGTACCAAAGAAAGGAAGATGGTGAGAGGACCAAACCAATAAAAGATTCCCAACGAAAAAGGTTACCCTGAAGATATTAATTAGGAGGCATGTTAATGTTTGTTGATGACAAGCGTAAGCGTAGAATGTTTTCTTCCTCAAGGCAGCGTTTAGCGATTGTGGGTGAGAATTCATTAATTTATGCTGCTTTCAGAAGGATCTGACTCTCATTTCAAGTTTTCTCAAAAGAAGAACCCACAATCCAAAAATTAAGGATAGCCAAGGACAACATAAAAGAAAGCATTATATATATATATATATATATATATATTTGTAAAATAAGATTGCCTCTTACTTATAAATAATAAATATAAAAAATTGCATGGTGCCCTTAATACGACAATAAATACGATAGTGCGAGGACACCTCTAGCAAACTCTAAAGCCCCAGGAATTTATGGATGCCTCGGTTAATACCCACGAAAGAAACTAGCTGAGATTTGTACCGATTGTTAAAAAAAGAAGAGAAAAAATCGAAAATCCGTAATTTGGTACAGTCAATTTATTTGGGTGCAGTGTCCGTTCAAAATTTTTCAGAGTGAGACTGCCAGGGGAAATGTTCATATACGCGTCCAATCATTTCACTCGTGAGCACTCTTTCTTTGTAATTCTAAATTGGGTACAACATTTATTACCAGGTCGATTAAGCAATCTAACGAGTCAATTGAAAATTAGCTGCATGGAGCCGTGAGAAAATAAATAATAATAATAATAAATAAATAAATAAAAAGGAAAGAGATCGGACATAACAGTGTAGGGCTCAACCTCCGATAATTATTTTATAAACTGATTGGTTTGATTATGATCATAATTGTAATATGCTGTATCCCAATTCGATCATTTATCTATCGGCTTCATTCATGGCTTACGGAGACATGGAAACATGATGTCGGCTTTTTTCTTTTCTTTTTTTTTTTAAAGTAAAGGACAATCATACGCGTTCAATGGCATTAAATCGAATTTAGACTTTCTTTTTTTTTTTTTTAATAAGAAATATCGAGTTTTAATATTTAACAAATTATGTAATTTATAAAAATTATATATATATATATATATATATTATCATGAGATAATTAGAATACAATAACCTTTTTTTTTTAAAAAAAAGAAATTTTTGTGGGTTTGGTCCCACCAAGTCGTAAGAATCAAATACGGGTGCACAACTTTCCATATATGTAAAGATTGGACAAGTTACAATACTAGTGAGCTACCCTGCTTTGTCGTACTTAAAAGATTTGGCCTGGATGGAAAGGCCAAAAAGGACAGGACAAAAGACTGCAATCATGTTTCGGTGCTCCATTTTGAGTACCTTTCAACTGTTTTTATTTTTATTTTCCCTTTTGTTTTAGCCGAAATATATGGGTAGAAAATATGGATGAAGAAAAAAGAAGAAGAAGAAGAAGAAGAAGAAGAAGAAGAAGAAGAAGAAGAAGAAGAAGAAGAAGAAGAAGAAGAAGAAGAAGAAGAAGAAGGAAGGAAATGGAATTATTATTATTTTTAACCGATCAGGTTTACGAGACCCACAGGGTGCGTGGTCTGTTTATTTAAAAACTGAATAATTTAGTGGAATTATTATTAAGACAAATACAACTAATATTTAACTCCTCAATTTGAACCAACAAAAATTCAAAAAAAAAAAAGAAGAAGAAAAGTAAAATGAGTTAAAAAAAAAAAAAGACAATAAGAAGTATTCACGATTTTTTTGATAGGCCGCTTTAATTGACCTCCAATCGCTTCCACCCCTTCCCCCGCGTAATTTGCGGTAAACGACCAGGATCCCATTTTCATGCCAAAAAAGAGAAATAGTTGAAATGAGGGCATATCTTTTCTTTTGAAAAAATGGCTCCTTTTCAAATATGGCTGGGAAAAAGTAAGCGTGCCCATTTTGTTAAGCTTAAGGTTTCTGTAAATTCGAATTGTCAAAACTCTTTCAACTGCCCAATTTGTTAAACAAATTGTTGCTGCTTGCAGCAATGGTGACTCTCAAACCCCTTTTTTTTTTATTTTTTTTTTTATAATTTTTTTTTTTTTAAATTTCTTCTCATGCAACGTAGGTAAGTCCAAACGTGGGATTCACCCATGCACGTGTCCAAACCGCATTGCTTATGCCTTGGCGTCCTCATGCAGAAAAAAAACAAAAGAAAAGGACCCGCCTGATGCAAATTATTTTGCTCGTTTAAGCGACTGGATGGAACTCCTACAGTACACAGTACGAAGGGAAATAACAGGGCCAATTATGATATGCTGACATTCACCCCCCCCCCCCGCGTACAGCCAAGACATTTGACTCAGAGCAAAGCATTAGACCACTAGTAGCCTAGCAAGCGAGCGAGCAAGCAAGCAGAGATCAACTTCATAGATCACGGGCAGGAAACTCTCTCTCTCTCTCTCTCTCTCTCTCTCTCTCTCTCTCTCTCTCTCTCCTATTCTTTCACTCTCTCAAGTTGCACCCACATTTACACACACGCGTCACCAGATGCTTCTGACTCTTTTGAATGAAAAGGGCTGAGAAGTAGGCACAATGCTTGCCGTCACCACAACCACCACCGCCACCACCGCTTACTGGATCATATTCTCGATATTGTACCACACTTCCTGCACCGCCACCTCCTGCCGTAGGATTCTTCACGAGCCATATTTCCCTCAGGGCTCCTTTCCTCCCTCTCAGCCACCTTCTCCATCTCCGCCTTCTCCCTCCTCGTCGGCACCTCCCAAAATCCCATCTTCCACCTCCACCCCTAACCAATCCCCCTTTTTCCCTTCCTACTCCAATCCCCCTCCCCCTCCATCCCCCGCCACATTCGCCTCTTTCCCTGCCAATATCTCCTCCCTCATCCTCCCCGAGTCGCCTAAGCCCAAACCCAGTTCCCAAAAACTCCTAGCCCTTGTCATCTCTGCCGTTGTCTCTGCCCTCATTGTCTTGGGCATTATCGTCTTTTACTACTCCTTCTGGAGACAGAACCGCAAGTTCACTGACGACAATACGTATACACCAGACAGCAGTGGCAGACTACAAACCTTGAATGCAGATTCAAGAAACAAGCTTAGGGCCACCCATTCAAGCAGCTCTGAGTTTCTGTATCTGGGCAATGTGATAAACTCACAAAGCATTGATGAAAGCTCCAGCACACGCCGTGGCAATGCTGATATCGGGTCGGATCCCCGGAAGCTGGACTCCCCCGAGCTCCGTCCTCTGCCGCCGCTTAACAGACAGGTTTCCGGGCAGAATTATGGGAATGGTGAAGTGGGGTCCACCGGGGATGACGAGGAAGAAGAGTTTTACTCGCCAAGAGGGTCCCTTGGAGGCAGAGAGAGCTCCAGCGGGACGGAATCCGTGTCTAGAAGAATGTTAGTGGCCGTGGGCGGCGGCGTTTGTGAAGCAAGAACCAGTGATTCCAGCTCTTGTACGTCTTCAACTTCTGGTTCTCCCGCGCGGTCTCAGTCGGTAAGTATTTCCCCGCCAGTAAGTGTGAGTCCAAGGCCCGAAACGCCGGAATCCAGTGTGGTTGAGAATCTTCCCGCGTCTCCGTCGCTATCCTCTGCTTCGCCTTCAAAATTGAGTGATTTGGGTCGAAATGCCCGGTCTTCATCGCTGTCTTCTGCTTCTACATCAAGGAGTAGAATTTCGGAGAAGAGCCAATCGCCCAGATTATCCATTGAATTGGATCGAAATGTGCGGTCTTTTTCATTGTTTTCTGTTTCAACGTCACCAGAAACCTGTTTGGAAAAGAACAAGATCGTATCACCGAGGATATCAAATGTTTCGGATAGGAGTGGGAAACCTCGTTCAGCGTCTTTGGCTTCTACATCTCCAGACACAGGTTTAGGAAAAAGCCCCGAAGCAACACCAACAGTATCATCAAGAATTTCGAGCTTGAATGCCAAAATTAGCAGTGTTTTAGAGCTGCCTATTTCAGTTTCATCACCTCCGCCGCCGCCTGCTCCTCCACCACCACCATCACTGCAAAGATATTGGAACTCCTCAATTGAATCAACACCGAAAGACCAATCAATTTCAAAGCTACCAGGGCTTGTGCCCCCTTCAAGGCCTTTTGTAATTCAAAGCACAACCAGGGCATCTCCTATTGAATTGCCGCCCAGTTCCAAATCAATGGACAATGTTGAGGAGACCCCAAAACCAAAGTTAAAACCTTTGCACTGGGATAAAGTTAGAGCCAGCTCTGATCGCGAGATGGTGTGGGATCATCTGAGCTCAAGTTCCTTTAAGTGAGATTCTAGCCCTCTCTGATTTTCTATCTTGTGTTTGACATCTGTATCTGTTTTTTTTTTTTTAATAGGTATTTGTTCAAGCGGGTACGTAATTGTTGGTTTGCTCTATTGATTGTCCCTATCCTTTTGACTATTTTGCAGATTGAACGAGGAAATGATTGAAACGTTGTTTGTTGTAAACACCCCACAGCAAACCACTCCACGCTTGGTTATTGCATCACCAAAACAAGAAAATAGGATACTTGGTCCCAAAAAGGCTCAGAACATTGCAATCTTGCTTAGGGCACTCAATGTGACCATTGAGGAAGTCTGTGAAGCTCTGTTAGAAGGTAACTACACATGTATGTTTTGGCAAAAATGGCCCCGGAGCATTTACATTCCCCTGCCATGTGTTTGGTTCATTTGATATCTTCGCGTCAAACCTAAAGACTATTTTTCCCCAAAGTTGCATCAAACATAGGAGGACTTGGTACTGAGCACTTAGAGTCGTGGCCATTTGTTTTGACTGAATCCAACAAAATTATCATCAAACTAAATCTATTCTCCTACAAAAAGAAATGCATCTGCAAATGCCATTGGAACTACTCGGACAAATGGTTGACTAAAAAATTCTGTTCTCCAAGTGTGACTTTGAATTGTGGATCATGAAAATGAAGTCCTACCTAATGCAGGCAATGTTGATACGCTTGGTGCTGAACTTCTAGAAAGTCTAATGAAGATGGCTCCTACCAAGGAAGAAGAGCATAAATTGAAGGACTCCAAAGATGATTCACCAACCAAGCTTGGGCATGCAGAGAAGTTCCTCAAGGCAGTGCTTGATGTACCTTTTGCCTTTAAACGAGTGGCTGCAATGCTGTACATAGCCAATTTTGAATCTGAGGTTGAGTGCCTCAAAAGGTCTTTTGAAACTCTAGAGGTAAAAGAAATCTTTTCTATCCTCTCTCATTGATGCCCTTTTAACTGCTTTCCTTGGTCTGTTTCTGAAATTGTAGCTTCAAGCCAACATCTTTTTCTTTAAAAAACTTGAATATATGCACAAATTAGTCATTGGACTGTTAAAATTCTTGCTATCAGGACTGCATGAATTCATAAATTGGGTCTGAGTTCTTGGCCAGATCCCAATAGCAGAGGTAAAAGGTAATTTCTTCCTCATTTTTTTTTCTTTTATTTGCTGGTGTCCTGGATTGACAGAGAAAATGACCAAGCGAAAAAGCTGCTAGCGTATGATTGTCAAATTTTACACTTGTGCTATGTATATTTCAATGAGATTACTATCTAATCACTGGCATCACTCTATACACGAGCCAATCAATGAGAATACTTTTCTCCTTTGCACTTAATGTTTCAGGTTGTTGACAACTGATCAATGCTTTGTTAAGCTGGTCTCTACTTTTGTTATACCCAGTTGACTAATAAAATTCTAGCCCCACAAACCTTATTGGTTTTCCTTTTTCCCCTTCTACAGACAGCCTGTGAAGAATTGAGAAGCAGCCGGATGTTCCTAAAACTTCTAGAAGCTGTGCTCAAGACAGGGAACCGCATGAATGTTGGGACAAACCGTGGTGATGCTCATGCCTTCAAGCTTGATACACTCCTCAAGCTTGTTGATGTCAAGGGTGCAGATGGCAAGACCACACTCTTGCATTTTGTTGTACATGAAATAATAAGAACCGAAGGTGCTCATCTTTCTGGTTCCAGCCAAACTCCAAACTCAGCTTCAAGTGATGATGCCAAATTTAGAAAGGTTGGCCTCCAAGTTGTCTCTGGTCTCAGTTCGGAGCTCTCCAATGTGAAGAAAGCTGCTGCCATGGAATCTGTTGTACTTGGCACTGATTTTTCCAAGTTGTCCAGAGGCATTGAGAAAATCAGTGAGGTTATGCAATTAAACGAGACAATGCAAATGGATGAAAGCAGACAGAAATTTTCAGAATCAATGAACAGGTCCATGAAAATAGCTGAGGAGGAGATTATAAAGATTCGGGCCCAGGAGAGTCTCACTTTGTCTCTTGTGAAGGAAATCACCGAGTACTTCCATGGCAACTCGGCAAAGGAAGAAGCTCACCCCTTCAGAATCTTCGTGGTTGTCAGGGACTTTCTAGGTGTCCTTGACAGAGTCTGCAAAGAAATTGGTACTATAAATGGGCGAACAATAGTTAGTTCTGCTTATAAATTTCCAGTTCCCGTAAATCCAACATTGCCAGTTACAGTAAATCCAACACCACCACAGGCATTTTCTGTAGTCAATCCTCCAAGGCAGGACAGTTCCTCTGATGATGAGAATGCGTCCTCGTAGCTTTTATCAGGGTGAATGCTTTATCATGTTAGCTGCTAGTGTATGTAATTTATTTGTATAAATGATTGGAATAGATTTCGGAATTGCTTTTCTCCTATAGATAGTATACACAGATGGGTTTTTTATTTTTTTTATTTTAATATGAAGAGAGTTAAGTCTCTTGAACTAGCAGTGAAATGATGTAACCCGTCTGGGTCTTCAATCATAGGAACGCTGTTCAATTATAACTTACGCAAAGTAATGGTAGCGAGTATGTGGCTTTGCAGTTCTATAGAAATAGAAAGTCTGCATTATATACATAATTGGCTTTATATTTGCTATTAATTTAAAGTGCAATTGAACACTATTTTCCAATTCCAGCGAAACATTAACAGTCCTTATATATAATACACCATTTTGTTGATTATGATTTGCCCGGCTGCAAGGTCTCTGCGACCATGCGCTCTAGGATGCGACGTGCTTCTTCTTCTGTTGCTGGAACCACCTTGCGGATCCTACATCCATTATTTGCAGCCTTGGCCTCTGGCCGCACAGTGAAGGTGAAGTAAAACGTGTTCGACACCTGTTTCAAATGAAATCGAAAACAGAGATACAATCTTATGGAGATAATTGATGTGGGAAATATGTAACTAAAGGTGTAAAGAACCAAACATAGGACAAAATCTTTCTTTGGCAAGTAGCAGATTCTATTACCAAAAGTTCTGACAGAGATAATACATGAAGAGAAATTTAAAGGTGCAAGTGCAAGCCCTACCTCACAAGATCTCAGCTCAGGCCTGGTAACGTGAGCAACAACTTCAACATTGATAAGCGGCTGCTCCAAGTGTTCATATTCTGTATACAGAACACATGATTTGAAACGTAGGAAGTCTCCAACATCCACCTGTTCAAAAGAGATTTAGACATAAAGTAGCATGAAAATTTTTTTGCAGGCCCTTCTTTGTAGATTTTCGGCTTCCAGAGTTAAATTCAGTGCTTCCTAAACTCTCTATCTTCCAATCATGCTCCTCTCTATCTCTCGGACACTGCAGGGCACAGCTGTATGCAATACATTCCTAGGGGACAAAGCTAGCAATTAGTGAAGAAAATGGATTCTAGTACTCACAGGTCTTAAGAAGTCAACGTGATCAACTTCTAGAAAGTAAGGGACCATTCCAGCAAAGGCATAAGCAGTTGAGAAGGCCAACTCAAATGCCCGATGCATCAAAAACCCTCCAAATATTCGACCATGGATGTTCCTCTGCTGTGGCTGGCATATCAGCGAATTCTCAAGTGTGGTGTCCCTTAGAAGAATGCTGTCTCTGTCTGCTAAGGCAGGCATGTCACAGAAAATCCGCCCCTCAGCCAAGAGTGCTTCAAGTCTACCGATCATGCCATTATCAATTTCCTTTCTCTCTTCAGCTTTCTTTCCCTTCCTCAATTTGCTTCGTGCTTCGGCTTCTTCAAAAAGTAACCTTTCATGTTCAGTTTCTGGTGACAGCCTGTTCACTCGAGCGGCTTTCCCTGTCTTGGAGTCACGTGCCACAAATATGAAGTTTGCTGTCAAAGCTACTGAGTCTGAACCATCCAAGCCCTCTAGAAAGCAATTTGCTCACACTTCAGTCGTAGGGAGAACATTCCAATAGCGGTGAACAAAAAATCAAAAGCAATGTTGACAATGCAAAAGCATGGGAGCTGTCCCCAAACACTGCAATGTGCAAGCCTCGTGCATTGAGACGACTTGATTTTGACAATGCATTAGTTAAAATTTATTGCAAGCGGACAGGCAGTCTTTAAAATTGAAAATTTCACATACTTTGAAGTGGAGTAAACAATAATTGAATTAACCCACTTGCCCTCTCGTTCTCCACTTCTGCAAAGGATTTGTAATTGTGGAATATAAAGGAGTGTAATGAAATGTGATGGAATATAATCCTTTAAGCTTCTTTTAAGAAAATCCAACTTATTGTATTCCTATCCACTTTATTCATTCTGCCAAATGATCATAATCTACTTGCAGTGTCATGTCTCCAAAGATGTACGTAATTCATGAGTAAATACCTTCGGGATGCTGAATGACATCCAATTGAATGTCAATGGATGACCGGCCAACCCATATGGCAGAACCGACAATTTTAAGATCGAGGTCAACACTAATTGGCTTCTTCAGGACAATCTTATCAACAGAAGCAGTGACTAGCAGGAGTGGCCTCGTTGTGCTGCCATCATCGGAACAATGCTAAAACAAAAACAGAAAATTCAATTAATAAAAGAAAAGGCAGGTGCAGGAGCTATGTTCACTTCAGAGAAAATCCTTCCAAATTACATTGCTAACATATGGTTTCAAATCCTCATGTCCTTTCAGGACACCCATTTCCTTGTTTTTTTTTTGTTCCTCCTTTGAAGTCGGCTAGTCTTGAAACAATTTTGCGGATGTCACTGAAATAACGAGATTTCTTATTCTTACTCAACTTATTGAAGGCAATCATAAAAAACTCAGAAGCTTGCATCAAGGGAATGCATCTGTCCCATGATAACAAAGATATTCCAAAATAATAATAATAATAATAACAAGGAAATTTGAACAAGTAGCCAGTATTTCAGATAAACACGCACACACACACACACAACAACAACAACTAAAAAAGAAAAAGGCAAAAACCCTTCACGGATCAAGGCCCAGCCAAACAAAGGGGATAAACAAAAGGGACAAAGAACTTGAAATGAACCATTCGGACAAAAGAATTGAACATGGTACCTTGACCGAAATGTTGCCAGCCAAAGCATCAAGATCTTCAAGCAACTTCCCAATTCTGACCTCATTCCAAGGATCCCTATACTGCTCTCTGAGTATATAATCGGTAGAGAAATTGTACAGAATGGTAGTGCGACTCTGCTTGGGAGTCTTGGTGAGCAATTCACTCTGTGGGGGTGCGTCTTTAGGCGGGTCAAGGATGTTCTCAAAAATCTTGGACCTTGCTTCCCACAGAGCATTGGTCACCGGTGAGTGATACATTCCAGGCCATAAAGCTATGGGCTTTCGGGTCTGAGAATTGTGGGGAAGGTTTACTGAAGAATAATTGTTGTCAAAGGGGTTGGCAAATGTGGAAACAACAAGGATGGTTCTGGGAGGGGAGGAATCGAAATCCATAACAAGATTTGGACTTTTATATATATATATATATATGTAAATAGATGTGGTGCAGTTGCTAGCAGGAATTATATACACTAAGCAAAAGACAAAGCATGGGATTTGCACTCCTTACAGGCCACAATAAAAGATTTGTACTTCCAGCACAGAAAAAAAATGGGGGCTCCAACAATGTCGGATAAGAAAATGGCGAGCTTAAAATATGAAATATTTTAATTAATATTTATGTATTCTAAAGAAAAAAGTTCAACTACCGTTGTAGTCTAGTTGGTTAGGATACTCGGCTCTCACCCGAGAGACCCGGGTTCGAGTCCCGGCAACGGAAATTCTTTTACTCCTAAGAATTCAATGATAACGGCTTTATAAATACCATTTAGGAGAGCTCAAGAAAAATGGAAGAATTTAGCAGCATTGATAAAGGGTGTCTGCTTCTAGCCAGAAGTTGATATCGAGCTGGTTAAATATGACTTTCAGCATTTAGTAGTCCAGATAATCACCTCAATTTCATAATAAATGCTATTCAACGCACACAGTAAAGACATCGGGCGACTGTAGCAGAGCATGTAGGAATCTATCAAAACTTGGTTGCTAGAGTTATGCATGCTATCGATGGATATTTTCACCATCCAGATAGTTGAGTAAATGCAAAGAAATTTGGACTGAGGGTTCTTGTCACAGGTATCAGGACGATCATCGAGTCAATACATTAGTAGTTTTTGCTTTCAATGCATCTCCCCAAACCTATTATCACGGCAAGTGATTTAGTCCAAAATTGAGTTATTTAAAGAGATTTATTTTATAATAATGTAAAAATTTTTAAAATTCTGTAGATAGTTTCCTTATCTTCTTATAAAAAATAGAGTTAGGTAGAATACTCTAGAATGAAAATGAAAATAGGAATCATTGGATCAAATAGATCCTAGCCATCCATTAGAAGGTGGATGACTATATATAGGCTTAGAAACTTCATTTGAAAGCATCCAAGCAAATAAGAGTGTATTTACCTCTTGAAGCAATATAGTATTTTCCAAGTTCTCTAAATTTCTTTGTGTGCATCTTTCTATCCTTTGATAGTAGTATTCTAGCTCTCGGGGAAAGCCGAATTAGCATTCAAGTCAAGGGAATTGCTAGTACCGCACGGGTCGTTGGGAGTAGAAGGCTAAATCTGTGACAAGTGGTATCAGAGCAACGTTTCTACAAGTAGCAAGCACACTCTATTGAAAGGATGTCTGGTTCACACAGTGAGATTACCCACGGGGTTGAGGAAGCCAAGAAGCAACCAAAAAGAGAGATATCAAGGTCGAGGGATGTCTTGGAAGACATCAGTGCCAGGCTCGCAAAAGTTGAGCTTATGGTGGCCGACGGGCAGGAGAAGTTTGAGGTAGTAGACCAACGCATCGACGAGCTCGAGAAGGAGAGTGAAGAGCCTGTCTCTTATACACATCTAGATGTGTATAAGAGACAGAAGCTAAGGCGTCTTCAACAGAAGGGGAGCATACGAGAGTATGTGAAGGAATTCTCTGAAGTGTTGCTGAAAATTCCTGATTATCTCGACAAGGAAGCATTCTTTGCATTCAAAGATGACTTACAAAATTGAGCAAAGATAGAGATCCAAAGACATGGTGCTCAAGATCTCGTTACCGCTATTTCCATTGCCGAATCATTAATAGAGTTCAAGAAGTCCGAGTCTCCTAAGAACAAGGGTGGCAAAGGAAAGAGTGGGGGAGAGAGTCCCTCGAACAAAGGCCGTTCTCACAAGTTTAATAGACCTAAGGAAGGGAGGAACACCAAGGAGGGGCAAGGCAACGACAGACCTCCTCTTCAATGTTACTTTTGCAACGGGTTGTACAAGGCCAGAGATTGCCTGAAGAAAGCCAAGCTTTTGGCCATAGTGGAAGAAAGGTAGGAACAGCAACAACAGACGAGGATGAGGTCATTACAAATCCTCAATGCCATCAAAGCCAAGGTCAAAGTGCCTAAAGCCGAGAAGAAAGGACGGTTATATGTGGAAACAAAGGTGAGTAACCAAGTGGTTAAAGCCTCAGTGGATACTGGAGCTTCTAACAACTTCCTTCAAGAAGAGGAAGTAAGGCGGTTAGGCATCAAATATACCAAGGAGCGAGGATGACTCAAGGCAGTAAATTCAGAGCTAATGTCGATCTTCGGCGTTGCACATGATATAGAGGTACGGATGGGTGAATTGTGTGGCCTTGTAGACTTTTCTATTGTACCAATGGATGATTATCCAATTGTGCTTGGTATGGAGTTTATGGATCGTGTTAAAGTTGTGCCTATTCCATTTTCCAACACAATGTGCATCTTGGAGGAAGGCAACACATGTATGGTGCCTTTGGCAAGAGAGACTTGCCTACAATCCAGGCAGATTTCGGCCATGCAACTTTCTAAAGGCATAAAGAAGTCGCAACCCACCTTTCTTGTATCCTTGAAGGATGAAAAAGATACTTTCTCATCAAGTGACCTACCTGAGAGAGTCTCTCACATCCTGAATGAGTTTAAGGACGTAATGCCTCCCGAATTACCTAAGAAACTCTCACCTAAACGGGAGGTGGACCACAAGATAAAATTGGTCCCAGATGCAAGACCACCTGCTACAGTGCCTTACCGTATGGCACCCCCTGAGTTAGAGGAACTCAGAAGACAACTAAAGGAGCTATTGGATGCGGGTTACATTTAACCCTCAAAAGCTTTATATGGTGCACCTGTGCTTTTCCAAAAGAAGCATGATGGGTCGCTTCGGTTGTGTGTGGATTATCGAGCACTCAACAAAATAACTATGAAGAACAAGTATCTCATTCCGTTAATAGCTGATTTGTTCGATCAGTTAGGTGAAGCGCAATGGTTCACAAAACTGGACTTGAGATTGAGGTTCTACCAAGTGAGGATTGCAGAAGGAGATGAGCCAAAGACCGCTTGCGTTACGAGGTATGGCTCCTTTAAGTTCTTGGTTATGCCATTTGGACTAACTAATGCCCCTGCCACATTCTGCAGCCTTATGAATCGAGTTTTCGAGTCATTTTTGGATAAATTTGTCGTAGTATATCTAGATGATATTGTTGTCTATAGTAAGACGTTGGACAAGCATATTAGACATCTACGACAAGTTTTCCAAATGCTAAGGAAGCATAAATTATATGTGAAGAAGGAGAAATGTGTCTTTGCTCAGCGAGAGGTCACATTCTTAGGGCACATTGTCGGCAGAGGCAAATTACTGATGGACAAGTCCAAGGTGCAGACCATCCACAATTAGGAACCACCTAAGAAGGTGACTGAATTACGATCCTTCTTAGGCCTCGTCAACTATTACAGAAGATTTATAAAGGGCTACTCCTCTGTTGAAACTCCACTCACTGATTTGTTAAAGAAAAATAGAACATGGAGCTGGGATGACAGATGTCAGAAAGCGTTTGAGGTGCTCAAGCAAGCAGTAACTGATGAGCCAGTATTGGCTCTTCCCGACCACACCAAACCATACGAGGTACAGACTGATGTTTCAGATTTTGCAATTGGTGACGTTTTAATGTAGGAAGGTCATCCCATCGCATATGAAAGTCGTAAGTTGAACGAAACTGAACATCGTTATACAGTCCAAGAGAAGGAGATGACTGCAGTGGTACATTGCCTACGAACTTGGAGGCATTACTTGTTGGGGTCTAAGTTCGCAGTAAAGACAGACAATATTGTCACAAATTACTTCCTCAATCAAAAGAAGTTAACGCCAAAGCAAGTGAGGTGGCAAGCTTTCTTGGCAGAATTTGACTTTGTGATGGAGTACAAGCCGGGTAAGGATAATTTGGTGGTTGATGCATTAAGTAGGAAGGCTGAATTAGCTGTCATCACAAGTCCAAACTTCCCTTTGGTGGAACAAGTGAAGGAGGGATTGGAGCATGATCCACAAGCCATGAATTGGCAAGTAGTGGGAAGACACACCAGTTTTGACTTGAAGATGGGTTGCTCACTACCAAAGACAATAGAGTTTATGTGCCAAGGTGGCAAGGATTGAGGAAAGCGATTATCAAAGAGTGTCATGACTCAAAATGGGCAGGACATCCAGGCATACGTCGTACGTTGGCACTTGTAGAGCGAGCATATTATTGGCCACAAATGCGAGATGACATTGAGCTCTATGTAAAGACGTATTTGGTATGCCAACAAGATAAGGTGGAGCAACACCAACCGTTAGGATTGCTGGAGCCCCTACCTATTCCAGAGAAGCCATGAGAGAGTGTTTCAATGGATTTCATCACGTGTCTACTGAAGTCGGATGGATGTACCAATATCATGGTAGTGGTAGACCGCTTTAGCAAGTATGGGGTGTTCATCCTCGTACCCTCAAAGTTTACAGCTGAAGATACAACACGCCTATTTTTCAAGTACGTGGTGAAATACTGGGGTATTCTGAAGACGATTGTTAGCGATCGAGACACATGCTTCACTGGAAGATTTTGGATGGAGCTATTTAAGTTGATGGGATCGGAGCTCAATTTCTCTACAAGTTTTCATCCTCAAACGGATGGTCAAACAGAGAGGGTGAATGCCTTGTTGGAGCTATTCTTAAGGCATTATGTAAGTGCCAACCAGAGCGATTGGACTAAGTTGCTTGACATAGTCCAATTCTCATACAATTTGCAAAGAAGCGAGTCAACTGGGGCTAGTCCATTCGAGGTTGCTACGGGATTACAACCAATGACTCCACACACATTGGTGGTTGGCTACAAAGGGCCTAGTCTTGCTGCATTCAAGTTTGTCAAGGGTTGGCATGAGAAGTCCGACATGGCACGGGCACACTTGGTTAAGGCTACTAAACGGATGAAGAAATGGACCGATGCCAAGAGGAGACACTTGGAGTTTGAGGAAGAAGATTTGGTGATGGTAAAACTCCTTCCCCATCAAAGCCGAAGGTTTGCTAAGGTGCATAAGGGTCTGGTAAGGCGTTACGAAGGACCCTTCCCAATAGAGAAGAGGATTGACAAACTAGCTTACCGCTTGACCTTACCGTCACACCTCGAGATGCATCCAATATTTCACGTGAGTTTGCTAAAGTCTTACCATCCTGACAAAGAGGAGCCGAGTCGGGGCAAAACAAAGAGGGCACCTACAACAATAACAACCATGCCAGATCGTGACGTAGAAGGGATATTGACACATCGCGTCATTTCCAGGAGAGGCACCCATCCGAGTTATGTCGAGTACTTTGTTAAATGGAAAGGGTTGCTTGATAACGAGGTAAGTTGGGAACACGAGCTAACATTGTGGAACAATGTCGATGTGATCGAGGTATATAGGAGGGACGTGACGAGGGCGTCACCAAATTGAGTGGGGGAGAATGTCACGGGCCAAGTGATTCAGCCCAAAATTGAGCCATTTAAAGAGACTTACTTTAGAATAAGGTAGAAGTCTCTAGAATTCTGTAGATAGCTTCCTTATCTTCTTGTAAAGAGTAGAGTTAGGTAAAATACTCTAAAATGAGAATAGGAACCATTGGATCAAATAGATCCTAACCATCCATTGAGAAGGTGGATGACTATATATAGGCTTAGGGACTTTATTTGAAAGCATCCAAGTAAGTAAGAGTGTATTTATCTCTTGAAGCAATATAGTATTCTCCAAGTTCTCTAAATCTTTTTGTATGCATCTTTCTATCCTTTGATAGTAGTATTCTAGCTCTCGGAGAATGTTGAACTAGCATTCAAGTCAAGAGAATTGCTAGTGTCGCACGAATCGTTGAGAGTACAAGGCCAAGTCCGTGACACTATACAGAG